>OX459028.1:26162500-27395000 GCA_949775025.1 Tricholauxania praeusta
TTCATTTGCAGAAAATTCGCATCCTTGTGAGTTTGGCTTTCTTGCTGCTAAGTGAATTGGCTTTAATACAAAGTGTTTACGTGCTGATAGTTTTTCTCTCAGAGCAGACTTCTCATTTTCACTAAGTAGCTCCGATTGCTAAAATTCGTTATAAAGACCGCTCAATTTGACATTTACCACACCCAGAAAGTAATGCCATGATGATACCGTAGCACGTTGTGCACACATTGCGGACATCTATATGAAATGACGCTATAGAATTGCTGCTTCATTGATAAGTAAGTAGTAGGAAGAAATCTTAAGTTCAATAGAAAGATCAATTAGCTCAATTATATTTAGCAAAAAAATAATTAAAAAATTAAAAAATCCATTTTTGCACTGAACAAAAACGATTTTAGCAAAAACCCACTAAAAACCCAAAATAAATGCTGAGGAATTTGGGTTTCTGCTCACCGGTACATCATTGGCTGTGACACAAACATGAATTCCTAAGTTGTCTGTCAAGCAGTTAGTATTTAAGCAAAATTTAATTAAAAATATTGTAAAACTATTCGGTTTGTTCAACAAAAAATTTACCCTATTCGCATTGATGTTCTAAAAGTTAGCTTAGTTACGCTTCTGTGGTTTTTGCACCAACTGATTATTGATAAGTAAAGTTTTGGAACGTAAATCTGAAGGTTGAACGAATTGATATGTTTTTCTATATATTGAAGTAATTAAATAACCAATGGCATTTAATAAACCCGCATTAATTTTTCTAATATGAATGTGCAACGTCATTTACCGCAAATCGGCTGATGTGAAATTTTAGAATTCAAAATCAACATTTAAAAAAATGGAAGAGACCTAAACACCATAATATTGTTCTTATACCAATATGCAAAAAATATTTGATGTATTAAAGGTTTTTGAATAAGGTAGAGAAAACAATACGCAATCCTGACATTGATCTTTATGAATGGACAAAAATATTTGAAACATTCATAGAAAATGTCGTATGTCAGAAAATTGCGGAACTACAAATGAAGTAAGTTTTAAGATATGTTTTATACTTCAGTACCAGTAACTAAACTACAATACACTTTTTTCCAAAAAATCTTCAATTTCGTAATTTTATCCGGGAAGTGGTGCTCCGGAAAGCCTTTAAAATACCCTTCTACAATTGCAATTGCTCTTCATCAGTTGAAAATCGCTTTCCACGCAGAAATCTCTGGAGATGCAGTAATAAACAGAAGCTAGAGGAGGCCAGATTTGTTTAAAAGAGTGGATTTTCCAACAATTCGTACTTCAATTTGGTTACTTTAGAACTGGTAAAATTACATTTGTGAGCAGGTGCATTGTCTTGGTGATTGATGATTTTTTTTGCTAGCAAAATTTAACACACAAAATTACAGTAATAAAGGCTTAGATGTAGTTGATCAGCAAAACTCCTTTGGAATTCCAAAAATCTGATACTTTAGCATTTTTGAAAATGCCTTTTGTTTGCTACGGAGAGCAATAACCAGGCTGATTCCACTCAGATGTTTTTTTTCGCAATTCAGAATGATAGTGGAAATCTTTGATCTCGTCTATAGTTCCAAACCGACGATCAATATCAATTTTATTATATGTAAGCGCTTCAAATGCTCTAGAGAAAGTTTTACTCGAATTAGCTTTTTTTACAAATGTCCATTTTGCCACAAGCCCTCTCATACCCAAAACATTAGATTTCACTTAACAAACAGTTAATTGAATGTCCTCTATTATCATATCCTACAATTTTTTAACCATTTCTTGAGAAATATGACTTTTTGTATGATCTACATCTTCATCTGCTGACTTCGTTTGAAATCAGTTACCCATCAATTAACTTTTATATTAAAAGAGCATCTTCCCGCATGATATCAACCATGTCTTTTTGATTTTTCTTTGCGGATAGACAATGTGTTTTTAATCACATCAAGATTTTCTAATTTTTGTATTTTTTAAAAAAACACAAAGTACGTCTACTTTAAACAGCTGTCAAAAAAAACTGTTCGTCAAATCAACATGAAGCTCCACAAACGGTTTTTCTGGCAGATGTACCAATTTCACAATAGCAAAAAGTCTTGTCTAGCGGAGCTATCTATATGACAAACACGAAACTTATTGGCTAGCCTTTTATATTAAGTAGTGGTTATAAAATATGATATCAAAATATTCCTGCTAGGAAGTAGGTAACACAAGTGATCTCTGTTGTCACGTAAATCTCAAAAAAAAAAAAGATTTTTGCAATATAGAAATGAAAAAATTAATGTAACAAGGAAAAATTACTGTGACATGATGAAATACAACAAGAATTCTTGCAGCTAATTTAAATTCATAGTGGTATGCAAAAGTGTAAGTGTTTTGTATATTTGTATTGTACACTCACTAGATGTTATCTATAAACATATATCCCTGTTAGAAAGTTGGCAATTGCAGTTTTTGTGCATTTGCAAGTGTTTATTTAAGAATATTTTATACAACTTGTTAATATTATATTCAAAAATTTGACAGATTGATTATAAAATTGTGTGATACAAAATGGGATGGTCCGTGACCAAAACTATCTTGGAATAAAGCTATCTTTGGAACTCAAACAAAACTTTTTTTATAAAGCACATTGTGACAGAAGATAATAACTTTAAAATATAATTTTTGATTTTGTAAAAATACAGCTGCTCATAGTATTTTTGCGTCACTCATACAAAAAAGCCTTCACACATGGCTATTTAATATACTTGCGCACACATACAACTCGTAAATATCACACCAAATGTTATTACTGAAGAATTGCACAACTTTTTATCATTTCCATTACATCGCAATTTTTAACAGTTTTTTCTTAGATGAAAATCTTCCACCACAAGAAATGCACTGCTGCTGATGATGATGTCTCATGTTATATGTGTCACGCTGCGTTTTACGTGTCAACTGCTTTGGCGTTGAAACGATGAGTTTCAGCTTCAAAAAACAGCTACAGCAGGTTGTCGCATAATTGTCAACTTGTGAAGTTGGTTTTGAATCTATTTATTTCCTTTTTTTGACGTGTATGTATTTATATGTATAAATTAACATACTCATGTATACATTAAGCAATCAAGTAACTCACTCACACTCGTTCACAAACCTTACTCCACCTCATGACCTTTATTGAATAAAACCGTCAAATATTCAAAACGTTGCGCGTTTTAACGAGCACTCTTTAGAATCACTTAGTGTTCAACTTAAATTGCGTGGTATAAAGTTAATGATTTGATGCTTTCTACGAAATTCATATGCAAAACACATATAGGAAGTAATATACGAATGAAATTTTCCTGTACAAAATTTGTTACGAATTTGTTTTAATTAAATAAGACGACAACCTATTAACTAAAGCTGACTTGTGTGTGGAAAGGTTTTCAAAAGTTACAGCTAAGTTGCAGAGTAATGAAAAATGACACAAAGAAAATAGAGAAATTTATGATTGTGAAATTAATTAACATAGTATATTTTTTGAAGAAAAGTTTCTTGAAATACTACACTAAGAGAAAATAGTCGTTCATCATCTAAGTCATTGAGTACTCAGCAGCCCTGGAGGCTTTTTACCAAACAAAAAAAGCTCTTATCTTATTAATTAACTAAGCAAGTATTACCAATCTTGAACTTAGTTAAATCAAAATCCTTTAAAAATCTTTCATAATAATTGCATATTCAGTTTTTGTTTCATGGCACCACATCTGCTTGTGTGTATCCATTTAATTTTTGGCGTTGAAAAATATGTGTTACTTAGAGACCCTCCCTGTTACAACAGTAATAGCGATAAGATTTTATGTTTTGATGGAATGTGCTTTGTCTACGTTTCAAAACTTCTCACCTTTAATAAGACAAAATAGTTAAAGCTGATATCAAATCAATTTTTGTGATTTTTTCAAATCTTCCTTTTATCAATATATTTTATTTTTTGCTTCTTTACTATTTACCCCATAAATTCTAATGTTTTTAAATAATTCACATCAATCACACATAGTAAATAATTCATATTAGTCATACGTGGCGTATGAGTGACATTAATATGATGCTTCTATTACATGTTGCTCATACGCCGCGTAAGCCAAATTTTTTTACTAACCATATTGCATCAAATCATAACTTTTCAAAGTATATATGTGATTCATTACATTATTTATATGCAACAACTAACATTCCAGCCGTGAGAATTGTTATAAATATTCAATAAGTCTAATACTTTCTACATCAAAAATTCATGCTTCAACATAATTCATTTGCTTTGATTTTCATATGTTGAATGTATACGGAAGCACGCATTAACGGCAATTTTTCGAAGGTATTAATAATTTACTAAACCAAGCATGCAAACACATACATAGATATAAACTAAAATTTGCCTATAAGCATGAGTTGATATTCTGCCATCCATACACTGCATTACTCCACTTCAGCAAATTTATAATAAATCTCACCAACACAACAGATGTCACCAGAAAATTTTGTTACACGTTGTGAGGAGGAAACGTGCATGAACACTTGTGTGTATGAGACAAGATTCTTAAAGAAGGTTTCCCCAAAAAATAAGGAACAAATAAAAAGAAAACGAAATTGTGATTCCAGCAAGAATAGCGAATAATAAATCAATTGTTGAATATAAACTGAAAAGTTTCAACAAACTTATTCAAATTTTGTTTTCTGTTTATTTTGAGCATCGCGCCTGATACCACCAATTTTCAATGATTTTCTTCACACCTACTCTTAACTTTTTTGTGAAACATTTTTTTTTTTTGTATTTTATTTGGCCAATATTTTGTATAATTTATTTTTCATTGATTTTTTATTTTGCAGCTACCGTATGTCTTTTAGGCAGTAAAATTATGCTAATGAATTCTGACTAGAACTTTTTCTCCATCTAAGCATGTCCTTAAGAACAGATAATTCCACTTTAGAGAATTGTTTTTTGAATGAGTTTAAATTTCAATTTAGCATCAGTTGGCCTTTTGGGCAGTTCAAGTACGGAGTATGAAAAAATAGGGAAAAAATCCAAGATAAATGATTTTTAAAATAGGCTTAAATTTAGTGATGTTATGATAACCAAATTAGCTGGAAGTCTTCAAAGATTGAAATTAATTAAAAAGAATAACATTAAAGTTCAGTGTCTGTAGTCAAATTAAGAGGTTTTTCGAAGGAAGCATGACCTTTTTTTTAAATGAAAATTTCTTCTTTTGTAAGCAACTTTTAGCTTTTTAGATCACTGTGAATTTTTATCTTTCAATTTATAAAGCATTGATATTTATTCGAAATAAGCATTTTTAGCTTCGAATTCATATAATCAAGCACAAGAATGCGTATACAAATGTAAATGAGCGTAGTCTAAAATTTTCATTTAGTGTCAACCATCTAGTGCTATAAATTTTGTCAGAATTGCTTTCAGCGAACTTGGATGTCACTTGATTATCAAATAATCATCAAAAGTGCCATTCTTGCCGCATTCCACTTATGTACCTAGCAATACGCAGTACATTACCTCCATTAACCTACACTTTGCGGTTCTTTGTCAAGGACTGCGTGATGTCAACATTTAAGTTGCATTCGAACGCAAATACGACTAAATTAGACTGAATGAAGTTTGCGTTTTACTTATGCAAGCAATGCAAAGGGATTGCTGAATTGAAAGAGTGAATACAGATAAGTATACCTTAAATAACGTTGCATTGTATAAACGTACAATACATACATAATATGTCTTGCAATTAAACCACAGCTTTGTACGGGAACATAGCTGTTATGGTCAGTGTAAGGTATGTACTTACAAACGTTAAGAAAGCACTCAATAATTCATGAGAGTTACGAAAACCAACAAGTATTTGCGAGTTAATTTATTAGAATTGTTGAAAGTGTAAAACAATTTGATAACTGAGAGAATAATTTTCGTAGTATTAATAGGTTAGGTATAAAAATTAATTTTTTTTTAGTTTTTAATTATTAACTAAATTGTGTCACTTTCTACACAAATCAAAATTAGATATTCAATAAACGTTTTTGTTGTGGTGGCTTCAAACTATTTACTTACAAAATTCTCTGTGAGCTCAAACTTTATACAGTTACCCTAAATAAATAAATTGTATTTTTCCCAATATAGAAACTCTCAATGTCAGTTGCCAAAACAAAACGTTGATATTTTGCAACAATTTATTAAAAACGAATAGTTTTTTGCAACAAATAATTTTTAAACGTCACGTGTTAAGGCTTTGCTTAAAATCCCATGGTAGAATAATTTTTTAATATGAAAAAAATTAGTTATAGGCACAAAAAAAATCTCTGATTTCAAAACTTAAATCACATTTTAAATAAAATAATAAATATATTGTATGCAACTACAGCGAGATATGCTAAAAATATGGAAAAAAATTATCAAAAGCAATCGCGTACTCAAACGTGATAATAGAGATAATCTTTTATTAAGTTGGTCACGAATAATATCAAAATAAAGAGAAAAAACACAGTAAGGTCCTTAAGCAAAATAGCAACGAGTAGCAAAATTGTTTCATATAGCAAGTATAAAATACTGGATGGAGCATGTGAAAAAAAAGCAGCTGTCATAATATAAATAATAATTGTATGTGTTTTATTTAAAGTTGTTTGGTGAGTTTTTTTATACCCTACATCATGCTGTGGAGTACAGTAACAATAAGTGTCAATAATGACACTTCTGTAAAGATATTAATTTGGGAAATATCGTTCGCAATTTCAAACACCAAATAAAATGCATTGAATTCTTAACACCGGATAGACAATATTTCAAAATATTTAATATACCACTTATTTGCAGTTATTGTCTTGTAACTGCTTACTATCAATGTTTTTTTTTTTTTTGCTGTTAATTTTTTTAAAAATATTTAAATTCGCTTTCATATCTTTTGAACACTTTTTTGTTAAACAAAATGCATAAATTTTTCATATAACTAAATGTCTCCTTATAATTAACTTCTTCTTCTCGCATAATTAACACATTAAATTTATAATATTAAAAAACTTTTTAAAAAGAGCTCAGATTATTAAAACAAAGTGGTTAAATGGGAAACTTGTCACTGACTTAACAAAAAGATGTAACCATTTAGAAATTAATTCCCAAGTATTTTAAGAACAACAGGTCGTATGAGTAACTTTTTTTTTCTACGAGAACGCAGTTGTCAATGTTGATGGATCATGAGTTTTTGTGAATGGAATATCCACATTTGCCTAGGAATTGTAAAAAAAAAAAGGAAATCAATTTTATTTTCCAGTATACAACATATTCCGCTTGAACGAAATATTTTCGAAAACATTTTGTAGAATGCAAATTTTAATTTTATTTCCTTACACTTTACATTACTATTGTACAAAACGTGTCCGAAAACATTTCGCATACAGAAAGTTACCATTAATTTCCATTACTCTCTATATTTCCATTAAACAAGTGGGAAATATTTTTTAAAAAATTCGCAACGCACACAAAAAAGTGTTAAGCTTCGGAAAAATGCCCTCTTATAACATTTTTATCCAAGATTTTGGAAATATGACGGGTATTGAAAAATATATAAAAATTTCTCAATTATTCGGCGTTCGAACAGACCTATGTTTTCATAAGACTCAAAAATGTCCAAGCACTCAAGATTATTTGTAAAATGTCACAATGCAGAAAAATATTTTGTAACAATAACTTTTGCGTAGTTTTTGGGCGTTGTGACACAATCAAGCTTCGGCACTATGCGCTTAGGCATTGTGAAGCAGCGTTACATAAAATATTTAAATTTGTTAATTAATTTAAGCAATTACAGCATCCTATCTATTCACTTGACCGACTACATAACCCTTTTCCACTTTAGTTACGCGCGTCAAAACGTATACCAAAACGCATAGTTTTTGTTAAAAAAAAAAACCAAATTAAAAAAAGAAATCTCTGACACATAACAATTTTTTATTTCGTGCGCTATTTTTTTTTTATCTCTTGCTCTTCCATTGTTCGCTTGGGTATATTGCGAACCCTGATATTTGAAATTTGCGACACAAATAAATTATGTCAGAGCACGTCCTATCTTCAAAACAAAGGAGTAAGTACACAACAAATTCAACATTAATTTATGCAACATTTAAAGCTTTGCAGGAAAACAGGCACCAACTCGGTTAACGACCGCAAGGTGTCAGTGCGTAATTCTATCCATAAGGCTGTGCCTGGTGGCGTTAACGAAAGGCGTTGAAATTTATTATGAAAACGAAAGGGGTGTCTTCCATTGTCTCTGGCTTAAATGATTAATGTGTTTGCTGATGGCGTTAATTAAACGAATTCAGTGTGGTAGTGGAATTGCTACTTTTTTTTTGAGATGTAAATATTTTAGATGCAATTTAAAGAGGTGGTAAGGAAAATAATGGAAATTTCGCTTCCTTTTTGTTCAAATTTGTGAGCAATTTACTGCGTGACTTGCTCTATATTTAATAAAAATTTGAATATAATTGATGTCTGGTACCAACTACTGTTTTCAATTTATGAAAATTTGTACAATAAGGAAAAGATTTACGGATATGTGTTTCAGAATACTTTTAGCAACCTTTTGTTATACAAAGTTAGTTAAATCTTGCTTCCATAGCTCAAGATTTAATCAAACGAGAATCAAACGATGATCATTTCTTTTCTCAAAAGAAAAAGTGGCTGAAAATGGTATAATTCTACAAAAAAAAAATTTTAGTGGATAAGGCTTGGCTGCATGTTGTGGTCCTTATGCTTCTTACTTCTAAATAGCTATCACTTATGTTTCATCAGTGACAATTTTCTTTGATTTTACACCCTCTTAATTTACAACTAACGACCATTTAAAAAGTTCTATGTAGCTAATGATAAAAATCATTACATCACTCAGTTTGCATGCTCCACTGAGAGATATATCGGATTTTATAACAACCATGGGGGTAAAGCAACACATATCCTTTTGTTATAGCCATAAAATGACAACTATTATAATACATGACTATGGTGATAGTATCCTTATTGTTGTTTTTATTGCTCTTCTTCTGGCACCTGACGCTAATGATTATGTAGCTATTTAAAATAATTGTTCATTATAAAGAGAGATTATTTTAAATGTCATGCCAAGGATGCGTCCGTTAATGAATGTGAGCAACAGTGGCTGTATGTACTAGTGATATGTGCTGTGAGATTGCGTTGCTGTAATCAGTGATACACATTTAGCTTGACATATAAATTCATTCAACGATGTGCAATTTATTTATGTAACGATATAGAGCGAAAATATGAGAGCAATATGAGCGAGGTATACGCTATTGCGTTTCACTTTCTGTTGAGTTTTAAGATTAAAGATTTTTATTTTCTTTGAATATTTTGTAGAATAACAAAATTTAAGGACTTAAACTATGAAACTTAAGCAAAATTATAATCATTTTCTTTTCAAAAATTATATTTTATGTATGGCTTTTAGACTTGACGTCAATTTAAAGTCAGATAAGAAATATCAAAAAGAGGTAAATTTTTTCAATCTAAATAAAATAATGCCAATATGACATGATACAGACTGATTTGCAGTGACAATATCAATTTTGCATGATTGTAAAAGTTTTACTGGTTAATTTTTGACCTTATTAAAAGCCTTTTAAGTGGACTTAGACACTTTTGATATTGATTAACTTATATTTGAGTGCAAAGACAGAAATAGGCCAAAAATGTTGACATACTGATCGAGATCATGTTGCCATTTATTTAAAGGCATAAAGTTCTTCTAACAAAATTTATGCATCTTACGCTGACATAGCGTCAAAAAGTGTGGAAAAAATTGTTCACGGTGTTTTGCGTACGCCGATCGACTTTGAGCATCAATAAGTTATTCGAAATACATTTTAGAGTTAATCAATAGCCGTACGCGTATAAATCAGAAGTAGTAGACTGTGTGAGTATTCCAGGAACAAATCAAACCAGAAAAGGTTGTTTGCGCAAGAAGCACTTAGAAACAAATAGAGGACTATCAATTATCAATTGTACAAAACCATTTTATTGCCAGAGTTCTTCAGGGAAACACTAACAAGCGACACAGACTCATCCTTCAGAATGAAAAAGCGAGTTCTCACACATTGCTTGAAACTACTCAATATTTCACTGGTCAAAACTTCGAATGATGGGTCATTATCTATTAAGTTCTGATTTGGCATCTAATGACTTTTGTACCCGACCGTCAAAACTAAATTATTTGGTCAGCGATTTCCGACGCCAGTAGGGCTGGGAAAAATCGATAAGGAAAACTATCGATAGTAAATGATACTTTTAAAAAAACTATCGGTAACTATCGATAAACATCGGTAACTTCCCCCACCACAATATCAAGGAGAAAAAAAAAAAAGGTTTTTGCACAGTTCCTAAAATTTCAGGCTTAAGTTTACTTTAGCTCTCATTTGCTTTTTTTCATTTAGGATTGCTCGGATATAGTCTTGGAGATATAGTTGCGGATATATCTTCTATAAAAACCAGTATAAATTAGGAACTCCTGATAGAATATCAAATGTGGCTGTAATAAGAAAGATAATTCAATTGCCTACAATAATATGAAGCAAACCTTTGAAATTAAACCTATTATTTTGAAAATATGACGATTTTTTTGAAACTTCGACCAATTTTTTTTTTAAACAAATTATTTTTTCAAAAATTGTCATTATAGTCTATAACCTTTTAAGCGTATTTAAAAAGCTTAATTTATTACCTTTAAAATTGTACATAATTTATTCTAAATTTTTGCATATTTACCCCCTTTTTGATAATAGCTGTTGTTGTTCTTGGATTTTTATTGCTTTTTTTTCATAAATACATACTTACATTTCATAAAAATTGATCATTCTTTTTGTTTCCCGGTAAAAAAAGGGGCAAATATGCAAAAATTTAGTACAAACTACATATATTCCATTTTAAAGACTATATCTTCATCTGATCCTCTCGATGAGATATCGCAGATTCGGAACGGCTTTCCATTTTATATCTTTATTCTTTTTTTAATTTAAACTTTGTTACCCACAGAAAATAAATTTTTTTCGTAGTTTCGTTAAAAAAAGGATTGTTTGCTACCGTGTTATCAATAACAACAAAAAACTATCGATAGTTAACGATATTCCAACTATTGAAAGTCTGTCGATATTTACCGATGTTTTCTAAGCCCTAGACGCCAGAGGAAACGGTTGATGCGCTCAAAACTCATTCTTTTCAGTTACGTCAATTGGAATGGCATAAATTGATTAAACAATATGCAGAAATATTTCATCGACCATCGCAGAGAATATTTTGAAAAACAATAAAGCATATTTTGATGAAAACTATGGGGGCTTCATACACTTCGCTTCGCTCTTGAGCTATGGTGGCTCGCTTCTCAGAGTTTATGTTTTCTTCTTATATTTGACAACTTAGTTTTAACACCTAAAGGTATGCAATGTAATTTGTTTTCTTCTTACATAAGTTTTTTTTTTGCTCTTTTATTTATCTATCTTTCATTATACGCAAATTTTCTGACACCGAATATTATTTTATATAATAGAAGGATTATTTGGTTTCCTTTGTTTATTCGAATACATAACCTATAGCCTGAAAAGACCAGACATATACAGCACATATAATCAGCAAAATTGCTTAACTCTATGTCCAGTGGTTGTCATGCCCCTTAAATGCGAGAATAACGTTTTTTTTTGCGGTTGTAGTTTTTTGCAGATTTTTTTTTGAACTGAGGCGATGTCACAGCAAAAATTTTTTTTCTAACAAACTTTTTCATACACCTCACTCTAAAATGAGCATCAAGTATGTTGATTTTCCTTGAAAATGAAAGAATACTTCACATAAACTCACGTAAGAATGTCACACAGACTGCCACAACATGCAACATTCCAAGTTGTAGCAACTTTAAGTATTCGTACAACTAACTACCTAAGTACCAATGCAAGAGGGAGGCACACGAGTTGTAATACTTCAAAGTGCAATGCATATTTGTGTAGCCTGAATATTTGCGCTGTACAAATTACTTTTTTTTTTTAGTAAAATACCATGCCGAAGCTATAGAGAATGTAAGAGTGTTAGAATAGTAAGGACGGCACCCCGACCTTAAAGAGCACTTAAATTATTTGTTACTTACTAAACCTATAAGAACATTTAAGAATTAAAATCAAATGTATACTTTCCAAGTCCAAAATCATCAACGTCGTTAAAAAAGAAAACTCAAAAAATATAAAATTTTTAATTTAAGGGCGCCCCGTAAGTCATTGCCACCCAGGGTGTTGCTACGCCGCTGTGTGTAACAGGACTACATAAGTTACTGCGAAAAAAAGCTAAACATTTTTTTTACTTTTATTTTGTTTGGTATCTAAACTTTGTGTCGAATGTAAGCGTTGTTATAACTTAGTTTTTTTTTCGAGGTTTTTTCCAGTTTTGTGGGTCATGAAAAACTTGTTGAGCGTACGGCGTTGAAAGCGAATCTGCTGTAAAAAAAGCAACATTTTTTTTGTTGCATTATATGCAATGCATACGCTAAGATATGAAAGAGTTTGTCGAGTTTGTTGAACGAACTGCGTAGTTGATTGATTGCAGCTGAGCAAAAATTTATCGTACTGCACACTTGCACGATTGATACATACAATTTTATTGTATTATTTGCAGAGTTTAGAACATTTTCAAATGCAAATATTTTGAAAATAGAAATTATTCAAGCGCTATACAAACTCAAAAATACAAATAAAACTTTGTGTTATCGCAAAAAGTTTTCAAATTTAGTTTTTTGCTAAACAAAAAACGACGGAAAACTAATTGAAACTGACTGTAATTGCAACATGGAGAACGCAAATTAAAATAATAGTATAACATGAAATAATGTTTAATTAGATTTGAGAAAAAGTTTCACAGTAGTTCGGAATTTGAATTTATAGCTTAATTGACATAAGAGCGAAAATTTCAGTGTCAGCAGAAATTATCCTTTTTAAAACTAAAAGTTAATGCAATATAACTTTGTTTTTATTATTTTCTAATTTAAAACTTAAACGGTATATGTGCCCTACTCTGCTTTAAAGAACCTTTATTTTGAAAAATCGATTTTCACTTTTAAATGATTTTAAATAATAGCAACCAACTCTAGCTTTATAAATTATTTATCGAATACGCTTAAAAAACACTCTCGAAAAAACATATATAAAAAGTTTTAAATAACTCGAAAGACATAAATCTGGAACAGTCTATTAAGTCGATTTTTTGGAGAACTTAAGCGGCTGTTGCACCTTCTTGCCAAGATCACAGGTGATCCAAGTCTAATTCGATAGTTACCAGCAACAAGAAAACTCATAGTCCTCGAAAAAATAAAAGCCAATCACCTTTTCTCAGTTAAGGTCGCAGTGATTTTAATTGGATATATTGGAGTATTTGCAATACTTTTGACATATTCAGCTATACGCTTCATAAAATTTCTATTGAATTCGGAGATATGATTAATATGACTTGGTGCATTCAAACAAAAAATAGCTCATTTCCCAAATCCATTTGGATTAACTCCACTTTAAGTATTTTTTTAAGTTTGAGTGTCAAAACAAATAACTCTAATAATAAGGATTAACTCTATTAAAGGACAAACTTTACACTCCAATATGTTCCTATAATTTTCTCTACTTTTCTTTGTCTTATGAAATTAATTGATTTGGTAAGTGAGGCATTCATATGTACCTACTAAGGTCATAACCCTTAAAGTAATGGCTTTTGTAACTAAAATTTCATTTGAGGTTACTGCAATATATCACATAAAACACACAATACTTTGCGGACACTTTATACTGATGGTTTTTGCGTAGCAACCACCTGAGCACCTACTAGATGGCTTTCATCACAGATAAATTGTGTGGGTTTCCCACATGAAAATCATTCAACAGCCGATAAGGACTCATGTGATGTTGAATTGGTGATTTTGTGTGTTTCCAAAGGACATTGCCGCATATACTATACGTAAGTAGTAGTTAACAATGTTGTCATAACTAGTAATAAGCTGATTAAATATTGAAGCAGACTGTTATGAGCATTAAATGCAAAGTATGTAAACTGTGCATAAGTCGATTGCAATTATTTTTGCTGCTTTTTAAGGAGTATCAGAATAGTTATCAGATTGCATCACTTTAAAAATTTTGTTTTACATATGGTGGACTTCACGTGTAAGTTTTTACACGATTAATGTACATAGTATGGCTATGTAATCCAAACTGCATTATTCGTAAAAGTTGTCCTATAGAATTGGAATATGATAACTGTGGCGAAATTGACTTTGATCGTGAGAGATTATATATATATATAAATATATATATTGCTGTCTTCACTGTAGTAATTTTAAAATTATATATTTTAAAACTTTTTCTTGATGTTAACATAGCTAAAAATATATAACATTTACTATTAAAATAAATTTTTATAATGCAGCTTATGGCAATGTGTTTGAAATGTGCAGCAAATTAACGTAAGTTTAAAAGTTTTACACATAGTCAGCATTTGCCTGTGTATGACGAAGGAACTCCACAAAATAGGCAGGCAGTTAACGAAGCAGCAAACCAAAGTGCCTGCTTCCACTACCTTTTACTCGGTAAAAATGAACGTTCATTTTTTTTATTTTCTGTTCAAACTACCGCGTAACTACAGCGCTCTAGCATGTCGTGAGAGCTACATTGAGCTGTATTCCGGCTAACATATTAAATGACCCAATAGGGATGAAGTTTGTAATTAAAATTATATGAGATTTTTAAAATGGGACTATAAAATTCATTTGTGTTTTTAGAACAAAATCTCATAATAATATTTTTAATATACAAAAATATTACTATAAAATTCATATTAATCAAAAATATTATCATTTGATAAAAACTTTGCTGTAATTGGAATAATTAAATTCAAGTTCTTTTGCATCTTAACCCTATTAGTACTACGTTGAGTCTTTGAGACTCATTTTGACTTTGAGTTATTTTCCTGGCGTCAAATTTTTTTTTACACAATTAAGGTTTCTTGTATTTTAAACTGCAGAAGTTCTAAAAAGAATTATGATAAAAAATGTGTAAACATATTTTTCTTTGCATTTTTTAACAAAACTTATTTAAAAAGCTAACATAAAGTACTGAAATGAGTCTTAGAGACTCATATAGTTTGAGTACAGCAGAGCAGAATCTAAACACATACAAAGTTATCGGAATACGAGTTTTCTCATTATTTTTGTGTTGTGTTTTATTTAGAAACTGTTCTAATGAATACCGGAGAGCGTCCTTGGACGGATGAGAAGATCCGTAATGCAATTTACGAAAGTGATTACGAGGCAGGATTAGATGTTGACGACGACGCTGACAGCTAATGCTGAGATAGTGAGGATAATCATGTGGAATTCGATTCGGACATTGCGGAAGATGATGACAATTTGGAATTATTTACTGAAACTGAAGATCAGTCGTTTTTTGGGATGGATGGCATGGAATGGAAATCAAAACCTTTCATACAAACGTGGTATATGGGATATTGTTTAATTCAATTTCATGGCACAGTTGGTGCCATTCCGAGGAGTATTATACTTTCAGCAATATATTCCCTATAAGCCTGGCAAATATTGCGTTGAGATTTGATGGATATGTGGTACGACTTGTTATCCACTAAAGGGGATACCTTATCTTGGAAAAGAAGGACAAAATCGAGGTCTAAATTTAGCGCAAAGTGTGGTTGAGTAGCTTACAGAATCGTAATATTATGTTTTATAGCTGTTTTACGAGCCTCAAATTAGCTAAAAAAAACTGCTATCAAATGATTTTATGTGTGTTGGGACGCAGCGGAAAAATACACGATACATTCCGTAAAATTTTCAACCCCATCGCAAAATATCAGCTGAAGCAAACGTTTTTGGGCTCAGAAAAAATATTACTCTTGTCAGTTACGTGCCAAAAAAAAGCAGTTACATAGTTATGAACGATTTATTACACCAATGAGATAGACGGAGGAAACCGAAACAAATCGGCCATAATTTTGTACAGCGATTCGATAAAAAGTGGGGTGGATACTCTTGGTCAGCTTTCCAGCTTTTTCAGTTAAATGCGAATCACGCAGAAATGCCAGTGTTAATATTTTATAATTAAACTGATATATCCAGTGTGGCAGCTTAAGTCATATGGCTTTACAAATATTTCTGATGGAAAGCAGAAAAACATAATAATAGGCGCAAAATATTTTGACTTAGCTTCACAGCCTAAGTTCAAAAAATATATGAAGTGATCATTCTGAAAAGGTTGTAATTTGTGCCAAATGTTTATTCAAATAAGTTAAATCGCCTTATAAACTACACTTATAAACTTAAAATGTTACTGTCGCTTTTCTTCATACAGAATGTATGTGAGTCCTAAAGAATCACTTCAGTACTTTGTGTTCGTAACTTCACCCAGTACTAATAGGGTTAATTTGGAGTCACAATTTTATATTTGGATTGGTTTTTAAAAGTGGACAATACTCCCAAATAAATTGGAAATCGTGACCGAAACAAAATCGAACATTTGGCCTTATATCATTTGTTGTAATATGGTCTTAACCTAAGCAGATATGAATTGATAAGATTGATTTTAAAATGTCGAAAAATACGAAAAAATTATCGATAAGCATCGAAAGAGTCGATAAAAATTAAATAGCATAGGAAGACATTGAATAAGTCAATATTAATATCCCAAAATATCGAAAAGTACCGTCAAAATTTTTAGTATCAGATGTTAGTGAAAGGTATCAAAATTTCATAGAGTTTTAAAAGCACCGAATTGCATTTACAACATTGACAAGGTCGGAAAAGCCAATGCGTTAAGTAATGAGAAACCTTAAATCAAGTTGAAGTATCAAATAGTGTTGAAATAATAAAAAAAGTTCTAAAAGCATCGAAAAAGTTAGAAAGTAGTATCGAAATAATCAATAAAATCGAAAAGTATTTCCATTTCACTTTTTTCAAAAAAAAGCGTACACCAAAAGAAGTTTAATTTCAATTAATTTATAAAAAAGCGTTAAAAAATATTCGACTTTTTGTAATCAACAATCAAAGTAATATCCCAGCGGCAAATATGTTATAAAAAACATCGATGAATAGCTATACTCATCGTAGGCAGTAATGCTCATAACCCCAGCCACAACTTTAAATGCTTTTTACAAAGAGATGGTCGCTTTGTAAGCAGCTTATATACAATGTGTAGCAAAAATTTTACAAGATTGCCTTAAAACATCGCTTACTAAGTGCGTGTATAGTTTACCAAGTTGCCTACATCTCCACATACAAAGTATGCAGCCAACAGGCAAGACCCCTTACAGCTCCAAATACAAATAAGACAGGAAACAGATAGACTGCCTACAACTCCATATACAATGTAGGCAACCAACAAACAGACTGCCTACAGCTGCATATAAAAAGCAGGCAGCCAACAAACAGACTGCATACAGCTCCATATACAAAGCAGGAAGTTTGTAAGCGGACTGCCTACAGTTCATATACAAAGCAGGCAGGTACAAACATGCTGATTAAATTTTGAAAGCATGCAGAAAATTTTTTAACTTTCAATTAACTAATTGTTTAATTCTCTATATGGAAAATCGGAAATTCAGTTCTCAAACTTTAATATAATGTATATCTTGAATAACAATAACAGCAAGAATTAGATAAGTCTGTAAATTATTTCCGTTTGACTTTTTTTCCAAGTTTTCGTTTGACTTTTTCTTTTTTTTTTGACTCATAAACAAAATATCACAGTAACATTTTCATTTGTGAAACATACAACATAAAGGGTACAGCTTTTCGTACATGAAAAATCCGAATACTTCATCAATTTGCCACTGGGATATTTTGAAAATACTCTTATATAGCAAAAATAATTTTTCTATATGCTGGTTCCCAGAAACAAATTTCAAATTAATTTAAAGCTGTTAAGTTTTAAGTCAAGCTTATTTTTCAATAAATTCATGCATTTTAAAATAAGCATTTGATACAAAGTGATGTGTTCAATAATATGGAATAGTTTGTACGACTTTGAATGAAACTGTCACCTATATTTCTTACTGGGGTTTTCACATAAAATGAGAAAAGCACAAAGTACACACATGTGCTGGTGTGCCAAAGGGAACAAAAGGACCGCATTCATGCAGTTTGGCTACAAACAATTACACAACCATAGAAAACACGCATGCAAGCAGCCTGTGGCTACTTCACTGCTGTTGCACAGACAGACAACTCAAATTCTCGTAGCTGCAGCCAGTGGCGAGGGTGGTCACTTTTGTGGAAGGGATAATTTTTTTTTCATAAAATGTTCGAAAGATCGACTATTTCTACATCTGCATTTTCAGTTTTAGCAAATTTTTAACTTAAGTTAATAGCTTAGAACAAAAATTGAAAGTGCTATCCAAACAAGGAACTTCAATAATTTGGGTATCATTCGAAAACACTTTTAATTTCTTATATAAATTTACTACTTAAGATGGATTGACACAATTTTCCCTTTTTACCCCACCATAGCTACGCCACTAACAGCAGCGTCATGAGTTTCGTTTCAATGCACAATGCATCAAACAATGAAATACAAACCAAACACATGCCGAAACCAAAGCAGAAAATAGAAAAACTTTTATTTGATGTCTTCTATAGTGCTTCAGGACGCTGCACACTGTCCACCCACTTGAAGTAGACGCACACAAACACACATTCACTCGTACTTGCCACACATTTTCACAATTGACGGGCAAGGATGTGTTCGAAAACGAAACGAAATCGCTTCAATGTTTGACTGTTTGAACAAAGAATTATTCGAAGAATTTTACACTGACTGCTGTTAAAGCAAACAAAGAGTCAACGCTACAATCAATATTGGAAGCTTAAAAGTTTCAAAAGCGTGCAGTCGAGCAGCATTTATTGCGAATGCTTTACTTTGCTTGAGTTTCGGTGAATTTAAGATTGCAATTTTCCTGTAGGATTTTAAAATTTTACAAAAGAACATTTCAGTCAACTGACTTCAAAAGTTTAATATATTTGGAAGAAAATTTAATAAGAACTCAATCCTTTTCAAGGATCAAATACCATACAATGATTTTGTAAGGAAAGTTTTAGCTTTCAATTCAGCAGTGATATCCTATGTTGTCAGTAATTTTCATTTAATTAACACCACTGCAAGTTTCAAATGATATTATCGCAAAATTTGTGTAATTAATACCATGACAACTCACCAGTTTCCGCTTAAGCACTGAACTTTTATAGCATAATTGGTAAAATTGTGTTTACATAATGAAATACTCATGATGAAATTAATTAATAAATAAACAACAAGTGAAAAATATGCCAAAATGTTGCATAAAACTTTTGGCTTTGACTAATTGTTGGTGAAATGGTTAATTAAATATTGCTTGCCACTGCATAAAAAATCGCTTCTCAACATGTGTTATTGTTATCGATTAACTATTTGTCATCATTAAAAATAAGAAATATATTGCAACTTTTATTCCAAAAATTATTTTTTATTTTCCTTTGACAACGATTTTATTGAAAATTTTATTATAATATTTTTCGCACCTTTGTTTTTTTCAATGCAATAGCAATTTTTCATTTTATCGCCTGTTTTTTTGTTTTTCTCGTTTTTGTTAGTGTGCGTTATTAAAAAAGTTTTTTTGTTTTTCCTTCTAAATATATTTTATACCGAATTCATTGCCAAATGTAAGCATTACTTCAATGTATAACTCAAACTTCAACCTTCGCTGCTTTCAAGACCAACAAAATATTTTTCATCGCTGATTTGTCGTACAACAGCAGTTTCATGGTGGTACCTTAAGTTTGTGAGAGATTCTGAGATTCTTAGATTTTTGAAGTCGTATGACTGAAAATCAAAATTAATAACACGTGCAAATTAAAGCATACGATACGAAGTATACTTTATATTTCCTAGGCACAATTACAATTTCCAATTAACAAATGACTTAGATGTAGCTAATGTCAAACAAAAACGAAACAGTAGTCAAGCGAAATGGAGCTTAGCATCAAAAAAAAAGTTAATCTGGTTAAATGCTTTAAGCTGTTGGTATATATATCTCACCGTCAAAACAAAAGGGCCGCAAATCAAAATAACGAGTTTTCGAGTTATGTATACCACTATATAGCTCATTAAGTGCTCTTGATTTTAGTCTTGCCACCATATTTCTGGCTCAATTAATAACTTCTAAAACACATTTTTAGACAAGGGATATTTTGTTCTGAAATTTTTCTTATCAAAACAAGACCGCCTCATTTCAAAATATTAATATTTTGCTATTAAATTAAAGAAAAAACAATTAAAACAACAAAGCCTTAAATCAAAAAAGATATCTTAAAATATTTTCCATTAAAGTTTTTACAGTGGCAAATCAAAACTAGGCAGTATAGTTGTCTTAAACCAAAAATATTTTCAATCAAAGTAATTGCAACACTGCCACATTCCGAAATATGTCAATGTTACTCCATAAATTTGTGAGATTAGTTTGTAGTATTTCAGTTCAAGACTGTCATAACTATAAATATGGCTGTCTTCAAATTCAGTGGAAAGTTTCAGACATCTTTAATCTCAATTTTCTCGAAACTTAAAATTTTGAGATGCGGCTCTCTTGTTCTGACGGTGCGATATTATACAAAAACCTACATAAAAAAAATGTTTCAAAATGCCCATAACTATCAGATTTTCTTTATTGATAGGGTATGGAAACTTTCAATAAAAATCTCAGATACCACAGAATATTGTAGAAATGAGAATGTTTTGTAAACAAACAACATACAGACATAGCTGACTTACCTTAGGGTCACACAGAATCAAATTACTTGTGCAGTTCCTTAGCAAAAGTGGAAAAGGCGGAACGAAAATGTTTGAGGACTATTAGCTCCTCAATACCCCTACATTTTCTACAGAGGCGTGGCACCCAATCTCATAGTCCCCTTGCATGTTTGGGCAGTGACTCTGATTCCTTTCCATAATATCGGTAGTGGAGAGGACATAGCATTACATTCTGGTCCGACTTAGCTTGTCACATTACGTGTTGGCCAAGGAATACTTTTTCTTATGTAAGCTTTTTCAGCATATTCTTAGGAATGTATAAAGTAGTCCCCTGCTTACCAAGTCCATCAGTCTTGCAATTGTCATCAATATCCCAATACCTAGCTATATAGATAAAAAGAATGTTAATCACATTCACAGAAAAAATCAATGATTTTATGTTTGATTCAACCATAAACGCTTATGACTTAGCGCTAAGTCTGAAAATCCTGGAATTGAATAGAAACATTTTTAAATTTGGATTCAAAAAGAATCTACATGACCTAAAGTGATTTATTATATGATTCAAAGTGACAAAGTGTTTAATATAAAACAATTTAAAGTGAGTTCATGTACTTTGAAGCTTCAAAATGCAATTTTAAGTTTTTAAAGGATTGAAGTTACGTTTGAAATTTTAATTTCAATACGTTTCAAATTCAAAATTAATTTAAAGTACGTAGTTTTTTTAATTAATAAAAGAAAAAAATTTTGTTTTTACATTTTTCAACTTGAAAATTTGTGACTTTAAATCAAAACTAAGCTTTCCAAATTTGCAAAACTCTGTTTCTCTGAGTGTAGTGAATTAAGATGAACTGAATCCAGATACTTAGCAAATATTTATTTGCATTTTGGACACGAAATATCTTCCTAGTATAACCGCTAAACCCTAAAAATTGGAAAGTGCGATTTTGTATAAGATCACAGATTTTTGGAAGAAAACAAGAACTTGTAGTAGCATTTTTGTAAGACATACTACACTAAATGAATGCAGACAAAAAGTTCTTTCCAAGTTGCACAAACAACCATCAAAGAGAGTCGAAACAAAAAAAAATATTTTCTAAATGCAATAGCACAGAATAGAGGAATTCATTCACAGCTGAAACCAATAGTCAATTCACGAACGAAAAGTCTATACCATCTGCGTAGGGCACTTTGCAGTCTGTTATGATTGAGCAACCTTCATGTACTTGTTTTTTATTTTATGTTTCTCAACACATTTGAAATCGCAATAACAAATAAATTCGTTTCAATTTTGTTTTAAAAGATTCTTATTATTCAAAACTTTTACCACAATTGGTTCGTTGTGGTGGAAAATAAAAACTTTTCACTTCTATGTTCTGCATCATTTTGTGTTGCCATCATTTGTCGCATGCTGCAAGTCTGCAGCAAACATCAACCAAGAGTTAACTATTAAAATAATTTCCTTCTTCTTTTTTTTTATGATTTTTCCAGCAGAGGAAAAACTTTTGTTGCAAATTGGTAATAAAATTAGAGATTTTGTGAGGTTTAGAAATTTTTAGTACTTTGTGATTGCTTTTTTGAGAATGTAATATGGAGCACAAGTAATCGAGGATTCTTCTTGTAAAGAACTTTGGATATTAAGAAAGTACTTGTTATAATAAAGAAAATGTAAAGCTAAAAATATCGCCTCTAAGCGGTGGTTTTAAAATAAATTTCAATTGCTCTGCCCGTGATAGCAAATCTTTTGTATTGTATTCTTTTTAAAGGAATATATTTAATAAAAATACAAAAAGAAGTATTTTGACGCATATGTGCAAATTCGCCGAAATTAGCCTTTTAGCTAGCCTCGTTTTTAATTCTTTTTTTTTTTTTTGAGCAAACTCTTCAACCATGGTTTTTCTCAAAGCTAATGCTGTCTTGAATTAATAGTCAAGGTTGTTCAATTAAAATTCAGATAGCTATTTTTTTACTTAATTTTATATGTAACTTTTCATGTTTTTTTTAACTTGAATGCAATTTTAACTATGTCTCCCTTTAAATTTTAATTGTTCCTCTTTGAATTTTAATTCAAGATAGACTTAACTTCAAGAAACCATAATTGAAGAGTCTGCTTCAAAAAAAAAAAAAATTATAAAAAAAATCGAAATTGTCATCTTAGCTCGGCTATGGTTTCGAATTTTTTTTTGGAGCACACTCTTCAAACATGGTTTTTCTTGAAGTTAAGACTATCTTTAATTAATATTCAAGGAGGAACAATTAAAATTCAAAGGGAGACATAGCTCAAATTGCATTTAAGTTAAAAAAACATGAAAAGTTGCATATAAAGTTAAATAAAAAAAATAGCTATCTGAATTTCAATTGAATAACCTTTATTATGAGTTCAAGATAGCCTTAGCTTCAAGAAAAACTATGGCTGGAAGATGTACTCCAAAAAAAAAACGAGGCCAGCTAAGAGGCCCAATCTGATGGATATGCACATATGTTCTTTTTCCCAAGAATGCTTATGGTATGTATTGTGCATTTGGAGAAATTTTTAATGGTAGATCGGAGTTGAGAGCCAGAAGTGTAAGTTTTTAGTGTCCTGTCTAGCATTTTTCAAAATTTAAATTTTTTTTTCACTATTTCGACTTTTTTCTAACTTTTCATCAATAAATTTTCATCATTCCAACATTTCTCGAATTTGTCAAATTATTTTTGGGTTTTTTTTTCAACATTTTTCAAAGTATTTATTAATTAACTTTTTTAATTTTCAATCCTTTTCGATGTTTTCTTCATATAGATACCCTACATTCAAAGAGTACTCACTTTCTTAATTCTGATTGTAACGCATAAAAGCGGGCGTGGCAGATATAGCATAGTGTATGTACTGATCAGCATAACCAACTGAGTCGGTTTAGCCACGTCCGTCGGTCTGCCTGTGTATTTGTCTGCGAATACCACGATTAGAGGAAAACCAAGCAAAATAATGAAATAAAGTTCGATATATAGGCGAATTTTGACATTAGGGCGTGGCATCTCCTACTTAAGAAAAATCATCAACACGCTGCACTAAGAAAATTATGAAAAACAATGGAACCAAATTTCACACAAATAGTTGTAATGACTCGTAACAGCTCTGTGCAAAAACTTGGAGAATTTCAAAAAATAGGCCTGCCGCCCTCTATACAAGGAACAACCTTAAAAGTAATGAAATCAAAATTCACACAAACACAAGAATTGTAATTTCGACATATGTATCAGCTTTAATGCGTTACATAGAAAGGTATTTAAGTAAAAATTACTTAAGTTAGTGTGGGTACATTTTATCAAGCCAGCTCTCGCGTAGTGTGGTGGAAGAAATACCCTTTGAATAAAAAGCCAAAGCATATGTCACCAATTACTAGGTTAAATTGATTCACTTGTTATCTTTGTCATGTTTGTTGAATAAAAAGCATTGATAAATTTGTAAGAGTTTACAGACGTGTTGATCTTCGCCTGCCTGAAAAAGTTCATTGTAAAAATGTTTAATTATTATTATTCTATTTAACACACTTTTCGAAAATTTCAATATTGTACGACTTTTTGATGCCACTTGACATTGTGTGACCTTTCAACACAACTTGATACTTTTCTTTACTAATGCAATGAAATATCATTAAGTTCACACATCATATGCAGATGCACTAACAATTTTTTTTCTAGTCATCTGATTGAATTTACAAGACCTTGTACTAAAACGAATTTTGTTTTTTACTTTTTCACACATTACAATTTGTCACAAAATTGCGCTGCAACACACATTCAATTAAGTACATATGTATGTCTGTATGTGTGGCATACAAAAATGCTACCTTCCTATTTCCGCTCTGAATCTTTGAAATGTCAGAAAGTTGCATTTTAGCGACCGAGAAGTTGGCACAAGAGCATTTTCACAGCGTTAGTAAGAGTAACAGCATAATACAGGTGTTGTTGGGAATTATATTCGATATATGAGACTTTAAATGTTACAGCATTACCTACTCTTGAAAGCAGTTTTCATTACTTTCCATTAGGTTTGAAAGAATTTTGATAAATTAAAGTTTTTTGATATTATTGAAGGTCTACATTTCCACAGACTTTGCTTAAAAGAGAGTCCAAAAAAGGGAAAACGATAATATTAAAATGTTTTCTTTGGAATCACCAGATGAAAAACTTAAGTTTTCTTAATTTGCCAATTTAAGTTTAGTGTATTTGTAAAATAATCACTAACTAAACGTGTGCTAGAGTTCTTACAACAAAGCAAGGTTGCGAAAAGAAGCTGTTTAATGAGGGGTCTTTTTTTTTGTTTACTGAGCACACAAAACACACACACACACACACATGCATAGTACTATAAGAAAAAGAAATAACAGTAATGACACTGACACACTCAAAATGCAGTTGACTGGGAAGACATCAACAATAACAGCAACAACAACAATTTGATGGCACCATTAGCGTTACGCGCTGTTGCTGATGTGACGTGCCTGCAACAGCATTAAAAAACATTTAACCCAATTTTACTGCCAACACTTGATGTTTTGCCATCATGCTCTCTCTCTCTGTTTTTGCTTCTATTTCGATTTTCTGTTGTCCTTCTAAGCAGCTGCGAAACAGAAAAATTTAAATCAGATGTGCATTTTTTTTTTATTTTATTTATATGTCACATTAAGATCCTGTGATGAGTTTTCTTTTTATCTTTTTATGGTTGGTGATGATAGTCGTTTTGAGTACAATTTTTTGAGCGAAACGATATTTAAATTTTATTACATCACATTAAAATATGAACTTATGTAAATCGGTCAGTAACAATTTTAAGTCACACTTGCATATTTTCGTTAATGAATAATCAAACATTTTACAACTGATCTTACGTCACTTTATTGCAGTAAAATTTATGCAACTCAAAATGCTCACATTCATTTGGTACGATCAAAAGGATCACGCCAAACTCGCATATTTCCAGGTTGTATCTCTTCTTGCTTAATACCAGCTCTCGTAATTTTCTGCAGCTCTTTGTACTTCTCAGGGTTGAGCATGGGACTGATAACAATGGGAAATACTGCCAAACTCACAGCACCAATGATGCAGGATATGAACTTCACGTATAATAGCCCTTGCAATTTTTTCATTATCGTTTTAATATTCTTTTTTTCTTAAATTCAACATTTATATTATGATTTATTTTTTTTTAAATTTGTTTTGTTTTTAACTAAAAATGAAAAGCTAATTTTTTTTTTTGACAAAAATATTTATGAAAACTTGATATGAGGCGAGCGGACGCAAATGTCAAAAATGTGATAAGTATGCAGTTTTGTTTCTTTTTCTAAAACGCATAGATCTGTTTAAGAATGTAAAATTAATGGGCCATCTATATGAATATATTTAATGATAAAAGTTCTTTGCTATAGACGGAATCCATCTCAAATCATGCAGTGACCATTCCCTTAAGTTTTCATAGTAATTTTAAAAGAAAAAAAGTAAATTCAAAAAGAATTTTCTTATCTATACTATTATATAAAGAGGTAAGGTTTGTTTGTTTGTTTGTTTGTTTGTTTGTTTGTTTGTTTGTTTGTTTGTATGTTCCGGGTAATCTCTGGAACTACAAAACCGATTTCAAAAATTCTTATACTAATAGAAAGCTACACTATTCCTGAGTAACATGGGCTATATTTTATTTTGATGAAAGCAAGGGGCGTGGCACTTTACATGCAATTAAAACCTTTAACTCGCTATATCTTGGTTCATATGAAAGCAAAAGTCTTGAAATTCGGTGTCAGGATGCACATAGCCTATGTTAAGCACTTCACAAAATATGAACGGGATTAGACACCAGGGGCGTGGTGGCTATAAAACTTTATTTTAGGGTGGCCCTCATACGCAAATATTTTTAAAATAGCATTTTTACAAAGACCACTTATTCGATTCACACGGAATTAACACCACATGTCTCTTATATTAAGACGCATAGCTAAGACGATGAAACTTTTATTTAGGGTGGCCCTCATACACAAATATTTTAAAAATAGCGATTTCTCAAGGACAGGTTAATCGATTCTCATGAAACTTACACAGTATGGTTTTTATATTAAGGGGCACAAATAAGATTGTAAAAATTTTATTTGGAGTGCATACTTAGGGTGACCCTCATACAAATATATTGTTAAACATAATTTTCACGAAGACAGGTTAATCGATTCACGCTGAATTTACACCACGTATTTCTTTTATTAAGAAGCATAGCTTAGGCTACAAAACTTTTATTTAGGGTGGTCCTCACACGAAAAAAATTTTTAAATATCATTTTCTCGAAGACCGCTAAATCGAAACCACATGACTTTTATATTAAAAAGCACAGATAAGATAGTAAAAATTTTATTCACGGTTCATACTTAGGGTGGTCCTGATACAAAAATATTTATAAAAATTATTTTCTCGAAGACCGCTCAATCGATTCTCATGGAATTTACTCCACATGGCTTTTATATTAAGAGGCACAGATAAGGCTGTAAAAATTTTATTTAGGGTGCATACTTAGGGTGACCTTCATACAAAAATATTTTTAAAAATAATTTTCACGAAGACAGGTTAGACGATTCACACCGAATTTACACCACGCATCTCTTATGTTAAGAAGCATAGCTTAGGCTACACAACTTTTATTTAGGGTGACCTTCATACAAAAGTATTTTTTAAATATCATTTTCTCAAATACCGTTTAATCGATTCTCATGGTCTTAACACCACACGGCTTTTATAAGAAGGGGCACATATTAGATAGTAAAAATTTTACTTAGGGTTCACACTTTGGGTGGTCCTCATACAAACATATTTTTAAATATCTTTTTCACGAAGACAGGTTAATCGATTCATACCGAATTTACACCAAGTAACTTTTATATTAAGAGGCGTAGATAAAGCTTCATTAACTTTTATTTAGGGAGCATATTTAGGGTGGCCTTCATGCAAATATATTTTTTAAACATAATTTCTCGAAGATCGCTTAATCGGTTCTCATGGAATTCACACCACGTGCCTTTTATATAAACAGGCACAGCTTAGAATAGAATGGGTGATGCCACGCCTCCTTATCTAAAAGAAAATAATATTCATCATATCTTATCAACTATTTGATGCAGATAAATGAAACTTGGTACATATAGAAAGAGTAGAGAAAGAAGTTAGAGTCAATGCACAAATGGGCGGTACCACGCTTCCATATGCGAAAAAATCAACTTTCTTATGTATCAACAACTATTTGACGCAGATGGATAAGATTTGGTGCACATGTTTCTTATTGTTGGTAAAAATTTATTAACATAGTTTGGTTTGGAAAAATTAGCCATAAAGAAAGAAAGTAAGATTCAATAAAAAAATGGATAGTGCCATGCCTCCAAAATAAGAAAAGACTATGACTATGAGACTCGGTACATAGGCAAGGACTATTACCAAATTAAACTCATTCAAAGGTGCTGATTCTAGGCATTATATTGATTCCCGCCAAATCAATTGTTCATTTTTGAGCCAAATAGAAAAACATACAACGTTGTTTATCCACTCGCAATAAGATAAATATCAACAAAAATAATTTTTACTTATTTAATCCAACTAAAATAAAAACACTTTATATGTTATTTGTTGAGGCGTAGCAACGCCCGCCGGGTTTCGCTAGTGTATTAATAAAAAGGTTGGTAGACAATAAATTCTTTCAAAAAATAACGATTTTTAAGAAAAAAGTTTATCCGATATTAACAGCTGTTGACAACTAATTGGAAACGAAATCATTCATTGTGATATTGGTAGTTTTTCTCATTTATTTTTCTCTGTGTACCAGGAAATTTAAATAAAATATAAATTTGGGACATCTAAGCTTTACAAGAAAAAAAAAGAACAGAAATGAGCTCAAATTCCCAACATAAATGCAGCTTTTCCTCTGCTTAACTGTCAGCAATAGTTTCTTGTGGGAGATTCGTCCATCGAGTCCAGTCTCAACCAATCGACAAGTGACAGCTCATTTCGATAATTGTGCATCGTATTGATCAATTATTTCACACTAGATGCCTGCTTGAGTCTTACGAAGATCCAATTTCGGGTTGCACACAATCTGGCGATTCTTTTGCTCAGAAGTCTTACGAGGCCTCTTTCTGCGAGGAACATTTTTTGCTGTGTCATACTTATTAAAATGAACAAGTGCATTGGAAACCATCTTTTTGGAGAAATTTAGCGGTGTTGCCATCGCCTGATATCTCTGTCCGTCCTTCGAAGCTAAGGAATTGACGTATGTACACATGGCCGGTGTACAACTTTATGTCACTACCCATGATTAAGGAATGCTAATAAGCAGATTTGGTCAAAAAGTGTTCTTACTAGCAATGAAAATATCACAATATTGTTTCTAGAATATTTTATCCAGTTTTTCCTTTAATTTTTTGCAAATCACTTTTATGTTTCCAATTAGTTGACTCAGTCAAATCTGAGGTTTGAGCAGAAAATCTCTCATAAAACTTTTTATGCTATGAATTTGAACTCAATTCTGGTCTTTTTTTGAAAGCTTAGATGTCTCAAATTTATACTGTACATAAATTTTCTGGTACACAGAGAAAAATAAATTATCAAAACTACCAATAACTTTGTTTCCAATTAGTTGTCAACAGCTGTTAATAAATTGTTATAACTCAGAAACTATAGCACCGATTTCAAATTACAATATTATAGCCTATAAAATTACCTCTCATATGAAATCCATAGTTTACAAATCGACTTAGAAACTCCCTACTTATAATGATTTCATTAAAAGCTATATTCCCCACTTCCGATGTCTATATATCTGAAACAAGATGCGCTCCCCAACTTTTGGTTTCCTATTCGTTTCTAGTAAGAAAAGTATATTTTTATAGGTAAAATGAGAGGCACTTCTAATATAAACTTAGGTCATAAGAAAAGTCAAAACACTTTTTCACCTCAATAAAAATGTCTACGTTTTATTATCAGATTATTATTATTTTATTTACAAATGGAGTTATGATTTTGTTGTTTTGTATTGGCAAACTTGACTCGTAATTATCATTAAGGCTCAACCACGTACAGCAAAACGAATGACAAATGGATTTGTAAAATTCAATTGAAAATGCTTTACAATGTATAAAATTATATATTTAACAACTTTTTGTTTCAATAGTAAATTCCACAACACTTTGTCGCTACGTTTTATAATCCCATAAACATCAGCCGTACAGTTTGGATTCCAAGTGTTTTATAGCAACATCTTAACGTTCTAAACTTAACCTACCACATTACTCGTTTAACATATGTACTTCAAAGCACTACAAATATGTATATTTATTATGCAACTACCAAGTTCACAAAGGACTTTGAATAGCACTTTCTTAAGTTTTGCAAATAAATAAGACAAAAAGAATTTTTTTTTTTGCCTTCAACTTCACAAATCCACACTAACAGGAATAAAAAGTTGTGGGAAACCACCTCAAATCTTCGTAAGTTAGCCAAAGTGCAGATTTCTTCATCATCTGCTTGCATGCATCATAGAAAATGCAAAGGACATTCAAGAATCAGAAAGCAAAAACAACAACTATCTAATTTTTACTAAGTTGATTTATTTTCGTCACTGAAAGTTTTCCTCTTTCATTTTTAATTTTTGTTGTATTTTTTTTTTGGTTTTTTGTTAGTGCCACTTTCAAGCCGTCGTTGTCGTCATCGTCATTGTCTGTCATTGTATATGACGCAAGTAGACCTTGGCTTACTGGCACTTGGTTGTCTTGGAGAAAAACCTTAAAAGATGTTAAGCAACTTCCTTCCTAGATATTTAAGTAAACTGATTTAAGTCGGTAGTGTGTGTGTGTCATAGTTGTTGCAACATTCGAAACTATGTGGGTTGGCTTATCAAACTCACGCTTCCCTCCATAGACCCAACTATTGTTGCGATATGCTGTGTGAAATTTCAATAAAGCAACAGAGCACAGTGGAACAAATTTTAGTGAAATTTTTTATAATATTTTTATTAACATATTTTAACAATGATATCGCAAAAGTATCACGCTCGCTCCCATAATTTTATCTCAAATAAAATGATAATCAAACATTATAAAGGTAAATTTACTTAATTTTCGTATGTACACTAACTACTGTACTCTATGTCGAACATCTTCTGCTTATAAATGAGAATCTTGCTGCAGATGATAGATGATGAATGTCTTCATCAAACTGCAGAAATTCACTTAAGAAATTTTTCAGAAAAAAGTCAAAGAAGAAAAACGTTGCAGCAACAATATAAAGTGTTGTAAGGACAACAATGCTATCGTGGCTTTGTCTGGTCTTGGGTGTTGTTGGGTATTAATGCAAGCACGCTAAGAAATTCTCTATCTTTATACGAGTAATTGAATAGAATTTCTACAGATGGCATTGTGTTTATGTATTTTGAAATAAAATATGGATTTTATTTTTTTTTTAAATTAATTGCGACTACAAGAAAGTCTGTGCGTTTGTAACTTGGTTTGTATGACTTTTGCTGCAAGTGAGTGTAGATTACAATGCATTTCATTGTTCAGTCTTATTTTCATGATTTTTATTTTTCTTAGTTGACAAAAGACATTTTTGTGCAGTTGATTATAAAAGTTTTAATATGAAAGTTCAGAAAAAAAACTGCTATCCAAACAATTTTGAGAATGTTGGCTAATATTTTGTTAAAATCTATGAAAAATTAATTGTTTACTTAATAACAGATGCTTGCAAGGAATGGCATGGACGGAAGAAAAATTGATTTTTATAAAGTAAAGTGCAAAGGAAAAAGATTGGCTGGCCATAATAATAATAGAGCTTAGCTAGAACAACTATAAGTCATCTTAGCTACTAAGCTTAAGGGATGTTGAACGTGTTAAAAGTTTATTAAATAAAACGAAACAATTATTTTAATTACTTGTGACTTTTAATTTTTTTACAGGAGATGTTATCCTGTCAGAATTAATGTATAAATAAAGATGCAGAAAAAAAGTTTTTTGTTGGAATAATTTTTCTATAACGTCATACATTTTTCTTTGATATAGTTTTTTTTCTTATAAGAGAGTTCCCCGAAAAGAACTATTTGCAAAAAAAAAATATGTAAAATTGCTTTAATTATTCCCCAAATATTGCCATATTTTTTTTGTGGACAAATAAAGTACAAAGTATATATCTACCCTCGAAAGTGAAAAGGGCTTATCTCAAAATAAAAAAAAATTGATATTCGTAATTTGTATGGCATCGAATAGCTTAAGAAATGACGCGTCTACAACTAATTCAAACGTGAAACATAAGAAGTCACCAGAGAAATAAAATAGGTTATGTGGAATACCATAATCTAAAAAAAAGGAAAATAAAGTGTTAAGTCCTTGAACTTTAAAAGTTTTGTGTGTAAGGAAGAATGGTAAATGGATTAGACTTTAAAGTGTTTGTTGAATAGAATCCACTTTAGCTAAAATATATTTTACTTACATTGCAAGAATTTGTTAAGTCAAAGCTCACTTAGATCAACTTATACGCGCTATTAATTTTAAACTTTTTCGAAAAGCCATATTTTTATTATGAACCAATGTTTCTTTTATAATTCAAACATGTAATGCCAATGAAATTCGAAAATTTTTTATAAAACAGTAGTGAAATTAATAATTCATTTGAAATTAAATTTATCAATCTATTTATTTATTCAAGCGTTGCCATTATATTATCATCTTTTGTTGATACAACACATTACTTTATGTTTATACCAAACAATTTATTCATGTATTCATCAATCAATAATTCATTGAACAATTTCTTCACAAAATTCTCTGCTAAAAATTGCCGGCAAATATTTTCAATTCAGAAAATTCAATATATTGAATACCCCCAAATATTTCTCAACGAAAAGCCATCCTCACTAATGTTGCGACCAGTTGCTCGTATTTTTTTTTTTAACACTTTAAAATTTTTTTTTGCGCTGTATTACCGGACGGTATATTTTATACCACTTGATTGCCCTTAATATCCTTTTTTGTGATTGGTAGCCAACCTTTTGCTTTCCTTAGCCAAACTAAGCACGAAATGTTACCAATTTGTGGCCAACTTGATTGCATATAATCCCAAGTACCTTAAAACATACAGCGGCTTTAAGACTTAAATTAATAAGTCCCACAAATATATCAGCTGTGTTACATGAGTTCGCAATAATCTTAATAAGCCATTTCACCTATGCACTCAGTAGAATGGAGAAAAAAGTTCAAAATTGATCCATTTCAAAATCCAACTAATCTTCCAACCAACACACTGCATGTTACCTAGCAATCTTTCCCAATTTGACACGTGCCATCATGACATTGCTATCCTTTTACCTATTTAATCCCGACAAAATCCCTTTTTCACGCTGCTACGCAACATTTGCTACCAGAATATGCAACATTTACATTCACAACGGTTGCCAGCTGATTATTTTTTGAAGAGATATGCGTACAATCAAAGTTATCATTTACCAGCTTAGCGAATTTACTCACATGGAAAGTAATGAACGACACAAAAAGTAGCTACAACACCACTACTCTGCCTCTAAACGAGTGCGATGAACTCGCGTATATGCCAAAACATAAGCAAATAAAATATGAAATAAGCAGGCAATGCAGGTTTTTAAGCGCACCGAAAAAAATTTTTGGCAACCACCAACATCAAAACAAAATGAAACCAAAACAAAAAACCAAAAAACAATAAAAAATAAAACCAAAAAAAAAACCGACGCAAAATCCATTGAAAATTCAAGACACACGAAGATGGTAACATTTACAACATCCAAAGCATCTAGCCTGATCCCCCACCGGATGCTGCCACCAGCACACACACTCAGAGCGAAGTACGTGCAATAAGAAATGTGTGAGTGCTGCACGCACAACCAAGCAGCTGAAGGTCAAACATAAGCGCCACGCATCGCACAGGCGCAATAAAGAGCGAAAAACAAAGAACAAATTGAGAGTGAGAGTGCAACAAAACTGTTATACGTTAGATTTATGTTGCATACTTATCAGCGCTCATGCACACACATACACAAACACACACAGACAAGCAATGTTCAGTTGATTGGCCATAGTTAGGTCAGTAGTAGCTACTCTTGCAGACTGTTTGGTACGTATTACGACGCTGCCTTGCCGCAATTGACGTAGCGTTCAAAGGGAAGTGTAATCTATTTTTCCCTACAACAACAACAAAAACAACAACAAAATATATAAACAAAAAAGAGTAAATATTCAGACGAAAGGAAAAAAGTTTTTGATTTGCTCAACAAAGCTATTAAGAGTTTTCTAATGCTTGGTAGTGTTCATTCTCAAGCGCCAAGAAGTATGCAATTAAATTTTTCAAATAGCAAAAAAAGTGCGTTGCTGAATCTCGCGATTTGTGTTTAATTAGTGGATGCTAACAAAAGTTGCTCAAAGTTGTAAATTAATTCAATAAATTTTCTTACAGTGTAACAAAGTGAAAACATATTTTAACTTGAATTCAAAATTCTTTTAGTGTACAAGTTTTTAACAAAAAAAATGAGCTCAAAATTTTCTATTAAAATTTAAAGTTGATGTTCGTTGTGATGTGCTATTTAGCTCATTGATGATGATATAAATTGTGTTGCTGTCAGTGATAATAAGCAAGTGATAAAACGAAAGATAAATCAAAAAAAATATGAAACAAAAGTTATTATTTCAAACAAAATAAAAGAGTATAGCAGAAACCATAAATGTGAAAAAATACTAATAAAAATCACTAAAGCAAAAAGTATCACAGTAAAGTTGTGAAAGTTTTATGTAGCACAATTCATAGTTGTTGTTACATTTGGTGCCAAAAATAGTTTAGCAAAAGTTAAGCAAAGTTCAAAGCAATTTATGTAATTGCATGAGAGTGTAAGGCACGAAATAGAAAAGTTGTTGCCAATTTTCTCAAAAAGAAAAGTCACAAAAAAGTGAAATAATCAAAATAAAATACCTAAGTTCAAGTGACAGTAATTTTTTAACAATTTCACAATTCAAAATATCTTGGTGCTCTTGAAATTATTTCTTAAAATTTAAATAAAAATCTACAACAAAAATATTCGCACCCTTCGTTAACCGCTAAAGTTAAAGTAAAAAAAAAAAGCATTTTAAAAAATATCATCAACAACAAAACATCACGCGCTTTTAAGGGATTTACTACGCTTTCAACTGGTAAAAAAAAAACCTACCAAAAAGCGCTTAAGTAGCTCTAACGCAAAAAAAAAAAAAAAAATCACGTCACAAAATTTGATTATCAGCACCTCGGTAGCGGAAGTAAACGAAAAACAAACATCCGCTTCATTCACTCAGCAAAATAAAGGACTATGCAGCAACACCCCCCCGGGGATTACACGTAATGAAAAAAACACAAAAATGGTAATCTTTTGCACAAAAAAAAAAAACAAATATTTATCATCAGCATACAATTTTCAGCTGTACACTTTTGTATTTTTAACCATTTTCATGATTTTCTTAAAAATGTCTCGCACAAATTGTGCGTTAAGCAGCAACACGCGCCCACACCACACCCAAACCAATGACACACAATCCAAAAACTCAATTGTGTGCTCATACACTTTGATGCCTTGGAGACGGATTATTTTTTGTGCGTTTTCTTTTAATATTGACTGGATAAATGTGAATTGAACAGTTTCGCGAACATAAAACAAAAGGCATGTTACTTTAATTAAAACATAAATGGCAATCATTGGCAAGAGTAGAGCTCCCAGATGTCACGTTTTTCGTTGGAAGGTTTTGCTAAGAATGTCAGTGATATATTTTGTTTTTAATATTATCACTTTGAATTTGTCATAAAATAATGCCACTGCTCGAAAAAAATATGGCTTAGTGAGAAATCGGTATTTTGTTGTTGTTGTTAAGACTTTTTTATTAAAGTTCTAACTAAATGAATAAAATCGTACAATGAGCAATGCAGTATTTTTAAGAATGGTCCAAAATGGATATGAGCCGGGGCGGTCTTCCATATGGCCTGGTTTCTAATATGTTTCGAAAGATCTATCTAAGACAAATTTATGCAAAAATTCTGTAATGAATTGCAGATGTAACTGAAATTATTTTTCGAATATTTTTCTTTTGTAAGCAGTTGTTTTGAAAACATATTTAAAAAAAATTATATTTCATCAATGGATGGCGAAAGCACGTTAATCGAGTGGCTTCTGAAGCTCTTTTTGTAGAAATTTTTTCCAATGACCAATTTTGGTCTCATTTTATCAAAAACATATTTTCTTTTTAAAGGAATACTGAAATGAATTTTAAACATCAAATTCAGGACCCAAAACCGGAACGTTCGCGGTTTTTGAAAAACTAAATTTCTTACGCCACACGATGGGGAAAATCGAAAAAAAATATTGAAAACATCACTTAGTTAATAACGGACTCTGAAAATACCCAATTTTAAAATTTCATTTCGTAAAACAAATACTTCCAATGTAACAATTGATTTTTGACGTCAGGAGGAACAGCTTTTACATTTTGATTAAATTTATTTTTTTTTTATTTGACAATAAATAAACATTTTCTGTTGTTTGGCACGTTTTCAGTCATTTATCTCAACTAACTTTTTTTATTTCTCAAAAAGGAAAGGTAAAAAAATAGGCTTTGATATTATGCACTATGTTTTATGTAACGAAATTATTTTCCAAAAATTAGGCCAAATCTAAATTTGTATCATAAAATAGCACAAAACTGAGTGCTTCTCACAGATATTTGATCTTTTCTTGAGAAATGATGCTTAAAAACTTTTTTCCAAATGCTGATGCTCTTTGGAAGCTTAGAGACTTTTCTGATACATGCCGAAAGATTGTGATCCACCAGGAACCTCCAAAATCATTAGAATGAGTACAAAAATTTGTTTTCAAAAAAGGGCCGGTGAAAAAAAATAAGAACACTATGTAGCAAGGGATCGCACTCTTCCGCATGGATCAAGTAAGCTGCTTGCAGATTCTCTTTCTTTAAAGGTCAACGTGTTTTTTGAACAAACCGATTTATCAAATAGCACATTTTAGAAAAAGGTCATATGTACCAAAGCCAAGATTAAATTCTTTGAAATTTAAAAACCTTCAAAAATTAAAAAAACCTTCAAAATGTTAGCTTTCTTAAGACCACATATAAATGGCTTTCGTATAACGCAGCATACAACTATTAGGCAAATACATTGACCTGAGGGTCCTTTCACACACAAATACGTTCAATACACTCTTAAGAAAAATAAAAGTAGCTGGATTGACGTTTTTTCTTCTCTGCATGAGTTTTTTTTTTTTGTAACTTGGTGAAAAAATGACAAAACTTCGAAAAATCACACCGAATGATTAGACTAACCTCATCAATGACCAGCACAAATATATCTTTGATTTATTTCAGCGTTATTACAAAAATAAAAAATTAACAAAAGCGTTAAAGTGACAAGCACTTAATAAAGTGTCACACATAAAATACGGTTAAGCAAATAGCTCCCTTAAGCTTAAAAGTTTTCATTTAAAAATCTTACAAGCCATAAAACTGAAATGTTTTAAAATTTAATCATGGAAAAACGTTTATTGTATAGCGCCTGTCATCACTGCTTCAAAAACAGCAAACCACCAGTTCATCTTTTCATCTTCACAGCCGCCGCACTTCTCAGAAGAAGCACAAATTTCAACACATCGACAATGCAGTCGTAAAATATTTTGGCATTTTTGCCAAAAGTAAAAACTTTTCAAAATATTTTTCATCTATCATCTGATAAAGTGAAATTATTTAGGTTTTCATGCTGTGTTTGGTATTCGCACATTCTCCCCATTTCCTTTGTAATGCGTTACCGTTTTGCTTGTTTGTATTTATTGGCTGCTACACACACATACATGTATATATAAAGATACGCATAAGCGCTTAAAGCAAGCAGCACGCATACATTTGCAAGTTTGATGTTGAGTTTCCTTCTTATTTTTTTCGCAATAGCAGTAACAAATAACAAACAAACTGAACAAAAAAGGACAAACTTTTGGCAGTAGTTCTTGCTTTTGCTTTTCTTTTGTTGATAAATTTTGTATAAAAAAAAGTTATTTCGAGTTTATGTTGGTTTTGTCTCCACTTATTTTTGCTTTTTATGGTAACGACGATATGCGCTGACCTCGCTTGTCAGTTGACCTACCGCAGCAGCCGCATTGTCAAAGAACGACATAAAATTATGGCTCTCTAGTGAGAGGTTTTTCGATATGATTTGTATGGCTTAGTTCGTGGGCTTAAGTAAGATTTTATGTAAAATATATTTGTTAAGATTACAGCGGTGACATAAAGATGCTGGCCACCCCCTACTCAATGAAATAGCCATAAGTGTTTATGTATCAGAATGCAATATTTTTAACTTAGAAGTGAAATTTAGTGTTATTTTTATAATATTACATGTGTGCGATAAAAAAGGGTTGCTTTTTAACTTGGACATAAAAAGAATAATCGCCAAAAAAATTACTATTAGATATTAGGTAAAAAAATAAATACCTATCGTCTGAAAAAGTTCCGTTTGTCCTCCATTTATTGAAAATTTTTGTTGAGAAAATTTTCTAATTAAAATTTGACCTATTTTTTACAACTTGTAAGATTACCCAAAATACTCATATATGTATATTTTCAAAAAAATTGTCGTTTTAGCCGGTCAGGTTTTCGATTTTTTTTTTTGAGCACACATTTCAACTATGGTTTTACTCGAAGTTAAGGCTATCTTGAATTCATATTCGAGGTGGCACAATTGAAATTCAAAGAGAGATATAGTTAAAATTGCATTAAGAGTAAGAAAATATAAAAAGTTACATATAAAGTTGCATCAAATTTATAATTATTTGAATTTTAATTGTTCCACCTTGAATATTAATGCAAGACAGTCTTAACTTCAAGAAAAACCATAGTTGAAAGGTGTGCGCAAAAAAGAAAAAAATTGAAACTATGGCCGGCTAAAATAACAATTTCTTTCGAAATACACATATAAGATAAGATATTCACGAAATAACCGTCAACGAAATAAGCCTTAATAAAAAAACTCCGAATAAAATAACTAATGGCCAAAAAATATGAAATAAGACCCAATGAATGTAATGCAATGAAATAGTTCCCAAACAATATAAAATAATCTCGAAACAAATAAATGAAATAACAGCCAATGATTGAGCCTTTGTTCTCTATAAAATAACTCCCAATATAAAATAGCACAAAGGGGTGTATTGCCATTGGCAACTTGACTAAGGCAATAACTTGAGCGATAAAGTCATCACCATAATTTTTTGAATCACTAGCAACGCAACCCCAACACAGTGGCGTACCATGCATATTTGTCGCCAGGACGAAGATATCATTTCCCGACTAGAAAATGTCGTTAGGTGTAAATTAGGTCCCCACTGGTATTACCTAACCAGAACGTTAGGGCCATCTCTTGATGGAATTAAGTATAAGTTTTTTAATTGTAAAATTTAATATACTTAATTTTTGAAAATAATATTATTTTAATGATATATGACACAAATGTCAAAACAACTGATAGAAATCTACATGAGCAAGAGTTCTTGATACATACTACATGTACCGACACTTTGTTAGTATTTCTCTGTATAAGAAAGAGGGCCATACATTACAAACCTCAGTTTTAATATTGTAAGCGAGACAAATGTAATAGAAAAAGCCCGCTGTAGAAAAGTCGAGTGTTTAAGATTACAGGATGTACGGGAAAGATAGTGAGCCATTTTTGTGAAACTAGCGAACCAGGGTTGCCTTTCAGAATCCAGTCCCGATGCCCGAAAATGGCAGAGTTTTAACCAATTTTATTAGGTTGTTTGAAGCTGTATAACATTATTCCTCAAAATATATGTCAAATGATAGAACTAAAGGGACCTAAATATAATATAAAGGGTTGCATTGTTGAATCCTGTCCTCAACATGGGTTGTTGCCGGTTTTCTGGGTTAATTTTCATGAATGAAGATAACAGCTTTATATGTGTGCCAAACGATAGAGCTCGAAAAGCCTAAATGGAATATATAGAGTTGCCTTGTCCAATCATGTCCCAAATGTGTATTGCCACCCATTTAAGAAAAATTGGCCCTAAGATCGAGTTCTAGCCTATGTTTAAGACCGGATTCAACACTATATATATTATATTTAGGCTCTTCGAGCTCCATCGTTTGACACACATTTCAAGCATTAACATATATTACTAAAAAATTGACCCATTAGTGTCACCAATCATTATCTTTCTCGTACGTCCTATCCTGTGTTCTTATACACTCGACTTTTCTACAGCGGGCACTTGGGCTATAATATCTAATTGTAAAAAAGACTCAATAATATTGAAATTGAATTGATAGAAGATAACATGTTCAAAATTTCAATTTATACGAAGCAAGGGAACCAAACAAGATTGTGTAATCTCAGTTTTCTCTGCAGTCATTTCTTACAGTTCAGGAGTAATTTCGATCTTAGTCACGACTAACACATTACTTATTCCCCAGGTTTACCGAATTCAGGCGTTCCTTAGGTTATTACCATGACCAAACCTTTAGGCACACCAAACATTGGCATATCGTAGAAGGGGCCCAATCGCGTGGTTGACAGGTAAAACTAATTTAGAAATGCCTTAGAATTGCCTAATTAGGCTGCTAGTGCACATTCCCAAGTTTGGCTAACCTCATTTTTTCCCAGTTAGGGCCGAAAGTATATTAAGGCATGCCTAAGAAAAATTCTAGTCGGGTTGCCGCTCTCTTTTCAAACAAATTTAGTTTTTTCAATATCAAGAATACATTTTTTTTGACCAAAAAAATAGTTTCTGGATTTTGCTTCTTCAAAAATGAAATATATTTCAACTCGAATTACAAAATCATCACACATACCCTCCACTTCTTAATAATTTAGTAAAAAAAGGTATTCACTTTTGGTTCTACAAAAACCCTAGCAAAATAAGATATGTGTATACGAAAACCATTTTTTCGACCCCCAAAGTGCTTGCGCCCGTCTCTCTGGAAACGATACTGCCCAACGTAATTTCTTGAAAGGACTTTTTCGAAATTAAAATGAATTTTTATACCGAGCACAGCTTCAGTCAAAGTTTCGTGGTGCACTTCAAGAGACTAAACTTCAGTATTAATGTTAGCTGGAGTAAAGAAAGACATTAAATTTTTCAAAATTAAGAAAAGTCGTCCGATCTATACATAATTTGACGTGTATGAGGTCGCCAATTCCAAAAATCTCATTAGTCTTAATGTAGACCTCTGATTTCTATCTGGAAATCAAATTTAAACTTTATATTTTTTACCAATTCTTACCAATTTCAAAGAATTATAAAAAATAGAATTCGAATATAATTTCGTTGTGAAAAATCAAAAATGTATGAAATTTAATATTTATGATTTTAAAACTGATCTGAAATCCACATAGTCCTTATAAGTATTATATTTGGGATATTTCACTAACAATAGCCACAGTTCTAAAACTCATGAGGGAAATGCTGAACTTATAAAAAGTGCAGAAGCTGTATGAACAGAAATTACTTTGAGAATTTTTCATAAAATAACTTTATTATAAAATTTCTGGCCCAATACTTGTGCTACTTTAACTCTTTATTGTGATTGTAAAACCAATTATATTTACTTCCTTTGATGATTATTCGCACAAAATAACATAGAAATTATTTTGCTTCACAAATAGCTGTTAATATTTGCTTTGGACTAATTAACTTATTGATTATTTAATTAGTTTTTAACCCAATAGAAATGAGAAAAATCTAGTAAGACTTCCAAACAAGCAATTTCAGCACACACAATCGGAAATCATTTAATCGTACAAAACATCATTTCTGCATTAACGCTATAGTGCCAATTAAATTCATAGAGACACAGTTGCAGAATACCAATATGGCGACATATAAATTCTGCCATAATGTATTTATGTGTGTGTGTGTGTCTGCCAACATAGTTGTGGATACTATATTCAATTGTTCAAAATACTGTGAGCCAAAAATGTAAGGAATAGCTTTATATTAATTGTAAATCTGCAGCCACATGAACGAGTTTTTATTATGGCAAAAAAAAAAAAAAAAAAAGATTTCTATTTCTGTTGGCAACTGCTAGAACATGCCATTATGGCAGATAGAAATGTGTGAATACACCAAAAAAAAAATATGTTCAGAGTGCTGCAACATATGGGCATTTCTCTCGTGTTGAACGTGACAGAAGTACACTTTTAAAGTGGAATAAAAGTCAAAGTAAAACACTTTTATTATTTTCTGTTACTTTAAGGAATAGCGCTTTGGTAGCACTATATTGAGTAGTAAAGTTGATGCCAGACGTAATACTGGTTCCAAGATAGAGGCAATAAAAAAGCCATTCGAACGGGACAAAACATGGAAGAGCTTTTCATGGCAATCTATAGAAAAGCACAAGTCTGGCAACATTTTTTAATGCGGCTGATTTTGAAATGTTATGGAATAATTTATCTTTTTAAAAGATTTCGTTTGATTGAAAAATCTTATTTACTTTTCTTCTTACAAGGCATAATAATCTATTCGAACGGGACATATTTTTCCATTTTGGTTCACTTGGGAAATTTTTCAAAACGACTTTAATATTTATATAAATAATAATATTTAGGATATATACAGTCATTCAAAAAACAAATTTAATGTTTATATTTATCAAATTAATTAGTGAGATCAATTTTAACAAAGAAAAGAGAAACGAGAAGATATTTTTCTAAAAAGAATATAAGACTTGTCTTTTGCTGTTAAAATGTATTTCCTGTAAGACGCGTGGCACCGCCCATTAAAAAAAATATTTTTACTCAAGTTTAAGTCTGTCTACATACCAAATTTCATCAAAATCGGTGTTGTGGCACAACCGTGTTACCGTTTTTTCACATTTGGAGAAATGCCTCGCCCTCTTAAAGGAATCAGAGTTTCTAATAACTTTTCTTAGGATTCAATCTATCTTAAGGCAAATCTTCATCAAAATCGGTTAATTAGTTTAGCCGTGGAAACGTTTTTTCCTGTTAGGGGCGTGGCACCATCTACTATTGAAAAAAAGTATACATGTCCCTTCTTCTCTTCCCAACCTTTCCAACAAAGAAAAAATTATGCGATTATGTTGTGTTATGGCTGTGAACACTTATGTTTGCGAACATGACCATTTTCAAAAAGCTTCAAAAATTTTAAACTTAATGTTTTTTGAACTCGCTTTTGTTTTTTCAATTATATACATGAAACTCTGTTTGTGCAAAAATTTTGACACACTTGCTGCTGTTATCAATTTCGAAATGAGAAAATATGATGTTTTTCTATGTTGCTTGTGACTTTAGAACATGAACTTAAGCAAATTAAAATTCTAAAGTTAATATAGATTGGTTTGATTGATGGTTTTGCATTGTTTTTACCTAATTGACGTTGGAAGAGAGATTTTTTGGAAAGACTATCATCATGTATCACCTCTTTTACATACTTAAATATTTAAGGGAAAATACTACAATATTACAAAAAAAGAGAAAATGCATTTATGAAAGTTTGCAGGTGGTTTGCTCAATGTGATAAATGAATTCTGGTGTAAATTTTTTCCTCAGATAATATCAGATAGTAACACTTTTATAATAACTTTTAATTTTTCTGTCACGGTTGGACTTTTGGCGGAAATGCCCATATTAGAATGAAAAGTCTTCTAATGCTACCTCTGGTACCTAGTGTTTTTTGGAACACTTCTATTATTTGTATGAACTTTGGGTGGAACATCTAAGAAAATCTCTTTTGGTATAGCGATCAAAATTGTTTGTTTGTGTGGAAGGAGCCACGCCCCTTTGTCAAAATTCATTCAACTGCTGTCTGAAAAATTTCTAGTATATTTCTGAAAAATATTTGCAATAAATAGTAAATCATCAGCTTGTCATATATTACCACCAAAAACTATTACGTAAACTTGAGGACCTAATACAAACTTATTTTCTTTTGACATCAAATCGTCCATGTGTACATTTCCAAACCTGCCAGCCCTGATCTATGCGATACGAAAGGAAGGACCATGTGAATATTATCATTCTAAAATAATCTCTTTTTTTCAGTGTATGCAGAGAGATGCATTAAACTTTGTGCAATGCTAGGGCATCAAAAATTTACGTATACACGATGGCTGCAACTTTTATGCTTTAGAGAATTTAAACTTTTAACATCAACGAACAATAACACAGCATACAGCAAAAACCAACGTCAAGAGACTTCAGACACGAGGAAGTGAATAACCAGCAACAACTACAACAATGAAAGGAACAACACAAAAAACAATAACAACTACAACAACAAAACAATAACAAAAGCCAAGCGCGCCAAAAACCCGGCACTTTTTTTGTTGTTGTTTTTTGAATTACTGTTGTTGGCACTGTTCTTGTTGTAGTTATTTTGCCTGGTTGTTGTTTATGATAATAATTTGCAATCATCTTGCTCAGTAATTTCATATGTTTGTAGGTATAAGCACAGCTTTTATTGTTGTAGCATTATATATGAATGTTCATTTGTAATATGAAGATTATGCATACAGACATAAAAAAGCACGCAAGAGCATTAAGCCGCATGGAGCTGGCAGCCAAAATCTTTTTTCAATCCAAAACCTTTAAAAATCGATAGAAAAAAGAACGTTGAAATATTACTAGGGAAAATATCAAACACTTAATAGATGAAATTGTCAGAAATAGCTTGCAAATGCTGCGTTCTTATTTTATTTTCTCAAGAAAATATTATTCCTTTTATAAAACCTTCACAGATCGATACCAAATATGGTAAAAAATTTGAAATGAAAATGTCAAACCTTTGCAACTTAGCTAAATTGCTTAGTTTGCTTTTTATTAAATGTAGAAATATTTTTTAACCAGCATCTTTGCCTTAACTTTATAGATATTTGACCATCTAACTATTGAAGTTCACTAAAAACAACAATATAAGTTGCTCAATTTACAGAATGTCATTGAAGACTTGAAAATTGCGTCGGCCCAAAATTATATCGACCGTTTTTTATCTTAGAGAGCATTAAGATACCATCGACATATATGTGATACACAACATCTATGAATAGTTATACTGGTTGTAGACAGCAATGCTCACAACTCCAGCCACAACTGTAAATTTTTTTACAAAGGGATGGCCGCTTTGAAGGCAGCTTGCCTACATCTCTATACACAATGTGTGGCAAGGGAAGGCAAATTGCCTTAAAATATCGCTTACTAAGTGTCTGTATAATTACCGAGTTGCCTACATCTCCACATGCAAAGCATGCAGCCAATAGGCAAGACCCCTTACATCTCCATATACAAATAAGACAGCAAACAGACAGACTGCCTACAGCTCTCAATATAATGCAGGTAGCCAGAAAGCAGACTGCCTATAGCTTCATATACAAAGCAGGCAGCCAGCAAGCCAACTGCCTACTGCTATATATACAAAACAGGTAGCCAGCAAGGAAAGAAACAAAATATTAGAGTAACAATTTCAAATGTGAAACGTACAATACAAAGGGTATAGCTTTTCATACATGAAAAATCAAAGTACCTACTTTATCAATTTGCCGCTGGGATCACTGTAAATTCAATAAGTTAAGTTTGGTATTTCTTCTACTCAGCTCGACTTGAACTAATTACAGAAAGCCTCTTCACAATTTTTGGACCACCATAATTCAAATTTATACAGTGTCTGCGCAAAATTTATGATTTTTTTACCACGCTCGCTAGGAATAATAATCCTTGGCATTAAAGTTTTTCAACTAAAATCAAAATGATGAAGTTTTTTTTATCATTAGCGCCAACATAGTTCAGTTGCCTGGCTGAAAATGTCTGCTTATGAATTACGTATGCACACATACATACAAGCTACATATATATATGCATAATCATATGCAAATGTGTATGTGTGTCCTTAATAGCGCCTTTAGTTATTGTCATTTGTCTGAGCTAGGCAAATTTTCCAGCGCCTACCCCTCCATTGAACAGTCAAACAACATTTCAATAACTAACATACTCACACCACATACATTCTCAAAACCGCTATTTCAACTTTTATCACACACTTGAGCTGCTGCTCTGTTGATATTTACAGTGTCAGTTATGCGATGTGTGTTTGTGTGGGTTTGTTGCTTTTACGTCTTTGTGTGGATGCAATTGTGTCAGTGTCAGTGTTAATGATGACGGCAGCCGGAAACCATTTGTGACATTTATTTTGACTTTTCGCTGTTTGTGCTGCGGATTATGATGATGAGTTGTTGCATGAAGAAAATTTAGTGGCAGCAAAACAAAAATGACGAGAGAAAAGATTACTCCTCAGGGGTTTGGTTCACTGACATTGTTGTTGTTTGTTTTTTCAATGACAGTGATAGAAATTAAGTTAGTATTGAAAAAAAAAAATGGTTCTGATGAAATTAATTTCATTTGCTGTTATAAGCTGGCAACTTGATTTTAATACAAAGAATGTTGTAGTTTTCTTATTGCAAGACCCTTTTTGTGGCTTTACTCTATGAAATGAGTTTTTAAATTTATTTTATAAAGAACATTTGACAAATCAACATGCATTTGCAATAACAATACTTTACATATTCGTTGTCAGGTTGTCACAAATGAATTGCACTCTTCTTTAATATATCACTGCCATCTTGAACAGAGATAAAACTGTTGACATTTGCAAATTTTATTGCCAAGTTCTATTATTTATTTACTTGTATTTGCTGGTGACCAGCCAGCACAATTTGACCACATTTAAATTTCATTTAAAATGAAGTTGAAAACATCGACGACTGATGTGGTTAACATTTTGAGATTGATGAAAAAAGTTTATTGCTTCAACAAAAGATTTATTTCAGAACAATAAATGTTGTGAGTAGTTGTGCCTTGAGTATAGTGGTAGATAATGACACTTTATTGGAAATGAATGATATGTAAAATAATTAAGATATACAAAGAAAATTTAATGTTTGATTTGAAACCGTAACCCATATCCTAGACATGGCGGACACTGCAGAACACCGTTCCAAACGCACTAGACTTTGATAGGAGAACGTGAATATATGCCTTTGAATAATTCACAATTGCCAACATACTTTCACTGAAGTGATGTACATTATGGTGATTCAAATTTTTTCTTGCTTGAAACAGGTTCAAAAGTTGCAGGCACATGAAAGGAAAATTCTGGTGAAATTATTGCTCATAATATTAATATTTACTGGTGGCTCATCGAGCTTTTTTGTTTTCCATACGATTTGTATGGGGAAAAATGCTTTACAAGACATTTGTCTCTATATCTCGTGAAAAAAAATGTTTCATAAACAAGACCATGCGTATTGGAAAGATCATACATAATATTTTCTATAAAAAAGCTCCTTGCATTTTTTTCGTGAAACAAGCAAGTATGAATCACCCTAGTGTACATATTGGTTACATTTTTGTTGAGAAACTTCACCAGTTTATTCGAGGAACTTCAGCAGTTTGGGGCTCTCAATGTAAGAACACCTACCACAACATGAATACTACGGCCACTCAGTAGCTTATTATCCAATGATAAGTAAGCAATACATGTACTCCGTCGCTCGGTGAGGAATGCTAATAGATCTGCGGTAGAGTAGCTATGTGCAAATTGCATTTGTAATTATTAATTAAGTCGTTGGACCTTAAATAGATAACTAACTGGAAATTTATTACGATCTGCACTTTTTCATGAGCACATATATATAGCACTGAACCGGTAATTACAATCAGACCTTAAAACTTTTATAATTTTATTCAAAAAGTTCTTAAAACAAAAGTTTCTTAAAACTTTTTTGCTATATTTTAATAAACTTTCTTCAAAAACTTTTATTGAATAAAATTTTTTCCAAAAAAACCTCTTCTGTCACTGTCAAAATCCATTTTTGGCCTTTTCCCATCGATTCGTGCATTAAAATATTTTTCGGAAAATGGATCCAAAAAATCCTTTAAGGAGGGTCGGGAACCTCACTTGTCACCTTCAAAACCCGTTTTCGGCCTTTTCCCATCGATTCGTGCAACAAAATTTTTTTCAAAAATGGGTCCAAAAAACCTTTTTAGGAGGGTCGGGGACTTCACTTGTCACTTCCAAAATCCATTTTAGGCTTTTTCCCGTCGATTCGAGCAATAATTTTTTTTTTCGAAAAATGGGTTCAAAAAATCTATTTAGGAGGGTCGGGGTCCTCCTCTGTCACCTTCAAAATCTATTTTCGGCCTTTTCCCATCAATAACATTTTTTTCGAGAAATGGGTCCTAAAATCCATTTTATGAGGGTCGGGGACCTCACTTGTCACCTTCAAAATACATATTTGGTCTTTCCCCATCGATTCGTGCAGTAAAATTATTTTCAAAAAATGGGTCCAAAACACCTCCTTACGATGGTCGGGAACTTCCCCTGTCACTCCTAAAATCCATTTTCGCCTTTTCCCATTGATGCGTTGAGCAAAATTTTTTTAAAAATATAAGTGAAAACATGTAATATAAGAAACATGTAAAGTATTTTCCTTTGGATTTTATAATCAACAATCTCAAGCTTAGTGATTCAAGATATTATATTAGGATTTTCCTCGTTTTTTTCATACAAAAATAAACTTTTATTTTCGCCTTTTGAAAAATAAAAGTCAAAAAAAAAACTCTTTGCATGTGACTGTTAAAAATTACTTAAGTTAAAAAAACTTTTATTAATAAAAGTCAAAAAAAACTTTTAAAAAAAACTTTTATTAATAAAAAAAAAAACTTTAAAAAAACTTTTATTAATAAAAGTCAAAAAAACTTTTAAAAAAAACTTTTATTAATAAAAGTTTTTTTAAAGTTTTTTTTTTTTGTTGTGAAATATATGTAAGTTAAAAAAACTTTTAACTTTTATCTTCGGATATAAAAGTTTTAAGGAAACTTTTACTTTTATTTCACAAATATAAAAGTTTAAAGTTTACTTCTACCTAAAAAAAAACTTCTATAAATGTTTATTTCAAGCTCTGATTTCAATACATAGCTTGTAACATTTTAAAACAAAGCCTTCGGCTTTTCCTCTTCATATTGTTGGCGTAGCTATTGCGTGATCAACAACTGTTGATGTTCTGAGTATACCTGTTCACCAGACGGAAAACTCTTGAAATCATCAACTCTTAACGTGCTTTATGTGTCTTTGCAACCGCTCCTGACGTGAATAGATCATGATCATCTATCGAAAGAAGAAGCTAAGTTTGTTCCTTTGAAGTTTTTAAGAAATATTCCACTCATATCTTCGGACTATCTTTTCCCCACATATACATAAGTCTTTAACCAGAAACAAATACGCATAGTTCGTACGTGGCTTAAAAAAGTCACAGCTAGATTAATTTCAGCGTTTTGTGTTGAAACTATTAAACTATGAGGATATCATCTCTTCTATCAATTCCCTTGGGCTCCGATCATATTTTGCTACTGGAGAAGTTATAAGTATTCATAAGAGTATATAGAAGTAATGCTCGTGATAATTTTTTAGCACGCTTTTACTGTCACATGGGACAACATATCATCATCCGGCTTACTTTTAATTTTTTATCTACTAAACGTTCACTATCGTATTCTCTTCGAAATTCAATTCATTTAATTTTTCAATGCCATTATTTCTCCATTAGCTCAGTTATTCAATGTTAGCAAAAAAAAAATTAAATTGAAACATTGAAAATGAAATAGTATGATATAAATGGCATGTGAACAAGATAAAATAAGCAGATGATAGGAGCAAAAATATACGCACATACGTTAATACACATGTATGTAAATGGTAATGTGTGCACACTCAAACATAAGTTAAGTAGAAAATAAATAAAATACGACGACGGCAGTAAAATTGAAACAACATTTCTTTGGAGGAAGCTGGGGAAACTTTTGTTCGTGATAAATATGCATGTTTACATTTGTGTATGTGTCATATTATGCAGAAACGAAAGGCATTGGACATTAAGGTTTCCGATGTTGTGGCATTTTTGTATTTTGTTTTGGTAGTCGATAATCATTTCGGTAAAAGTCAAATCTTTGTTGAGCTACAATTCTTATATTTTTGTTATATAAAATAATTTTCAGTCAGAAAATACGCGTATAATGAAAGAAGAAAAATAAACGAACAAACCATAACAAATAAATATAAGAAGAAAACAACAAATTTCATTGCATACTTTTAGTCAAAAGTGGTTCAAGTCAGGACTAAGCAATACTTTACAAATTTAACCCTTATGTCAGTAACCAAAATTACCTACGTTGTTCAGTAACCAGGGTACCCGGGTACCCATAGGAGTAATTCATATAATTAAAGGATAGTACGAGTAGATTTTTGATTTTCATTGTTTTGATTTCCGTTATATAGAAAGCTAAGCTTGCTTGGTGATTTTTCTGCTAACCGTAGACCGACCTTTAAATATTTCGACTAATCTAAAGTTGGCGGGTCGTTTTCGATCCGCATATATTTTGTATGGAATTTCAAAGAAAAATACTGTTTTATTGAAAAAAAGTTTAATTATTACACTTATAAATTGCATAAATTACATTTATTGGTACTAACAGTAAAACAATAATAAAATTAACTAAATAATTAGTTATTTTCCAGTTCTTGCAATCATTTAACAATCACATTTCGAATTTCTGTTCCTCTGGAAACATTTTTGTTGCATTCACAGCAATCCAATCTACTTGTATTCGGTTTGGGTAAAGTCTTCTCGGTCTTGCGTCGTCAGTCAGATTGTATGGTGACTTCGATAGCGTAGGCAGAAGTAAAAGGAAATACGCATTTTGTAGATTTTTGGCTCTGTTAGACATGTGATTTTTGGACAATGCAAGACCAAGTTCATGAAAAAAGTTCTTACGACATTGTTTTCGCTGCTTTCTTGCCAAGCTGGATGTATTGCTAAATGGACGATGAAAGCAGTCAGTGCTGAAATGTCAGCGATGTTGGAAAAAATGCCTATCGGTCAACGGTTAGCTTTCCACTTGTAACTGAATCTCGAAAGCATTTTGTCGGCATTGTCAACACTGCATTTTGTTTTATTATAGTATGAAACTACCTTAGGCAATTTCTTTGGTGCTGGTCCGATATCAGGCGAATAATGCATGATGCTCTAAATAGTGGTGAATTGTGTTTCTTGCTTACATATAAAACAATTATGGTATTTTCGGTAAAGGCGAATGTAGATTGGAATACTGGCGGCATTTTTCGATAAGAAGCTTACGCAGAATACTTATTTTCCACAATGTGCCAACCATTAACAAATTCGTGTGTAGCAGCTTTTGATCCAAATAGAGCCTCTGAATTAAATCAAAAAACACTGACTCACTCTCCCTGATTTCGTTCCCGTGCAGCTCAATCTGTTTGGGCTCTGAGTGAGTACTGAGTATTAGATTCTTGTCATCGCAATAAATTGCCTAGAACGCAAGCGCAAAGACGGTCAGGGATTAGCAGATCAACTAAAATTTTGCATATAATAGTTTGCTGGAATATTTACAGTAGAATGAGTCAGAGGGACCCGAAGTTCGAGTTGACTGAAGTTGTGCAGTTGTGTTTTTTGACAAAAAGTACGAAAACATACCTATACATTGAAAAATACGTGCAGGCCGGAAACGACGAAAATAGTTCCGAAGTCGAAAAAATCTTATTGACAACTATCGATAAACTTTGATGCTACATGTTTTCATTCACAAAATACCTACAGACACAATAACGAAAACACAGACCCACACAGCTGATAGTTTTCGAAATATTTGAAATGAAAAAAAGTTTGGTCGAAATCGACCCTAACATCATTTTACGGTTAAAATGTGATAAGATTCTGTGTACTGTTTTTTATTTATACTGATGACAATGGAAGAGCTAACAACAACGAAATTCGGAAAGTATTTATATCATATATACATATGTTGATATTTGAAATTTGATACAAGTATGTATAATGCATGTGGGTACCTGGGTACCCTGGTAAAAATCATACGGAAAGTACGAAAAGGGTACCCGGGTACCCGGTTACTGACATAAGGGTTAAGAAGTAAACAAAAATTCTGAGATCAGAAAGCTTTCAATTTATTGAAATAGATAATTTTTACACACGGTCAATTTTATGCAACAAAAACTTACAAACAAACATGAAATACAAGTTATTTTAGTCTTTAAGTATGGTCAGAGCCCTCGAGTGAAGTGTACTACACAAGGGTGGAGCCCCCTAGTATATATGAAAATATTACGGAATTAATTTTTATAATATTTACTATCACTTTAACAACTAATCTACGAAGACATGGTTGGCATATAAAATGTTACGAATTGTTTATTGTTTTGAAATTTTTCTTTAAAATATTTTATATTCTTGATATAATTATATCATATTATTTTAATTTTTTAAAAATTAATTCTTTAATTTTTCATATAACTTTTTTAAATGTAGCGCAACAATTGTTCCACTATGCTTGTCATATATTACCTACAAAAAAGAACTCAGCATAATCGAAAACCACAAGCTTCAACTTCTTTCTTTTTGGCAAAGAATGCCCCATATGTTACTTACAATAGAATGAATATTGAATATATTAGCAATTTTATGTTTCATATACCCAATATTGGGATACATTAATGCGTGTTTAAGTGTGTGTTAGTTTGAATGCTTAAATATGTGTATTTGCCAATTTTTGTAGTAATATTTGCGTGTTATCTGCTCTTTTGTTAGCAACTCATGCCGTAAAGGAAATTCTATTCTGATGAAGATGAATGGATATGGATTTGAATGATTGATTTCCTATTATCTTAGAAAATGCTGTGTGTTACTTTTGGCAATATGTATATTTCTTTTAAAAATATTCAAACAATTTGTCAATTCTTTGTACATCTTAAAGTTAATAGGCATTTGAACTTTAAGTAATATACATAAATACTGAATATATGTAGCAAATAGAACATATTTTATGGACTTTTGTTATAAGTTAATATATACAAAAACTAAATTTTTATACAGACAAATGATATAGTTATTCGTAAGGTTGAAATAATACTTTTAGAAAGCTAGCTTCTGTTTGAAGACATGGAAGAAAAAACTCAAAATGTACTATAGAAATTGTAAATATGTAATGTCATGCAATTAAACAAACATATCACAACAATTGCTTCTCATTCCGCAAATCGTAAGTTTTTCGCATTTTAATATTTTCAGAAAACTAATAATAACTCTCATAATCTGCTACTTTACCCATAAATTTCGATGGGTGCATACATCGCTGTTGTCAGATCTAAGTAGCCCTTTCTGCTAGCAAAATCGTTTTGGGTATAAAACTTTTGTTATAATAAATATATTTTAATATACTTTTTCCTTTCAATAAAAAACAATCATATAAAGTAACTTTAAGTCGGAAATGGGTATAGTTTAGTAATGACGAAAAAAATCTCTCAAAATCATGAAATCCCAAATTTGGAAACCTTTGCAGAATGACAATGCAAATTAAATAAATGTTATTATAGATTTGGCTGTTCTCGTTAAAGTTGATATTCCAAAATATAGGGACCCAGGTTCGAATCCTAATGGGGACGGAAGAAAAGTAAAATTTTTTTTAAATTTTTTTTAATTAAATAGAGCTTAAAAATTCAATAAAATACAAAATTGTTCTTGTTTTTCCTTAAAAATAATTTTTGGATAGTATATGTATTACTTGATTTTGCTTGGAATATTTTTGGCTGAAGGAAACAAAATTTTTAAAAACGCAAACAAATAAATTTTTATTAAGAAATTTCTTATTTATTTAATCGAAGTAGACAAACCCCTTAATAGATTTGTTATTAGTGATTCTGAATCCAATTTAAATTAAAATTTTGTTTGAAGTTCCCTTTTTTCATATATTATTTGCTGAAAGCTGTTTCCCCGCGGTACGTCCGCATTAATCCCGTTGTCTATTTAAGTTCATGGTGTCGAATTTCTCAACTATGTCCACACATGGCGTTTTACGTATTTTTTTTTTTTGTATGGGAGGTGCCACACCCCATTGTCTAATCCTTGCTGCAAACAATATACATCCAGAAGTCAAGATATTGCGATTTAGGGGTATTAGTTGCATTGCAAATGCCACACCCTGTGACTAAACTAAGTATGTTCAAATTTTTCATGTGGCTGAATGCAAACAATATCAAGCCTTTTAAGTGTTTTTGTTACATAAGAGTTACCACGCTCCATAATTCAATCATCCCCACATTTTCAAGGTGCATAGCACTGACTGCATAGATCCAAGCACTAAACTTAAAACCTATTACTAGCATTGATGCTAAGTTATATTGTTTTGAATTCTTTTTGCACGGGAGGTGCTTCACCTGTTTAACTTTTAACTCCCAAACTCAACCCTGAAAATCTTCTATCAATTTTTCTGATCTACGCTGAAGACTCACGTATGTACAAGTATCCTTGAATATAAGATCTTATAAGTATTCTAAAAACTTCTAAAGAGCAAAAGGATATACATTCTTACATACGTGTTGTGTTCAGTTGTATATGGTATATAGATATTTCAATTTATTCATAAAATTTTTCAATCATATACATATCTACATACATATATACAGTGTTACACACGCATATGTACACACATTCACTTTTATGTATATGAGTAAAAGATATTTGTGTAGAATCTCGAGTTAATTCAGAGCAGATGACTTCAAGTGATTGCAGCGACTTCAAATGATTGCAGCGACTTCAAGTGATTGCAGCGACTTCAAGTGATTGCAGCGACTTCAAGTGATTGCAAAGAATTAAAATTGATTTGAGGTGACTTCAATGCAATCAAAATTCTTCCAATCATGATTCCAATCAAAAATGTGTCGTCATCAAAATAATTGCATTCTTTTGTGATAGAAAAGGCTGCAGACTTATGGCAGACTTAAGTTTTCAGGTGACTTCATTTTTAAATAGCTGCACTCTGAATGCTGTATTTTTGGAGTGACTTCAATGGATTGCAATTGTAAATTAATGCACTCTTTAACAGCTCTGGCCGATAGCAACCAAAAATATATTTTTTAAGAAAATTTTCTAAAAGTGTTAATTTCCTATCCCTTAACATATTTTTTCAAACTCTTCTCGTAATAAGTTAAACCATTTATGTAATATATATATAACTATAGGACACTAAAAATAAGATAAGTCTTCCTCAACTCTTGAATGCTCGTTCAAAAGCACTTCAAGTAAAGTCTTCTTTACTTATTTGATATTAAATGAAAATCTTAATCATTAGATCTTAAGGCGACATGTCCAAAGCAACCTATTTTAAATAGTAATGCAATAAAAGTTAAGTTAATTTACGTTAAAATTTACGATTATAGGCAATTTCCACAAAAAAGGAATTTCGTTTTTTCTGCATATCCCCTCCCTATTCATGCTATGGATAGCATTTGTAAAGAAAATAATGAAATTTTCACTTTATGTTCCTGTAACGTACCAAAAGTCATTTGCACCAATGCACATCATACCACAGGCAATTGCAACCAAACGAATACAACCCAATAGGAATCAAGTTACGGCATTTGCTGCTTGCTCAAGCTGTTATGGATTACTGCAGCTTTTTATCTAAGTACAGAAATTTCAATACGTGTGATATGTTACAAAATTTCCTACTTGGCGTACAACATTTATGTTATAAAAGTGAAAAAAAAAAAACCCAATTATTTTTGGTGTCGTTCACCCCGAAATGGGCTGCCAATTCAGAAGCTGTCAAGTATTTGTATGCCTTATACAATATTTAAGTATCTGAGCTTGAATATGCATTGTCGTTTTTGTTGTTATTGTATTCCCCATTGTCGTAAGGTTGACTTTTTAGGTTACACTTGTGCAGTTATTATGTCACCCACACACACAGCTTCTCTGGGTCGTTAGCTTTTTTATGTTTTTTATTTTTGTTTTAATCCCCCAATAAAGGAGGCAAGCAAATGTTAATAAATGGCTTTGTATTCTTTCGATCTCTGCAGAGTGCTAAGCCAATTTACTGGTAGCTGTGAGAGTCTTAACTACATATTTTCCTTTCATTTTGCTATTTTACCCCTGTCCAATACAAAAAAAAAAAACACATAAATACCCTAACTAAATTCCTGATCCTTTTCCTATTTGTTTATTTGTTGTTATTATGGCTCGATACGTACGTATTCATGTCTGCCCATTTTCCTAAGGAAGCAGGCTTGCAAGTATTTTTGTTTGTACGTTCATTTATTTGTTGCCTTTCAAAATGGATATTAGATTTTCACACTCCCCCGATTATATGAACTAAAAATATGTTGGTATAGTACGTATGTATTTCACTTCGTTTGCCAAATTTGTTTTTAAGGTGTTTTCCCAAGTTTCTATTTCCGGTAATGTCATTTTCTTAACTGAGAAAATTGCTTTGAAAAGCGTTAAACCCTTTAGTATCGTATGCTTGAAATATTTTCTTTTTTTAGCTGGTGTTTTTACTTCTTCCGTTTCTATTAATTTTTTGTTGCCTTAATCAGATTTTGTGATTTCTTACGCTTAACTGAGATAATTTATTTGCTTTGATTGAATTACTTGGCCGGGGTTAAGTTTCAACATTAGAAAATTGATACCAAAGAAAATATTGCACAACTTAGTGTGTAGTTTATGTCAAAAGGATATAAAATTATGTTGAAACTTAATTTCAAAAGCTGTTGTCTACAAACATAAATTCAAATTTTGCACACTGCAAGGATGAGGATTATACTCTCTATACTATTAGTTTCAAATCCAAAGTAGCAGCATTTCTATAAGTTAACTGCAAGTTGAGGTCGAAGCAAAAAGTAATAACGCAGTAGGTGAGTTTGCTTACGCTCCCATTTTCAATTCAAAACGTTGGACGTGTAAGCAAATATCTTGTAAAGTGCAGTAAGCAAATAATTCCAATTTAACTGCATACTTCATATCGATGAGCTTCATTAAGAATATACCATTTGCTGGCTTATTATTTATTTTATTCTCTTATTATATATATCTTTTTTAGGGTACAATCTATCTGCATAACAATTTTCATCGAAATCTGTTCTTTAGTTTAGCCGTGAAAAAATATTTTCTCTTAGAGGCATGTCACCACCGACTTAAAAAAAATCCTTTTCAGTGCTTAATCATCTCTTTGCCAAATTTCAGCAATATAAGTCTGTCAGCTTAGCAGTGAAAATATATTTTCTGGCTTAGTAGCATGACACCGCACGTTAAAATGCAAATATCTTTCCTCTAACATTGTACAAAATTTCATCAAAATCGGTTGAATAGCTTAGCAGTAAAAACGTATTGTTTTGTTAGTAGCCGCGGTACCGCCCGCAAAAAAGTTTTTACTCAGAAATCAAACTATATTCGTCCAAATTTCTTTAAAATCGGTATAACAGCTCAGCCATGACAGCATTTTTGCACATTAAAGGCGGTGCCTTTAAGCAAAAAAATCAAACGATTATGTTGTCTCTTGGCAACTAAAAAGGGAGGGAACCGTATTGACAACATCCAGAGCAGACTGGATATTTCTCTTTACAGGATTACGTTTTTACGTATCGAAAAACCATATGGCGATAAGGTTTCATTAGCTTCCGCTTAGATCCCTGTGGAGGCTAGTTGGTCTAGGCGTCGACAACGCATTGATTAGATGGTACAATTCCCTGAATTGTAAAAGTTGGCAACGAAGTTAATATGTTAAACTAAAAAAAAGAAGAGCTCGTTATGTAAAAAGAAAAAATTTAAAAGCCCTCATCTTTACGATTCCTAACACAAATGAAATGGTACGAAACGCTGACCTTTTCTAACCGTACATCTTACTGGTTAATCGGAATATGGTTGCAAGCAATTCATTCGCATTTCTGTCTAAAGATTCTTATCTAAATAAAAATTTCAACCTGCCTCAAAATAACATGGCACGAGTACTTGAATTTTGCACTGCAACATGGTATTGAAACTTGATGTTGCTTTATCTACCATTGGTCAGTGTTTCGCCTGGGCGATAACAAACTATCTGTCGGAAATTCCTTGCGCACAAAGTGCGTTACGTACCGTGTATGATAAACATAGATATTAAAATTGGAAAAATGGAAAAAAACTTCCATTTACTTGCAACTTGCTTACTGTATCCTTTACTGAGTAAGCAATGTAAGTATGTTGAAAAAGAAAATAATGCACTGAGACTTGAAATATTTTATTCTTTTTATATGTTTAAAAACTTACCAACAGTTATAAAATGAATGAACGTAGGTACAACGGACTCATTTTTATAACGTTCGGCACATTAATTTTGTCACAGAAAAAATACGATAATTTAAATTTCAGCTAAAATATCTACGAAGCAAAATTTGATAAAAAAAATAACCTAAGGAATTGTTGCATAAAAAGTTATAAACTCATATTTTAAGAAAATTAATCTAAAACACAGCCACAAATTGTCCACAAAATTTCATATCCCGTATAGGTTTCTCGAGAAACTTACTAAATTGTTCTTGTGTAAGATTCTGTGATATGGAACCTTTTTTTATATTTTTTGAGTAAATATTTTTACTATATAAAATGGTTTTCAGTATCAGAAAATTAGCGAATAATGAAATACTAAAAATAATAGAACAAAACAACACAAATATATGAAAAAAAACGAAAATTTCATTGCATACTTTTAGTGAAAGAAAGGAAGAATCAAGTTCTCAAAGTTTAAACATACATATAAGTATTTACAAGAATAAGAATTTGCAACATTAAAAACTTATCGCGTAATTAATACAGTAACTAAATAGAATATTTTGAGTAAGGAATATCTCAAAGAATATCTCAGAGAATCACGAAGCAACTCAAGTGTCACTTAGAGAAAAATTTTATTGCAAATTTTTTACTGTTTTCTCGAATAACTTATACATTTTTTGTCTGATTTCCGCAAAATTATACTCAAAATATTTGCAAAAGTATAGTCTTTCATTTTTAATTCTAAAAATATCAAAAAGAAAAAATTTTCATTCAAATGGAGCAATTGAAATTTAGTGATTTGTAAAAAAGACCAAAAAATTCAGTTTTTTTGGACTTTGAGCACTTGTAACTCCATCATCCATCAAGCAAACAGCATATTGTTAGGAAGGGAATAAAAAATATCTTTCTGAGTGCTGAAAAGCATTTTGAGTATAAAAAACAATTCATCGAGATATAGCCAAATAAATGAAAAAAGTGCCAAAAAAGGGGTTATTTGAAGGATATCTTGAAAACGATTCTTAAGAAAAAAATAGTTTCAATTTTTGAAATCTACGCCCCAAAATACATGGAAAAAAGTCTATGAGAAACCAGATCTTTTTTCTTGTAAACTAGTATTATTCATTTCCACTTTAGCCCAACATATGAATTTTTTTTTTGGTTATTTCTAGTGATTTTTCGGTTTTTCTCAATACAAATCATTTCATTTAAAACCATTGATTTTAAAAAAGTAATTTCTATTTCATGTTATTTAGTTTGCTTAGACATTTTTTACATCAAACACAAACTTCCCAGCATATATTGTCCAGCTGCGTCACAAGACGAAGAACTAAAGGATATAAATTTCTTTTTTTTTCTGCTTTTTGCTTGTCAAATAACTTTGAACTTGTGGTAGCTGCAGCTGATGTTGTTGCTGCTACTGCTGTCATTTTTGCTATCGTTCCTTGCTACTGTTCATTAGAGAATTTCATCTTATATTGCTGTTGACATTGTTTTTGTTATTGCTGTTGCTGCTGCTGCCATTTACGTTGTTACTTTCGATTTTATTTCTTTATTTTTGTCATGGCCCTTTTATTTTCATCTTGCACTTGCCTTTTTCACACTTGATGTCCTTCATGTACGTGCAGTATTTTTTGCTACTGCTGGTATCATACTCCATATACCATGATGCTGTTGTTGCTTTACTTTACTTTATTGTGTAGTATCCTGTTTTTTTTGTTGCTGCCACTGCTACTGATGTTGCTGCTTCTATTGAGATTATATGTAGCTATTGGTTCCTGTGTTGTTGTTGTTGTTCAATTTGCTGTTTTTGTAGCTTTTTGGGCAATTAAACTACGCCTGCCTCAGTGTTTATGGTTCATGCTTGGTTTATGTTATTGCTGTTTAGAGCAACTGCGTTTGCAGTAGTTCTTGTTGCTGTTTTTAGCCAAGAAAATGATACTGACGTTCGTTCATTTGTCCATGGCAATTTATATGAAAATGAAGATGTAAACGTAAATTTGTCAAGATAAAGCATTTGTTTTTAATTTGTTAAGATTTGAAGCGAAATCCACTAAGAAAACTCTCTAAATTTTATGAGTAACAAATTAGCTACATTAAAGCAAAATAGCTGAATGAAGTTAATTAACATTCAAGTTTTGTGTTTTTGCTTTGCCACTTAATAAATTAGGCACTTAAATCATTTGACATTTTTGAAGTGGCACTACGTAAAAGGGTGATATTTTTGAATGTAATAAAACAGCACACAAATTATATTTTTCAATCGGATACTTTTTGCGTTTGAAGCACTGTTTTTACATGGAATTTTCGCAGTAATCTTGAAATATTAGTCAAGATTGATTTCTTCATTGAGTCTTGTATTATGAGAGCCACATATTGTGCTGGAGATGAATTCAAGTATATGATGTTTAACTTCCCCTATAAGTATATCAGTCTCAGTGACAAATAACTGACTACTTTCATATGGATGTCAAAGCGATTCCTATTATGCGTAGTAAACCATTTTATTTATAGATTTGAAAATGTTATAAGAATGAGTTACTTTAGTTTTATTAATGACACTCAGAACTTTACATTTGGACAAAGAATTAATTGTAATCTATTCATTTTAAATGAGAAGTTTTAACAGCGTGACAAATTGTATTAAGACTCCACCCCAAAGCAAAAAGTACCCATAAAACTTTTTGCACAGCTGCACAGCGATGGTGGTAAGCCAAGCAACGAACACTCTCTCTATTCATTTTTGTGGCAGCACACAATAATTTACAATAGCTACAACAACAATGTTTTGCAACAAATCACTGTATACTAACTGAAAACTAGAACAATTTATGAAAAAATAAATAAAAAAGATTAAATTTTCTTATGAAATACAAATTGAATGACGAAAATAACAGCACGCAGTCGGTTGCCTGCCGTAAACAGAAATCAACATCATCACCACCATCCACCATGTTGTCGTACTGTACGTGACCATGTGATTAATAATAAAAGTTTTGAACGGAGCCAGCTGAAACGCTTGGTTTAATAGTTTCAGCAATATTTTGCTATAGGGTTGGGGTCACTGGTCAAATATGTAAGGGGTAAGGTTGGATTGCTTAAGTTTATTAGGTTACTCGTGTACCGTTGTGTTGTTGCAATAGTGCGGCACATGAAAGTAACATGTTAGGGAAACAATAGAAATGTAATAAAATACAGTAAGAACCTGATGTTAGAATTTAAAATAAAAATATATTTTTTAAATATCTCAAGTAAATTTATCACATGTAAAGTTAGAAGAGTTCTTATAAAATTTGGCTAAGTTTTTTTTAAAGAAATCATTGAAATCATTTTTGGCTTTGCCTCAATCCGCACAATTAACTGCTGCTTTGACTTTGCAAATTGATACAGTTTAAAGGATCGATCCAACTTTTGTTTTCTGTTATTGCTATGGCGTTGCTGTTTTGCCTGAAAATGTTCGCAGTCAAAGTATAGCTGAAGCAAATAAAATGAATTCCTTTTTAAACTCTTGTTTTTTTTCTTCAGTATGAAATTATTACTCATACGACATGTTGTCTAATTGTTTCGTATGCAATTTTTAAATTGCTATAAGTTAAGCAAACAAATTGAAAGATCATTAATTTTGTTAGGATACATTTTTGACACTAAAATTAATTTTATTAAAGTTATTCTACTGTCAGGGATTAAAACTGAAATAAAAATCACAATCGCTAAGTCTTTGACATCATTCTTCTCAAGAACGATTTGACTTCGTGATATTATTCAATAAAAGTTCTTAAATAGTATTAAAAACTATATAAGTTTCAGTAAAAAACAAAGTACATTGACTTCATAGATACAAAAAAAACACATGATATTCGAGTAGACCTGGCTTTGACTTTCATTTTCAACATCAAACAGCAGTGACATCAAAATGGCAGTATTTTTTCTATATTGAGGCAACACTGTGATTTTCACACGCCACCTCAACCAACTTTCTACGAAAATTTCAACACAGGGACTGTGTAACTTTAACAGAAAAAATAGAAATGGTACACTGTACAACATCATTGTATAGCCTTACTTCTTCAAAAACAATGAAAGCCGAACTGAAGCAGTTAATGATGAGCACCATGATGCTCCATACGGTTAGCTGTTTAAGGATCATTTTTGACAAGAAATTAAATATAATGTTGTGGTTTTCTACATATGTATATAATAAAAGGTCCAATTTACGATACCTCGGATATAATCTTGGCTGTTTTGCAAGAAAATCGACGTGGTCGCTTTTTTACACGTTTTAATGACATCAACTTGTCATGCGATTTGATGACGATATTTGTAATTTTACGCCAATTGTATTTATGTTGATGATTCCAAAATGTGGGAGTGACTAAGTACTAACATCAGTTTAGTTATGATCACAATGTTACAAGTAATTTGCGATAAGTTGGCCAACAATTACCTTAATTGAAGGACTGCTTCAAGAGTTGGCTATCATGTCAAGAAATATATCTTCGCTTTGTTTTTATAAAATGTATATACACAGTACGACAATTTTCCACCCAGGCTTTCCTCATAATTTCAAAACAATTCCATATTTCTTAAGACTCTTCATTTGTTAGTCAAAATATTCCCTTTATCACCGTATTCACCGTGTGACTTCTTTCTATTCCAGAAACTGAAATTGGTGCACAAAAGTTGTTTCTCACAGATCATCAAAAGAAGTTCAGGATAACATTTAAAAATTTATTATGAAAAGTGCCAGCTTCTGTTTCTATGGTGAATTCAGTAATCTTTTACCCTAAATTTTCTTAAATGTACAACTGAATTAGTTCACATTATCGTGTTCAGCTGGCATGAATTAAAACAAAACTATAAAAAAAAACATTAAACAAACTATGGGCAACCGCTTTAATCGTTTGGAAGGAACGCGCTCGTATTTATTAAATTTTCTTTGAATGCTCACATAAACATTATTTCCATTTCCGTTTCCGTTTGCATGGCGTTACATCCGGTTTTTGTGCCATTAACCATAGTCGGCATATTTTCTGCGCTGTTGTGTTGTTGTTGCTTGAAATTTCATTTTGGCGTGAAGTTATATGCCGTTTTTATGTGAGTGTTTGTATTGACGCTTTAATTTGTTTTTAACGAGCAGAAAATTGCTCTCTTACAAATTATTTTTTTGGGGGTAGGTACAGCGAGATTGCGTATTTTGGGTAATAAATTATGGATTATTACACTTAATTTCAGTATTTTTCTTTTTCATTAAGGTCATAGTTTTTAGGAGTAAGGTCATTTTGAGTTCAAGTAATAAATAGCTTAGGTAATTTTAAACAGATGCATGCAATGTCTACTGAAAGAATTTTTTCATAAAAATTAAAATTTAAGAATGAATAAAAATGACAAATTGCTGATTGAAAGCTGATTGAAAATTTCCACAAAAACAATAAAAATATTTTTTTTTATATGACATATTTTTCGGAGTTTAAATATTCTAACTAAGCCTTCTCAATAAAATTGGTAATACCAAATTACAATTCATTTGAAGCTCTATTTTCTAAAATTAAATTAAGAAAAAAAAAAATTTTAAAGTTTTCAAAAGACTTGAAAAAAAAAACAAGTTAAGGTGCTATCTTCGGCCAGGCCGAAACTCACATACCCTACACTGCACTGAAAGTACCTTTTAAATAAATGTTAAAAAAACGTTGAAGAGGTTGAATAAGTCGAAAAAAATGTGAAATGTTAGAAACTTGACAGAGGTTCAAAAATGTTGAAAAGGTCGAAAATATATGCAAAATGTTGGAAATAGTTGAGAGAGGTTGAAAAACTCTAAAAAAGTTGAAAGAAGTTAAAAAAATTTGAAACAATTCAAAATTGATGAAAAAGTCGAAATAATATAGAAAATGTTGAAAAAATCGAATAAAAATGAAAAATTTGAATTATGCCACGCCCACTTTTCCAATTCCGCCCACTTTTGGTTCAATAGATTATATTCGTGATCGACATCCTCATATTAAATTTGAGCACAATAGCTTGTCTAGTTTGCGATGTATGCCGCAGTTAAATTTAAAATTTAGGGCGGTGACACACCCACTGGTACAATCCAGCCCGGTTTTGATTCAGAAATAGCTTTCCATAAACAACCCCCTCACACCAAATTTTAGTATGATTGCTCAAATATTTAGATAAATATGCCTTTTCCCGTATTTTACTTGTATGGGAGGTGATACGCCCACTGGTGCTATCTCAGCCACTTTTGATTCAGATATACTCTATAGCAACTGAACCACTTACATTAAATTTCATAGCAATTGCTGCAATAGTTCACGTAAAACAACGCTTACAAATTTATGTTAATATGGGAGGTGCCACGCCCACTGATGCAAATCCTGACATCTATACACCAAATTTTATGAAGATTACTCTCATAGTACACTATCTATAACAAAAAACGTTTTTTGCCTGTATGGGAGGTGCCACGCCCACAGGTACCATTGGACCAAATTTTTGTAATAAAAGACCTTATAGCAATTATATCTACTTCTTTAAATTTCACAACGATTATGTTGTTAGTTCTCTTAATATAACGTTTATAAATACTGTGGGCAGTGCCACGCCCTTCAACGAGTTTCTTCAGTAAAGTGGCTTAGCTTGTATTGATGACTGCTTTCAGCGGTATCATCTCCAAAATTTTTATGAAAATCGTTTGTTCCAATTTTGAGGCATACGGAATCAAAATTTTTAACAGTTAAAAATTGCCACGGCCACTTTTTCGATTTCGCCCACTTTTATCTCAATTCAAGATATATTTGATATATATCCGTTTACCAAACTTCATCGTAATATCTTGAACGGCTTACAAGACATCGTAGTATAAATGATAAAATTTAGGGCTGTGCCACGACCCTGCACGATCCTTTGGAAACTTGAAACCCAGCCTAATCCTAATTTGGTTCACATGTGCACCAAATCACCAAGTTTCATCAAAATCGGTGCAATTTTTTTCAAAATTGGCATGGGTTAATTTACATAGAGTATGGGCGGTAGGCGTGTTCGTGCACCGAGTTCGCCCATTTTAAATTACAAGATGCCTGCAAGAAGATGTGACCTGTGTGTGAAAGTTTCATTCAATTAGCTTTTTTGGTTTTCCCGTAAACCTGATTTCAACAGACGGACAGACAGACAGACAGACAGACGGACGGACATCGCTAAATCGACTCAGGTGGTGACGCTGATCAAGAATATATATACTTTTCCATACCTGCCACTCCACCTTCTATGTGTTACAAACGGAGAGACAAAGTGAATATACCCTCGGTGTAGGATATAATAAGACTACTATCAAAATTGACAATTTCTTCATTTCAGTTGCCATTGTAGATACAATGTTTAAGTTATAACATCAAACTTTACATAAAGTAAAAAACTCAAATATCAAAAATAAAAAAATTCAAAATAACCGAAAGATCTATCATCACTTTAAGAAATGAGCCGCAATATACACCCGCTGCTATCAACAATGTGGCAACCACTTGAGGCATTAAGTAACACATGTAGGTGTTGTATGTTTGCGGTATGCATTCACTATTTGTGAGCGGCGCTTCTCATCCATTTGCTTGTCGTCGCCGTAGTTGTACTTGGACATTTAACACCCATGTTCGACCATGTTTACCCATGTTAATCTAAAGGCAAACAAGTATGCACGACAAGAGGTTTTCTGAAATTTCCTACAACTTTTGAATGCTGCTGCACAAAAGCAAGTGGTTGAGCAACAAAAACGTATATACTCGTATCTACACTTAAAAAGTAAACGTTCATCAGAAAACTAAGCAAAATAATTTCATTGCCATTTATATAAAATTAAGCAAAACTTTTGGTTATTATTTTAAAAAATAAGAGATTTTATTTTTATTTGTGTTCAGTTAAACTTACATCTGAACAAAAACTTTGAAATACAGTTCTTTTTTTCTTCTTTCTTGAAATTTTGATCATGAGAATTAAAAAGCCACACAAAAAATGTGGGCGTGGATTGACAACAGTGGTTGGCATCTCCTTTACAACTTAAATATCTAAAACGATATATCTTGGCACCTACGGCAGACTTTTTCTATGTTTTATTAACTCTGCGCACGCCGTTTACAGGTTTGAGCTAGGAAACTTGAAATTTGTGACAGTTATTTTTAAGCCTCATGCTAACACAAAGGCAAATAATACTTAAAACCATTTACATAATTTTCAAAATAAACACTCTAATATAATGCATAGCTTTATCAGACCAATTTTTGATTAACTTTGTCCGTGGAATGTTTAAGTTAACATGAATATCAGTGTTTGCTAATGACTGAAATTCGATAAAATATTGTTCAGTTATAATTTTGTTATGAACCTAAGATATCCTTTACAATTTTCAAGTCTTTTTAAATGAAATTATGCTTTTTAAATAAAAAAAAAATTATTATTCAAAACAAAAAAGTCACCATTGATACAATCATCTACGGGGCACATTGATATGTATGAATTTGTCCCGTCTGGTAAATAGATTGTGACTTAATCGTTTCTTAACAGAAAGAAATATGGAGCGAACGTAAAAACGAGAAATCGATAGAGGTAACATCGATGATAGCGCTATGGCTGATGAAGTACTGGAATGCGGTCTATAAGTATGTACAATTTAAAAATAACGCAGTTAATACTGATCCACCTATGTCAAAAGACGTTAAAGAAGAGTACTTTATTAAATATAGGGGTGTTTTAAACTATGAATTAAAGTACCACAAGCGTATATCAATGTATGTCGTGTGTGGGGCAGTTTGATACGAAATTCTGTTTTCTTTTTCCAAATAAATCTGAGTTGAAATTTTTTTGAAATATGTTATTTAGACAAACACTGAAAACATTCAGATACTTTTTTTTAAATTATTTGTGTCAATATGCCTCTTTTTTTTCGTTTGTAAAGAAATCGTATCAATGTGCCCCAACTCCCCCTAGTGTTTAACTTTGATAATACAAAGCACCGGAAATATATAAAAATAAAAAATGTTTAACTGATAGTAAGACCAAAGAGCATTGTTGAAAAAAAAAGGACAGACTAGACTTTAAAAAAAAACAAAAAAAAATTTAGAGAACAAAAGCAATTCACATGACACCGAGTAGCACTGCTTGAAACTTCAGGTTGAAGTCCTTCCATTTTTCACATTTGTCACTGCATTGTATATCAGACGATAAAAGAAGAATCTAAGGATAAAGCAGTGTAAAAAATAATAAAAAAATCATAGGGGAAACATATCACTTAACAAAAAATGTGTCGCGGTGACGCGTGCCATCCGCAGAGAGACACATGTGCTGTGTGTGTGTGTGTGTGTTGGCTTGTATTCTGCTTGCAAACAGGAAATGCATAAACACAAACACGGAAGTGGTAAAGTGAAATTTTGACAAAAGAACTTAGGTGTTTGCTACTTACAAAGTCATAATAAGAGTTAATGCGGTAAAGCTCTTAAGAACTTTTATTATCGTAAATTAATTCTATAGCGCGAGTTTTAATTAATTCTACATTAAAGTTTAATATTAAAAAACTTTTTAGTTCCTTATTTACATTTTATCGGAATCATTAATCTTAGCGAATTTCGGACAACAACAGTGATTAGTCCAGTTTGTTTAAGCTTTTCATTTCCTCTTTATCATAATAAAGCATTTCTTATTTTGAGATCGTTCTTATAAATTGCACCATTGCTCAACGCATGCGACTTTCTGCTGCCATAGATGAGATATCGCCAGTAATAACCACATAACTCGTAAAAATCTTTCATCCTTAAGTTCTTCTATTCCACGCTTCACAGGTTTTAATTTTACTTTCAAAACAATAACTCTTAAATGGGCATAAACTCTTCGTTTATTTGGCATAAAGTTTTACAAAATTGAAATTAATTTTCTGTACATTAGATACACAAAAACTACCGACATCAAATTAAAGATATACCCAGGTAAAGCCAACTAATTTCGAGACCATAGAGCAATTGTGCTATTATGGTATAATTAAAACACAGGTGGCTACAAACAGACTTTGCACACACACACACACACACATACAGCACTGTAACTGACAGCTACCTACACTTAGTAAAAATAAACTCTGCCTAAACATGGAAGTGCCCACCTACAACTAGCACCAGCTGTAATTTATCCTCATGAATTTTGAGGTTACCTTAAGTGGCAATTCATGTTTTCTTGTTGTTTTTTCTTTCCTTTTTTTATTCTCCGAGCATGAATATAGTTGTTGCCGTTCTTGTGGAGGCCAAACAAAATAGTTGTTGCTGATATTGTTGGTTTTTGTAAGAAGGTAGCTAACTAAACAACCTTACGTATGAAAAGTAAACATTACTATTACTTTGTGTGTTACCTAGGAATCGCTGTACAGTTCTTACGAATAACTTGAGAGCCACTAGCAAAATGAAGTGAAGATAAAATCAACACTGGATGAAGATGCCTCATGACTGTGTTGGTGTACAAATAGAGAGTTGTAGAAATCTGAAGTAGAGCTTAAGTGCAGGAAACTTGAAATGAAATATGGATGAATACAAAGGATTTATTGTTAAGCTAAATTATAGAAATAATATAATAAAATAGAATTCTGTTTCATTTAAACTTTTATTAATGAAATAATGAAGTTGGATATATATCTGATTGCAAAGACTGGATTCAGAGTAGAAAGAGATGATATCAATATATCTTTTGACTGGATATGAAAACAGATGCTCCTTGTAATGATCTATTGAATAAGATAAGCCGTAAAGGTATAAAAAAATTATATGGTAACCATACTTGCTAAGGCTGATATTCGTAACAGTTCAAAGTAACGTTGTTTTATAGTGTTTTATCGAAACAAACATAGCAAATAACGTATAATTATTTAAATTAGCTCATTGTCATAAACAAAACCACAAAAAATGCTATTTATACTAAGTTGTTTCATTCATTGCTAAATGAAATCATCAGTGATCTTTTTTTGCCTGATAGAATAGTTAGGCATATCACATTCCTGTTACAATTTTTTTTTTTGACGAAAATGTGCTTTAAAGTCGGGTGAAGGTAAAAACAAATACACTTAGTCATGGTTTAACAGAGTTATTCTTGAGACTATAAAAATCAACGTTATTACCCTTTGAATGCCCAACCCCAATGATACAACTGGGAAACTTTTCGTAAAGAAATAAATCAAGCGGCATTTTTATGAAGTTACCACCAGAAAAATTGTGAAGGAATCTTGAGCTGATTGGCATTGGCGATAAAATCAAAAGCGAACTAAACATCCTGATAAGCCTGACGCTGATGAAATCTAATAACTGACTCAATCAGACCAAATGTTGATTCATTGTGATACCACTGGGTATCGATCTATACACTTTCATTGAACCAACCACCAACTTAGTAGCCAACCTACTACATAATGCTAAGATCATTTAGTTTTTCAAATAAAAACGTTATTTTCTAGCAAGTTTATGACAGGAGCAAAGAAAATATTTTCTACCTCTTCTACATCCTAGCAACTTCTACAGTATTTGAAAGACCAAACATCTAATCTCTTCGCATATATGAGGCAGTGTTCAGTTAAGGTTAAAACAACTGACGAGATATTAGTTCTTAAGAGCGCTTAGCATCCGACAAATTTTCCTTGTCACATTGCAAGTTAATCGTTTTGGGTCCAGCAAATGTTGGCCTTTTGTAGCGTTTGATATTTCAACAGCAACTTGCAAGCCGCAAGTGCCCTTCCAGCACTTTTCTTGTCCTGAGCTTTGCAATTGCCCTCAATGTTCTCATGCCCACGCACCCAGATAAGGTGAATGTTTAAATGCTGAGCTATGTCTTTAAGAGACAAACGACATCCGCGTTGGAATCAATATAGTCCACTCTCTCTTCGAATTTTCCCTTCAATTCAATTGTAAATTGTATACTCCCTACTGAATACAACACAAGTTGGAGTGCACAATTAGCCATCTGTGAAGGATATTCAAGTGTGTTGTCCTTCTTTCGAACAGCATAAAGTTCCCCAGAGTCTAATGGTGGAGCATGCTGTCATCCGTGTACCTAATAGGTCAAGGGAAACGAGATAAGAGAATAACTTGAAAGCGTCAGACAGTGTGTCCTAACAGCACGACAGATGCATATGGAAGCGATCCTTGGAACCTTCTGCAAATAATTTCAATAGATGACCACACTACAATGTCATATTACAGAATCAGTCAAATTACAGCTATGTATTTAAAGCCAGCGAATAATATGACGTAGTAACCCCCATCTTCAACAACTTCTTTTACAGGAGTATAACGCAACAATAGCTTTCCTAACTACGTGTCCAACATTAATTTTCCAACTTAGTTTTCCATCCAATACCAGACCAAGATACCTTTCATTGTCTTTTAAGACAAGTCCAGTGCCTTTTGGCAAAAATGTTTCAATAATTGGGAGCTTGCGACTCCTTGTAAAAATAACAAGTTCAATTTTGTTCGGATTTACATTCTATCCGGCCTCTTCTGCTCATGAGACGATTTTTTTAGGTCATTCTGAAGAATTTTACACAGCAAAGGGAAGGGAATTTTCCATATGCAATTGAGGCAACACCCTGAACCTGCTTTAAGAATACGTAACTACCACGAGTAAAAAGTTTCCTTAGAATGCCAAAAATTTTGAAAAAAAGGTTTATTTTTTAACAATTAGCGGAAGTTTAGAAAACGGAAGTTTAGATCACCTTCTCGTGTTTATTCCGGTGTTCGATACAAAATAGCTTAGGTGTTCTTAAAAATTATGTGCAAAATTTTTGGCGACTATTTCGAGTCATTCGGATTGGTATTATTTAATAGTGTTGCCCAAAAGCAAGAAAGGCAAATTGTCCAAAAAAAAATGTTACTGCATGTTTTTACTTTCCCTTCGGAAGCTTTAGCCACTTATTTTATAAGGCTTTCTCACTAGAATCAAAAACGGCACGTTTTTCAGCTTTTTGCTTTCACACTGAAACTATATAATTTTTGCTGACTACTTTATGTTTAGCATCAGCTGTTAAACTTTGAAATATGAACGAAACTCTTAAAAAACCTGAAAGTTTATTCATACTTTGTATAAATTTTTTTGTGGAAAATAATTTCCAAAATGTTTTGATTTTACATTTGGTTTGTATGGAATGTATGGTTATTTTGGTTCAAAAACGTTATATAAAAAGAGAGGTGTTGTTTTTTTTCATTTTTTTTTTAAGTTTAAGGAGAAATATCCGCTTTTTTAAACAATATTTGTGCAATTTATCATTATCTGTTTTCGCTGATTAGTCTTTGACCAATTTTAATAATTATAAGATACTTTATTAAACTGAATGAAATGAGAATAACTTAAATATTTCATGAATTAACTGCAACAATCCTTACGAATCCTTAACAACAAAGTAACAGCACTCTTTAATTATTATTTCAACAATAAAGGCGGACATCTCGCCAAAACTCAACATCTCTCAGACATTTGAAAAGATTTCATTTTAACACTTTTTTATTGTATTTCATTGCTGATGTGAAGACGTCTTGTGAAACAAAAAACAACGGCAAAAATAAAGAAATGCAGCTGTTCATTATCTGAGTACCGAGCATTGTACACAAACCACCCATTGTTTCACCTACGCTGTGCAGTAACACGTACACAAACCGTACGACTCGTGTTCATATATCACTTTTCATGCAGTTTGCAGTAAAAAGTAACATTTTTCATATAACATTTCAAAAACGTGATCAAGTTGAAAGGATTTTTTTTTTTCAAGTAATTTGTTTTTGTTTTTATTTGTGTTTCAGTTGTTTTAAAAATGTTTCATTTTGACAGTGTGTGTGTGTGTGTGTGTGTGTAGATCTTTGGCAGGATACAACTTTTCATGAGGTTGTCATTGTGTAGAAAACATGATACAGTAGCTTATATGCGTATTAATTTGACTGTTTCAAAAAATTGTGGGAACAAAATAAATTAAGCTTATCAAAATTTATGCTCACTCTTTGATATATCAGCCATAAACTTTAATAATCTCGTCGTCACGCAAAAAAAAAAATTGTATGCTGATCGAACTCGAGCTTAGGGAATCTTGTTCCGTGACCGAACGAGCAAACGCTGATTTTAACTATTTAGTGTTGATCTTGGTCTGAGCAGTTTGGTTGCTGGCTGCCTGCTTTGTATATGGAGCTGTAGGCAGTCTGTTTGTTCGCTGTCTGATTTGCATATGGAGATGTAAGGGGTCTTGCCTGTTGACTGCATACTTTGTATGTGGAGATTTAGGCAACTCGGTAAAATATACAGGCACTTAATATGCGATATTTTAAGGTAGTCTGCCTTTCCCTTGCTACACTCAAAAAAAAAAAGTGTTTGCCACAAATGATATAGATGGAACTACTTCAAGTGTTTGCGTGAAATAATAAAATGTTTGTCACAAAAGCTTTTGATTTTACTTACAAAATAATAAAATTTTTTTTGTCACAATAACTTTTGATTTTATTTACAAATTGATAGTTGAAAATTATTATACAAAACTACTCTTTAAAACTTAACATAACATAGAACACAGCCTGGCAACATCGTCATCGTTCTTTGCTCCCATACACTTATAAACATTTGATATCGTATATGTACAATGCAAGTAACAAAAAAGGTATTTCGAATCAAAGCACTACAAAATATGAACATGAAAAGTTTATAAGTGATAAATCGTTTGTTGAAATGAATAAGTGTTTGGGACAAAAGACAAGTGTTTGTCGAAACACTTCCATAAATTGAATTGTTTGACTGAAATATTTTGACTATTTGTCTTAAATAATTATATCATTTAGAAGCAACATTTTATGAAATGTTTTGTTAGAAGTAATTGAATCACTTGCCACAACTTAACATTTACTTGTGTCAAATACATTGGTTTTTCTTATATTGTCTACAAATACTTATGGTTTAAGACAAAAGTTAAGTGTTTGCTTGAAATAATATGTACTTATATTAAGCATTCGGTAATTTGCTACAAACGCTTTCTAAACAATCCTTTTTTTGAGTGTACACATTGTATATAGAGATGTAGACAAGCTGCCTAGAAAGCGGCCATTCCTTTGTAAGAAGAATTTACAGTAGTGGCAGGAGTTGTGAGTATTACTGCCTACAACGAGTATATCTATTCACCGAAGTTGTGTATAACATAAGTATTTGCCGCTGGGATATTTAAAAGTGAGAAAACAAATAATATTGAAATATTCAATGAAAGTTCAAAATTTCTTTCTGAAAATGAATTGGCGCAACTATAACACATTTTAACTTATCATATCTATGGGGTTTTTCAAAAGAGTGTTTAGGCATACAAAAGCAAACTAGATTGAATCGGTTGAATGTTCAACATTCAGCGTAATCTGCCTCATGATTAATTCCATCATTTATCATACCGGAAACGATTCCGTTTTCATCTATATCCTTGAAAAAGTTGTCCATTTCCATTGCATCAATGTTTTCAAAATAGATTTCATGCTCTTCGTTAAAATCAAAATATTTCAATTAGTTAGTCTTATTAATTCTCATAAGTTTTCTTGGAAACCCGGTTTTCTAAAAACAATTCTGGATGGTTTGTGATATAACAAGCTACCAGGAACGTTTTGCGTTGTAAAGTGCTTTTAAAGCAGACATGTTCTTAAAGAATTTTTCTACATAAGCTACGTGGTACTGCCACTAAACTCCGCCAAAAGCTTAAGTTTCGCACTAACCCAAAACACATTCCATTTCGTTTCATCTAATTGACGTTGCAGGCACGACCTAGTGTAACGAAATAGTACAAGAAAAATGGCAGATCTGATCAATTTTTACCAAGTCCTCACTTCAGTTGGAAAATATGTCTAATGTGCAATTTTATCCTTAAGTTCTTAGCTTTTGGTGGAGGGAATAGTATCTATGTAGATTGTTTTTTTCTTAAGACTTTTGGGAAAAAAAGTTGTTGCTTCAAGCCAATTCATTTAATAGAAACAATTTTTTCTTTCATGAAAAGTTCTTATATCCGATATCAACTGTAGAATCTTAGTTCATGAGAGGCAGAGATAGAACAAGCCGAGGAATAAAGCGATGATTAAATAAAACGATTGAATGATAGGAAAAGAGAAAGAAAAAACAAGAAAGTAAAGAAATGAATTAAGAGAGATGAAAACTTAATGAAATAGAAGGATAGGAAGTTAAAAAGGTAGAAGCAAGTGGTCAGTTAAAAAATAAAAAAATAAACAAACAAAAAGATAGAGCGACAGAGGTTGATGCACGGGTTATTGTGAGCTGAGAAACATACATACTTCATATATACAATTGCAGGCAACAGTAGTTATGAAATTCGTTGAAATGGAATAGGATTTTAAATATCAACTGAAGGTAAATAAGAAAATTTGTAACTAAAATAAAGGATTTTACAAACTATTTAAGTTGTTTAAAAGAACACTCAATTCTATCCATTTATTCGAAAAAAAGTTTTAAAGGATTTTTTCAACATTTTCAAACCAGCACAGATCATTGATCTGTAAAAAAAAAGTGAAAACATTCAAAATTTTCAAGCTTGCAAAACATTTGCGAATTATTGACGCAATTAGAAAAATGTTCTAGAATGCATTATTTATTGCAACAGTCTTTTGCAAACTTTGTTTTAAGTTCTTTTTTTTTTTCCTGTGCTCATTGCAAGACGACTTCGCCTTTTCCTATTGTTTTGTATTTATGTTTTTTTTTTTGCAGTACTCTTGTCTCACTGATGCGTACAATTTTTTTTTGAGTATGTTGCTTTATATTTTAAAGCATAATTATAACTGCAAGATTTTTAGTAGTTGTTAAAAAAACTTTGTTGGCAACACAATTTTAGCAGTACAAGTCATTTGTTAAATATTCACTTAAACAGCTTGGCAGAAAGTTTGTGTTTTATTTTTGAAAACGAAAAAGTATGTATCTATGTATATAAATAACAATTTTTCAAAGTCAAAATAAGAATTATTGCATTTCAGACAGAATGAAGAAAGTTTTTCCTTATTCGAAATGCGATGCGATAAGTTATACGCTACACAAATTTATCTACATATCTGAGTAAGATATAAAATAACTTTTATACGCATTGCGTAAAGTAGTGAAAAGCTTTTAATTCTAAGTATATCCTCATTTCCGTATCCATTTACTTTTAAACTATGCTAATGTTTAAGGTTTTCCTTTGGACTTATGCACAAATCTCTTTGGGGTTGTTTAGAGTATGGCTTGAGTTGCTAAGTTTCTTTTGAGTTGGAAAAGTAGGTAGGTATTTATTTTGCTAAGCGAATAACTTGAAGATGAAGTTTATTAAAAAGGCAAATTAATCTGCCAAAATTTATTTGAACTTATGTGCTTTTATTGAGAATTTAAGCATATTGTTTTCCATAGAATTTAATTTGGCAAACAAAAGCACTCAATAAAACTTATAATAAAAAATATTTTAAGTACTGTAGTTGTCAGTTTTTAATTATATTAAAACTTTTAAGCACACACAAAAATATTTATGGATGTAGTATGTGTGTTTTTATATGGTATGCGTTTGAGCTTAAAGTAGTAATGACATACAAAGCGTCTGACACAAGCACGTTCTATGTGTAATAACAACGAGTGTAATTAGATAAATTATACACCTACGTGAACTTCCAACAGATAAATTGGGATACCGGCATCATACACAGAGTTGAATGCGCCAATGGTTGTATGAATACTTGAAATAAAATTGTGCTATAACGTTATCTATTTACTACAAAATTAAAATTTTTAAGACAAAATAAAAAAATTAAAATATAGAAAATGAGAATAGAATGAAAACTCTTTGAGATATTCAAAGTTAAGACCTGACTAAAACCCGAAAACTTGATTATTCTGAATAACAAAATTTTTCCATACTTCATATGAAAATACGACTGAATCACAACCAATAACTCAGCAGCAAATATTTTAACATAGAGAAGTTTTTTATTAAAAAATCCCTTTCTTTAGGATAACACTTCCAAAAACAATATGATAATATTATCCTAAAAGCTCAAAAACTATTTTTTTCAAATTATGTAATATCTATTCAAAATTTAATAGAGACTTACGTATACATTCTAGAATATCAATTTTGCATCTTTTGTAGCCAAAATATCAAGTTTTCAGAGATAAAATATTGAAGGTTCCAAAATTTAAAAGATAACTCGACAACGCAATTTAATTCTATTAACATTTTTATTTGGTTTGATAAGATTTTTTATTTGCAAACTTTTTGAAATGTTAATAAGCTATAAATTGTTTGACAGCTGTTTAAATTTCACATTTCTATTTTATGGATATACCTTAGTATCTTGTCTCTAAGCTCTTGAATTGTTGCTGGCTTATGGGATTTTAAATATGCTTTAAGCTCTAGAACCCTTATAGCAATTTTAAAAATAATTTGCTTCACAGACAATTTTTTCAGTGTCATATAAACAAACTAAACTTACATAAAATTTTACGTCAATAAACTTAAAAAAATTTAAATAAAGTTTTATGTTACGTAGGATATTATGAGAGTGGAAAAAAAATTAACAAATCCTGTTTTAAAAGAATGTTTATAAATCAACAGCAGCTTATAATTTACGCAATGTAAGGTCCATATAAAGTATTCGAGTGAGCAGTGAAAAAATAAATAAATTAATTAAATGCAAAAACAAAACACAGCTATAATGAGCAAAAAAAAAAATTAAACTGCTAATAAAAGCAAACTTTTATTAAACACAACCTTTTTAGCTTTACACAAAAAACCCGTAATAATTACGCTGATTTAAAAACTCACAGCGTGAAGCAACAGCAATGGGCATTTATATGCTGCAAGCACCATCATTAAAATAACTCAAACTTTCATAGCAATGCCCGTGGCATTTGATTCCAAAGTGGCGCACAGCAATTGCAAGAGTTGGGAAATTGTGAATTTTAAATAGGGTAAAAGATCCCTGACTTATCATGTCAAAAAAGGAAAAATTGGTAAATAGAATCGAAGGACTATAAAACTTTTTCAAAGATTTCATAACTATTTTAAAATTGTATTGTGAAGAAATGGAACTAAATGCTAATTTGAAAGTCTACAAAGTACTGAGGATTATTTTTGTAATCATTTTTTTTAAGATAGTATTAAAGGAAAAAGTGTAGAGCAGTGTCACAAATGCGAGCCGGCTACTCTATATCTCAATTTTAATAAGATTATTTGATATGGAAACATTTTCGGGACTGTAAGTGCAAAAGTGTCAGTTTTTAATACTTAATCTATTTCCCAAAAATAGTGATTTTAATTCTGCTTATTTTTTTTCATGTAGAGCACGGTAACATCTGACTTGTGTTGTATCTGGCAAGCAGTTGCTGAAAAAATTGAATTTTTTATGGAAAATCCTACAATCACATACTTCTGTAAGCTATCTGTAGGTTCGTGTCTGGTAATAGGGTGCTTTCCACCAAATGGCTGTAAGTGGTTTCCGTTGCATCATTAACATTTGGTTGCTGGTCTCTCAGCTTGAACAAAATTCTTTTTAGCATCATAAATAATCTCTTTTTTTCTACATGAAAATATGACGCTTGCGTCAGTCGTTCAAATAATGCTAAAAAACATTGAAAAATCATTATATATATACGCTTACGCTCAATCATTGCAATACGCTCAACATGACGTATGCGTAACATTTTTCAAAACAAAATATTTTACTTGATTTAATTCAAAGTAGATACCAATTCAATTTAAATTATTATTAATAATGGGTGTGCTATAATGTTTTCATTGTACTTATATTCTAAGCTACATTTCGAGCGTAGGACCTGAAGAAAAGCTCTATAACAATATTGCGCCCAAGCTCATTGTTCTATGTTATAACATTTATAAATAATTTTCGTCATATTGTTCGTCCCAAAATCGGTGATCGTTAAGTTTCTGGAAGTATTAAGGACTTTAAGCTAAACATCTTAAAACCACTGTTTGTTAAGATCCCAGTAGCTCAGTGAACACAATTTTTTGCTGAAAAATCTTTACACGTATCACAAATTTTGGGCTATCTAAAATCTAATACATGAAAAAATCATTAAAACGGATGTTGGCAAATAAAATAGAATATTTTTTATTATTAAATATTTTTCACAAATTTATTTTCAGCCACTTCTTATAAGTAATGTTTAACATTATTTATTTGGAAACACAAACATGATGAGGTTAAAGATTGTATGAATGTCAAAAGTAGCTAAACAGAACAAAAATATTCTGAATCTTTTTGGCTTTGTAATTTGAAATCAATAAAGCTTCACACTTGAATTAATGTTTACCTATACTATAAATTATTTTAACTTTATATAAAATTCAACTGTAAAAGGGCTGAAAATTTTTAAAAAAAACCTCGTATTTTACTAATAAAAACATACTGCAACTTTTAACTTTAAGTCAAAAAAAAAAAACCTCACTAACGTAAAATCATCTATTTGTAAAAATGGTCACTCCTTTGTTAGCATTGTCTTTCTTTAGTAGTTAAATTTAAATTATATAAAATTTCAAACTTTTTTCTATTCCCCAAGCACAGTATATCATTTAAGCAATGGCAAAAATAAAACAAGAACAACCAAAAGCAAACTTTAAATTTAATGATAAAATACTTCAGAGATTTCTGCCTGAAATACTTATTGCAAGGCAGCATAGCTTTTGGCATTCGCTATCCATTCATTTATTTCACTGTTGATCCAGATAACGCTGACGAGTAAGGAGATATTTTTTTTAATTTTCCTTTTTTTTCTCATGCCCAAAAAAATTACCAAGGGTTGGCCACATAGTTCCAAATCTACTCATTGAGCGTAAAATCTTCATTTTTTTTTTCTTGTTTTCACAGAACTTTACAGATTTTTCACCGAACACGTGCCATGAATTTATTTTACTTAACCATACGAATCGCAAATAAAAAATGTACTTGGAAGCGTCGTTTTACTGCGTATACTTTTGATTCTTTTTATTTGCTTTTCGAAGTTTTAAGTCTTTTTGTTTGCTTTTTTATTGCATTCAATTAATTATTGCACTCAAAACGGTCTATAATTCTTTTAAGCCGCGCACTAGCGTAATGCCATTCAATTTGCTGTCGCGTAACCTGTACCCAGAGCAATCAAATGACATTGGCCGTGAGCAATGGATGGCATCGCTTGCGAAGAATATTAATTGGGGCTATATTTAAATGGAAACTCACTATATGAAGGTTTTATTTATTTACTTAAAAAGTAAAATATTTACTACACTCACGCTGATTTCATACGAAATATTTGATAGATTTTTATGTTATACTGTACGAATACAGACAATTAAATTGCAATTTATTTGTTTGCGTTTTTAGAATATTTTTGTGGGAAAATAATTGTGGGAATATAAAGTTTGAAAAATGTAGAATTGAGATTGATTTCATAAATCGTATCCCAGTAATGGAGGCAAAGTTTTCCCATTATAAGAAATAACGACGGGATCGCAAAAATATTCTCAGTAATAGAGTTTTCTCAGTTATCCGAGACCAACTTACACAGTTTTGACTGTATGTAGTCGAATAATGTTGAAGAAATCGATTTTTTTTTGATGTTTTGTAGTAGTTGTTCTTTTTTTTACCAAGTGCTTTAATTAGAATTAAATTTTATTTCTCGTTGTGCTTAGCACACAGCCTTCTATTATTAGTAACATACTTCGAATCCATTTTGATTTTCATTTAACTATTGAAAAATTAATTAAAATCAACATCAAAGTGATTTCATTAGCAGACTATGGCCAATCCACTGTATGCTGTCAACTCTTCAGAACAGCAGTAAATGACGCAATGAGGTACGCAAAAATTCAACCAAAACTCATAAAATTTCAAATAGAACGTGATTTGGTGGCAACAAATAAACAATAAATTATAACAACAATTTACCACACAAAAACTAAATTTCATACAAATTTTGCACAATTGTTCATTTTCAAGTGTTCAATGTAGTTACGAGCATTTTACTATAGCCACTGCCTTTACGGTTGCTGTTGCATCATTTGATGTTGATTTTGATGTTGCAAGTAAAAACAGCAATTCATGTTGTTGCTGCTGCTGCTATTTTTGTTGTTTTTATTTAAGCATAACAAACAAGCAAAGTGAAATACAAACAAACTGCTCGAGGTAAAATTTAACATAAATGAAATAAATTACATTGTGGGAACGAACGTTGCTCATACGACATGCTGTATTTTGAAATAATCGACACAAGGCAGCTATGTATATACAGATATATAGTTTGATTGGAAATGATAGATAAATTAACGTGCTTGGTCACTTTCAAGGAATAAGAAATATTTCATTTACAATCGGTTTTGAAATGTTTGCAATGTTAGGGCTTTTATTTTGTGTGATTATTGTAATTGAAGTTGGGAAAGTAATGTTAATCTTGCATATAGCATATTTAAATCGCTTATGTTTGCCAAATATGGAAATGATTGCTTTTTCATTCAAAAACGTAAATTTCATTCCAGTTCTCATTTTATTTTGCGTTGATATTTGCATAAATAGTAGTTTGAACTTTAAGTCGAACTCTTTTTGTAAAAACAGAAATATCATTTGAGATATGTCGCTTTTTTTTCTTAAAATATTAAGCACATCGATTTTTCTTTTTCCTAAGATGAACACATTTTTTTAATAAATATTATTTCCATAAAATCTTTTCGAAAAAATATTATTCGACAAACAAAGTTATTACAGACAGAAAGTTTACAGAATTGAACAAGTGAGCATATCGCTTCCCAAGCAAGCATATCCTTCTCTTGCGTGATTTCTCATTTATATATAATTTTCGTTGATATTGATGGAAATTTGACAAAAATTTGCCATTACACAATACATAACATTGCCAGATAACCCATCTGTTATGTTGAAAAATGAACAAACTCTACAAACTGATTAATTTTTAAAATATGTCCACCATGTTCTGTAATAATAACATAAGTACCAGGAGACCGACCAAAGTTCGGTTTTTCGTTTTCAGGTTGAAAAAGTCGAAAAAATGTAATGCAATTGAATGAGATGTCGGAAATATTTAAAAAATATTGAATATGGTTGAAAAGCCGAACACAAGTTAAAAAAAAATTTGAAAGAAGTTGATTATATATGAAAAATGTTGAAAAACATTGAGAGAGGTTGAAGCAGGTGAAAAAGTTTGATAAACTCGATAGTATTATAAAATGTTGAAAACGTTGAAAGAGATTGAAAAGCTCGAAAAAGTTGAAATTCTCGGAAAAATATGAATGAGGTTGAAAAGCCGAAAAAACTTGAATGTGGTTGAAAAAGTCCAAAAAAATATGGAACGTGTTGAAAAAATTTGAAAAGGTTGAAAAATATTGAAAAAAATGAAAGAGTTTGAATAGTTCGGAAAAAGTTGAATAAGGTTGAAAAATTCGAAAATATAAGGAAAATTTTGGAAAAAGTTGAAAGAGGTTGAAAAATGTTGTAACAGTTGAAAAAGGTTGAATAACTCGAAAAAAGTTGAATAAGGTTGAAAAATTCGAAAAAATATGGAAAATGTTAAGAAAAGTTGAAAGAGGTTAAAAAATGTTGAAACAGTTGAAAGACGTTGAAAAACTCGTTTAATGAGGCTGAATATATTGAAACCAAATTTTATTAGGATCACTCCTTCAGTTTGCTAAATATGGCATCAACGTTATAATTTTGTATGGGATGTGCCACGCCCACTAATTAAATCCCATCAATATTCATATAATTTCAAAGCTTATAGTAACCGACACCTCTACACCAAATTTAAAGAATATTACTCCGATAGCACACTAAATATAACATTTAAAGTGTTTTGCTTATATGGGAGGTGCCACACCCACTGATGCAATCTCGTCAATTTTCATTTAATTTCAAAGCTTTTGGTAACCGACACCTCCAAACTAAATTTAAAAAATTTGACTCCAAGAGCACACTAAATGTAGCCTTAAACATTTTTTGCTTGTATGGGAGGTGAAACGTCCACAAATGCAATCGCGTCAAAATCCATTTAGTTTCAAAGCTTATGGTAACCGACATCTGTACATCAAATTTAAAAAAAATTACGCCCATAGCACACTAAATATAACACTTAACAGTTTTTGCATGTTGGGGAGGTGCCACGCCTACTGATGCAATCCCATCGAAATCCATTTAGTTTCAAAGCTTATTGTAACCGACATCTCTTTACCAAATTTAAAAATATTACTCTCATAGAACAGTAAATGTAGCTTTTAACTGTTTTCGCTTGTATGGAAGGTGCCACGCCCACAGGTGCCGTTTCGCCTACTTTTGGTTACAAGATACCCAATAGCCAGTATATTTGACATGTCAAATTTCATAATGATTGCGTTGTTAGTTCTCTTACTATAACGTTTATAAATATTGTGGGCTGTGCCACGCCTTTCAACGAGTTTTACCAGTATAGTGGCATAACTTGTTATAATGACCACATTCAGCGGTACTAACTCTAAAATTTTTATGAAAATCCCCGATGCCGTTTTCGAGTAATATCGAATCAAAGTTTTCAATTATTGAAATATGCCACGCCCACTGTTCCGATTCCGCCCACTTTTGACAGCATTTAAGATATTTATAATATGCATTCGTCTACCAAATTTCGTTGCAATAGCTTGAATGATTTGCGAGTTATCACGAAATGAAAATTAAAATTTAGGGCTGTGTCACGCCCCTGTTAGAAACTTGAAAAACTTTAAACCTAGTCCCGAAGTTTTATCAAAATCGCTGCAGTCGTTTTCGAAATAAAGTTCAGCCATACAATATATAAATATACAATTTTAGCTCGTTTAATAATAGTAGATAAAAGGATGAACAATTTACTACTCTGAACTTAATTTATATTGTTTTGTGGCTATGATTATTAATAGTCATCACATGAATTTCACTGATTTTGGTAGAAGTAACCTGTGTTTTGTAACCACAGAAAATTTTATTTACTTTTCATTTGAAATTATTTATTAGATTTCATTATACATTTGTGAACTTGTGGAATGTGCGAAACTTATAATTTTTCAATTAAAATTTCAAATGCTATTTCATTGTGCTTTGTCATTTATGTATGTTCTAATTGCTGAGTTTTAGCGAATTTTGAGTTTATTTTAAAAAATATTACAAAAATAACTTCACTAAATAAAAGTGAATTTTGCTAGCGCATTTCTAAATAACATATGTTCCGGTCAATATTAAGTTCGAATCGTTCAATATTTTAGTACCAAAGTTGACGCAGGCTTTTCTCGTTTTTCCGGCAATTATTGCAGTTCCTAAAAAGTTATAGTCAACTAGCTATCCCGGCAGACGTTGTACTGCCCTTACCGGTAGGTGGCGCGAAGCTGTATGAACTCATGCTATGGAATGTAAAAGCGAATCAGCCCAGTTTTAAAGCGAAATCAACTTCTGTCCCTACTCTTTTACATAAAGTACATAAAGTACGTCTCATTCATCTGAATCACAAATTTTGGTATTTTCTTATATGGAAAGCGTGGTACTGCACGGTCTTAGCTGTGCCTCTTAATATAAAAGATACTTTTTGTAACTTCCATGTGAATCGATGCAGTGGTCTTTGTGAAAATGCTATTTCAAAAATATTTTTGTATGAGGGCCACTCTAAATAAAAGTTTTGTAGGCTTAACTATGCATCTTAACATAAAAGTTACGTGGTGTAAATTCGGCATGAATCGATTAACCGGTCTTAGTGAAAATGATTTTTTTTTAAATATATTTGTGTAAGAAATTCACTTTATGTAGGTTTAATGTAATAGGTAATTCAATTTATTACAAAGATTATTTATATAGATTAATTATATTAAAATGAATAAAATAAAAGTATATAAGTATATAAAAAAAAGGAAAAGGTTAACACGCGGCTTTCAACTGACTGTGCGACCCGACACGACCGACACGACCTGCTGCATCAACCTCTACTGATCAACTGCTCTCTCAACTTGTTCAGCTTACATTCGGCCATCCGACTCCGTATCCGTCTCGGAAAGGTCTGTGTCCCACTGTATCTCGTTCCACGGTTTCATATAATCACAACTAGTTGACGTGTTTTTTGGACCCTCAAAATCACAAATTCTTGTAACATCGTACCTGCCATTGGGTTTGCACTTGTTCACCTCATATGGTCCTTAATAATTGCTTGCTAGCTTCTTTCCTGAAATAAATTGAGTGCGCTTGATGGCTACTAGATCACCAGTTTCGTATTGCTTCTCCTTTTTGTGACGTTTATCAAATTTTTCCTTGTACGTTTTTTGCGCTGTCGATATTTGCTGTCTGGCTGTTACTCTCAGATCATCTCTCTCTGCTACAAATGCTTCAATTAGTTCGCTTTGTATGGAGTTGTTCAGCATGGTATCCAACTCATTCCGCATACGAACACCAAACATAAGTTCAAAGGGTGAAAATCCTGTTGCCTTACTCATTGTGCTATTAATAGCTCTTTGGGTTTTCGTTACGTGTTTATACCATATTTCCGGTTTATCTGCTGACAGCTTTGAAAGGATGTTTAAAACCACTTTATTTATTATTTTTGCTTGACCGTTTCCTCGAGCTACGCCTGTAGTCACCAACACATGTTCAATCCACTCGGACTTGCACCACTTCTGGAAGAAAGTAGCGGTAAATGCGGTGCCTTTATCACTGATGATTCTCACTGGACCCCCAAAAATTTTTGTCCATTCTTGTAATTTCTTAATAGTTTCTTCTGCTGTGACTGTTTTTGTTGGGTACAGCCAGACGAATTTACTGAACCCATCCACGACAGTTAAGATATATTTATAAATTTTCGAGGTAGAATCCATCGGTCCTAAGTGATCTACATACAAATCTGTTAAAGGTTTGTCTCCTTTTGCTATGGGATTTAGGAACCCTTCTTGTCTCCCAAGCTTTTTGTTAAATAGAATGCATTTCACGCAATTTTGAATAATTCTTTCAACTTTTCCACGCAAGTGTGGTATGTAATACTCCTGCTCGATTGCGTGGAGCGTTTTTTCCACTGCTAAATGTCCTTTATCATGCATGTTTCTTATAACTTCATTTTCCATTAGTTTAGGAATTACTAAAAGATTCATACCTTTATGCTGCTTATATAAAATATCACCGATGACTTTATAGTCCTCATTTGGTTGCGTTGTCAAAATATGCTTTATTGCTCTGATATGTTCGTCCTGGTTTTGTGCTTTTTTAAAAGTTTGCTGCAATACCTGCTTTTATATACATTATCATAGGATATCTGCTTAGAGCGTCCGAGTGCTTCATTCTGTTGCCTTTCCGATGTTCTATGGTGTATCTGAAGTCCTGTAGGTATGAAATCCATCTTGCTACCGCTGGAGCAATATTGCTCTTGGTAACTGTGCCTTTAAACGCCTCGCAGTCTGTCACCAGTTTGAAGTGTTTGCCAGCAAGATAATGCTTAAGACGTTTTATCGCCAAAAATGCTGCCTTTATTTCCAGGTAATAGCTGTGCTGCCTTTTATCCGCTTCACTACATTTTCTACTCCAGTAGTACACGGGGTGCCAACTGTTTTCAAATTTTTGTAATAGTATAGCGCCGAAACCATCTTTTGATGCGTCGCAGTGGAGCTCTGTGTCTGCTGTTGGTGAGAAAATCCTTAAAACTGGTTGATTCATTAATGCATATTTAATCTCCGCAACAGCTGACTGTTGTTTTTCTCCGATTTCAAATTTTGCGTCCTCTTTCAGAAGTATGGGCAGTGGCTTCGTTATCATTGCATAATTTTCAATGAATTTTCGAAAGTATCCCGTCAATCCAAGAAATGTTTGTACAGCTTTCACATTTTTTAATTGAGGGAATTTTCTAACTGCTGCAACTTTTTCTTCATCTGGTTTGATTGTACCATTTTCCAATATCAACCCCAAAAATGTAACTTTCCTCTGGAGAAATTTGCATTTCCTCCACTTGATTTGAAGACCAAATTATGCTGCAACTTCCAAAACAGTTTTGAGTTTCTCCAGGCCCTCGATTTCAGTCATCCATATACATCTGCATTGTTGAATTGTTGATTAAACCGCGGAAAACATGACTGACAAACCTGAGAAAAACAGCTGGTGAGTTGCAGAACCCGAAAGGCGCCCTATTAAACTCGTAGACACCTTCTCTTGTTATAAACGCAGTATACTTCTTTGAATCTTCTTCTATTGGAACGTGAAAAAACGCATTTTCTAGGTCTATAACAGAAAAAAATGTTGCATTTTGTATTTCTTCAATTACCTCCTCCATTAGCGGAACTGGAAATCGATCTTTCTGTACGATCCTGTTAAGGTCTCTAAAATCAATGCAGATTCTTTTGCTGCCATCTTTCTTGTTCGCCAAAACTATTCTGCTGCAGTAATCCGATGTTGAAGGTTTGATTATATCCTTGCTGAGCCAATCTTCGACATGATCTCTTATAATTTGCCGCTGTGCGTATGGTACACGGTTGGGCAAGTGTTGTATTATTCTGTCTTCCTGCAAATTTATTTTCATGCTTACGGGCGAATTTACCTTTTCTGCATTTACTGGGTTGTAGGATTGTACTAAATTATCCACGTCTGTCTTGTACTTTGATGGAACTTCATAGGATTCTCTCTCGACTGTGATGTTCATTACTGAGTGCGCGTGGCTGCAATCTGCAATAAGACTAGTAAATGTGTAACCGTTTTCATCGGAAATGTACCTGAACTGCTTAATAATATCAAAGCCCAAGATTACATCGAAGTTAAGTATCTCATTGGGCACGACAATCAAACCATGACTTGTTTTTATCCCGTCAACTGTAATATCAGATTGTATTAAACCAGTTGCTTTAACACGATTACCGCCTAGACCGACAATATATCTTTTGCACTGTTCGTATTGAGTTTGCAATTTCACCGCGATTGAATGTTTTACTATAGACACCTCTGCGCCGGTGTCCACCAGACATGAAACCTGCACATTATTTATTTTTACGCTCTTCAACATATTTTTGTCCACTGACACTATATTCACCGCAGCGGTATTTTCCACGTTTGCATTGCAGTTTTTCGAAATATGTCCCGTTTTGTTGCATTTAAAACACTTCGTGCTTGCCCTACAATCACTTCTTTTATGTGATGTGGAGCCGCAATTAAAGCAATGAACGGATTTTTTACCGTAATCGCTTTTCCCTAATTTCTCACCGTCAACACTTCGTTTCGCCAACTTTTCGACTATTTCATATTTTTCACTCAATTCTCTTACCGTTTTGCTACTGTAAAGTAGATATTTCGCGTCTGTATTAACATTAAGTCCTTCGATTATGTATTTGATTGCCGAACTCTCTTCAACTTTACCCATATTAGCAATTTTTCTCATATGCAAAACATATTCCTGGAACGTTTCACTACCTTTCTTTTTCCGCTCGCGTAGTTGTTCGTGTAATTCTGCGCTGTCTAATTCTTTATGAAACTCATCGCACAATAATTTTTTTAACTGTTTGTACTCACTTACTGTCACTGATTCCAAAAAAAGCTTTGTCGTAGCTCTCATTTTATTGCGAGCATGTACGTATTTTTGTTTTGCTGATAATTCATACGCTTCTGCGTTGCTCTCAAAATTATCGAACCACTTCTCTATTGGAATTGTTTTTCCATCACAATCTGGAATAATGTTTTCAAAACCTTCCGACGAAACGCTTGTTTCACTTTTTAGAGCTAACAACCTTACTAGCTCTTTAATGCTATCAATCATACTGGATGCTGAACTTCGTTTTTCTTTTATGCACTCTTCTGCAAACTCTTTTAATTCAGCCGGCTGGAGGGGAATAATTTTTTCTTTGTCTTTTTTATATTTTTTCCGTATTGAGCGAAGATTATAGCGGCTTTCGCTTTGTTCTGCGTTAGTTTTGCTAAATTTCATGTATAATTCTATAATTATATAAATTGTATAATTCTTTTTTTACTATCTGTCTTAATATAAAAAGCACGTGGTGTAAACTTTATGTTAAACGATGGACTGGTCATTGTGAAAATGCTATTTTAAAAATATTTTGGGTAAGGGCCACCCTAAATATGCCTTCTAAATAAAAGTTTTGTAGGCATAACTTTAATATAACCTCTTAATATAAAAGCTACGTGGTGTAAATTCGGTGTGCATCGATTCATCGGTCTTCGTGAAAATGCTATTTTAAAAATATTTTTGTTTGAGGGCCACCCTAAGTATGCGCCCTAAATATAAGTTTTATAGACTAAACCATGCCTCTTAATATAAAAGCTACGTGGTGTAAATTCCATGTAAATCGATGCAGTGGTCTTTGGGATAATGCTATTTTAAAAATATTTTTGTATGAAGGCCACCCTAAATATGCAGCCTATATAAATGTCTCAAAGACTAAACCATGTCCCTTAATACAAAAGCTACGTGGTGTAAATTCCATGTGAATCGATTCATCGGTCTTAGTGAAAATGCTATTTTAAAAATATTTTTGTTTGAGGGCCACCCTAAATATGCGCCCTAAATAGAAGTTCTATAGACTAAACCATGCCTCTTAATATAAAAGCTACGTGGTGTAAATTCCATGTGAATCGATGCAGTGGTTTTTGGGAAAATGCCATTTTAAAAATATTTTTGTATGAGGGCCACCCTAAATATGCACCTTAAATAGAATTTTTTTAGTTTACCCCCTATTCTCAGACCTACCAAATATACACAAAAAAATTCATAAGAATCGGTCAAGCCGCTTGGGAGGAGTACGGTAACAAACACTGTGACACAAGAATTTTATATATTAGATTATACGAAATTCGTCAAATAATAAAATGCACACCTGAACTTTGTCAATATCATGGTCAAATTTGCACGAAATCTATTTCATCATTCAATAATTTTAATAATATAATGGTATGTATATTTTTCAATAGTGTTACATATTCATAACAAAGTTTTAAAACAAATTCTTTATTTGTGAAACTCCATAGCTAAAAAGCAAAAGTCAATAAATGCCTTAATTAAATGCAATTAATAATTCAATTTGAAAACATTTTAATTAAATTCATTAGTAGTAAGCTATGTATCAACATAAAATGAATATTATAATTTGTGGTCGTATAAATTGGAAAATTGAATTTCAATCAATTTGTTCGATTTTTTTTTTAGTGTAAATAAGCACTTTAATTGATACACAGCTGAATGCTTTGTCTATCACTTGCACGCTTATGGGGCGTTCCATGTAGGCAAAACAAAAAAAATTATTTATGCTCAGATTTTGTTTTTATATGGTAATTTTGCTAGTTTTGACAAGTACTTGTAAATTACAATTAAGTTGTTGCTAATTGAGTTTTTATGAAACTTGAAAAAAGTTTTGGTATGTACATATATGAAAATTTTAATAAAAATTTTGAAAAATTCTTAAATTTTGTGACAAATATTTTAAGAAATAATATCTTAATGTGTTTTTTTTTTTAACTCAAAAAAACATTTTAATATTTCATCAAAAAATAATTATATTATAGCTTGAAATATCATTGGTTTTCTTAGCAAAAATAAATATTAAAGTTTTGGCTGCGTAAGTCGGTTAATGTAAATTATATGGCAGTGAATGCAAGCTGCTCAAACCTTCTTTAATAACAATTAGTTATTTTAAGTCTATCTAAATAAAACAATAGCTGTTTTCGATGTTCGCATATCACGCAAAAACTGCTTGATCAATTTCAGACAAATTTATTAAGGATTATTTTTTAGACAATTGGTCTCAATTTCCAATTAAAACTGTCACGATATTCAAGTTAAATATCAAAATATTTTAGTTTTAAAATTGACTAAAAAATTAATTTCACACATAAAAACAAGCATGTAAACATAAAAAATCCTTGAATGGGAATTGAATGTGTTAGTTAGTGCGTTCCCATGACAATTTAAAAAAAAATAAATTCAAATACCGAGCATCAAATTTTATTGCCCGGTACTTTTATGTTTATAAATGACTAAAATAACTACGATTATAACTTATTTAAAAACAGGCTACGCGTACAAAGTCGTCAGGATTAGTTAGTTGTAATATAAAAATAAAAACCACGGGTACCAGTAGTTGCATTCAAAATTAAATTTTTTTAAAAATAAAAAGCTCATCTTAAATTAAAATCTTTTTTCTTCAAATTTGAACATTTGTATAATATTTTTCAAAATCTTTGGCGTTCTTAAGCTGTAATATTTTTGAGAAAAATATACAGCGATAAAATATTAGTTTTATTGAGATTTACATAGAAAAGAAGATTATTTCTCAATATTTTGGCAATTTGTAAATTATTTCTTATTCACAAGGTGTTGGCTTTTGCAGATAAACCATAAATATTTGACGCTTTAAAAATCAACATAGATCGAAAATTCGGCACCAGACTGTGCTACATGTCTAAATACTAAAAATTTCAAATTTTATTTTCAGTCAAAACTAAACCAAATTAGTCAAAGATTTAAAAATAATATTATTAAAACTCAATGCGATCCTATAATTTTCAAATACGATTTTATTTTTTTCAAGCAATAACAGCTTACGAAAAAAAAAATCTTTTTCAATCATTTTACCATAAAACAATATCTTGTAGTTTTAGTTTCAAATACAGTTTTTTTAGCTTTCGAATGCAATTCAATAACAACAAAATGACCAAGCTTAAACTAAATCTGTTCTTGGAACACCGCATACATATAGTATGCTACGGACAAGATACACGCATACGCTTTCAAATATACATACATACGATATGTGTGTAAGTAAATAACAAACGTAAAGTGAGTGAATTGTAAAGCAGAGTCCATTGAAGCGCATCTGGATTGCATTTCAATGGCACAACACTTGCATGTGACGATTGCATATTTCCGGATCACTGGTGCAATATTCACATGGAACTAATATATGGTACTACAGCAGCAACACCAACAGCAAACGCAACGACTTTTATATCGAAGAAAATGCAAACAAAAAATAGGAATCTCAATGACAAAACCAACAAAGTATTATTGGGCTCCATATGGTCTGCTTTGGAAAAAGCAATAAAAAAATTTGAGCTTCCATATTAATAGTAGTTTCAAAATTAAAATGCATTGATAAGAAAAATATCGATATTTAATATTGAAAAGTACATGTGTCCAAATTGTCTGGAGTTTTTTTTTGCTAAATGTTTTACGTTTGAACATGCTCTACAATTCTGAAGCTTCACGAGAACTTCTGACACTATAACAATATTATATTTTCATTTGAGTGGTTTCACCTGATCAATTCGAGAGATTTCATTATTTTGTACAGTTCGAGCTAAAAATTTTGAAATTTTCACACAGTTTGTGAAGAGGTACCCAGGTACCTTGTCGCCGAGGAAAAGATGTTTTATTTTTGTCACGCACAAAAGGGTTGAATATGAAAAACCTTGCAGAAATGCTTCATATGTACATTATATATTCTCACCCAAACATGTGAAGCATTTCTGCAAGGTCTAGAAGGATTTTGTTAATGGTTCAACTATTTTCCATAAGTTTTATGAATTTTCATCGAATTTCATTAACATTTTAAGTTTTCTATGTCGATTTAACACCCTTTATGCATATGTTACATAATTTTTTTCATTTAGAAATAAGATATATTCTATTTTTTCGATATTTTTGAATCAACACTATAACTACAATAAAACGCTTGCATGAGGTGTCAATGATGTTGTGTTTGTTGCTGTTTTCCGTTGTTGGCATTGTTGTTATTGCATTTGCTGTCAACATTCATTTGAGCGCGTTAGTTCCACCAGCATTTTTTCTCTTTTTTCTGTTTTTTTACATTTTATTTCAGAAATTGGTACTGCTAGCTAAGGGCACTAAACAGAATTCATGCACAAAGTGCAAACAGCACTAATATAAATATTCTTATTGCCATTTCCACATGCACAAACGCACGCAAACACACAGCATAGCGCATACTCACACAAAAAGCGCAACGGAAACCGGAAGTAGCGAATTCTTTCTCAATGTAAACTTTTTCATTCGTAGTATCTGTGTATATACTTTTGTGTTTATTTGCGTATCTGTGTATGTACGCGGAAACTTTGGAAAATTTATTGGCTACGCGTTGATTTTTATTTGGTGTTGTTGCTATGTGTGTGTGTGTGTGTGTGTAAGTACACCCTTCTTTTATTGGCGTCCCCACAAGGACTTTGAAAGTGTTTTAAAGGATTTTAAATGTTACAGCAATAAAAATTGTGGCTTTGTTGCTGTTTTTGTAATGCTTCGGTTGAATGGTGGCCGCGTTTTATTAGCCTTTTAGTTTATTAGCTGCTTAGTAGCGTAATAAAATCAAGGGAGAGTCTTTCAAGAAGGAGCTTTAAAAATTGAATTGATATTTTAGTAAAGTTAATGTTCAGTTCCTTTTAATGAGTAATGAGGTGGTTTCAATTAAGACTGTTTTGGTTTATTGCATGCAATGAATAACTGACAAGTAGTAGCTTTTGTTAATGAAAAATCGTTAATTACGAAAAATCTTTCTGAAATAAGAAAACCAACTGGAAATGGTATATTATTACTTTTTTGTTGTCATAAATTCGATACCCTTTACTGCATTTATATTAGAAATTATCTTTTGCATCAATGTTTTTCATCTCATGAACGGGGTCGTGACAGTGTGCTTTTTTTTAATTTTATCCAGAATGTTTGCAAGTATTTACTTCTGTGGTAAGAATTCTTTTGAGCCATTTAATTAAAACTTTTTTAACTTATTTTAATGGATGTACTTACTGCAACAGGAGATGGTAAGACTTAAGAGGTTATGTCTCCCTAATTTTTTTTTTTTTTTTTTATTATTCCATTTTTTTTTTTTATTGGCTTAAATCATGCCAAAAGAATCCTATAATCAAAATCTACAACGCCCAACTACCGATTTAAACTCAAAATTTTTTTCAAAAAACTTTATGAAGATGTATAGCATTTTGAAACTTCAAACGCGTTTTTCTTGAAACCATGTATTTAAAATCGGCAAGCAGTAGAACTCAAAAAGCTTACATCCGATTGAATTGAATTTTAACTGTAGCTTTATTGTTTGATTATCTGTTGAAGTAATATAACGAAAAGCTAGTTTTTAATTTCAAGCAAATGTGGTTGATATTTTTAAGAGAATTCTATGATCACACCATTGCGTTGAGTTTTTCAATCAGCTGTACCGCTTTCGTTAGATTTACATTAATATGGCGGGCGTGATTTGAGTGCTGACGTAGGCATCAACCAAAAATATACTGATGAGATTTTAAGAATCGAAACATATGTCTATATTCTAGAGTTGTTGTTGTTTTTTCCTTTGTTGTCAAAGTTTGTTTAATACATAAATCATTGTATCAGCTTGTAAAATTTTACATAAAATGTTGATCGCTGCGAAAAATGGCTGAAGTTCAATTCAATTAATGTTATTAATTAAGCCAATAAAACAAACCAAAAATTCTAAAAATATAATCATGTGCTTTGCAAATAATGAAAAATGCAGATAATGAAAAAAAAATTTTTTGCTATAGGTGGAGTTGGTAAAGACTTCTACTGCTCGCCGCGGAAGACCTTTTTGAAAAAGCGGTTCACGGTAATCACTGAACAGCCGCCATTTTGTAAAAAAAAACAGAATAAAAAGTTTTGTTCTCTTTTTCAAGAGTTGCTTAATCCAATGTTATTTGCATACCTTTAATCTCAAATGTCCTTTAAAAAAATAATTAAAACAGCCTTGTTTTTTATAGCATAAGGGAGATATAACCCCTTAAATACTTGTACAGGTACAGAATTACATTATTCACAAAAATATAGGCTCATAGCTCATAGTTACAAAAATGTTCAGCACAAAAAGATGAGACTAGAGAGAGCCATGCAACTCTGTTTTACTCCCGAATTAAATTCGATTGGCGATGGGAAATACGATGCGGCTTAAAAGCTCTCTCTCTTTAATGATATCAGCGAATTTGACAGACACTTTTGTTATTTTCAGTGTATTTTATTATTTATTAATATACGACATTTTGATGTTTAATAGCCGTGTTTTATTCGCTTTGGCTTAACCAAAATCTCATACAAATGTGTGAACCAACTCAATTTCTAGTTCAATTGATGATTGAATTTTTTTTCGTCTTTACTAAAGTTTGAAGCATCATAAATACAAACCTAAAATAATCAAAACTATATGGCAACTTTGCTGAAATTTCGAAGAAGCGTTCTAAGGCCACGCGAGGCCTTGGGGTACCCAGTCAGTGCTACCCCAAATATTAAAATAGAAACACATAATAAAAATAAAAACAGTGACGAAATAGCAAAAAACGAAAAGAAAACTTTGGTACTAGCGTCTGCGACACTATAAAAACAGTTTGAAATTATTTGATAGCAATGATTTGAACAAAAAGAAATTATTTACTGATACGTGAGGCCACTTACCGCGCTAGGCCCCGTTCAACCACACGACCATAAAGCCGGCTCTGATTTTAAAATAAAATTTTTTGTCAAACACTGTCATGCCACCTATTGGTCAAATGCAGAATTATAAAAAGTTAAACTTATGCGTTTTATTCACTTTTAGGATTAACCAAAGCGAATAAAACGCGGTTAATATATGAAAACTTGATCCAAAATTTGAACTGTATATTTTTTGACCTAAGCCTGACTTTGACTTTTATCGAATTTTTTATGTTTTTCAACTTTCCATAGAAGTCGCTACATTTCAACTTACTTTCGACTTTCACAATATTGTGCGATAAGCGCAATTTGGCCCCTGGCTTGGCAGGTCCAGTCTCAATTGGACTCGCTACTACGCCTGAGGCTGATGTTACAGTGGGCGTTATAGCAATGCTTGAAGCGTTGCTAATTCATTCTGTTAGCAATGCTAAGAGATGTCAGAGTCAAAGCGATATTGAGCCATTCGTTAATATTTTGCTACGAAGAATAGACTCATCAGCGGTTCTGATAACTTGTAACGATTGATGGACAACATTCTTAGCCATGGTGTAAAATTGACTAAGATTTCATGACATCGAAGCGGGCTCTGCACACCTAGCTATGCTTCGGTCTTAGCTCAGGGAAAATGGGGAGGGGTTTGCTTCTAGCCATGAAAATGTCACATAACCAAAGTATGGTGCAGATAGGTAGAATGAAGGGAAAATCCAAGAAAAAAGCGCCAATAGAAATTTTAATTAAACACTGAAACTACATTATGGTGATTTCTGCACACTATCCTAAGCAAAATAGTTACGATCAGTGCACACGAATTGTGAAGAAGGAGCAAGTTGGTGTTGCCTTCTTCGTCTATACCCATCCATCTTGTTACCAAAAGAAAAAAAAACTAGATTTTGGTAACCCACGATAAACCAACTCTTAGATAAACCTACATTGCCTCATGATAGTAAAATGAAGAGATTTTAAAGATTCATGTTAGATATACATAAGTTTTATTTCCAAAAACAGAAGAACAATTTAATTTTAATTCTAGCCAACATTTTTTTACACGCTATAGTATTTTAAAAATTAAATTTTTTAAGATATTAAGCTAACGGTACGAGTATTATACTTTATCAAAAAAAACACAGAATAGCTAATCTTAAAATTACAAAAATATATTTAATGCTTTACTCAGGCAGACGAAAAAGTAATTATTTTAATTAAGCAAATTAGCGTTAATTTTAGTGTTTGAATAAGTCGTATGTTAGACTAGGTCAGTGACCACATAACATGTGCATTGCATAAAAAAAAATAGAAAAAGAATCAAAATGTAAAAGAAAACTTAAAATGTAAACAATGGGAGAGGATTTGGAATTTCGATTCCCAAATGCATAATGCTAATACAGGTTAATTAAACTCTAAGTGAAACAATGTGAATGGAACATTGAGAGTCACCATTTCCACTGTTGCAATGAAATTAAAATTTAACTAAAATTTACAAAAACAACATACCTTTTGCTCTTTTCTCGCCGATCGTGGAAGGCCTTCGTTGATCAATGCTCAGTACAGCTGTAGAGGTTTTTGTATTCCTTTTTTTTATGATGGATCTACTAGATAATTTTAAGTCATAAGAAGTGTATATATGCACTATGAATATAGCATAATGAATCTGAATACACCTTTTACGTTGCAGTTAATTTGTAGACTTCATAATTACTTTTTCTTTACACTTTTTTTTCCTTGAAACTGAATTAGGGTTGTTTTGGAATTAATTAGGCTTAAACTAGGTTACTTTAATTTAAAAAAAAATAACTTTCATTATTATAAAAAAAAAACTATTAATTGTGAAATTTGAGCCATGTTTCATATTTCGTTGATTATTGAATTTTTTTAAATTTAGAATTGGTATTTAAGATGTTTTTTGCATTTCTTAACGTAGATCAAATTAGGAATGTATTAATTTAAAGTTTTAGATAAAAATCTTAAAATCTTCAGTATACATATATCAAAATAGTATTCAAATATATACATTTTATAGATTGTTGTAAATGTATTTTAATGTATGTACATATATCACATTTTTGATACTATAAGATTTTAGAATTTGCGTAGTGCAATTTTAGAAGTAAGATGGTCAAATTAGCGGTAGGTTTTTTTTTTTTTTTTTTTTTTTTTTTAACTATGTATAAAAGGTTAATTCAATAAATTTAGTTTAAATTTTTTTTTTGTTCTTTTTCATTTTGAAATTAAAATTGGATTTGTCTAACTTGGCACAAACTGAACCATAAGATGCACTGTATGCTATTTTCCTGTTCGTCGTTTATCCGTTTTTTGTCGTTTTTCATTGTATTACAATGTTTTACTTTAATTTACCATGTGATGACCATGAAGTTTTGAAGCCAATGTCATTTATCCGTTTTTGGTCGTTTTTCATTGTATTACAATGTTTGACTTTAATTTACCCTTCGCAGTATCGTTAGTGACCCATGTGATATGTGCAGGTTATGAAACCGATGTCCACTAGATTTTTGAATCTTCCAAATAAAATTGTTGGAGCAACTCCTGATGTAGCAGGCGACATCCAGGGTGCTCCGCTAGAACATAACAAAAACACACTTGGTAGTTCACAAAAGTACTTAGGGCAGTTAATAGCTTAAACTTACCAAGTTTAGTAGAAATTCTAAAAATTTTGATGTTTGTGGTATCAGCCAAACTATGTACATAAGTTCGCAAATCCGCAGTTCCAAAATCGTGAACTTTAAATTGTATAAGTTGCGTTAGGTATTTAGCAAAAAAAAAACAAGTTGCAGTACAGTCTACTTCATACAGCATGTTTTATAATACCACTTTTGACAAATTTTATTTTTATTCGCGCGGTTAACCTTTCTGCAAAACTGTTGTCTACCGAATGACCGAGAAATGATTTCAAATCACTCAAAAGCCTATGTAAATTCGAAGCAAATGATCTTCGAATGTCCGTACGGTGCTTGCACTCGCCCACTATATGACCGGTCATACTAACCATTAAATTCTGTACAGTTCTTATGTGCTTTTATCATGCCCATAATAATATATATAGATACTTTTTAAGGATATTTTTTATGATGAAAGATCAATTTTCTATGATCTTTGGGTGCTTTTCAGATCAGTTTCCTGATCAATAAGCATTTATTAATCTATTTATTTCCGTATATAGGATTATTACAAAACAGCCCAGATATTCAGCGCAAGTTGTAGAGGTCTATTGCTAAGCTGTGTAATATATGTATGTAAGTACAGGCAGAAGACAACTTTTTGGCGAGTCAGAAGTGGGCGCATGAATATGAATATGCGTGCCATATAAAACTACAATATGTCTACGTTTTCGTATGGGGATAAATTTAATTTCCTCACAAACTTTAATTTTGTTGGACGTGGAAGTGGTAAAAATCGTTTATTAATGTTTCTACAATAACTTGGATGTAACTAGAATTCCGATTTTCAATAGAAACAAAACAACTGACAAAAAACAACGTAACAGTAGGAAACGAGTTGCGGTGACATGCTAAAAATCACATAATTTACTGCTTGTTCGCCAGCCGCTTCTATCTGGTTTTCATTCACTCTGACATTCTCTGTGTTATTGCCTAAGAATACACACGCAGTGACTTCTAGCGCAAAGTTACGCCATAAAATTGCACCGCATATAGCGCCCGCACTCACATCAGCCTAATGAAATCACTTTAAAGTTTAGATGTTGTCAATATTTTTGAGTTTTTGATCGTTGCAATACAATATAACTCAAATGTTTTTGAAACTATTTAATACTTGTTTTACTTTATCATTCCTAATCAAATGTTTCTTTTTTTTAAGATTCATTTGTTGATTTCTTTTTTGGTTTCTGACTTATTTCACTATTTTGTATATATAGTTTCCAGCTATTATGTATATATTTTTATCATACCCAATACTCTGCGAGTTTAATCATAAAACAAAAGCAATGCAGCAAAAAAAAAACACTAAAGCTAGTCACACCAGTTTCATTTATTGCTCAGTGGAATCATTAGTGACTTTCAAGCTGATGAGTGAGATGCATGAAAGAGTTAGTTGGCTTTGCGTGGTATCACTTCTTGATTCATTTCTCAAAAAATCTATGCAAAAAGGAAAACATAAATACAGCAGATTTAGAAACTCTCACTCAACGGCTCAAAGGTCACTGATGACCTAATTTAGCAATGGATGGAACTAGTATGACTAGCTTTTTTTTCTGCTGTTTTGTTTTTTTTTAAATTTTTTTGGTTTTTTTTTTCACGCGCTGTGAAAGTTACTGAACAGTAAGCTCAGTAAAATAATATCAAATTATTTTCTGTTCACATCAGAGTACAGACGGAAAAACAAGCAATCAGACTCAGCAGCTGATGCTGGCTAATAACATTGATAATTTTTGAAATTTGCTTTGTCTCGTCCTGTGCCTTAGAAATTGATGAACATAGGCAGTACTACTATACCATATGGGGAAAGTAAAAATTTAAGCTTCTGATAAAATCGACAAATTATCAAAATAAAATAAAAAAACTTGACCAACATAAAAATACGAAATCGCTAAAAATTAAAGAAAATTTCACTAAAAATATAAAATATTTCGAACAATACATTGTAAAGATAAATTTCTCGTTTTATATCAAATCCAGGACACAAGACCAACACAAATTTTTTAAATTTATTTTATTATAACATAATTTATTAACACAAAAAAAAACAATACATTAAGAAATTAGTTACTAAAGCACTTTGCCTGTGACATCAGTATACAAGACCGACGTTCCACATCCCAACCATAGAAGAATGGACACTGCTGCAGCGTTAGAAATCCTCTAATGCAGTAATAGAAATAATTGCAATTCTTCGAATGAGGAAAGAAATCTGTTGTCGTTGGGCCACAAACTGTAGCATTAGGTCGTTCAACCTAAAATCAAATCATAAATATATTAAAGTCGTAAGTTTCAGCAGAAATAGGCGGCACATACCACACAACCAACATTCACTGGAAAATCACATCTGCCCGTATTCGCATTAAAATGCAAATGATCTGTGCAACGTAACTCAATGGCATGACCATTGTGGCACAGATAATAGACACCACATGACTGTTTGCTGGCAACAAAGACAATCTCATTGGCATTATCGACAGCTGGGCAGTTTTCTCGTACATTTGTGACAACATTGACGGTGACCATTGGGTTGGAACCACCAGCGGCGGTAGTGGTTAATGCTACAACGACGGATGTTGTGGCGACTTCCGTTGTTGGCGCCTGCTGTGTTGTGGCCACTGTAGTTGATGCTGTAGTTGTTGTGGCCAAGGTAGTTGTTGAAACTTCTTCTGACTCTTCAACTTCTTTCTCTTCTTCTAAGCCAATACGGCAATTTGCATCTTCAGGTGACGTGCACGTACCTTCTGTTGGATCAAAATGCAATCCATCGGGACAGGAGCCCTCTTGTGAATCCTCACCATTGCAATAAACGAATTTATTACAATCACTTGATGATGCCAAAAAGGTGCCAGCTTCGTTTGTTTCACATTCTTCAAAAAAGTCAGCATGTGAAAGTGTGATGAAACTTAGGAGTGCTAACAGCTTAATGGTGTGTGTTAAACTTTTAATATTTATTGGAAAAGTCATGTTGTTTAATTTTATATTTATTAAGATTTTTACTGAATCTAATAACTGTTTTCTGGCACTTTTTTCAATTGTCAATATCACAAGTTTCTTTACTAGCAAAATCCAACTAAAAGTTGCAGACTACTGTTCTTACAATTTATATAGAAAATCATATGAATATTTCAATCAATTTTTACGGAGATGTATTCTGCGATTCCATAATTTCGTTATCAAATACATACATTGATGATGTTTTGAAAGTAATCACTTAAAATAATTAAAAATTTTCTACATATCTACGCACATATTCGTAGTATCTTGGTAGCTAATTTCTAAAAGTTGATAAAAAAGATTTGATAATAATATTTCGTTGATGATGATGTAGTTCTTGATAATATCGTTATCAGAAATGTTTGGCCTTCTGTTAAATTAACGTTCCAAATAAATAAACTGATTCATTGTTTTTGGTTTTGATTTTGAGAGGAAATGACAAACTTTTTCTGTTATAGCAATCGATCTCGATCAAGTTTATCAGTTTATAGTATGTATATAACTTAGCTTACAGAGCTATTTTCATATTTTGGTTTTGCAAATACAATTTTACCCAATTTCGGGAAATCAAAAGTTAATTTCATATTTTTAATATGGAAGGTTTTTTTTAAATAAATTTACACGAAAGGTTAAATTTTTTCTTAAAAGTATATTAAGTGTCAGAATAGCAATTTCTTTAAAACTTTAACTAGTGGTCGACGAGTAACCAAATGCGTCAATTTCACCTTTTTCTCCAGAACAAACAATTTTTAGTACGAAATCGCACTGAGTAAAAAGTTCATAGAATTGGTCACAATATTCAGAAAACTATTTTTTTTTTATTTAAAATTTTTTTTTATGATGTCATGAGATGAGATGACATTGAAAAAAAGTTATTCTTGTATTTTTAACCAATTTTTGAACTTTAGACCTTTTTAGTCCAGTAACTCTAATGAAAACTACTGTTAGACGAAAAAATTTACGACGTCATAAAAAAAGGCAAAAACAATTTTTCTGAATATTTTAAGCAATTCTGAGAAGTTTTTACTCCGTGCGATTTCTGTTGAAAATAGATAGTTTAGGAGAAAAAATTTATAATATATGTAATTTTGCTCATATGATTACTCGTCGGTCAATAATTCAAACTACAATGAATTTGCCACTCTGAAAAAGTATGATATTATGGTAAAACCATCTTCTTCTTTTGATTTAAGAAAGATACTCATTTTAAAAATAAATTAAGTAAATTTTTGATTTTCAAAATTAGACCCAATTAGATTATTTTTTTATAGTTGTATTCCTCACCGAAACTTAGTAGATTGATAACGTCTGAAGTGAAAGCTTTTTTCTAGAATCCAGAAAAAAAGTTGCAAACGATTGATAATTGTGCTCTCTCCACCTCAGTTCATATTTTTTGAACCTGGAAAGTTTGTTAAATTATGATACGCTCTCCACCTCAGTTCATATTCATTGAAATAAAAATGTTTGGGGTGAGAAGTACCATCTAATAAGACAGTAAATAGTCCAATAGGACAGCTCTTTTTTGACCTGGAACATTTGGCAAATTATTGCCCAAATATACTTTTGGAGAGAAGGCAACTAACTCTTCACATTTATTTTTAAAATACTCATATTTTAAGATACTCGACACTTTTCAATGCAAATATTTAAAAAACCATTAGACATATTTTTTTTTGAATTTCGGAAAGGGTTCTACAGAGTAATATATTGTATAAACATTATTTTTTTGCAGTTATTTTTTCTATGTTAAAAAGAAGCATTAATTTCAACAACAACATCTTTTGTTACAATAATTCACGTGCAATATTATACGAACTTGCCCTATATGTATGTGAGACATTTAGTAAGTGTTCTTTGTTGCAATAAATTTAGGTCATACGATAAGGAACAGAAGTTATTTTTAAATCAGTGGAAAGGGTATTTTATTGATATCTTTGAATATCTATACGTGTCAATACACAAAGTTAAGTTTTATTTTTTTAAACTCTAACATTTAACTGTTAACTGATCCTAAGGTTACAAGCAGGCAGGTATTGGCCAAAACTAGATCCAAGATGGTATAATTCATTCCGTTAGATGCTTGAGTGATACTTGACTTTCAAAGAAAGTCAACAGCTTTACCAGCTGATGTGATAGATAATATATAGTGATGTATATTGGCGGAACCAACTGCGATTACCTCATAATTTTTTTAAGTAATAGAACTAGAACAATGAAAGAGTTTCATTGGGTAATTACCTTATATTATTCTTAATAGTACTAAGTATGTATTATTGCTATCTGTGTTTTCAGCTCACAATTTTTAATTCATTTTTCAAATTGCTGTTTTTATCCAAAAATATTGCAATAAAATATGGATTTCATGTCCATATTTGAATATAGTATGTTTGATTCTTGGAATAGGCTCTTGATTTATTGCTATTTTTTAATTGTTGCTTTTGCTGTATGTAAGTGGCGCTTGGTTGCAAAATTTCGCCTATCTATGTTTATGTTAAATGCGAAAACCATGAAATATGGCCTGATTTATTGAATAAAGTAGTTGAAAAGTCACCAAATTCGCCACTGTAAGAGATATGGAGGTGTCCATTTGAATGATATTCTCTTGAGAACATAATTTCATATATATAATTACCGATGTTTTACATAATTTAAATTTTGTTTTATAAAAAAAAAAAACAATTAACTCATTTTGGAAATTACCTTACATCTTCATTTTTCATTTTTTGTTTTTATGTTTTATTCAAAACCACTTTATATTCGTATATTTTTTTGATTTACTATAAGCATGTTCTTATAAAATCAATAGAATACATAACATTTACTAAATAACAAAATCAGCAATTCAAATATTCAAGTTCATTTGAAGTCGATAAAGAAATTGTAATTAAAGTAGGCACGTGGGAATATTGATGAATTGTTATGAAGCATTCGATACAATGAACTTTTTGATAAATTCGAATAACTCAAATTGATCGAAAAACTAGTGATGAGGAGCTTTGATCAATTTTAATAGTAAGTTTCAAGTCAATGACGTGACTAGGACTAGCATCAAGTCAAACTCTGGTCTATATATATATGGCAAAGGCTCTTTTCTAATAGCGAGATCTCCGCACACAAATGAACTTAAATTATTGGATTTCACCAGCCTCAGCAGCCAGTTGATGTCAGCAAAGCGTCAAATAATTCAACCTGAAAATTTTCAGGTGATGTAATGGCTCACCCCAAGTTCAGCAAATTTGCTTCTTAGCATACCCAGTGCAATGATGGCATTTGGGTTTTGTGAGAATTTATTGATTTCATATATTGGATAAAACAGTTCAATTAAATTTTCATATTCTAACAAAATAATTTTACTGATTTTTCATTAAAAATATCTTATACGCATTCTTTTCGCCCTTGTTTTGGAACCTATGATCTAAAAATATCGACATCGCATTATAATGTTTTTCTTCAATTTTTAATGACGTGAACAAAATTTTTATTATTCCAAGAATGGAACAATTTTTTTATGCAAAAAGTCAAACAAAAAGGCATAATATTTACAAAGAAAAAGTTGTATATAGTATGATACTACTGATTATTTTCGGAATTAATCTGCAAACGGCAATAAAACCTAAAGAATTATTTTTGGTGTGAATCTCGCGTTTTTTATCAAATTGAAAAACCTTTAATTAATTAGTTCCGCTTTTTAAACATAATTTAAAAGCAGATTTTTCCATTCTTTCAAAAAAAAAACCAAGCTTTTATCATAAACAATTTTAAGAAAAATCCAAACCTTAAAGAATGTGCAATACTTCGATATGACCTATAAATTTAGAGATACATGTGATTGAAAATGAAGGTATTAAAATGTTATTTCATAAAATAAAGACTACGTACCAAATATCAAAAATAATAGAAAATATTTTTTTAAGATTCAAGAACCTAATATAGAAGAGAGCATTGTTTGTTTCAGAAAATAAAAATTGCAAGCGAATTGTGCGTGTATCACTATTATATTCGATTATTATCTATATCAGCTATTTGCACATCCCTAATAGGAAGCGCAGTAATTAATAATACCCAGCCAACATTTGGAAGATTATTGAAGTTTCCATCTTGCCCGCGATAAATTTGACAGCTCTACTACAAGAGTTTGTTGAAATTAATATTTTTATTGCATACTTTGTGGTGTTTTTTAGATTACATATTTTTTGAATGTAAGGATGTTCCACTCAAAAAAAACTGTTGTAAATCATTAAGAATAACATAAAAGTTATCTTTTTACGTCAAATCATCTAAACTTATTAAGGGTATGCATGCTTACGTATAATATATACATTGGTCATTCTTTAAATAACTGCACACTTTGTTTTTGTGATTGATTTCTTGAACATTTTTGAAATGAAAAATGTCAAAGACTATGGGGAAAAGATTAAAAAAACCCAGCACTTACTTATTTTCTTTAAAAATACAGTGATTTAGTAAAAAAAAAAATTAAAACTTTAATAAAGTCAGCTTAAACGTAAATATTTAATTTAAAAAATATCTGTCAAAATATCTTCGAAATAACATTTCCTTTTATATCCTTCGTTCAATTCAAAGAATGCTTTCATATCGAAATGGAAAATATAATTTTTCAACAGTCTAATTTTATGAATTGTATGATTTTTTTCTGAAGTTATATTGGGAGTTTCGATTTGAAAGTAGAAACATTCTAAGGACTGTTTGAAAAAAAACTGTGTTTCAAAGATACATATTTTGAGAAACATTTTTATAAAAAAATATTGTGACTAAGTAAATCTATTTTAATTTTTTTATAAAACTAAAAAAAAAAAACACAACAAATGTAGTTTCTTCAACGACTAAAAATGTTTGCTGGGTATATACATGTTTTTGTATAAATTGCGTTGAGAATGTCTTATAAAAGTCAGTACAACTTGTGGTGCCTATGTGTGAAGACTCAAAAATAAAATAACCTTCAATTGACAACATGGTAGAACTAAAAGTGAACTATATTTTAACAATAATTTTTTCTTTAAGTTCAGTGTTTTTAAATAAAGTCAGGTATTGCCAAATCACTTACTTATATTTTTGTAATAAAAAATAAAGTGAAAAAACTCAAATAAATTTTTCTAACACAACAGTGCATTAGAATTGGAGAGACTGTACCCAACAAGTTGTAAGAATCTTAATCAAAACTTAAACAATTCATTGGATCAAATACGACAAGACATAGTACAGATACAAGTGAGCATTTCCAAGGAACCATTTTATGTGAAGTGCAATCAAGAAATTGAAAATGGTGGCTGGACAGTTGTTTTTCATAGGTATAATGGTGAGCAAGACTTTAAGTGCAATTGGAATGATTGTGTTAACGGTTTTGGCAACATAAATGGAGAATTTTTTATTGGTCTCGAAAAACTCCATGACATAACAAGCTATACACTGCATGAGCTAATGTTTGTATTCGAAGATTTTGAAAATTTAACGAGATTTGCAAGATATGATGCTTTTGCAATTGAAGATGCACATAATTTCTATCTGTTATATCTATTGGGTAATTATTCTGGAAATGCTGGAGACTCATTTACATATCATGCTGGTAGAAAATTTTCTGCAATGGATAAAGATCACACAAGTTATTGTGTAAAAAGGCAGAGTTCCCCTGGTTGGTTTAAAAGTTGTTCACAAAAGTTAGTGCTTACTTTGCCAATTTGAAACGCTGTTATAAGTATAATGAATATTCTTTTTTTTTTCAGTAATATGTTTGGCGAATATTTAAAAGGAAAATATGAAATTACTAGTGGCACAACGGACAGGGGAATGAATTGGGGTACTTTTCGTGGTTACTATTACGCTTTAAAAAGAATCACAATGATGATACGACCGGTCAATTAATGCATTTGCAAACTATATGTACTTTATTATAAACTGTTATGGTTTTTGTAAGAATTTGTTTATCAACTTTAAAAGTTTTCTTTTGAGGTTTGGAATTTTTTTTTTATTAATAAATTGCAATGGATTGATTAAATAGCATTTATTAAAAGTTATTTTTGTATTAAAATGATTTTTCCAACAAAATATGCTGTGGTGTCATTTCACTATAACCTTGAGGAGGGGGCGCGAATTTAAATGATATATCAATAAGACATTATCAATTAATAGGATGTGAAAAAATTTGATATATTAACTAAGTAATTCTTCTAAAAAATAGACGAATTTACAAAAATAAAATTAATTCAATAGATAATTTCACCACAATTAGATGTTTTGATTGAATCGATGTAGTGAATAATAGCGTTAGATCCCTCTATCACCTGTTTTTATTTTTCACTGTATCTTTGAAACACTGGAGTGTGCGGTCGAAATTGGACGTGCTGAATCCGATTTGCTCAATGACTTTTAGTAATAAAACATCGGTATTGACTGTGCAAAAACTGCGACCAGCAGTTCTTAACGATTATTGAAAAATAGTCTTCGAGACAAGATTAAACTAGTAAGGGTGTTCAAGACGTCGCCCAAAATTAAGTACTCTACATTTACATAAGCAGTATAAGTGTGCGTAGACTTTTATTAGAAGGGAGTTTGTTCCGTCTCACTACTTGCTGGCTGGTTTAACTAAACTTACCCACATTGAATTTGGCAGCATTTACTTAAATAGCCCTTTGCGTAGCGTTTTGAAGCTTAAACTTGCATGGAAGGTGCCACGCCTTCTGTTCTTAATTCATAATTTTTTTGTTTGATGATAGGCCAAATCATTTCTTGTATATGCTTTGGTTTCATTACTTTAATAACTTTTCTCAGCAAAGCATTTCAAAGCTTCCTTTTCTAAAGAGAGTGTCATGCCCACTTTTAGAAATTCACGAAATTCTTTTCCAGACTTTTTTCGGAATATTCCCACCGTTTATTTTAAATTTGGTTCCATTTCATAAGATAATCATCTCATTAACTATATCTAAGGGCGGTTTATGTGCCCGCTAATCAATTTTGTCCACTTTCAATTGCAAGAACCGTACTTTTAGGTGTAGCTCATGTACTGAATTTCATTCAATTATCTTGCTTAGTTTTATCGGAATCGTGATCTCTACAGACATATAGACAGACTCACTGCCACGCCTCTTCTATGTGTTAAAAACGGGATGACAAAGCGAATATACCCGGAGTTTAGGGTATAAAAAAGTAATTTCACTGAGATGCTTTGAACTCACTATACCAATAGTTTTTTTTATTTTTATTGAGAATAGTGAAATTTTGTTGCACTATTTAAAATCAGTAAGTTCATTATATTATATTTCATTCACATATAACAAATATTTGAATCTTTTTTCTACATTTTAGCCATTTCAAAATTTTTGAAACAATATATAAATTTTTTCTTTGACTTTTTCATCTCTTCTGAACTTTGTACATGTATCGATTTTCAAACATTTTTCATTTTTTTTTTTTTTTTGAATCTTTTTTCGACCACGCTTGTAAATCTTACAATTTTGCGAACATTTTTGGATCTCTCAACGTTTTCCGGTATTTTTAGCATTTTTCAATAAATGACAACTTTTTCAATTTTTTATTTCAATGAAGTTTCTAAGACAGCATAGAGCTTACAATTAGAAGATAGAAATATCAGTATAAAAATAATTAAAATTATGGTTTCAGTTTCTGATGCTTTATTCTAAAAGGATAAACTAATACAGCAAAAAAAATTCTAAGCTTAACTTATTTCTCTTCTAATATGACAAAGCGAGAATGTCATATCAAAGAGTTACAAGAACAAAAAATATGCATTAGAAAAATATCCTCAATGTTTTGTTTTATTTGTCGCTATGATTCTAAATACGTCTATGCAAAGTACAAAATAAAAAGCTTGAAAACACTTCACTGTATTGGGTAAAGTTCACTGAGGAAGATTTTGTAATGAGAACTGAAAAAATGGTATGATTTGACATCCAATAGGATTTTATTTTTTTCGTCTCGAAAACTTTTTATGTTTCTACACAGAAGATTCTTACATATAGCAGTATATTGTGTGTAAAAGTTAAAAAAATGTTGCTTGATTTAATGAATTTTTTAATTTATAAAAACATAGATGAAAAAAAAAAAAAACATATTTTAGTAACGAAGCTGACAATCATACCTTTAAAATATATGTATATGAACGCATTACATAAATAAAGGAAATATATAAATGGCTAGCTTCTTAAGTTGAGAGCCAACTTTTTTTTCACGCTTAAGATTTGTGTTTGCTCCTTGGCTTTTGAAAACATGCTCAAATTTATCATGTTGAAAACTTATGAGAACTATGGTCATAAGTATTTGACCTACTAACAACTATTTGTATTTGGTCATTTTAGAGCACAATGTTAAAGTCTTAAAAGGAAAAGTTTAAAAACTGTCGTTGTAGATTTTTTTCAAAATTCGACCTATTTCGATCCTCATTTGATTTTTATAAGCATTATATCATTTAAAAATTTTTTTAGATTTCTTTTGAAATCATATTGGTAAGATGAATGATATCACTGCATCATCACTAACTTCATCACTCGCTTGCTGAATAAGATATTAAATTTCAATACAAAAAATAATTCCAAAAACAAACACCTAGCCTACATATGCAACAAACAAAAGCAGCTGCTTCACTTTCCAACTTGTGCACAAAAAGAATCCCTTTAATGTCCTTGTGACTCTGTTCTGATGTTGATACTTCTTATTGTACTGTAGCAGTAAACTCTTTGTGCGCGCTGCATTCAATGCGGAAATTTTAGAGCGAAACAAATCACTGCCATTCATCACAACTAGCGAGTGAAAATTTCATTGAATTGAATGCGAAAGAAAGCAAAATAACGGTTACAAAACACAGTGCTCTTCCTGTTTCAACGGTTGTAACATTATACCAAGTATTATATAATGTCAGGGTTTTAGCATTTACCATACCCTGGCAAATACACGTCAACACAGGCAACAAGGAATGCCAGCACAGACAGAACAAAAAGGATGAATATTGAATAAAACAGTAATTTGAAAATGAAAATTGAATCATTTGCATAAGTAATCGGAATTTTTCGGTACAACAAAAGAAAGAAGCAAAAGAAAATGGCAATTTTCTATGACAACATCTAAGTCTTTTGGGGTTTTTTGTTACAGCTACGAGTACATAAAATTAGGTTACGTAAATCTGTGCGCCAAAGAAACCTGAGGTATATGCGCGAAAAACTTTCTTTTTCGTTATCAATAATTCAACATGAACTTTGCAAAAGTTTAAGTTTTTAATTATGAGCAGAATGCTTAATATCTTTTACGTAGCTAACAATACTGCAACATTTTGCAGCTGGCAAAATTGCACACAGTGTTGTGAAAATTGAATGCATTCATTTAAGAAAAAAATTAGCTTCATCTACTGCCAGTTCTTGATGGCAACAGCAATGGCTACAACCCAGTCAGGTGCAATTTGTCTACGTGATGATGTTGCAAGGAGTTAACAAAGATTGCAAGCGGAGGCAAACGTAATTTTCGAATAAAATTGATGTTCTTAAGGGATATTGATGCAAGTCTTTTGCACACAGTATTGTTGGCTCATTGGCTCATGGGGTGATTTTAATACACGTATTAAGTGCATCAATCGACCACAAGCTAATTAAAAGCGATTTGTAAGTAGTAACAGTAGTAGTATATTTCATTGAGCAAATGGCAGAAGTTAATCCTGTTGCATACTCCATAGAGAAAAAGCAGTAGCAAATGAATGACTGAATTGTAAATTCTACATGCTTTAAAATTAAATTTGTATTTTGAAATCGAGCTGCTCATTAACACGCTTTTCTTGCGTGATAATAATGGACTTTCATTATTAAATCTTTGTTTCACAGAGTGGCCACTCAAAAACTGATAGGTTTATAAAATTCGAACTTTGATCAAATTTTTGTTAGGTAAAAGAGCAATTGCTACATATGATATGAGCAAGATTTCTTAGATTTTTATATTCCATAGATATTTCAGATTTCAACAATTTACCAATTGCTTTGAATTTTAAAAACAAAAAGTCACAAAGTCTCAATTCTGAAAACTGTAGTAAGAATTCAATCGGCACAGTGATTAAAACAACAACGAAAATCTAGTGATATTTTCAAAATTTGAACCTATGACCAAAGACTAAAAACTAACACTTTTCATATATAATATTTTTATTTCATTCTTGTGCCAAAAGTATTTTACACACAATCAAACAAACACACACACACACATACATTCAAACGCTGCAAATACAAAGGAATATTTTATAAGGAAAATAAATCGAAAAATAGTGAAAAAAATGAAATTGAATTGAATTGAATGGATTCATAAAAGGACCAGCATGAAAGTGAAGGGTATACAATAAATTAAATTTACTATTCATAGTAGTGGGATTATCTCATTTTCCTCCCAAAGTTTTCTTTATACTTGCAATGCTCTCTCTTTTTTGTAAGTGAGTTTAGTTTTTGCAAAAGGAGTTTACAAATATTGATGCTCTGGACTTGAAAGGATAACAACAAATGTTTAGGAAGGCGATGAATGCATTAGCGGATATTGTTTCCACTAAATACAGTGATGATGGTGAAGAGAAAGTGAAAATGCAATTGCAAAAATATGAGGAAATCCAAAGAAGAAGGTAAATGAAATTATTAAAAGGAATTCATGTGAAATAAAATGTTAAACACATGACATAAGCAGACGTAAATGATGGGTGCTAAGTGACAAAGACCGACTAAAGGAACGCGTTGACTAAATAATAATGTTACAGAAAGCTACTTTTTATAAATGATTTTTTCCTTTTTTAATACTCGCAGTTGACAGAATGGTAAAATAGCTATGTGCTTAAATTTATAAATAAATAAATTTGAAAAGCATTTTTGCGTCAGTAAAAATATCAAAAAGTTGATGCTGTTATATAAAGATGGTATGTCAAAGGCTCAATAAACTTTAACTTTATGCATAGTTGAAAACTAAGTCATTTAGGTGCCTTTTGATATAAAACAATATCGAATGCATCACTAAAGCAACACAAATTATGATAACAACTACAAAAACCTCAACCAAAATAAAAATGTTTTGGTCGCCAGGCATGACTGCCAATGTCGATATCAGGAAATGTCAACCCCATTGTCAAAATATGGCAAAACATAATGAAGTAAAGGATACACAGCTTTTATTTAGGTCAATTTACTGGTGGTGATGATGCAAAGAAAAAATTTACGATAGAGTTATACTGATTTCACATTAAAAATTATATATACTTATTTTAATGCCCTGTTTTATATAATTTTTTGGCAATTAGTATAATTAAAATTAAGTTAACTATTTACTTAGAAACTTGTGAATAAATTGGAAGTTTCTCATTTTAATTTCAGGTTGAAATATTTTCGATGAATTTATTGAATTAAAAATAATATGAAGTGTTCAGCGCAAATTCTTATCTTGTACTATACATATATGGAGCATACTTTGCCAAAACGAAAGAAATTACACCTTGGGGTCTCCAATTCTGCTGATTCTATTTTATGCGTGGTATTTGACTGGTTAATAATCGTTGATAATTTTAAATTTTTTCAGCATAAGCTGAGCTACTGTTTTAAGGTCTTATGAAAATACAAAAGAATTAAGTTCTAAGAATATTTTTTATCTCTGTACTATATATCGGCTCTACGAAAAAAGTTGTAAAACCGAATGAAAGACATAAAAAAAGAAATAAAATAAAAAAGTACAAAAGTCTGAACTTAATGAACTTAATTATTCCGAATTTTTTTTTTGGTCATCAATATGTAATTTTAAATTTTTATTGTATTTTTAGAAAAAGAAAAAAAAAAAGTATCGTAATTATTTTGAAACTAAGATTTTATATACTAAGTTATATTAAGTAATATAAAGAAAAATTCATAAAAAAGTTTGTTAAAACTGAAACATATAAAAAAATCCAAAATTTGTTGAAAACTTGATTATCTTTGCAAAACTCGATAAATGTTCAATAAGTCTGCAAATGTTGAAAAGTCTTCAAATGCTGAGAAACTTAAGAACATTTTAAATAAAACGAAAAACGCTGAAAAGGTTGAATAATATTGGATTAATATTCATTCACAATAGAAGACGAACCAGTTTAGTACTGCGTGCATCTCGGGGTTAAAAACTCAATTAACCATAACTTTTCCACTATTTTAGCACAATTTTCCATTATTATATGATAAGAAGAGAGAATAAAATGTAACGATTACTTTCTCAATTTATACTCAAACCCTAGTATTTTTTAATACGTGTACTATTTATAATATGTGAATGTTGAATACGAAATAAAATCTCACTGTAGCATTCAACTTTTATTTGCGTACCTTTTGCTAAATGGAGCGTTACATATGTAAAATCCATGTTGTTGCATTTTACGCCAATTAAAAACGAATTTTCACCATCATTGCGATATACATAGATATAAAATTCAAAAAAAAAAATTAAATAAATTGCAAATATTATTACCGTTTTTATGGTTCATTTTTATGCATAATTTTTTTATTCTTTTTGTTTTGCCATTCATACGAAATTGTTTTCATTTTTATTGTACATAAACATGTACATGGTGCTTCCGGTTTTATAAACGGAAATAAAATATTTCACTTTTGTTTTCCGCTTTGTGTTTGTTAATTTATGAATTGTTTACATTGCAAGCATAAGAGTATGAAAAATTGTATTAATTCATTTCATCGAAGTTGGTTATTTTTAGTTAACTGTTATTATATATATTTTATTAACTCATTTTCGGCCACTGGTCGATTTTTCGACCAATAAATTTTAGTCGCAGAAATTATTTTTTTTTAAAAAAAGGAAATGCTTTCTTCCTCTTTCTTTTTTATTAAAATAAACTTTGATACTTATAGTTTTGTGAAAACGTTATTTCATGATTACTGTGTTATTTCTTTACACTGAAAAAAATATATTTATAAAGTCCTTTTTTTAGACACTTTTTCAAACTTTTTTTTTGAAATATAAATAGCTTCAAAATGAAAAAGTTTAAATGCAGTTCTGTTCACAAAAGTTCTTTCTTAATAAATCAGTTTAATTTCATTAATTGATATGAAGTTAGTTATACTGAATTTTAATGAGAAATCAAGTGGTCGAAAAATCGACCAAAGGCTGTTATGAATATCAAAATAGCAAGATTCAGTACATCATGTTTATTTTGTTCAAGTAAGGTTAGTTGCAAATTTTGAGAGAGGATTACACGCTTCGTACTCAGAAGGATTGCCATTCTATTTGCAAAGCGTAAATGGGGGAGAAGAAGGTATAGAAAAGTATATATATCCTTGATCAGCGTCACCACTTGAGTCGATCTAGCAGTATCCGTCTGTCTGGCTGTGGAAATCACGATTACGAGAAAATCAAACAAACTAATTAAATGAAATTTGTAACACACGCCACACCTTCAAAGAAGCTTCTTGGGATTGTAAAAGGGTGAAATCGGTTCAAGGACACGCCTACGATCCATACAAGTAAAAAATATTGAAATCTATATTGAGAGAGTTATTAAATGTAGTGTTACCAAATTTTTAAAAATATTAGGAAAAACTTAGACAAGCTCTGAACAAAAAATTGACGAATTTCGACAAGAAGTCTGGCACATTCCATGAATGCGAAAACTTCACTTCGCTATAATGAAATAATTATTTCTGGCAGTAAAACGAAATTTCGCACAAATGCAAAAAATAGTTCGGTTTAGTATCAGACAAATTGACGAATTTCTTCAAAGCACTATACTGAGAGAATTATGTAATTGATTATAGATTTGGTAAGAAAAATTAAGATTTTCTAGTTAGATAGTCGGACACCGCAGATGTTATCATAGCTACAAATTTTGAAAATGTGACCCCAATTCAAACAGCTAGCCGTTGCGACCGCTGGACAAAAAAGACATAACTGAGTACTAGTAACTTAATCGCATTTAATTCAAACACATCATTAATACATGTGTAGCATTGATCTACACGATAATGCTGCCGCTAACTACAGAATTTCTATATGCGGTAAGAAATGGTGGTGACCACTCTTCATCCATGCTCGAATACCTTTCTTGTAAACGCCTAGAAAATATACCATATTTCCTTATACCTTGACACAAATCTTTAAAAGTTATGTGAAAACTTGAATTTCGAAGTGAAGTTACATGCTACTTGCTGACTCAAGAAGTTACCTCGGATAACGATTCTGAATACGGTCACCCTTCAGAAAGGCAACATGGGAATGGGCATTTAGTACAACAAGCACCGCATGGAAAACATTGTCACTGCAAGCATTGCTATAAGCACACGGTTACTATGTAGATTCGCTGCAATGTTCATCTATTTTTTGTATACTGTCTATAAAAAATTAAAGCTGTACTTTTAATAATGTAACTCCTTTTAAAAAATTAACAAAAAAGGTTTATTTAAAAAAAAATTAATTCCAATTTTTTCCTTTTTTGTTACCGGTAACAGCCATTGGTCGATTTTTCGACCACCTCCTACAGGATAAAGGATGAAAGATATTTTTATTTTTTTTACTTTTAAAAGCTATATAGGGTCATAATAGACAGTCAATGGAAGGAATTACATTTTCGACAAAAAAAATTTTTCTCGGCCGGAAATGAGTTAAATTATAATTCAAATAAATTAATCTTAAAAACCTTTAAAATATATTAAAATTTATACTTCAAGTAGCTTATATTATATTGGTCAAAAGTCTATATGCGTGCAAAAGCCACTATTGGAGATATAGGGGTATAGAATGCAATATAAGCTTAAGAAACTTAATTAGTTTTATTAATGTACCATTTTTAACCAAACAGATCTTAAAATTCGAATTTATTGGGAATCATATAAGCGACAGCATTTCAAATGGATACAGCACGTTTTTTTGTAAAAAATTACCTATGCTTAAACTAAATGAAACTATAGTATAATCAAGCCAATATAGGTTTGATTAAAAGCTTATAAGAAAATTTGTAAGTCTTACTTACGAAAAGCTGGTTAAAATATTGACTTTTTTATCAATATATTTGATCAGGTAGCACAAATTGTATTTAAATGGGTAGTTTCTTATGTTAAAAAGAAATGCCAAAAAGTTTTATTTTAATCTTCTTAAAAGTAATTAATTTCGAAAGACCAGCGACGAAAAGTTATTTGACATAAAGATTTGTTAAATAAGTGGGACTCATTTAGAGGTACAATTTTCAAAATAAAAAATAAGTCTTATCGGGAAAAATGTTTTAAAGATAATTTCTTTCAAATGTTGGGCGAACTGCTACCAACATGGTCCATTCTGAAATGTCAGTTTCCAAGGAATATTGGCTTTCAATTCCTCAAACGGAGCCGAATTATTCATGTGGACTATAAACTTTACGTAGCCTAAAAGAAAAAATTTTAGAGGTGTGATATCACATGATCTATTCTGCCAATTGCAAGAAATCATGTGAATCAATTTGAAGTTGAAATTTTTGTAAATTTAGTAAATTTCTGTGACTTATAAACATTTTTGCGGTGTAAGTCTTTCCATGGTAATGTCATAAAATAATAAGAAAAATTACCATTACAATTTAACAAAATTCGTAATGAAAAAAAAAAAATACAGTGCAAAATTGTCTGTATAAGCAGTTAATGCTTTTTGTTATGCGGTTTCTGAAGTTTGATCTCCTATATCACAAGAAACAATTGAGAAAAATTAAGGTAATTTTTGACTTGAGCGGAGTAATTGCATCGAAACTGCACTTAGAATCAAAATCAATTCAAATATCATAAGGAAACGTCAATCAAAAACGTCAGCTGGAGGGAAGAGAGGGAGGAGGTCGTAAAGCAAACATTTGGGCGGGGGGGTTTGAGGGCATTTCGGACGTCCTTATTTTTCGGATCTTTTTTGTGTTGATCATAGGAAAAATAAAATGAAGAAAAAAAAAAGGGGAAATATAATCCTTTGTGACGTTCGTAAAGGGGTAAAGCAGCGAAATCGGACAAAAAAGGATAGCGTGGGAGGGGGAAAAAGTTTCAGAATTTTTGCTGACGTCTTTTTTGGACGTGCCCCAAAGCCCATAAGGAAGATTTCTTTTTTCTGGAATTAAACTTTTGAAATTCTAATTCAGAAATTTTTCCAGACTTCGAAGCTTGCCGAACTGTTTTCTTTTAATGTCTGGCGGTAAGTCTTAAATTTGTAAGGACGATTTTGCAAACATGTAAATTTCCTTAAGAAAAATTATACAAAATTAGATAATAATAAAGTGCACCGGCTTCTTATGAAGCACACTTTATTTTTAAATTTGTGAACAATTTCTTCCTTTATTTTAACGTTATATTTTTGTACTTATTTCCAGCAAAATCTGTTTTATATATGAACGATTTTCATATGCTAAAGGTTAATTTTCTTAGGAGATTTTTCTATAAAACACCTGAAATATTCATGACCTGCTAATTGAACTTTTTCATGAGAAATGTTAATAGCTAAATTCAATTTAATCACCACACTTATAATAATACGCTTTTCGATAGCACTACACATCACATTTTTTTTTTTTGCTACATTTTCTCCTATGCAATTAAAATAATTGCAACAAATTAGCCAAACTATTATATTTATTTTCGTCATGATGTATCACAGAAAAGGCATTTACATCTTTACTACAACTACAACTACACAGCAATTTTGCTCAGCCTCTGAACTTCAAATTCTTTGTTCTACCAAATTGCCTCTATACTTTTGCTACAATTGCTATGCCTCAAAGTATGCAATGCAATTAGCTCGTATCCTTTGCTATGTAGCCATTATGTAGAATGCATACAAAATTTGTTTCTTGCTCTCATTTTGCAAATCGTTATCAATTAGTTTAGCGGTCGACTGATGCTGTAAATATTTGAAACGCTCTCCCTTGTTGAGTTAACAACAACACTTACGGTATGTTAACTATATTGGCAACGTCATCAACATTTGCATCATCATGTTCAACCTCGAACTTAACTTCATTGTTGTTGTGTTGTGTGTGTGTGTATTATGTTGAGTCGCATGCTCATCAGACAAATTGCAACTGACTCAGCTGTATGGTTTATTCAGTCCTCAGAGGATGTTCAAGCTGCTGAGGATAATGTTGGCTACAAGAAAGGTACAAAAAAATGCAGTGAGTTCTTAAATGCAACACTGCTATGTTGCTATGTGCAATCGAATGAAGAATTTAATGTCTTTTAATGAAGAATTGAATGCCCTTTTTTTTACAAAGGCTTAATTGCTTGCAGATTAAAAATTTATTTGTTAACTTTACCATTATTAATTCAAGTAGCAAAGCATTTTAGATTGTTTGTCTGTAGTAGTTGGTGGTCTGAAGTTTCAGTAAAAGTTTTCAATTCCTACAAAAAACATAATTTTATCGAACAACTTAATCAATTTTGCTTATTTTTACGCCAATAATATCCAGAGTTGTTTTCTACCTTTTTTTCCTATTTGGCAAAAAAACACAAATAATTTAAAATAAAAACACTTTTCTGGCTTTAGGTCAGTTTTTTATTTATAATTTTTTCCCAATATTTCGAGGAAGATCCTTTCTCATCTTCAGGGGTGACTAAGAAATAATAATTAGAATAATAATTTACACAATACACAATTAAATAAATTAACAAAACAAAACTTACGTTAAAATTATAGACGAGCTAAACTTAAACTAACCTAATTGTCAACCAAGTGTCTGTATATTTGAGCACCACAAAATGGTATTACAAAAAACAAATTAAGAACAAGACTCTCAGGACACAGATCGGACCAAAAAGACAGAAATGGACAAGCCCCTAAGACAGCCCTTTGAGCCCACTGTGCTGAGCTTGGACATTTTCCTAATTTTGACACTGTGGAGATCTTAAAAGAAGAAAATAATCATGAGAAGAGATTTATATTAGAGATAGTCCACATTATTAACACCCCCACTGACAAGAGAATAAATTTCAAGAGCGACACAGAAAATTGTGCTCATATATACAGACATTTAGTTGACAATTAGGTTATTTTAAGTTTAGCTCGTCTATAATTTTAACGTAAGTTTTGTTTTGTTAATTAATTTAATTGTGTATTGTGTTAATTATTGTTCTAATTATTATTTCTTAGTCACCCCTGAAGATGAGGAAGGATCTTCTTCGAAATATTGGGAAAAAATTATAAATAAAAAACTGACCTAAAGCCAGAAAAGTGTTTTTATTTTGTAATAAAAATGGTCGATAAAACTCTTAAAATGAACAAATAATTTAAGAAGTATGCAAGGTTTCGAGATACGTCAACAATCATTAATATAATGAGTCCAATCTTTTGAAAGTAACTGTATAAAAAATATTTTCCATTTGATGTTAAATAAATCAAGCACCTTAAATAATACTTTATATTATTATCCTACAAAAGGACTATGTATTTAAATCTTTGTTTATTTTTATTTTTTTTTTTTTGCCTTATATTTTGTGTTATCACAACCAAAAACCCTTTAGTACAATAAAAATCCTAAAATAACTTTGGGTTCGCTGATAAAATCACAATGTTTTCTCGATATATAAGAAGCAACATAAAAAATGTTATGGAAAATTGCTCACTCACTAATTCACTGTCTTGTACTGTAACTACAGGTTCCTATTGAACTTGTTCAAGAAAATAAATTTGTGTTTTACAACATCTTCCACGCAAGGAGCTTTGTCCTCTTTTGTATTATTCTCTCTATCGTTTGATACCCACTGCATAGTACTTCTGGGAAAAACTGTTTGCTTAGAGGAAGTATGCAATGATCCTTTTTCGTTTAAAATAAAACAAAAAATTATAAAGGAAAAAATATTTGCTTACAAATATGAAAAAAAACTTAATTTTATCTATCGTAATTAGACCTTAAAATTTAACCAAAAGGACTACACATACTATCGATTTATTTAAATTTTTACTAAGGATCTTGAGCATCAGATCCAACGCTTTGGAAAATCTTTATAGAAAATTGCATCACAAAAAAAAAATGAAAAATTAAGGTCAACTTTGAAAAAAAAATCGTCCTTGAAAGGATATGCTCTTCTTTTTGCGTTGTTTATTCACGTTGAAATTAAAACTATTGCACACACAGGCAAACAAATAAAATCACCAATTACACAGACAATGCAAATCACTAAAATAACGACCCGGAAACAAATCGGAAATGCAAAATCAAAGCATTTTCCGAGTGGCATTAGCAGCACAGCAGTTAAAAAAGGGATTTTCCAACTTTTCACTGTAAGTCCAAGTAAATGGAAAAATAAAAACAAAACATACGTACGATAGCGCACAAAAGAATATTTAAACGAAAAAAATAGAAAACGAGAAATGGAAATGAATTTAATTGAATTGATTTAATGGGGAAATGTATGCAAGGACAGGGAGTAAAGCGTCCAATAAATTGAATTTGCTGACCGTAAAAGCAGATTTTCTTATTTTCAATGTCTTATCAGATCTGAAAAGTTAGTTCGTTTTACTTCGAAGTGCTGTAGTATTAAATACCAAAATTACAAATAGGATAAATTTGCTTTGATGACAACGTGGTGTTAAATGCAATATCTATTTAAATTGAAATTAAAATGAATAAAAGTTGCTCAGTAACAGAGATCAATTAATTGATTGAGTTTTTTGCATTCATTTTTTACAGAGTAGAGGACAATATTTTCTGAGAGATTATGTCGATTAAATGATTTTAAATTGCTTGAAGTACACATTTTTCTTGATTCTGATAGTATTTTGTCTGACTCTTTAAGCGGATGTTATATGAGTGTGAAAATACTCCACCGGGGCAATACAAAACACTATATTCTCTATTGAGTACACAAAATCGGTGGCATGCTCACGAATAGAAATATATTTTAAGAATTTAAATTAGCTTCCCTGAAAGTGTATTGTTTCAGGGGGATTCATTTAGTGTTTGGAATATAAACAACTGATTTTTTTGAGTGTGGCAACTCTAGTGTCAATCATATTATGCAGAAAGTTAATTTTATATCTCTGGTTAAGGAAATGAGCCGATATGCGCAACTTTATTTTTGATGTAGTCGCTTGCCTCGCAAGGCTTAAGGTCACGGTGTGCCCTGCCATACTTGAATTATTTTATATACGTCCTTAATTATAGCATGACTGCTATTGGAAAGAGTTAACAAATTAATTAAGAGTTGAGGCCGTATCTTTACCCATGTCCTTGAGACAATCACCAGGTTCCAAAACTCCACCTCCACACTGAGCGTAACACATTGCTCTCCCTGCAGTTAAGATTTTAGCCACAGTCACCACGATGCACTACCAAAAGGGCCTACCGCATGCGACGATCTACCCTATTGGACTTCACGCAACTGTCAGGCTAGGACCGAAGTCCTAGGGGCTCCTGACAACCCGTGGTATCAGATTGGGGTTGACCTTCACCTCTGGTCAGTCTTGGCATCAAGTTAAAAGTACACCCAGTACAGTGCTCAAAACGCGCCAAATAGATAGTTTTCTATCTACTTCCAGTTTGAGCTTACCTCATTGCCTTTAGGCAAATCGCATGATCTTGGCGGCCAATGAACTGCTCCAAAGCGTGAGATTAATTACTCACCAAACTCGCCTCTCAATAAGTCCTTGGTATCGCATGCTGTGTGCCATGTGGTACCGTTTTGTTGAAACCACATGTCAACCAAGTCCAATTCTTTCATTTTGAACTAAAATAAGTCGGTAATCATCGCACGGCACCTTCTCTATTGACTACAACACTGCGATTTTCATTTGTTTTTTTTTTTTTTTTGAAAAAGTACGGTGCAATGATGCCGCTGGTCAACAAACCGCTCCAAACAGTGCATTTTTTCTTACACTAAAAAAACACATAGCAAAAAAATCAGCAGTTATTATAGCAACAAAAAAAAAAATACGTGAAACCGAACAAAATATTTTGGACGAAAATATGATGAAAAAAATAAAATAGCCATTCAAATAAAAGTCTTAAAAGGAATATCAGATTTTAGGGTACACAATATATCTTCATGAGAAATTCACTAAGACATCATATTCATCCTACATGAAGGCGTTCAGCGTTGCAGAAAATATCTTCTTTTTCACGATAATGCTTAGCCAATTTTTCTCACAAGCCATTTCAAAACTAATGCTGAAATATAACTACATTTAATTTACATCAAAATTTGCTTGTCATGAATAATTCTTACTCATCTTTTGAAAACCACTTGAAGCACATACATACATACATATTTCAATTATATTCCCACAAATTAAGCTGCGCGCTTATGCAAACAGTTGAAAACGGAAATTGCTTGAATTTTTTAATTAAAAGTTACTCATACGCCATGTTGTGCAGTGTGAAATTTTGCAATTATCTAAATCGTTTGCTCCTACATTTATTTAACATTTTCTTATATCTTTTTTTGCAGATTCTCGCGCTGTAGTTTTCAAGAAGTTCAAAGCACTCCAGTGCCATTCAGCCAACAACAAGAGAAATAACAAACAAACTAAAGAAATCCTTCCAAAGATACCGGCATAATACAATAAAAAAAAAATAGTGGAAAAAATATAAGGAAAGAAAATAGTACAGCGAACAATTAAAAAAAAAAAAACAATAGAAAACAAAAGAATAACAAAAAAGTAGTGGGAAAATAAAGAAAATTTTTTTAAGAAAATATAAAAGAAAATAAGTTAAGAAAAAATAAACACAAGAAAGGCTCAAAGAAAAACCAACTTTGTAAAGCAATTTAAGCAAGTAAGCCAAAAATAAAAGTTGAAAAAGAAACGCAAAAAATACGAAACGTCAACAAAGCAAAAATTGCAATTAAATGTCAACCGTTGAATTAAATGCGCCGCCCGTTCCTGCCATGGAATTTCAACGTACACGACAGGTGAGTGAATGAGTTGTCACAACAAAAATGAATTATATGTCAGACCATTTCCAGTTTGTGTTGCTGTCATTTCTACGATATTTTAACGCTTTTTGTCAACATTTTTACTTTTGTAAATTGTTTTTTAAAAGAAAAATCACAAAAATCACACGTACAATAAGCAAACAAAAGATAAATGAAAGTTTGTCATTTTTATGACATTTCAAATTAACTGTGTGTGGTTGCCATTTTTTTTTTTTTTTTTATTTGTATTAACATTTTCGTTTTCATCCTTGCAGTAAACTCCATCAGTTGGCAGCTTTTTAATTGTGTTGACATTTTGACTTTTTCCACTAAAGTTTTGTGTGTGTTTTAATTAAAAAGTTCCATATGTTGGTAACTTTGTTGTTGTATTTATTTTATTGGCTTTAATATGCTCGCGTCTTCCGTTCACAGAGTTACTTTGGTAATCAAATGTGTAGATGGCACAAGTTGCAGAAAATAAAACGAAAAATTGCATTTACCCAGTTGTTAAACTGTAGCTGAAACTCTATTAAAAGTTGTGAGTAGCAGCTGTCATTTTTGTTTGTTTCAATCGAGTGGTATTTTGCGCGGATGTTTTGAATGTTTTTTGTCATATGGTGATATTGAAATTTCAAAATACGCGAGTTAATAAGAAACTTAAGAAAACGAAAGTGCTGCTTATGAATTAAAACGATTGCTGCATATCGATGTCGTTTAATTAAAATTCCACTTTTGTGATTTGTAAATTTTTTTGTACCAAACGTTTATTTAAACCACAAGTATATTGAAAAGTATTTAAAAGACTTCAGTCCCAAAAAAAAAATGTAAGTGCAAGAAGATAACTTAGTTCAAAATCGATGATAAACTCAACAAACAGAAATCACTTTTTTATAAACTTTGTTAAAAATTGAAAAGAAACTTAAAGCAATGACACTGTAGCTCAGAAATATTTAACTAAGATCTAATATATAATTTTGAAAAACAACTATTCCAAGCCTCTATCACGTCATGTTTTCCCAAGCTTAGATTATTACGAATGCATGTCGATGCAGTTACCTCAAAAACCAGTCATTACCATTGCAAATGGGTTGTCAGATTCAAATTTAGCACATTATCTTTCATCTAACTATCAAAAATCTTTTTAAAATTCAGTCAAATTTACATTAACTAACTGAAAAATAATAATGTCTTTTTTGGGGATTCTAAGATGAAAAATGGGAGCTTTTGTGTGTATATAGGAAAAAATGTGTATTGATGGATACACGTATTGCCTAAATCAGTGAATCAGCTCAAAATGTTTTTCCAGAAGTATTTATTTCAAACAAAGTTTATTAAAGATTATTATACATTATTGTTTGTGGATCAGTTGTTCAACTTAAAATGAAACAGTAAAGGTCATGTCAAAAAAATAAAACATTCTATAGGCTATTTCCACGAGTAAATTCAGTATTTTTAAGAAAAAAATTCAATTGAATAGCTTTCCCATAGCCGTTAACTTTTTGGGCTAGTCCGAAAACATATGATTTGAGAGAGTAATTGTGAAATCGCTCTCAGCAAGAGATTTATTGACAAAAAGTTCGGAAACAGCTATTGGTTAAAATTTTGGTTTACTGAGTTGAGTGTCGTAGGTGAAGTTTAAAAAAATATGCAATCTATTTTATAACATTTTGGAAACATTTTTCCATAGAAAATATTTTAATCAATTAAAAAAATATGTATTATCGTATTAAGTTATTACATTTGAATGAAAATTATTTATAAATTGCCAAGTTATTACCAAGTCTTGTTTCTTTCTAACCTCTGCCATATTTCAAATTTGAAGCGCTTTTAAAGTTTTGCAAATTCCCAAATAATTGCAGATTTTTTTTTTTTCCAATTTCTGCATTATTCTCAAAAAAAACCATTTCATGTAAATTTACAAATTGGTAGTGCTTTTCTCAACAATTTTTGTAAAAAGCGAGAGATAACATATAGATGGCGCAATGTGCGTAATGGAAAAACTTTAGATATGGTCTTATTTGATCATTGAAGTAACCGAGGTTCAAATAACACTTAGTACAAATTAGCCAAAACTATTTTAAAGGAAAGTATTGATTAATTTGTAAATTAAAATGAATATCGGTGTTTGCTTATGACTGTAAGTTCAAGCAAATGGCTTAGTTGTAAATAGTAAATTTATCAACAAAATTAATTTGTAGATAACTATTACACCAGAATTTGTTTGAATTTCAATGCTGAAGATAGAAGCTACTATCCGAGCAATAAATCGGATGGCTTTAGTGAAAACGATAATATAGCCAACGTTATTCTTATGAAAAAAAGCTAATCCATCCAAATGGGTTAATTTTGCCAACGATCGGAAGGGTTTAGGCTTGACGCTCAAAACGCGTAAGGCTTTCAAAGACAAGAAACATAAAATGTTAAGAATTCGGTGGTTCAGTAAAAAACTTATCAAACCCAAAATGGGATATCCATGTATGTATATTAAGTGAAAATTTAAATTGCCATTTGCAATTCTCGTGAATGTAGAATCGAAATTTTTTCTATGGTGGTAACATAATAAGCAAGCAAAAATTTTATAATAATAATATAATAAAATTATTTATATGACACTGTATATTAGGGTGTTTTTTTTTCAAACTTTAGGACAGGGATTTTATTTATTTTTTCCTATATTATAGCTTGAGGAATAAACATAATTTTCCCAACATTTGAGCTTCCTAGCTCAAACCTAAAAACTGCGCGGACAGAGCTTATGTCCAATTCCGTTGAATTTTAACGAAAAAATCGACTTACTAAAACGTAGAAAAGGTCTGCCTTAGGTGCCAAGATATAACGTTTTGGGGTTTTGTAGGAAAAAATAAACAAAATCCCTGTCCTTAAGTTTGAAAAAAACACCCTACATCTATATCTATTCTATACTATTATATAAAGAGGTAAGGTTTGTTTGTATGTTCAGGGTAATCTCTGGAACTACACAGCCGATTCCAAAAATTCTTCTTTTAATAGAAAGCTACACTATTCCTGAGTAACATGGGCTATATTTTATTTTGATAAAAACAAGGGGCGTGGCACTTTACATGCAATTAAAACCTATAACTCGCTATATCTTGGTTCATATGAAAGCAAAAGTCTTGAAATTCGGTGTCAGGATGCACATAGCACTTCACAAAATATGAACGGGATTAGACACCAGGGGCGTGGTGGCTATAAAACTTTAATTTAGGGTGGCCCTCACACGCAAATATTTTTAAAATAGCATTTTTACAAAGACCACTTAATCGATTCACATGGAATTTACACCACATGTCACTTATATTAAGACGCATAGCTAAGACGATGAAACTTTTATTTAGGGTGGCCTTCATACACAAATATTTTAAAAATAGCGATTTCTCAAAGACAGGTAACTCGATTCTCATGAAACTTACACAGTATGGTTTTTATATTAAGGGGCACAAATTAGATTGTAAAAATTTTATTTAGAGTGCATACTCTCTTACAAATCATTATATAAATAGGCAATCTCTAAACGGTTGCACCACTTTTTCTCAGCCATAGCACAACGTAATCGCTCAATTTTTTTTTTGTTGGAAAGGTTGTGAGGAGAAGGGGGGACATGTATACTTTGTTTTTCAATAGTAGGCGGTGTCACGCCCCTAAAAAGGAAAAACGTTTCCTTGGCTAAACTAATAGACCAATTTTAATGAAATTATATTTGAAGATCGATTGAATCCTAAGAAAGATTATTAGAAACTCAGATTTCTAAAAAAGAGCGTGGCATCGCCTCAAATGTGAAAAAACGCTATCACGGCTGTGCCACTGCACCGATTTTGATGAAATTTGGTATGTAGATAGATTGGATCTTAAGTAAAAATATATTTTATTTGGTGGGCGGTGCCACGCCTCTTACAGGAAAATACGTCGTTATACTAAACTAACGGACCGATTTTGATAAAATTTTGTTAGAATATAGACTGAACCCTAAAAAAGATTTCTAAAAACTCAAATTTTTTTAAGAGGAGTGGCAGCACCTCTAACAGGAAAAAGAGTTTTCTCTACTAAGCAAATGTGCCCATTTTGATGGATTTTGGTACAGGGATAGTTTGAACCCTGAGGCAAGCTATTTGCTATTTAAAGTGTACGGTACCAACCCCCAGTAGGAAAATATGTTTTCACAGCTAAGCTAATGAACCGATTATGAAGATAGATTGCGCCCTAAGTAAGAGAAAGAGATAGTGGTAGGGATGTAGCAACATGGTACTATGATCTAAATTTTTGGAGCGATGACAAAAAATTACTCTTTCCAGTTCAGTTTTTGAATATTATAATGGGAAGTCCATAAATTACGTGAGTCAAAATAGGGGGGGAGCGGGTCCGGAAAAATCTCACCAAGTCTCACAAAGAGGGAGGGGGGTCAATAAAAATCTCACGTTAACTTTTTGATACAGAGACTAACCATTATTATAGCAGATTACATTTAAAAATTACAAGTCAAGTCTCATGGATGGGAGGGAGGGGGGTGTCCCGTCAGAACTCACCAAATCTCATCAAGGGGAGGAGAGGGGGGGGTCCGAATTTTCAAAAATACACCTCACGTAATTAATGGACAGCCCGTAATCGAATCTTAGAGTTGAGACATGCAACAGCTTCTTACTCTTTGTTTGTGAGAGAGTGAGGATTAAAATCCATCCATCCTTTTTTAACTGCCATAACACAACATAATCGCTTAGTTTTTTTTTGTTGTAATAGTTATGAAGAGGACCAATGCAGAATGTGAATTTTTTTAAAAGTAGGCGGAGCCACGCCTTCATCAGGAAAATACGTTTCCACTGCTAAACAAGTGAACTGATGTTGGTGAAATTTGATTTGGAGATAGATTGGAACCTTAAAAAAGGTATTAAAATCTTCAAGTTTATTAAGGAGGCGTGTCATCGCCACTAATGGGAAAGAGCGGTATAACGGCAGTGCCACTACACCGATTTTGATGAAATTTGGTATGAAGATAGAATGAATCTTGAGTAAAGATATTTGTTTTGAGTGAACTGTACCACGTCCCTAACAGGTAAAATTGTTTTACTACTAAGCTAATGGACCGATTTTGATGAGATTCAGAAATAGATTAAACCCTGAGGAAACGCATTTGGCTTAAAATGGACGGTACCGCTCTTTCAATGGAAAAATATGTTTTAGCAACTTAACTAATGGATCGATTTTGATGAAATTCAGTATGGAGATCGATTAAAGATTTTTTTTATGTGGGTGGTGCCACGCTCTTAACAGGAAAATATGTTTCCTTAGCTAAACTAATTGAATGATTTTGATGAAATTAGGTATGTATATTGAACTCTAAGAAGATATAGGGATAGGGCAACATTTGAGAATGATTTTTATTTTTAAAAGCGATGACAAAGAAATCTCTTTCTTAAATCAGTTTTTTAATACCAAAAGCATTTTTAATGGTTGAATTTCAACCGCTAGGCGAACTCTAGTATATTTTTAAACATCATTTTCACGAATTTACACCACGTATTTCTTTTATTAATAAGCATAGCTTAGGCTACAAAACTTTTATTTAGGGTGGTCCTCACATAAAAAAAAAAATTAAATATCATTTTCTCGAAGACCGCTAAATCGATTCTTATGGAATTTACACCACATGACTTTTGTATTAAAAAGCACATATTAGATAGTAAAAATTTTATTTACGGTTCATACTTAGGGTAGTCCTGATTCAAAAATATTTATAAATATCATTTTCTCGAAGACCGCTTAATCGATTCTCATGGAATTTACTCCACATGGCTTTTATATTTAGAGGCATAGATAAGGTTGTAAAACTTTTATTTAGGGAGCATACTTAGGGTGACCCTCATGCAAAAATATTTTTAAGAATAATTTTCACGAAGACAGGTTAGACGATCCACACCGAACTTACGCCACGTATCTCTTATGTTAAGAAGCATAGCTTAGGCTACAAAACTGTAATTTAGGGTGGCCCTCACACAAAAATATTTTTTTAAATATCATTTTCTCAAAGACCTTTTAATCGATTCTCATGGTCTTAACACCACATGGCTTTTATATTAAGGGGCACAGATTAGATAGTACAAATTTTACTTAGGGTTCACACTTTGGGTGGTCCTCATACAAAAATATTTTTAAATATCTTTTTCATGAAGACAGGTTAATCGATTCATACCGAATTTACACCAAGTAACAAAACTTCAATACTTTTATTTAGGGAGCATATTTAGGGTAGCCTTCATACAAATATATTTTTTAAACATTGTTTTCTCGAAGATTCCTTAATCGGTTCTAATGGAATTCACACCACGTGGCTTTTATATAAACATGCACAGCTTAGAATAGAATGGGTGATGCCACGCCTCCTTATCTAAAAGAAAATAAAATTCATCATATCTTATCAACTATTTGATGCAGATAAATGAAACTTGGTACATATATAAAGGGTAGAGAAAGAAGTTAGAGTCAATGCAAAAATGGGCGGTACCACGCTTCCATATGAGAAAAAATCAACTTTATTATGTATCAACAACTATTTGACGTAGATGGATAAGATTTGGTACACATGTTTCTTATTGTTTGTAAAAATTTCTTAACGTAGTTTGGTTTGGAAAAAATGAGCCATAAAGAAAGAAAGTAAGATTCAATAAAAAAAATGGGTAGTGCCATACCTCCAAAATAAGAAAAGACTATGACTATGAGACTCGGTACATATATAGAAGACAAGGACTATTACCAAATTAAACTCATTCAAAGGTGCTGATTCTAGGCATTCTATTGATTCCCGCCAAATCAATTGTTAATTTATGAGCCAAATAGAAAAACATACAACGTTGTTTATCCACTCGCAATAAGATAAATATCAACAAAAATAATTTTAACTTATTTAATCCAACTAAAATATAAACACTTTATGTTTTATTTGTTGAGGCGTAGCAACGCCCGCCGGGTTTCGCTAGTATACAATACAGTGAAAGCTCCCGTCGCGGACAGCTCCCGCAGGCGGACATCTCTCGTAGCCGGACGAATTTCTTGGTCCCAATTTTTTCGTTATGTTTTTAGAACAAAATACATTCCGGTGGGCGGACGCTCCCTTGGCCGGACGCGGACACTACATTTATACACATTTCATAGAATTCATCTCTGCTGGCGGACAAAAAAGACATTCTATTCTGTCATTCAGGTTGTCGATTGTTATTCTTTAAAATCTATTCCTTTGTGTGGTGTTGAGAGTAAAGTTTTCTCAAGTGGGCACAGAAAAAACCAACTTATTATACTTAAACTTTTTTTGCATAACTTTGAAGATTTATTGATCAATATTAACGCCTTATAATTTTTTTTTGCAAAATTTGGATTTTTTAAAAAGTTATGAACAAGTGAATTTGTATGTGGGCGTTTTTTTTTAAATTGCGATTTCTCAGTAAATATTGAAATTTTCGTGATAGGACAAAAAATGTTTTACAATTTATATAAAACTAGCATTACCCTGTGCGCATCGCTGCACCTCAACCGTGGTGTATATTCGATGTGCAGTCTGCGTGAAAATTCTATTTACAAAATACTTTTGTATTAGGACCACCCTTAGTATGCACCCAAATTAAAATTTTTACAACCTAAGCAGTGACTCTTAATATAAAAACCACGTGGTGTAAATTCCATGAGAATCAATTAAGCGGTCTTCGAGAAAATTATATTTAAAAAAATTTTTGTGTGAGGACCACCCTAAATAAAAGTTTTGTAGCCTAAGCTATGCTTCTTAATATAAGACCTACGTGGTGCAAGTTCGGAGTGAATCGACTAACCTGTCTTCTTGAAAATGATACTAAAAAATATTTTTGTATGAGGGTCACCCTAACTATGCACCCTTAATAAAATTTTCTTAAGCTTATCTGTGCCTCTTAATATAAAAGCCATGTGGTGTAAGTTCCAAGAGAATTGATTAAGCGGTCTTCGAGAAAATGATATTTAAAAAATATTTTTGTCTGAGGGCCACCCTAAATAAAAGTTTTGTATCCTTAACTATGCCTTTTAACATAAGAGCTACGTGGTGTAAATTCGGTGTGAATCGACTTACCAGTCTTTGTGAAAATGATATTTAAAAATATTTTTGTATGAGGGCCACCCTAAGTATGCACCCTAAATAAAACTTTTACAATTTAATGTGTGTCTCTTCACATAAAAGCCAAGTGTTGTAAATAACATAAGAATCGATTCAGCGGACTTCGAGAAAATTAGAGTATTGAAAAAATATATTTGTGTGAGGGCCACCCTAAATAAAAGTTTTGTGGCCTAGGATATGCTTCTTAACATAGGAGATACGTAATGTAAATTTTTTTTTTTTTTATTTGAATTGTATTATTGAAATGTACTTTCTTCGACAGCTCCCGCAAGCGGACATCTCCCGTAGGCGGACGATTTTGTTGGAACCGTCGGTGTCCGCCTACGGGAGCTTTCACTGTATAAGTATTAAAAAATTTGTCAATAAATCACATCGGAAAAGTAACAATCACTGAGAAAATTTGTTTGAGTGAATGTGAGTGAAATTTCTGCTCACGCTGCATGAAAAAAGGAACATATTTCCCCATGTTTATTTATATCACTTTTTGTGTCAGCATAATTCCATTTTATATAAAGTTTTAAAAATTATGTCACGCTGGCATCGCTGCATTCAAGTTATCATGTTAGCTAAGACATTTCAATTGGTGTGTGTATAAGCTAAATAAATGTTATATATTGCATATGCACAATAACTGTTCCCATAACTTTCTTTGCTATTCCCTACTTTGTAAAAAATGCTTGCTCTCACATAGTTGTCTTATGGTTTGGCTTTTTAGAATCTCGACACCGTGTTCAAGCAATCTATAAAAGCATTTTTCACAATTCATGTAACTTTGAATTGAATAACATTTTATTTTCGCCCAGTAAAGCGTGCACCTGAGCACTTAACAAATTTATAAGCAGATTTAGCGTTTTAATTATTAAAGAAAACTCTGATAATTTAGTTCTGAGAGTCAAATTCTTAAAAATACAGCATAAATTTTTATAACTTTATTTTTTAAAGAAAGATGAAGTTTCATGAGCAGATTAAAAGTATTATACATATTATATATTTATTTTTACTCACTTTCACTTTTTTTGAAAGAGTTAGTGATTTTTTGTCTTAAGCCATATTCATCATTTCAAAATCACTATGTAAGTTAGGGTTAGCTTCATTTATTTTTCAACTATGCCTCTCTTAAATTTCTGATGTACTTATATATACTTATATACTTCTTATTTTGAATGCTTGAAAGTAATATATGTCCATGTCGAATCCCATTAAGAATTTACCATTTACGTCGCATTAATTTCATGTAATTTTGCTTTTACTAAAATTGTTGTGATTGTTTCACAGCTTTTGTCTGTCACTTCATAGCATTTTTAAAAAATTTTCGCATAAATTAAAATCTTTATACGTATAATTGGGATGACGTTTTTTTTCCAAAGAAGGTTATAAGAAGGCAACACTTTCTCCCTTCCTTTATTCTTATTTTTGTTACTTGTTACTAATGGCGCTAAATAATCTTGGCCATGCATGGAGAAAAAAAAAGTTCGCTCACAAAAAACGCGCCAAATCTCTACGCAATATTCTCACTCATGGAAAATGTCCCCTTCCAGCTGAAAAACAGCTGTTGCTCAACTGATCTCATGCATATTAAAATAATAAAAAATTAAAATACAAATAAAATTCAAAATTTAAATAAAAATTTAAAAATAAAGAACAAAAAACGAACCTAAATTTCAATATTGATTCCGTCTCATTATTCGTAAAGCTCTTTATTCAGCTTACAACGTAGATATAATGAATTCCAGTAGCCGGTTATGCACGCAGCGCGTTCAAAAGGTTCTTGTGACATCAAAATAAAACACAAAAGAAAATGCAAATTCAAGTGAAATGCAAAAAACACATATAAAAGAACACATATTATATTTAAAAGAAACACAAAAATCGAAACTGAAACGAAAATGTAAATTAAAAATATCACAAAGAAAAGAACTGACACTCCGAAACTTTATATGCCAGTGCTATGGCTGCTGGTACAAAACTGAATTGCTGAAGGAAACGGAAACAGCTGAGAACTACCACTTTGCAAAAAAGCTTTAGCATAATTGCTGTACAACGCATGCGGAAATGAGACAGAAATAGTTTATGCAACTGAATGAGTCAGCTACGTAAGACTAGCTGTGAAATGAAATGAAAGCAATTTGGTTTGTGTATCTGGTTACATAATTTTTAGCTCATACTCAAACTTGTTGCTTTGTCTTTGCTAACAGGGTAACTCAGAAAATGTTCAATCCAGGCTAAATATTATGAAATCAAATACATAAACCAACTGCATACGCAGTCTTTTGCTGACTCATTCAAATGCTATAACTATTTGTCTCATTTCCGCATCCGTTGAACACAAGCATACATATGTGAAAGCTCTTTTGCCAAGTGGCAGTCCTCAGCAGTTTCCGTTTCCTTTAGCAATTCAGTTTTGCACCTGCAGGCTTAGCACTTGCATATCAAGTTTCGTTTTCGTTATTTTTATGTTATTTCTTTGGGTTTTTTTTCTGTGTTTGTTCTGCAATTTCATATTCATTTGTGCTCATTAATTTGTGTTTGTTTCAAATTTTCATTTTGATTTGTGTTTTATTTTGATGTCACAAGAACTTTTTGACCGCACTGCGGGCGTAACCGGCTACTGGAGTTCATTCTATCGACGTTGTACGCTGAATAACGAGCTAAACGAAGAATGGGACGAAATCAATAATGAAATTTGGGTTCGTTTTTTGTTTATTATTTGTTTTTTTATATATGTTTGTATTGAATATCGTTACATTATTGTATATAATTTTATAATATGCAAGAAATCAGCTGAGCAACAGCTGTTTCATAGCTAGAAGATGACATTTTTCATGTGTGTGAGTGTAGATATAGATTTGTGTGCGTTTTTTTTTTTTTTTTTTGTGAGCGAGCTTTTTTCTATGCACGTCAGTCAATATTCAGCGCCTCAAGCTTAAGCGACAAAAATTTTAACTAAATGAATGGACACAGTGTTGTGTTTTCATTACTCTCTTTAAGGAAAAGTGTTATAGCAACACAAGACAAATAATATTTATACTTGGGAAAAGTTTTGAAAAAATACTATGACGTGACAGAAAAAACTGAGAATCAGAATTTCAGAATTTTTAATATGTATTTACAAAATGACTTGAAATCAAAGCGATTAAGATCGCCAATATGATCGTTTTGAAATCTGCTCATTTTTTAAATGATAATCCACGGTTGACTTTAACCAATTTCAAATGCAAGATTCTATTACAACAAAACATGAATGGGGATTTTTTTGTAGAGTTTTTTGAGTTCGCTGAAGAACTCATAACGAAAAACACAGAAATAGGCGACAAATCGTTAAAATTTGTGAGAAAGTAAATAAGTATAAATCAAAATATATTTTTTTTTAAAAATTGCTTACAAGTATCTAACAAGCTCTTAAGCTATACCCGTGGAAAAACTGAGGTTTTTCAAGGAAACTGTAGTACTCAAAATCCTATAAAGTTCGGAAACTTGGTTTGTTTATACATATGACATACATATGTTATTTGCATAAATTAACTTCTTAAATATAAATCCATAAGAACTAAAAGATTTTTGATATCTTAAGCCAACCTACATACGTACGACAAATCGACAAATCTTCACTTATGTGGGAGCACCCATTTTCAGTTGCGCATTTTCTGAGTTACCCTGTTAGCTAGGACAAAACAACTAGTTGGTGTATAAGCTAAGTGTTATGAAATCAAATACAAAAACCAATCAACATAGCTGGCCTTTTGCTGGCTCATTCAAATGCTACAACTATTTGTCTCATTTCCGCATCCGTTGAACAACAAGTACGTAAAAGCTCTTTTGCAAAATGGCAGTCCTCAGCTGTTTCCGTTTTCTTCAGTAATTCAGTTTACACCTGCAGGCTTAGCACTTGCATATCAAGTTTCGTTTTCGTTATTTTTATGTTCTTTTCTTTGTGTTTATTTTGAATTTTCATGTTCATTTGTACTCTTTTCTTGTGTTTTTTGTGTTTCTTTTAAATTTTCATTTTCATTTGTGTTTTATTTTGATGTCACAAGAACTTTTTGACCGCACTGCGGGCATAACCGGCTATTGGAGCTCATTCTATCGACGTTGTACGCTGAATAGCGAGCTAAACGAAGAATGGGACGAAATCAATAATGAAATTTGGGTTCGTTTGTTGTTTCTTATTTTTTAGCTTTCATTTGTTTTGAATTTTGTTTCAATTATCTTATTTTATTTTTTAATATGCAAGAAATCAGCTGAGCAACAGCTGTTTGACAGCTGAAAGGTGACATTTTTCATGAGAGAGAGAGTGTTGCGTAGAGGCTTGGCGTGTTTTTTGTGAGCGAACTTTTTTCCAGGCATATCCATCAATATTTAGCGCCACTAGTTATATGCGACAAAAATTTGTACTTAACTAAGGGACACAGTGTTGTTCTCTCATTACTCTCTGTAGGGCAACAGTACCATCGCAATACGACACATAAAAATGTAATACATACTTGGGAAAAGTTCTTACTATGATGTGTTAGAAAAAACTGCAAAGCAATTTTAAAAGTTTTAGTATCAGCAAAACGTCATGAAGCTAATGCGATTTAAATTGCCAAAAATAAGATGAAAGCCCCTCAAGTTTTTATACCAATATCTGGGTTTAGTTTCAAAGAATATTTTACTGTGAGATCTGATATTTTGTAAAGCATTTTCGGTGGATTTTTTTTAGATTTTTATGAAAATATTTTTAGCGATTTTAAACTAAGTATTTAAGCTTACATTACATATTATTGAAATGAAAATGGAGAACCTTTCTCTAAGGTTTTTCTGAACTAAAATAAAAACTCGTGCACGAACCCGAAACGAAAAACATAAAATTAGACTAATCGGCACATCGTAAAAATATGTGAGAAAGCCAATCGAAATAATTTATTTTTAAAAAATGGTTTATTTATAACTCACAAGCTCTTAGGCTAACCCAGTGAGAGAACTTCGGAGTCAACCAAAAATTTTCGACAAAAAACCGTACGACATTATCATAAAAAGCAAAGATTCGAAAAGGATGGTGTGTTTATTAACTAGTTTACGTTCCTAGACATAGAATTCTAAGAATTGATCAAATTAAGTATCATATATTCATTGTCATAAGAGGAAATAAGTAAAGTTAACTTTGCAAAAACTTCGTATTGAATGAAACTTAAGTTTTCATGAAATTTGTGCAACTGAATGGGTTATCATAAGATTGATTTTCTGGCAACAAAAATGTGGAATTTAAAATAAGACAATCAGTTTTGACAAACTCAACTGAAGATTTTCCATAAAAAAAGCATTTTCAGCTTGGGAAACATTTATTTTAAATTTAAAAAAAGAGGTTTTTCTACAAAATAGAAAATACCACTGCATTAACTACACACAATTGCTGACCTTTAAATGGTAATCAACACAGTCAAATTGGCATCGTTCGTTCGTTAGTTGCTTCTAATTAAATTTTTTACCTTCTGTTGTTGCCTTCAAAATTAAAGTTTATGCCCTCGAAAAGAAAAGTTTATTTGCTTTCCAACTGTTGTGGCTCTTAAAAACTTTTGCTGCTGCACAACTAAAATCGATTCAAATCCCATTCAATTTGCACCTGTTACACACAGTTGGCTGTCTCATTTAATTCAAACACTCTATCTCACTCTTGCTGAAGTAACTTAACAATTTTTTTTTTCACTTGCATTTATTCGCATTCCCGTTAGAGTCTGATTTTAATTTTTTCTTTTGCAATAAAATACAAAAATCACTCAATTAAATCCTTTTTTTTTTTCTTAGCATCCGGTAAAAAACTTTGCCACTATGCCAGCACCTGGGGAAAAATAAATAAAAGTGGAAATGTTGCAGGCGTATTAAGGCAGCTTCAAAAAAATCGAAATTCTTTTTTAAGTTTTTATACCCTATGCTAAAAATGCATGTCACAAATGCCTTGCTTAGCATTTATTTATGACTCATAATATCACCTTATTCGGACTTAGAAAAATTTAAGTTTTTTAAGAAAAGAAAACCTTTTTTTTTGAAAACATCTTATGGCCAGAAGGTTTGAAAAAAATGTCTGCTTCAAATTAAGTTTTTTTTTCCCTGGCTCTAATGAAGATCTTTCTTATTTACGTTTCCGTATGTTTAAGTATTTTTCGTAAATGATGAAATCACTTTTGCGCCAAGTGTAAGGATATATTAATGTATTAGCACAAATTAGCATTTTAAGTGGTTAAGCCATAAAAACAAAAAGAATTTTGATTTTTTAAGCCAACCTACAAATGCACTTATCTTCTCTTATGCTTTTCGCAGCAATGTTGATGAATTTTATAGCTGCAGATAGAAAAAATATTTTGTGCAGTGCATTCAATTGCATTGAATTGATTTAATTAAACTTAATTGTGAGGAAAGTTCCGTCTTCTTTTGAGTCAGTGCAACTTAAAGTTGAATCAATCAATCAATCTAAGTTGCACTTGGATCAGGATAAAAGATAAAATAAATGTCACGATTTTGTCGTTAAAAACAGATCCTTAACGCTTGCAGGAGTAATAAAAGAAACTTTTCGAAGAAATTGTACTTGTGCTCTTTTATTATATCAACTCATTAAAATTAGTTTTTTAATTATGTATTATAAAACATTATTAAATGTAACTAGAGAATGAGTCAAAACCTTATTGTCTTATAAAAACCAAGCAAAGGAGTACAAGCATTCGCGGCGTAAAGTGTGAATATAAAGCCGTTTCAAAGAGTCAAAATATTTTTTTAAGAAAGAATAAATCCAAAAATATTGGATGATATAATATATTTTAAGAATTTAAAAAAATTTCAAATAGTCTAGCAATATTGAAGAAGACGATGTTGGAAAACGCGAAAAGTATTGAAAAGTCAAAATACGTTAAAAGAGTCGATACGTACTGCAAAATATTGGTGAAGCTGAAAAAAATTTAAAATTGTTAAAAAAGTCGTAAAATGCTTAAAGTGTTGAAAAGTCAAAAAGAGTTGAAAAATTCGAAAAATTTGAGCAAAATGTTGAAAAAATCAGTAAATGTAGAAAATTATGGAAAAATTAAAAAATGTTAAAAAAATGGGAAACCATTTCGAAAAATATTGAATTTGTTGAAAAGGTCAACTCAAGTTGAAAAATTTTGAAGAAGTTGATTAATGGTGGAAGAGGCGATAGTAATTATTTACTAAGTGACCTAATTTTCTTGAAATTTTAGAATGTTGTGCAGCTGGGCATGCTGATCAAGAAAATAATATTTTGGGCATGGAAACTCCTTCATATATTTTTTTTTTTTTTTTTTTTTTTTTTTTAGCGAAAAGTATTAAATGTAAGAGTTACGTCACTTGAGCGTGACTGTGAGCACTAGCATTACTATTTTTCAAATTTAATTCAATATAGATTTTCAATCAAATTCACCAGCAAAGATGTCCAAACATTAAAAAATCATTTAGATAATCAAAGTTCAAATCATGGATGTGCCATTTGCGTAAGTCACTCTAATAAATTAACTACTGAAATGCCGTATTTTTTTAGTTCCTTTTCAAATGCAGCCAAGCGTACTCATTTTTTTATATATCCTTCTGCAAGGAAACCCAATTTTGATTACTTTTTATAATAAAACCTTAATTGAATATTAAATACTCTGCAGTTCATTTTGAATTGTGAATTTTCCATTAAATGTGACGGTACGGAAACGCAATTAAAATTAAAATTTTGCACAAAATTCTTCAGAAAAAAAACAACAATGTCGAAAATAAAACATAAAACACAATTGGCACAAAATACAATAGAAAATTTATTTGCACAGAAAATGAAAAAAAAAAAACTCTAATCCTTTTCAGACAGCAGCGACCCATCATGCTCCACGTTTTCTTATGAAACCAAAATAAAATCGTCAGAAAAGTAAGGCACGCCCAATGAATGCTGCAATTCGTAGTCACAAATTTCACAACGAACAATCATGATGAATTCAATGAAAGTTTTCGCACTTTGTAGGGGTACGCACAGCACAGCAATAGCAACATAGTTAATTAGCTCAACAGTAATGACAACAATGAGAGCGCAACAACTACAACAAATTGTGCACAATTTGGCACTAAATATGGTTGCTAAGTCTTAAAGCCATAATGACACTTCATTTTGATTTCAATATCTATGTGCAAACTTTCATTCAAATATCTCGCTTGGGTTTTCCATAATCTTGAGTTTCACGGACAGATAGACAGACATAAGGACATGGCTATATGTACTAACTTAGATGGTGATGGTTATCAAAAATCCATGTACTTTTCAAAATCTTTCCATGTCCTTTCTAGTATATTATTTTTGTGTACAGAGTATCAATTGAACAATTTCAAAAAAATTATATGTAATTCGCCATATATAACCAAGACATTAATGACTTTATTTAAACATGAAAACAATTAAAAATTCATATAATATCATAAATACTCCAAAAGACGCTGAAACGAAGCAAATATTTCAAAGTCGTTATTTTCTTTTCTGTTTATTTTTTTGTCAAATGCTCAAGTTTTTAACAATAATTAAAGGATCAAACCATTAAGCAATTCCCACTATGTCTGCGTTTGTTTAAATATCGAGCTGGCAACAACTCAAGACAGGAAGCTTTTAGTGGCATTGGTATGAAATTCACTTTAAAGCGATACTATACAAAAGCCACATACCATTTTGTTAATTTCGCTACAGTATATTTTCAGCGAAAAGGTTTTAATTGAGCGATTGAGCCAAAGAAAATAACAGAGAAAATTAACACTGCCGCTTGAAGTGAATTTTATATGATTCTTAACGTTGAACTGTGAGTCATATAATTAAAAAAAAAAGAAAACTGTTTTGTTGTCTTCTTGCGTAATTTAAAATAAAGTAATTATTATCGTAAACTACTTATAATCAGCCTGCTGATGCAGTTCAACCAATATTGTAGGTTATTCTTATAAAAGAACAAAATATAACCAATTTGATATCATATTGTTGCTCAGAATGTAGCTGTGCATAACCGCAACTAACGAGAGTCTCTGTAATTACGCGTTAACAAAAAATAAATCGGAAAAATGAAAACCGCGATATACTGCCCAGCACTACACTTCACCATGACTGTCCGTTATTTTCCAAATTTCTTAACGAGTTTTTCATTAAAAATATATCCTCATGAGTTTGCGATATTTTTTGTGTATCTACTAAATAATTTTTGACTTCAAAAATTTTCAATGCTTGGTGGCTTAGATAAAAATTACTTTGGATAAAAAATTTTATTTTTTTTCAACAGAAACATTGGTCTCTTCGATTAAAGAAACCGAAGAAATAATGGAAAGTCTAATACACACTTTTATGGTGCAAGCCAGTGTTGGACTTCATGCCAAAAGTTTGAATTAATATTCAAATGAGCTGTTAAAAATAAGAGATGAAGCAAATCATTTTACTCTTTCTGAAAAGCGAAAAGACGGCTCTATAAACATATACATATATCTAATTTCTCAATGAAAAAACGATGTAGAATGACCCATATAGAGGACGCCACCAATTCACATATTTCATATCTATTATATAAAATTCATTTTTTGTCTGTCTGTATGTCCGTTATGGACGCGGAAACTATCCAGCCGATCGTGATGAAATTTTTTCAGTATGTTGGTATTAATCAGGCGGGTGTCATAGGCTATAAAATTTTTATTTAGGGTGCATATTTAGGGTGGCCCTCATACAAAAATATTTTAAAAATAGCATTTTCTCAAAGACAGGTAAATCGATTCTCATGAAATTTACACAGTATGGCTTTTATGTTAAGGGGCACAGTTTCTATGGTAAAAATTTTATTTAGAGTGAATACTTAGGGTGGCTCTCAGACAAAAATATTTTTAAATATTATTTTCACAAAGACAGGTTATTCACTTCACACCACGTAGCTCTTATGTTATGAGGCATAGCTAAGGATACAAAACTTATATTTAGGGTGGCCCTCACACAAAAATATTTTTGAATATCATTTTCACGAAGACAGGTTAGTCGATTTACTCCGAATTTACACCACGTAGCTCTTATGATAAGAGGCATAGCTAAGGATACAAATCTTTTATTTAGGGTTTCCCTCACAAAAATATTTTTTAATATCATTTTCTCGAAGACCGCTTAATCAATTCTCATGGAATTTACACTTTAAGAGGCACAGATAAGGTCAAAAAAATTTATTTAGGGTGCATACTTAGGGTGGCCCTCAGACAAAAATATTTTTAAATATCATTTTCACAAAGACAGGTTAGTCTATTCACACCACGTAGCTCTTATGTGAAGAGTCATAGCTACGGATACAAAACTTTTATTTAGGGTGGCCCTCACACAAAAATATTTTTAAATATCATTTTCTCGAAGACCGCTTAATCGATTCTCATGGAATTTACATCACGTGGTTTTTATATCAAGAGGCACTGCTTAGGTTGTAAAAATTTGATTTTGGGTGCATACTATGGGTGGTCTTCATACAAAAGTATTTTTTAAATAGAATTTTCACGCAGACCGCACATCGAATCTACACCACGGATGAGGTGAAGCGATGCGTACAGGGTAATGCTAGTATATCATATAATTTGCATAAGTTCAATAACAACAATATCTGGGTGTGCCTTAATTTTTTAATTCAAATTAAAAATAACTCATACGACATGTGTATCAAGCATCAAGGCTAAACCACATAGTTAGTTTTCACACAAAATAACAACGGCCACTAACCAAACTGAAGAATATACTTAAGCAAGTCAAATCGTTCAAAACTTTCTTTGGTATGTCAGATCTGTTAACATCAGTTTGAAAATACATAGCTTAGAAATATCCGATATTCCTTGCCGTAGAAGTCAATAGCATATGGTACTGGTGTCACTCACTGCGGAACTTTTAATATATTTATTATTCATTAATCGAATAAAAACTTACACAACTCTGTTGCAAAAATATGTACATTGTTTTGTAAATACATATGTATGTAGTTTTATATCCTACCTTACTTGTGGCTGAGGGCTCTATGGAATGACAGCACTTTGTCAAGCGTTTCATTTTTTTCCACTTTTTTTTTAACTTTAAATTCTTTGTTGAATTTCGTTGCATTTTATCTGCATAAATTGCGAATAATATTGCGAAAAAAAATTATTTGGCGCTTAAAGTATATCTCTTCGATATTTTTATGATTGTTGCTTATAGCAGGAAAGTATTTTATGCCCCATTTTTTTGCAATTCCAGTTTAAGTTTTGGCAATAAAAAAATATACCTATCATGGCCATTATATGTGATTTATATAAAAGAATTATAGATTGAAGTGAATTTAACAAAAGTGCTTATTAATTGCATCATAATCCAGAGGTCGAACTCATAACAAAATATGTTATCTTGAGAATTGAATTACGTAATTACTCATAGATTGTGAACAAACATCTAGGAAATAAATCAAAAATGGCTCACAATTTTGAGCAATTTTGTTAAAGCTATTTTGACCATGCAAGTTCATTAACATGTGGCGTCACTTGTCTGTTACATTTTACCGATTCACGAATTCCAATCTTCAGTGATTGTTTTCAAGATGATGCAAAACTAACGATTTCCTTACTAGCCAGAGTGTTCTAATACAATGCTTATCGACACATTTGAGGTAGTGGCCTCAAGATGTATCTCATCAATTGCCATTTCTGAGGTGAGATCAAAAAACAGCAGTAAGTGGCTCACTGTGAAAAAGTTGAGCTGCTTCCAATAATATGAAACGTGAGTGGACCAGTGCTGTCGTTTCGAAAAAAATTTAAGTGCTCAATTTAACATTTTTGGGTAGTACTTTGTGAAAATGGGTAGTACTACACTAATATATTTGTACTTACACCTACTCATACTATGATAGTAAGAAAGTACCCAGCAGGCAAATGAGCAAGGCCTGCCTCGGAGAAGGCTTGCTAGCACTGCTGCCATTATATAAGGACTTCTTAAAACTAGATTTTCATGCAAATAAAAATACAATCACAGAAGGCATAATATGCCTTCCCACAACAGACGTGCTATCAGACCTGATATTAGAAGGCAAAGAAGAAGGACCCCATTTACTTTAAAGCTTTTCTGTTTCTTTTTTAATTTCATGTATTGTAATGTTTTATGATTACTTTTTTGTCATATGCATTGTACATATACGACATGAAAAGTAGACACATGGTTAGAAATTAAGAGAGGTGTGCATATTGCCAGGCTAGTCTTCTGGTTTTTCATGTAATGTTATAGGAGGTAGAGTTTTGTGTATTCTCTGTCAAATTGTAAATTAAGAAACATCACAAAAAAAATCATTAAAGAAATATCAACGCAAGTGAGTAGGCGCGGATTAAAAAAAAAAACGATTTATATTTAGAGTCTTTACGATGTATTAAAGTTTAATTTTTGTTAAGTACATCTGAGAGTCCTTCTACGGTAAGTGGTCTTAGAAAGTCGACTTAGGAAGGCCTGTTTTCTTGGAACATTTCATATAAAAAAAAAAGTACGTTTGAAAGGAGGGTGGAAGGCCTTATACTTACCAAGGAAGACCTTCTAGAAGCACTGTTAGCTCCTGCCCTTGCCTACTGGGTATTAATAAAAGTTAACAGTATTTGTTGAAATTCATTTATTATAGTATGTATTTATTGCATGAAGCTATTTGAAGGACAGATTCTTTTCTGTGTTAGTACCAGCTTTGGTTAAATTGGCGGCTTCTGCTTTCGACTTTATTAGAAACCTATAATAAAAAATAAATCATTTTCCTATCAAGTTATACCTTGGTAAATTTGTGGGATACTTTTCCATAACAGCAAAAGAAAAAATTACATTAATTATGTATATTTAAAGACGCACACAAGAAAAATTAATACAAGCGAAATTAGTCGCGTTCTAAAGGTATGAATCTTTTATGAATCATAAATTATGATCGTTCATAGTTCAATTGTAAGGGTTGATGCGATGCTAAAATTTTTCTTCTTTCTCATAAATTTTTGAGCGACTAATGTCAAAATTATTAATCCAAAATAATGAGCGATGATTTTGACACTTCAAGAATTAAATATTTCAGTTTCAGGGATGAGTTTAATAACTTGCATGCCATTATAATTGAAGCATGAGAGATCAAAGAATGGTGAGGTAGTGCAAATTGCGGATTGGTTGCAACAAATTTTGGGTAGTACAAATTGAGGGTTGGGTACTAGAGTAGTACGCGTGGCTGAAGGGTAGTACAAAAGCACTATTGTAGTACAAACGACAGCACTGGAGTGGACACAATGTACGCGAATATGAGAGAGAATCTGACTTGCTCTCATTAGTAGTGAATTCGAAGAGTGTTCATGAGTGTGTTGAGTCAGTAGCCTCAGTCGTCTGAAACTCATACTCAAATGTATTGAGCATTCATGAAACTCTGAAAAGTTCATAAAACAGTAAGTCAACGTTTACACACAGAAACTATTTCCGAAAATTCTTCTTGTTCGATGACAAGAGAAGAAAAGCAAAATGGATGAGGTACAGAATTTGTCGTTTGTTGCAAACGCAAAACGAAAATCACAAAAGAGAATAGGGAAGAATTTGTCTCATAGAATATCCTAGTGTAAACGTTGACCAAATGGCTTGAGCAACTAATGTCGTATTATGTTAAAGAAAAGTTCTTTTTTAGAGAGAGCGGGAGTGCAATGCATATAACAAAATAAATGCTACAATAATAGGCCTATGCAACAGACATATTCATAAACAGCTTATGAAACGAAACGAAACGATACGGCATTCCCTATAAATTCATCGTTTACATGGAGAAATTCTTTTCAAACATTTTACCAGAGAATCTTGGCCAAAGCGGAAAGCGAAAGGGTCGAGTACAGAATTTATCGTAATCGGAAATTCTCTTTCGTTCTGTTCGTACGCTTACATATGTAATGCTTTGACTTTACGTTGGCCTTGACAGAATGATGGAATATTTATTTTGATGTTTACAAGCATAAAGAAATTTTAGTTTTCGTGTTTAAACGTAAAACAAATCCACAAAAGAGAATAGGCAAGAACTCCTTTCAGGAAATTTCCTAGTGTAAGCCAGCACAAATGATTGTGAAACATACTCGCGTAAAAGTTTCATTAGCTCATAATTGACTCACATGCAGAGTGGCTCACTGCAGTTCTCTGCATGCGACTTGAAAGCACGGAAAGCCAAGTTTTAAGTAACCGGCGATAAACTATTTGGTTAACACTTGCTGTGATGCAAAGAGCTGTTGGTAAACCACGTATAGCGGCCATTCAGAAGAACCGGCTTCATAGTAGACGCAATAATATTGGAACCAAGTCATTGTTGAACAATGTCAGTTAGTTTTTAACAAATATTTTTATATTTAAAATTTTTCGGTGTTTTACAATACAATTTCATTTCTTTGACATTTTCGTAAGAAAAACTTAGAGATGATTTCAAATAGGTCATTAATTATTTGAAAGTTGAAAAAGTTACCGTTTATAAAATATTTAAAAAAAAAGAAAATTTAAGAACTTAGAGTTCCAAAATTTTTTTCAAATCTAATATATTTAAGAACGAAAAGTACTTTACGTCTCATAAGCAAAACTATTTTTAGTCAGCTTAAACTTCTGCAAAAATAGTTACAAACTAAATCTTGTAACCACCATTTTAGAGACGAAGCTTTGCAATTTTCGTAATAAATTCAAAATTAGTAAATATATGAAATTCAAAATCTACTTACCTATTACCATTACCTACCATTTTGTGACATTGCGTTAAGATTTAGAGATGGTCATCCGGTCCATATACCAAATTTCACATATGTACACTTTTTTAATGTGGTGGCTATAATGTGGTTGACATGCTTATACCCACGGGCTTCTAAGCTGGTCTGTCCAAAAGTAACCAGTCAAATCTTTTTGCCACAATAACGCTTCTTTATTTTTGTAATAAAACAAAACTGTAAGCTTATTTGTTATTTCATGCAGCCCTCCAAGACGTTTTTATTGAAATTACAAGCAAAGTGTGCATCCTTCATTGTAATGTTAATTTCAATTTTCATTTTCAATTTATAAGTCAGAGAAATGATATGCAAACTCGAAACTGTCGGCTTAACTTATACATAATCCTTTCTGCGTTATTTTGAAATAGAAATAATCATTTCAGTATTTCATGCATAATCCTTAGTGTATTGAAAACATAAATTCAATTCAAAAATTAAACTACAGAATTATTTAAAACTTTAAAAACAAAAGCATCAAATTTCAAGAAACTGAAGTAAATTGTTTTACAAAAATGCCTTGCAAAGCTAAGCACCTCTTACAAAACACAAAATAAGAACCATCATATATTGTAACTTTCGTTACATTCTTTCGAATCATAAATATTTCCTTAAATAAAACCTTGCCGAAAGTACTCCCTCGACATAGGTGATAAGTTATATAAATTTATTTAAAATTAAAAACTGGCAAATAATAAACGAGCACAAGAATGATAAGCACTGGGGATAAGAAAAGAACATGAATTCATAAAAATATCGCTTGTCTTCCTTTTAAGGCCAACAAAAGATTGTAAGTAGGAATTTTTGACAGCAAGGACAATAGAGTAGTAGCAACACCGAAAATAGCACCAAGTGTATTTCACTGTAATAGAAAAAATTCTATTATTCACGCTCAAAAAGCATTTTCTCTTTACTTTTGGTTTTTTGGTGAACAAATAAACGTTTAAAAATAGACGCTAGAGATTTTAGCGTCTTTTTTTTTCATTTTTGGTACTGCTGGTACTTATTTTGTGTTAATACCGCCACCATCTCGACTCTAACGGCAACATTTATAAAATGTTGCAGCATCAACAACAATAGCAAAACAATTTAACCGAAATCGGGCTATGGAAAAAGTATAGCACTAAAATAATATGGATAAATTCGAGTACAAGTACAAGTGTAGCCAAAGGAAAGCCCGCATTGCTAACAGAGAGCAACAAAAAAAGAAGCAAAAAAAAAAGAAAATAACGAACGCATAAAATCCATTTAACAGCAACGAAAATTTATTGCTTTATGCTACATTATTTCGTAAGCAGCAGTTTCACTAACGCAACACAGTGGGGAGGTTTCGGTTATTTTAATAGCAATACTCTTTTCGAGTTTTGCGTATATCAACTTTAAAAAAAAAATGTTAAAGACTTTCTAAAGCCAAGTCCGTAAATGCTACCATTTAGAGTCAATTTTTCGACAAAGGTTGCAATATAGTAAATATTTTATGTCAAAGACAGAACTGCGCACAAAGAAAAGCTATACCAAACATTTAGCATCAGAAATTATCTCAAAATGCGATACTCACTACTTCCAGCTTCGAATTTTCCCGACATTTTTCATCAGACTCTTCTTTATATGTTTCAGTTCTAGGAAAAAAGATCAAACACTATCGGCCGAAATCTTGCAAAACTTTACCATTTTTTTTCAATGAGTAATCAAAATTTTATTCTTGAAAGAAAAACTCTTAAATGTCTCAAAAACTTGCTGGTACTTTGTTACACTTATGTAACGCCATCACCAATTAGCGCAATTTCAATACTAATGGAGCGAATGTATTTTATAAGTGACACAGATAATGAAAAATCACGTGTTTCGAAAGAACAGCTTTGTTACAGCTTTGTAACAAAATCAATAAAAAATAAATTACTTAAATACTATACGTAATAATCGTGCCATGAGTAACTAAGAAAAATTACAATTATTGTATCTTTATTAAAACAAAACACTTAACGCATTTAAAATCTTTAAAACTTTGTTACACTCATGTAACATTATTGCTGTTGCATAGATTTTGATAACGCTTAAGATTTTTTTTTTTCGGTTCGAATGCAATTCAAAAATTTCCATAAAGTTATATTCTAAAATTTTTTAGAGTGGAGAAACAGTCATAAGCTCCCCATTGTGCATTGCCCGTAACCACCATTGCTGCTATTGTTACGTATTTTTACGATGCTCCTACGCTACATTTGTGTTTTCGGGAAGCAGATTTTCACCATTCAAGTGTAAGAAAAGGATGTCGACTTAAGGTTTGCCGCCGCCACCGCAGCAGTCAACCTAGCAGCCATCCAGGCAATAGAAGGAAAAATTGCTAAGATGCGGGACATCCTTGCCAGTATATTCGTTCGGTCGCAACAAAAATGTAACGGAAGTAAAATCATTTAAGAGATCCTCTCGTGCGAAAATAGCACGAAGTCGGAGCGCTGCTGAATATCTTTGCGTTATATGTAGTATGTTAGAGGCAGGTGCGTAAGTAACATCTTCTGTCCTGGCTTCTAACTAATTTTTTGTGGGTTGAGCACATACAATGGCATTAAAAAACATTGAATGCATATATCCTTTTATATGAAATACATTTTGAAACTGACGGAAATGAAGAAAAACGTTCATGCCAGTGTAACAATGAAAGCAGTGGATTGTGTGTGCATGCTAAGCAGACGGTGGCGTTTTCAAGCTGTGCTGTTAAGGGCGCTTATGTAGTGCAAATTATAAAAAGTTCTGTAATTTAAGCTCTTCATAAAGTTTTGACCAAATTTTCACAGCACTGAAGAACCTCTAAGTGAATGCACTAGTTTGATCTTGATGAAATTGAAATAAAAATGATCATGAGCTGAGCACGATTTTATCTTGTTTAATCTGGCATTTATAAAATACGTTTGAAATCTTGAATTAATTTTTCACCATTAATATAATTTCATTGAAATTTAATGCAAAAATTGTCTTTCTGTAAATGGCCTACAGTTAACTCAAGAGAACTAAAGCACCCCTGCAACCAGCATATTTGTGTTGAATTAAAAAACGTTGCTTTTTGACTTATCTGATATTTCATTGTTGCTTAAAGAACCCTTGGTACACCCACAATCTCACCTAACACTTAAACCCTTTTTTTCCAGCCCAAAATTCTGCACATATCCATTCATTCATTTATTCAGCTCAGGTGCTGTTGCTGTTAACAATAACTTTTTACCTTAGGGTTCTACAGTAACTCATTCGTTCGCTTTTTCGGTTGGTAGGTTTACAATATCTGCTACATGAAATGTTTGCAAAAATCCAACTGCTTCTTTTACGCTTGGGGGCCACCAAGTCAGTCAGTTTGCATTGACATCACTTTAATTATGGCGTACAAGCAACAGCGCACACACACAGATTTCAACGTACACACATTTGACAAAAAACTCATACAATCAGAGCCAAAGTTACACAATCAGACAGCTGGGATTTATGTACACACTTGTATAGATTCTGCTTCTATGCTGCGCTATTACTTTTACATTGTAGCATATGAAATACACAACCCAGTTGAGATCTGGAGGAACTTGGTTGACACCTTACCTCTTTAGCATATATAGGACGTGGTTATTTTGTAAGGTACGACAGATAGAGCTTTGTGCTTCATCAAAGAAGTCGTGAAATTAAATCTCAGCACAGGTAGTACAAAATTTTAAAAATTCTATGTTTCAAATTTAAAAGTTTAAAATACAAAAAATTAGAAATTTACAGTAAAAAATTATTCAATTTAAACACAAAACACAACTCGCTAAGAAATGCTGTTAATGTCTCGATTTCTGTGAGATTTCTGTAGAGCCTACTTGTAGGCGTTTCTGCATAATTGTTAGTTTCTTCTGTTAACCCCATTGCTTTTGTGCTTTACTGCGGAAGGCAGAAAGGAATGCTTTCTTAGTTTATTTAGGTAATATTCAAGATATAATGACTCATTGCTTTTGTGCCTTTCCGCGTAAGTTTGACCATGCCTTTCAATGCTGTTGGGTAAGAAAAATAAAGTACGGTAGCAATAGGGAAATGAAGCTGGCTCTATTAACCCAGATTACCATACTATCAATTGTCCTTGCATGCTTACCAGTTCAACTGGGAATTTAGCTTAATATGTAAGTAGTAGAGTACAAATGTTAAAGCAAATGCTGTGAAAGCATTTGTTACAAATTTTCCTTTTTTATGCAAAAAATTAGTAACTTTGTATGCTGTTAGTCATAAAAAAGCAGCGTACCAGCAAAATATTTACTTTAGAGATATGTTAAAATTCATTTTGAATTTGTTAACATGCTGTATTAATGTACGGGTATCTAGTTTCTATCCCCTAATGCGAAAAATTTATGTATGCATGTAATTCTTAATTAATTTTGTTAAATGTTTAAATATGCTAATTTAAAAAGTTAACATAACATATAATGTTTGAGTTATATTTAAATCAGTGGCAGCATCTTTGGGGCAGAAAGGAACCCCATGACACTAGAATTTTTTTTAACGTTAATTATCCACGGGAAAGATATGTAATGATTAACTGATAGTAATTATTTCACTATAAAAATAAAAAATAAAAAAACTTTGAAAAGAAATCACTGATGAAGTTAAAATACTCAAAAGACTCAGAGTTTAAAAGAATGTAAATATTCACCCCTATCATGAATAAACATTCTTCGGATTCTTTCTCCAACCCCCTGTTTTGCGATCGTGGAAGATTTTTGGGGAATGGGAAAAGTTCCCTGGAAAATGAGGTTATCGACAATACTTTTTTGCGAACATTTTTTGACGTTTCACGCAAAATTTTTTCCCTAACTTTGTAGTAAGAAATTTAATGAGGAAAGAGTCAATGTTAGCAATATTTTGTAATTTTATTTGATAAAAAGATTTTTTTAATATATATACAAAATCTAGCGTCACAAACAAAGAGCCATTGCTGATATTGGTCCAGTACATGGAATCCAATTAAATAAATAAAAGTCTTCATGAAGAGGAGTAGATGACAAACTATCAAGCTATGCTATTCTATATTTTAGGTGATTTTTTTTTTTGTAATGTAGATAAATGCACTTCATTTTTATTTATAAAATTGTTTAGATGACAGATAATCTAATGTCAAATATGCAAAATTACTAATAAGCTAATGTCATATATGATAAATGCAACAGTGATTTTGGACTGATTTGAAGTTAGTGGAAATATTTTGGCAGCAAAATTTATGATCGCAAAATACTCCTCTCGAGAAAAAAAATCCGAGAGAATCGTTTTCCTCCAGATATTCATGATAGGAGTGATTAAGTCTTGATTATTAGTAGAAAGTGAGATCAAGTTTCAACGAACAGATTATGTACTGATTAAAAATAATCTTTAAGGATTATCGTAAAATAGTTGAATAAGCGGCCGTCTCGAATCATGACTAAATTATCGCATTTGATAGAACCGACCAATACGATGAAAAATTTTTGAATTATCGTTTTGTGCTCGTAGCTGCGCCAAGCTTCTCCTTTCGATCTCTCTGAATCTTATCGGTTATTCTCGCTTACGTCAACGGGATTCATGTACCGAATTTCAGAACTTAGTATAAGTACCAATAATAGTAATTTAACTGTTTTTGTTGAATAAAAGATGCCATGTCCTGTTGTCTAATCCCGTCCACATTTGGAGAGGTACTTAGCATAGACAATATAGATCCTAGCTCCAAACACTTTCAAAATGCCTACTGAGGTGTTAAGAAATAGCATTTTAAATGTTGTCACGCTTCATTGTTCATAAAAGCTTAAACTCTGTTTTAGGTCTTTCCAACATCAAAGCAAATATAGTCTGAAAGTTTGGGCACAGAAGGACAAGTAGTAGTAGTTTCTAGGGTTATAGATAACAAATAGACATACATTCTTTTTCAGATATACATATGTAAACTTAAATGATTTAGGCAACAAGGCGTCTAAAGAAAAATATGATTATGGTGTATGCGTGCTCAATGTTGAAAGTGTTTATCGCACTACAAACACCACATTATCGCCGAGAACGAGGCTATTGGAAAATATTTTTTTTAATATCGTCGCATTATCGGAACAGAGAACGAAAACGATATCATCGGTTCTCGGTGAAGCACTCATTGCTATCGGAATGCCTTAAGCTGGCAAAGTACAGTACTCAAGATAATTACGCGCATCAGGCTTTTCAATCATCAAAACTTCGTTTTATTAATACTTGGCGACAGCCTCAGCAGAGTAATAGACTTTTCTTAATAGAATTAAATGGAACTTCAGAGAGTTTTGAATAGACATCGCATATGCCTATAACAAATGGCTAATTGCCACCTAGCTATCCAAGCTGAAAGCAAAACTCTTTTACCTGAAATATATTTCGGAAGAAGTTGGTCTGCGAATCAACATTAATAAAACAAAAATCAAGTCCATCCGCCCACATAGCAACAGCAATAGCTTTGTAATTTTACAAATTCATTATAGAACTGTTGAATAACTTCATGGTTATGGACAGCGGCATACCTTTTAATAGTGAGATCCATAAAGACAAATTAGAAAACCAAAAAATGCATATATGTTGTAAACATCAACATATTTTATACGAAGATCTGTTGTCATTTCAATTTGACATTTTGCTGGTAGATTCCTATTAATAAGAAAAACTTCCTTGTCGCTCGTTTTACGTATGTATGTATTTCAATACTTTCCCTTGGCATAATAACTACAGTAGCGCAGCTGGGTAGAAAGAGGCCGAAAAGGGCCGTTGCCCCGGGTGCTATGACTTGGGTGAAGGTAAAATGGCCCTTGTAAGAAAACACCTTGATTATCTTAGTACATTTCTGACGTTATTTCATTCTGTAAACCTACTAGAAATATTAATTTATTGCCTCTTATTAAAAATTGTATTCGGTTTTTTGTTAGTAAAACCAAAGTTTAAGAAATAACTGGCATACTTTTGGGTGTAACATTTATTTAAAAAGTAGATAAACTACTTTCCAAAGTTGTTATGAACACAGAACAAGTTTCAAGATTGTTGCCTAAACCAAAGCGGGCATATGATCTAAATTCATTAAGAAGATTATATCTTTAGTGGCAATATCCGAATGTTCTTTCAATTATTTTCATTTTTTATTGAAACCCATCTGCAAGAATTATAGACCGATTTTAGATGTGTGAGATTTTATGTTCAAATATCCGTGTATGTAGAAAAACTTAAAACTTAAAGTGGTACATAAATCAATTTGTTCTTTTCTCAGTGAAGTTCTTTTTATAATGCATAATCATAGAAAAAAATAACATTCTATTACCATAATACACTTAAAAAAAAATACTTAAAATGTTGAATAAAAGTTTCTTCCAGCGATTGCTTTTATGATTTCTTATTCTCGGTTATGTAAGCACGAGCAAATGTTTTATGTTCTGAATAACCAGTGAAGACAGACATGTTTTTCTTATTGCCACAAACGAGTACGCTGTAGGAGTCGCTATAGTCTTATAACTGAATCAATTACCATAAACAGAAAAAACTCTTTAAAAACCACTAGAATACGAAAAAACTTTAGAACTTTTGCTTTTAAGTAAATAGCAAAGAGCAACACAAAAACTGCACGAATAAAAAAACCTTTAAGATTTGGCGCAGGATGCTGCTGCCGACGCACCTTATCTGGCTACAGAAATTACGAGCAACTCTAATGGAGCCAACATTTCCGGAGCCATAATGCAAGTGTTTTGCTGAGATTATAACGATGCACACAGACAGACGTGTATGCATTGTATTTATGCACGTAAATGTAAATGTAAATGTAAAATTTTGATTACGTACATGGTTTTTAGTTGGTGTTACTTACAGTACAAAAGAAAGAAAGAATTCAAGTAAAAGAAGAAAAAACGTTGCCACTTTTTAGGCGAATGTAAGCAAATTTTGACAGTTTCTAAAGTTCAGTGCATGCAACTGTCGATGTGTGCACGTACGTGATGAAGGTTCTTCCGACGCCCCTAATATCGTAATGGGCTAATGAAGATTTATACCAAGCCAGTTTAGTCGACGTTTTTGTCTAACGCTCCATTTGCAGTTCTACCAAAGGAAAAGTTTCAATGTTGCTGTAATTGTAATTCATTTGCTTTTTTATTATACTCTTACATAGGTAAGAATTGAGTATGTTAAGTTCAGTAAATCGTTTGTTACAAATCTGAAATAGAAGAGATGGCGAATGACATAGTGGCACTTTTACTCTTTTACTTCTACACTGAAAGAACAGTGATTGCAATCACGAATTAATGGTTTAGGCACAGTTTTTTTCAGATGCAGATTTATGTTATATGTAGATGAAGTTATATGTTGACATGAATGTTCAAATCTATATAATTTATTCTTTCGTTTTATTATATTTTTCTTGGTGTCCTTTATCACCTCACGGAGTGGAATTCCTCTACAAAACTATTCCATTGTCCACAGTCATAAGCATGTGCTCTCAATTTCTCCTGATCATTATCACGTAATTCTTGTTCTAGCGATTTTTTGAGGACGATTTAGGACGGCAACATTTTGAGATGGCTGAACGTTGACCCAAAAGCAATGAGCAGTTAGCGAAATAGTACCTAGGAAAGATTCAGAACGATATCAGAATGTTAAAGATCTTTTTTAAAAATTTCCATTATTTTCAAAACTCATATCATCGTCGAACTTTACCTACTGTAATTCCCCCGTAACTCTACTTTTTCTCGCTGTGGTAAAACATATAATTTCTCACACACGATATACCAATAAATTGATTGCATTGCAATTTTTCTTTGTTTTTAATGTTTTTACTAGCAATTTTGTGTTGTGCAAAAACCGATATCGGAATCAAAACAACAGCAACAAAATTTCAACAACATCCCAAAAAAAATATATTACGTATTTCTATTGAGGAGTACAACTTAAGAAGAAGACTTACTACCAGTAGGCAACCTTCTTCTTCTTCTACATATATTCGTGTATATGAAAGGGCGCGCTTTCTTGCTCGATTTTCTAAAGAAAGTTGCCTTTTTTTTCAAGTATGATGGTAGAAACTTTATGAAAAATTTGGACACAATTGAATTGACATTTTGGCTAATATCCAAGTTGATGTTGGCTTTTATATACATGAAGACAACAGCTGGAGTAAGTGAAGAGCGAGAGTAAAAGTAGCAGTACAATTTGCAGCAAAAGTAAGAAAAAAAAGAATATTAAAGATGTACATGGTAGGTGAATTGCCAGCCATTTAAAAGCTTTACATTTTATTGACGACATCTGCCCAAAGGAAAAAAATGCATTGCAGAGATGTCATAAATGATTTTTGGATAGGGAAAATTTCGCAGTTGCTTTTAGAAAGCAGTCGTTCAAAATGAGGAGTATAACCATAGTCTTTTTGAAAAAATATGAAACTAACATATTTTATGATTCGATATACATTGCTCTCAAGAGATTACAAAGTACAAACCTGTTTACTGGGCAAGGTAGACTTGAAAAATTGTTAAGTCAAAACATGTGACTGAGGATTGTTGTTTTTAATGCATGTGCCTGAAAATGGTCTAATTTGGTATTCTTGACCCATTTTAAAAGTCGATTTACTATATTTTTATTAAAATAATAGTGGACTAATCACCCTGCAAAGCCCTAAGAGTTTTTCTACTGTGTTACTGGATTATATTTCATGATCACTATATATTTTCAAATTGGTTAGTTTCATAGATTCTGAATTACATTAACATTTAAAAGGCGAGAGAAAAAGGAAGAAAATAGTGATAAAGAGGTCAAAATGGCTACATACGATATCTTATGTCTTGATAGAGAATAATGGAATAAGGAAATTTTTTTTTTTAAGTTCTATTAACCCAAGTGGGACGGATGGTGGTACAGGTGTACCTTTTGACATTTGAATTCAAATATCTCAGAATTATTTTAAGTTAGAGGCATGGTTCTTTCTAACAACTTCGGCCCGTCATTTATACGCATTTTTGAGCTATCTGCATTATTTTAACTTTATACTGCTCCGGTTAGGAGCAAGTTTTACATACCTATCTCGTGGAGGACGGTCGGTGGTACATGTGTACCACCATGTGTATTTTCATGTTAACTGTTCAACAAATGCAGGAACTTTGGTGTTTTGTGGTTTTATACAAAAATTCGTGAGAAATAAACAATAAGTAATCAGAAAGTCAAAGTAGTAATTGAAAATAAGTAAATCATAGTAAAAATTTAAAGACCAGTCAATCTTCCTCTGTATCTGGGCAAGAGGGCTTACAGGTATATTTGATGTCGGAATCAGTGACACATATTGGCTGCTTGCAATGATCACACGCGCTGCGATTCTTCTTATTCTTCTAATCGATGGCATACTAGATGAAACAGCTCCCTTTTTGCGTTTTGTGGCCTTTGGGAATGCGTTCTATGAGTGCACTTGGTGGAACTTCAATGGAAATCCTGTGCGGGTTTGGTGTCGATTCACTAACACACGTATTTCACATCTTGTCTCTATGTTTCTGTCACAAGACAAGTCATCCAGAAACTTCCGTCGAGCGTCCTTTGCCTTATCTGAATGCAGCGCATCATAAATTTTGTATACAGCGACTCTAAAAACATCCATCATATTATTGACTATCGGTTGGCCTTCCGTTTTTTTGTACCTACACTCCGATTATCTGCCCGCCTTGAACCCCAAGGTGTTGGCTGCTGAGGAAATATACCGCTTTGTTGCGTTTCACACATACGGAAACCAAAGTGCATTCATCGCAATATGCGTAGCGAGCAGTCTCAACAGAATTGTTGTATGTAGATATATAATGTGGGGCATGTTTTTACGTAGAATACCAACCAGTGTCATGTTCTATGTTTTGAAAAACCGAAGCAGCGTCAACAATGTGAAAAAATTGTCAGTACTAACATTACAACCAGACGGATAATATTTGGATTCCAAATCCATCACAACTTCTAACCATCGTTCGCTTGCCGTAGCTGGTCGACGGACTTTCGTTGATAAATAATCCCTCTTAGGGGATACGAAATGGCCAAATCACATACCCACTTAATCTATATTTCATATTTGGATTTGGGACTTTCAGGCATGTATTGATTGAGTGAACTTTATCGTCTGCAGAGAAGATTACTGGTTTCCAAGCCTGTTGAGCTAGGAATTGGTGGATTAGAGCAGCTTGCATTAGTAATTAATGCATCCGAACCATGAACTTTTCAGTTGACTTACAAAACCCACAAAACAAAAAAAAAGCACGTCTACGATGATCTTTTACAGAGAATGAATATTTCTCGCCATGCTAAGCGTCTAACGTTTACCTAAAATGCTTAATAAACAACATACACGACGTCTGCCGCGCAAAGTATAGGCACGCCAGCCGTCCATATATGATGTAATTTTTTCCCGTCCCACTAGGGTTAAATAAAAGTATGTATGTAATTATAATTGAGAGAGCTAAGTAATCAAGTGTAATACGCTCATCAAATTCTTCGAGATCATATTTTTTAGTGAAAAGTTTTGCTCAATTTTTGTTGTTTGGATCTAGCAATAAAATGTGTGGCCTCTTCATTCTTTATATTCAAAACGGATACAAATGGCAGTGAGAAATGAGCCTTTTATGGTATTGTGCTTAAATATTATTTATCATTGATATATTTACAGGTTGTTCTCCGTTTAATTTAGGAACTCTTCCTTAAATGGGGTTTTGATGTAAAGTTAAACATGATAATATTATACAAATCTGCATTGGCATTATCAACATTTATTCTTCAAACCACTAGTGTCTTAATTTGAGCCAAGTCCCCTGAGAAATTGCATTGTCTTACAGTCGTGTCTGTGAAGTAAGCAGTTTTTGATATTTTTCAATTATGAAAATAATTCAGATTGTATCAGTGATTATGTTTCTGTTTTTGGAAAGGATGGATCATTTCAAAATGAAAAATGACGGCTTCAAAAGCAACTCACACAAGTGTCTGTGATGAAGAATGTCTTTCTGTTCTTTCTTCACTTCGCATAAATTATTCAACTAATATGAAGAGTTTTTTTGTTCACAATGTTTAAGTACAAGAGTAAGTCAGGAAGGTTAAGATGAGTTCTTATCTAATAAAATCAAACACTGCTATATTTCCTATGAATATCATGCTATACTGAATGCAAATTCACCCTCAGATGTGTTAAGCAATTTTTTTTTTTTTACTAGCAGGTGAATTGGTGTTAGAGTTTTATATTCAATAATTTTCACAAACGGGTACACATGACTAAAGAAACACAGCTATTATTCAGTTCACTCATCGCACAAGATTTTTTGCAACTTATTTAAAGTGCCAGCATTCTTTAGAACTGAACTTGGTTTAGAGTTTCAAGCTAAATAGCTAAGAAGGCTATAATAACTGTAGTAGCTAAGCTCTATTATTATTTTGTTAAAAAAAAAGAGAACTAAAGAACTTGTAAAACCTTCCTAAGTCTTACTTCGGCACCACATTATTAATGACTCAATTTCCTATTGGACCATTTTGTAGAAGCATATGTGCTGCATGCACGCCCTTTGCAATTTGACATTAAAATGTCGAAAAAACTTAGCAAAATGAAATGAACGAAAAATCAAAAAACTTGGCTCAAAAGAAAACTGCGCACAAATACCAAGCGAAGGCAGCTGGTTAACTTTAAAAAATGTGTCCTCGAAATGCAAGGAGTATGTGAATAATTTCAAACCTACTCGTACCTTGTTTCTTTTGCCACACGTTCCTTGGATTTTTTTTTCCTTTTTTTTTAATTTTTTTATTTTTTTTTTTTTTACCTTGCATGTGTGGTGCCATATTTTTTAATTCTTATGTGTGTGTTTTTTTCTTATGCTGATTTCCTCAGACTTCCGGTATATTTTCGTCGATGCATTGAAGTTTTTTCATACATTGTTGCCAGAGCTTTTGTGGCCCTTTTTTTTTTGTCTCTTCTTCAAATATTTTCATACTCGTCCTTCTTAGATCGATTCAATTACATTTTGTTGAAATTGGCATCAAAGTGCTGCGAGTTGTTTGCAACAACGCATGTGTGTTGCTGCATCTTTGTGTGCTTACATTCTACACGTTCTTTACGTTTTTCCTTTATAATTTAAATTTCTTTTTTTAATGCTCTATAGTCAGTTGAAGTAACAAAACTGTTGCAAAAAGTCAATTTGCTGCAGGTTAAATTTTAAATCCTTTTATACTCTTCGTCTACGTGCTTATTTGCTTTAATTAAGATAACTGATACCAATTTAAAATTAACAAAGTAAAATATCTAATTGGAAATTTAATACATTTATTTGAGATTATTGCTGAAAATTTCCAAAAGGTTTTGAAATTAATATTTTGGAGCAAAACAGTTTTTGGCATTTTACTGTTGCGTTAAAACAACAGAAGGTTCCTCAAAGTATGCAAAGTTTATTTATTCATAAAAACTTTGAAAAAGCGTGAAAGTTAAACTCATAATGAATTACTCTGCTGATTGCTGACCGTTTCAAAAATCTTTGTATTTATTATTGGAATTTAATAATTTTTTCGTAATCCAGCTCTCATTTGCTAAATATAAAGTTAAACATTTTTTTCATAAATTTCTATTTATATCCTCAGCACCAGTTTTGCTGCTGCAATCAATTATTGGAATTATTTATAACCGACACATTAAATACACGTATAACAACAACTAATAACAGCAACCTGTGGGCGTTTTGTTGCGTTGCTGCGTTATTACACTGACTTTAAAGCCAGCAAAAAACCTCTGCTAATTTTTTGGTCGGTAAGCAGTTGAATAAGGGGTGATGGTGGGTGTGAAAGCATTCTGCATCATATAGCATGTCCTTCGGGCAGAAAAAGGCAATCGCGTTTTCATTACTAACATAAATACAAATAGAATTTGCACACATACAGACACAAGTGTATACTAACACAAAATTTACATGCCAACGCACACACATCTACTGAGTTTTTTTTTTTTACTAAAAAAGCTAAGTGGCAACAGCAGTAGCAACAGCTAAAGGCGCTTGCTGCAAGGCCAGTAAAAAAAACAAATTCGCTAAACGATAATATGATAGAAAAACAAAAAAAAATAAAGAAGTTGCACTGAGAGAAATCAACATGTTCAGCAAGCATTCCGTTGCATAAAAAGTCCTAATTTCCTATATTGTTGAAGGAAAGTTAGGAGCGTCAATAACCATTTAGGTAGATATTTAGAGTCCAATTTTAAATACCCGCTAAGATTTGTGCATAAGTAAACTTTATCCGAGCCTATTCTCCATAGTTACCAAATCTCAAAGTCACGATTTGACAATGTCATTAAAAATAAAAACAATTTTTAAATGGGGCAACCTTTGCCAAAACTAAAGGATTCAGACCTTGAAGTCTCAGATTTTGTTAATTTTACAAATCATTTCATCGTTAGTTAAATGAGATCTCAATTGCCGTACGTTAGTCTCGGAAAGGCTTGAGGCAGCGTGTGCCGGTCCAGGACGGGATGAATATGGGGCTAGAGATAGGGACAGGGAGGGCAGAACAACGTCTTCCAGGTCTTCTAGTTCTTTAAATTTTTTCTGAACTTCTTAAAATTTTTCAGAATTGCAAAGGAAATTGACACTTTGGTTTTAAAAAATTTTGTTTTCGTAAAAATTTTAAAGAAAAAAACACCGAAATTAGAGTTTTGCGAACTTTCAATCTTAACTCAATTTATTATTTACCATATCGTGGATAAAAAATTTAAAAAAAAAACCATTTCCAGAGACAAGTTCCCAACATTTTATGTTCAGCAACTGCTTCCGTATCCGTTTCTTAAATTTTAAGATAAATTATTAATCTTTTAAAAATTATATCTTTATCTAGATTACAAAATATCTGTTTTTTTTTTTTGATATTAAAGAGCGATAACTCTGATCTGAAAATACGACTACCAATTATGGTACTACTTACTACTGAAAACATAATATACATTATTGCTTTAGCTTTATTACTCAGACAGATATTGGATAATCTTTATTCGTACAAGCCTAAAGAATCTTCGTTAAACATCCTGTTACTTAAAGATTATTCAAGTTAAGACTTAACCAAAATAGACGTGACGAGACGGTAGCAATTGAACGAACGTTTGCACTCGTTTCGTCTGTTTTGACATTTAACCCAAAATGTTACGCTAGCCAACGAGTCGAAAAACCTGTTATGACGAGTAGCAACGTTTTGAAGTTCGGTTCTTACGGAACAACTCGTCTCGTCAATATGTTTCGTTCACTTTCGATCAATTACGTTGGTTCATTTTGGCTATCAACATTGGTTTACATACACTCGAACTTACTCGTTACGTCTCGTCTCGTCTATTTTGGTTTAGGCTTTAGATCCCCATCCTATACCATATTTTACTCACAATGCTCACAATGAGCGAGGAAATCGAGTTTTAGAGTATGTCAGCTCAGAACCGTACCACCCTATATATACAAACTGGTCTGTCAGTTAAAACTAAAAAAATTCGTACAAAATGAACTCAGGCAAAACTCAACATTCACCAGTTCCTTTTTTACAATGTAAATGCAAGAAAACATGTAATAAAATCAAATATAAAAAAGAAATACAAATAAAATACAAACAGACAAGAAAAATGTACAAACATGTGTTGTGCACATTTATGAGATACCCAGCTATAACCTAACAGAGTTATGCTTAATCGAAAATTTGTGTACAATTTGTTATGACAGTAGGGTGGATGGGTGGCGTTGGTCGATTTATCGCAAGTTGCCTGTGTGTGTGTGTGTGTTTGCAAGGTCGTTTTCGCTAGCGGGGGAATTGAAAATGCTTTCTTTTTACCATCTCCTATGAGATTGGGTTACATGAACGAAATGTTATTAACATTGAGTTATTGGAGTTGAGTGTTTTCATTCGATTTTTTGCCAATTTCGGATTAGGAAATTTTTGTCGATTTCTTTTGCATTGGTAGATATAGCGATATACATATGTAGAAAAAGTCAACAGAACATTCAATTTCAAACACAGATTGCAAATTTTATAGGCTTAACGCATATAAAAAATGTGTGCTACACATATATTTATAAAAGAATTACCATCAGGTACTTAACAACAACATGGTACTTACAGATATTTTGCATACTTTTGCTTCTGTGCACGGATACTGGACAATTTATTGCTCTTGATTTAATTTGCTAATAAAATAAAAAAGTTTGTCCAGCAATAAAATAAAGAAAACATAAAAGTTTTGTTTTACGTTTCTCTAAGGAAATAACATTTACATCCCTATTTTTGTTTATGGCCTATCAATGACATGTAGTATGCTTTTTGTCGATAATATTTTTTTGTGCATGGAATAATAAATAGCCAATTTAGAATTGATATGATACGAGTATTTAGGTGTTAAAGCCTTAGGGAATTAGTGTCGATATATTTGGCAATAAATGATTGCTAAAACACATTAATGCATGTTGCAAAAAAAAAAAAATTATAGGAAACTATTTATGGTCAAAGGAATTGCCAGATGTAAATATTTATTTTACTGAACAGTTGAGTATTTTTCTCTAGGGATGGTGAAAAATACTTTTAAAATAAAAAGTTTTCGTTGTAAATCTCTTAAAATTTGCATCCAAGCAATCTTTATTATATACAAAATATTGCTGAGCCATTTTCGGAGTGGAAGCATTTCAGTAAATGAATAATTATTTTAATAATTTTTTCCATATTTAATATAGTAGTGAAAACTTTGAAAAATATTATGGATAATTGCACAACTCGCAACTGTTCCCTTGCAGCACAATTAAGAACTTATTTCCATATTAAATATTACAAAAAGTTCATTAAAATTATATATAAAAATAAAGAGTTTTCAAATAGGAGTGATATTTTTTAGATCGAGAGTGTGTCCATATTTGAAACCTCAAATTCTTGTATCACTGTCAGTGGTATTCAGGGTTTGCAATTTAATCATGGAAAGATTAACGCCTCAGCAATGATCGAAAATTATCCAACTTTTTTATCTAAACAATCGTTCTTTTTTTTTGTAACTTATCGTGCAGTTGTGATGTTCATCATATTCAGCCTCACCAATGCAATGTTCACTTGCCAATTAAATAAAAGTCCGATCAAAGTAACGAAAATATTGCTCCCGTTCTGGAAGTGTTGATAGAGATTCAAATTCTTCTCAATAGTTATGACTATCTGCCCCAACAACATGGAATACTTTACGGTTGAACTTGGAAATCACTAAAGAATTGAAGCGTTTGAATGACCGGAAACGCCGTAAATTTACTGATTTTGCGCTGAAACAACTCGAAAATTATACTGATTTTACCCAGCAAATCATCTTCTCTTATGAGTCGTATTTTAATTTTTCTGGATCGATAAATAAGCAAAACTATAGTTACTGATCTCAAGCCAATCCTTTGTGGATCAATGTTAACAGACTATATCTTATTTTATTCCGATGTGAATTGTAACATATTGGCCCATAATTATAGTCGCAAAATTAAGTGGTTTTTGCACAAAATCAAAAATACAGAGTGACCCCATAAAAAAAAAAAAGAAAAACTTGCATTAAATTATGAGAAAATTTAAAAAAAAAGATTACCCTGCGTTATTGACTCAAAATATTGTAGACACAGCGAACAAAAGGAATAATAAAAAAACTCGAAAGTACAAGGCAGCGTGGCGAAATGGTTAGGACTGTGAACTCATAGCACACAGTGTGTGTGTTCGATTCTCGTAAATGTAAATGTTTTTTTTTATTGATATCAATGAAAATAAATGTTACTTTAAGACCTGGTTGTAAATATTTTAAAAGCATGTTGTCCTGCTTTTAAATATAAAACGTGCTTATAGAAAAAAAGCATCTTTTCTGACGAGATTCGAACCCACGTACTGTGGGCTATGAGTTCACAGTCCTAACCATCATACTTCCCACTAGGCATTTTTGCATTTATTAGGCTCTTCAAGAGTTCTATATAACCATTCTTTAAGAGCAGAACTCTTGGAAATATTCGTTAAAGAGGTTTTAAAACACAGAATAAATGCTACTTAAGACCAAAAGGGCACCTTCTATGGGGACCTTCAAGAGGTTTATGTAAGAGTTAGCTATGACGTTTTCAAAACCTATTCAAGAGTTTAATGAATTAATACACCTAGAGGTCTATAAATATTTTGTGCTCTTGAAAATATTTATACACAATTTGTTTTCGAACGGAATTTTAATTAGGTTTATTTTATTTTGACGAAGTTTTAATAAAGATTTTGTTTTTGGTATACATACTTTTTGCAGTATTACAAAGTTAAATAGATAAAAAGAGAATAGCAAATGGAATTATAAAATGGCAATATGAAAATGATGCAACGAATAATTATGATTTTCGGCACAATTATTGACCAAAATTTACGTGCGAGCAAAGATTTATCGTGAAGTTTGGGGTTTTGCTTCGAAAAACTGAAATATTACATATTAGAAAAATAAAATATTTGGGCTAAAATTAATTTTTAGGTTTTTCTTTATTATTTATGTCTCAAAATACGTTTAAGTGATTTTTTAGGTAAAAGCAAATCGAAATAAAATGATTTACTGCACAAAAAATCATTATTTAGGCAAAAAAAAAAAGAAACGCATTTATTTTTTTGTTGTTGTTGCTATTTCGTCGGCATGTATATTAAAAAAGATGGCCGACGACGCCAAGTTTTTAAAATTCCTCGATAAGTGGCATATAAAACTTAAGGATTATCTCTAAAGCTTCATAAGAGGTACTTTAAACTTAAGGATTATATTAAGGGCTTAATAAAACTTGACAGTTTTAATTTGCTAAAATTGTTTATTTAAAATAATTTTGTGTCCATTGTTAGGGTTACCATATGAACAAGTGGCAAATTAAGAAAGAGATGTTTTATGAGCTATTTTCTTTATAGAAATACGAATTATAACACAAATTCGAATAAACATATTTTGGGCCATCTTGCGTTTATTTTTGTTTTCTCAATTTAGTTTTGGTAATTTGTGCCTCATATTTTTTTATTGTCCAATGCCAAGATCTGGATAATTAAAGAGGGCGAGAAACGAGTTTTGCTTAATATCTCGGAAAGTAAGCTGCAACAGAAAAATATATTAAGGCCAATGTTCAAGAGAAGATGAAATCGATTTCATATCAAGTCTTCGTATCACAAGATTTGACCCTCCTTTCATAGCTTCCGAAAACTAAATTTTTCGCCGTAAATAATTATTTCTGTTCAAAATTAAAGTATTTATTGTAAGTTTTAATCAAAGTTGGGTCACTTGTCACATGGAGATTTTTCGAGCATGAAACCGATGTGTTTTGATCTGCTCCTCTACAACAGTGGCCTCAATATATTTTTCTGTTTGTGGCTTACTTTCCGAATTCTTGAGTAAAACTTGTTTCTCGGCGTCTTTAATTGATCAGATCTTGCCATTGGACAACCAGTGTACGGGTAGGCGGCCATTTTTATGATGTACTAGCATTGTTGAATGAAATAATATTTAACTTTGCGAAAATATGAAAACGGAGTAAACAAGTCAAAAAAACGGTACTACTTTTGGAGACTTGAATCAAGAATTTATCAAATTCCAAAACTTTAATTTTAAAGAAAATGTTTAAGTTATAAGCTATTTACTATTTTTATAAGAGTACTGGTCATTTAAATTTTTTTATTGAATTGCGGACGTTTGGTAACCCTACTTTTCGATAAAAAGTTTTATGGAGCTCTTGTGAAGAGTTCTATAAATAAATGAAACCAAATAAAGTTTTATAAAGCTTTTGCGAAGAGTTCTATAAATGCATGAAACCAAAAAAAGTTTTATAGAGCTCTTGGAAAGAGTTCGCGTAAGAGTTGAAGCTTATATTGGCACTTATATAGAACTTAAAAACTCAGAAATTGAAGAGCTCAATAAAGTGTATGGCTCTTAAAGTAAAAAATAAATTTTATTTATTAAAAAGCTTTTATCAAACATTTTTTAAAGATCTTGATAAATATTAAAATGTTTGAATACAAAAATATTTATAAGCGTTTTATGAAGATCTTCCGAATCCTTCTTAAGACCTTATAAATACCTTAGCTCTACTTAAAAAAGAAACTTTTACAGACGATTTAAGAACCTCTCACAAGACGTTGTTAAAACTTTGATAAATACTTTTAAAATTTTGAGTATTTTTTGTATTTGTAAACATCTTAATTGGGAGTTTTGAAATGCTTTATAAATAATTTTGATCGCAAGATTTAATTTTATTTTTTTAAGAGGCGAATAAATACTCTGGTATAAGTTAAGAGCCCTATAAATGTTTATTAAATGCTTTCGAAAATTCACAAGAGCTGTGGATTATTTTAATGCCCAGTGGGTTATATTCGATTTTTTTATTATTCCTTTTAATTCTTTCTGTTTAATTTCTGATCGAAATGCCTACCTCTTGAAATGATAAATCCTTTGCAAATTTAATTTGAAAAAATTGTTATATTCCAGACAAAATCTGATTCCGAGTAAATATTTCTTAGCACACAACTTCACTAATCCTACTTAATGCCATTAAAATAGATTTTTGTAAAGAACAAAAGAGTTGCTTTTCTCCTACTGCATTCTGAACTCAATTTCGAAAACTCTGCAAAATGTGGGTTTTAATTACAAGACCTTCATACGTTGTTGTTATCGAAATCCACAATTTCAATAATATTTAAAGCAGCATAAATATGTTTTTTTTTTTACTTTAACTAAACCCATTAAGTAAAGCAAAAGCCAAACAAACCATGGTATACCACATGAAATAAAACTCACCACATTTAATAAATTTCCCGCGTGTGCACGATATGGCGACGATTTAAAAAAAAAATAGTCAAAATATCCCACTCCGCAATGTTTATAATAAAACAACAACAACAACAACAACAGAATTTAATTATGCTGAGCTTCAAAAAAAAAAGAAAAAAATGCAAAATATACGTGCAAAATGTTGAAATCCCTAAAAACAGTTGTGACCACGCCCTCCTCTGCACCGCATCATACCGCAGAAAGTGCACCAACCACCACAAATGCGCTACGCCCTCAACGAGCAAACGCATGCAACCAAGATTAAAACATAAACGAACTCAACGGATTTGCAATTTGCAAACTTCGCGACGCTCACGGGAATCGTTAGAAAAGTTGAAATCAGAAAAATGTTTGCGGCTTAGCCAGGGGGAGGGGCGGGAGTCGGCATATGGACAGTAGGTGGTAAAGTGTTGAAAATCTCATGAAAAAAAAAATCTTTGCGTGAAACGCTTTATCTAAGCTTTGCAACATCGCATGAGCAAAAAAAAAAAAATAAATAAATATGCTGCAAAGCTTAAGGGACATCAAGAAATTATAATGGAAAACGCTTCATATTTTGCTTGCGGTAAAAATAATGTGCGAGTTAGATCTGAATATTCCTATGTGTGTGAGATTTGCTTTTAGGTTTACATTCAAGTGTTTTACACTTTCTACTATGATTTTCTGTGACAAAATCCCTTGAGCTAAAAAAACGAGGGAGGTCATAAAAAACTATGACAAACAGATATAGCACCATTTTCGTATTGGTAACGCAAGTTGCTGTGCAGTATTTACACTAAACCAGTCATCATTTCGAAAAAAGTATTTTTTCGTTTGATACTCAAATATTCCCGGATTATAAGATTTTGCTCATTTCTGAAATATGAAGGTATATTTCTAAGCGAAAAATAATAGAACCTGGCCTTTTTTTTACGTGCTTATGAACTTTTCGATTCTATATAATATCCTTTTTAAAGACGGATTATTTCTCAACTAAAATATTCCTGATTCTTGTTTAAGTGTTTACTACATAAGAAGTTTAAGCTTAAATTAAAAATTGCATACTACAGTAGAACTTTAAACTCAAATTTCAAATGAATTGTTTTGAATTGAATGATGTCATATGAGATATTTCCAGCTGTTCATTTCTACATACATACATACATACATACACATAGTATATGTGTAACATCTAATTATAATTCTGCCACTGGATCGGTACAAACCAAACAAACATTACGCATTGTGAAAGCATATAATTATGCATTTTAAGCTTTATCGAACACAGCGCTTATTTGACAAACTACCTGTATAATCAGCAGCACCAGGCGATAACACCTCACCGGTATATCCACCCTCAAATGCAGTGTTGCATAGCAGGATGAAGCCATGATGCTTGCACATCAACCTGCTGCTGCTGTGTATATCTCGTGCGAGAGATAACATCATCATTAATCATAACGAATTAATTACTTACATCAGATTGTAACACTTTGTACACTTAGAAAAAACGATTTTTACTTTAAATACTTTTCGGTAAAAAAATATGCTAAGGTGTTTCTTAATGAAATCCGGCAAAAAATAACTTCCTAAATCGGAGTGCCAGCCTTTAAGTGGGGACATTCTATTTAATCTTATCTGGTTAGATGATATATTAAAAATTATGTTAAATTAAAAAGAAGTAATCAATAGATGAAAGGGCAAAAAGTAAATAATCTGTACCTGCTTTCACGTGAAAGAAAAAAAAAAATAGACCTTCTACCCACTTTCACATAGGAAATTATTAATTTTCGAAGGAAATGTATGTTCACAAATTTTATGAAAAATTAACATTTTTAAAAATATCGACACATATGAATGCCAAAGTTGTTCAATATCGGTTAAAAGATATCGTAAATTCCCATTAAATAATGAGATTAAATTTTATTTGTCACTAAAATCCCTTAAGCTAAATGTGAACTACAAAAAACAAAGAAAAGACAAAGCCAAAAACTTTGGGCGGACTTTGTGGCTTCTATTTATGACGTGACTGCTTGCAGGCCTACTTTTTGAAGGAACAATACTGCCATACTAAGCAAAAAGGGCGTATCTCAAAAATTTCGTTTCGAAATAATTGATGTTTTGCTTATGTCAATTTGTTGAAATACCTGTAAAATTGGTATAGTGAAAATTCTCATAGGAGATTTGTTATATGTTTGAGATAAGATTCTGGCATTAGGAGTATTTCATTAGACGCGTAATTTTTTGAGCTATCCGATGTCATAATAATCTCGGATGTTTCTTATTTTGAGACACGGTATTTTCGCTTAGTACGGCAGAATAGGATATGTGAAAGATCCCAGATATGTAAGTCATGCACATACATTGCTAATAGGCCCGCTATTGAAAGGAATACTTGCATGAAAAGCTTCTTTTGAGGAGGATTTATGAGGCCAATTAAGTATGCAATAAAGTAAGCATAGTATGTATGTACTTGCACACCCACTCCGAGAGAGGTTATGTCCGCCTATCACGTTGGTGGCCGCAGTTCAAATCTAAGTGAAGAATTTTTTAATCACAGCTTCCCCACTTGCAACTTATAAGCACTGCTTCAAGAACATAACTTGCAGTGATTCTCAATCATCACCTTTCGAAACCGGCTTTATAAAGTAAATCTCAGTTCTTCCTCAAAATGGGCACAACAGAATAGCAATGAGAAATAAGCTCGGCCGAAACCAAAGAAATCGAAGTAACAAAAAAGCATAAAACTTACAGGGCCGAGGCCCAAGGAATCGAAGGTAACTGAAAAGTAAAATAAGTCAGTCAAGAAACTTCCCCGAAATTATCAAAGTGACTGTTGAGCCTCGATTACGATTGCATCGTCATATGATTTCAATCTTCATTAATTTGAAACTAGCACCGGACGAATAAGACAATGCATATGACGAGAATGTTGGGAATGCATATGCAGACCCCTCTTTCCCACTGGGCACTCTGGGCACGTGCCCAGGGCCCCGCGATCGAACCCCTAGTTCCTGCCAGATCACCAAACGATAACCTATATTTATTACCAAAAACTTATTTAATTTGAATAAATCGAACCAAAATTACTGACTACAATACCAACCAAAAAGTATTTGGCTAATTTCATATTTTGTCTTCTCATATGAAAATATGACTGATTTATTCTTATTGAGAAACTTCTGTAAGTAGCAATCTAACAAAAAATCTTCCACATGATGAGTTGTGTCGATCACAAATCGCGGGAATTTCTGAATCCTCATGTTCTACACCAATTTCTAACAATTTTGACGAAAGTAAAACAAATTCAGTGACTTCACGAATAGCGACAACTGCGTCAGTTGAACAACAGTTTTCCAAGCCGGAAGAAATACCACACGACCCCGCCGATTATTGACATGAAAATTTTACAGAAAAAAATCGCGAAATTTTGATTCGTAAGGGACTTTCATATTTTCAAAATAAAGATTCTGACTTTTCCGAGACATCCAGAACCTACAAAGATGGTAATAAATCAGTAACTAGGTATTTCAACAAAGTATTATATATTCGCAAATTGAAGAACAATGAAAGCGTCGAAAGAAAATGGTTGTTGTACTTGCCTTCCAAAAACTCTGTATTTTGTTTTTCTTGCTTTGTGTTTAACCCTTCTGATGTAAATCTATGCTCTCCGAGTGGATGTAATGATTGGAAGCACATTAATCACATAATTTTAACACATGAAAATAGCCCAGCACATAGGCAATCTATGATGACTTATCTGGCACGAAGTAAAGCGGTTGGTAGAGTAGATACTGACTTATTATCTCAACATCAAAATGAAGTAGATTACTGGAGAAATGTACTTAAACGGATTGTAGCTGTTGTAAAATTTTTGGCATCGAGATGGCTTTCGTTTCGTGGTGACAATGAAATCCTAGGATCTCCCAATAATGGAAATTATTTGGGATGTGTGGAATTATTGAGTGAATTTGATCCATTTCTTTCAGATCACTTAAAAAAATTTGGGAATCCTGGAAAAGGTAACATTTCGTATTTATCAGCGAATATTTGTAATGACTTTATTGACGTAATGGGAAAACAGCCTCTAAAAAAATTATAAATGAGCTAGAATATATTATACTAATAGAAATTTGGAACTCTATATTGGAAAGAATAAACAAAATAAATAACTATCTCCAAAAAGAAACCATAACACTGGACGTTGCAACTAATATGTTTACTTCACTTGATGATTTTATTGTTAACCTCAGGGATAGATTTGATTACTTCGAATAGTCCGCCAACGAAAGAAACCCGGAATCTAACTACAAGGACCTATCTCAAAGAACAAAATACAGAAGCACTCGCCAGAGTTTTTTTGATGGCCCGGTGTTATCAGTCCAGCTGAATGGAAGAGAGAAATTCAAAGTCGAGACATTTTGTCCCATAATTGATACTCTGAGCGTTCATCTAAAACAGCGATTAAGTCCGTATAAGAACATTTGTAAACGTTTTGATTTATTTTTTCGCTTTAAGACTCTGAATTCTGAAGAGTTGAGACAAAGTTGCAAAGAATTTGCGGAATTTTATTATGAAGATGTTAATGAGAAAGAGTTAGAAATGGAATGTCTGCATTGAACAGAATACTTTAAAATTGTTCACAGTGAACAAAGTGAGGGAAGTATTAGTATATTGGAAATATATCAACTTTTGAAAGAAAACAAAATTGAATACACATTTCCAAATGTCGAAATCGCATTGAGAATCTTTTTAAGCATGATGGTAACTAACTGCAGTGGGGAACGCTCTTTCTCCAAATTGAATAGAATTAAAAATGAATTGTGAAGTACAATGCTTCAAGACAGATTAACCAGTTTGTCGCTGATGTCCATAGAATGCGATCTGCTCAAAAATATAGATTTTGAAGAAGTCATTAACGATTTTGCTCATCTTAAATCTAGAAGGGTTCCTCTTCAATCAATATAAATTTTTAAGCACTAATCTGTGAATGCTAAAAGAATTACTTTTGTGGATTATATTACATTATCTATTCATTTAATGTGACTGTCAATAAAAATATTTCTAGAACCTTGTTTATCTACTTTCTTTGTCTATTCTAACTAAATAGTGTTCTGTCAAAGCCATAGGGGCCCCATTATCCTCATATGCCCAGGGCCTCCAATAGGTTAAAGACGGCACTGTGCATATGACGAGAATGTTGTAATCAAATGTCTCCCTTCTTAACAAAGGAAGCTTCATTAGAAACGTAGGGGCTAAACAAGGTTCTACAACTATTTGGATCCCTGGCTGCTTGTTTTATTATGTGCCATATGGCTTCCCTTACTTGAAGAGTACTAAAATTAAAAAATTCCATAATATGACAACTTTTTTCAAATAAAGTCATAACTAAATTATATTTTTCTCAGTGTAAGCTGTTTTGTGCGTGCATATTAATTTCAACGCTTTTATGCACTTAATATGTGTGTGCGGGCCTTCACAATCGGTGCGTTATAAATTATATTGCAAATCACTTTTAATTAATTTGATGAACATTGTATGCATTATTTTTGGCTTATGGGTACAATCTATTATGCAATTAGTTTAACGTATGGCTAAAAAATAACAATAGATCTATTTATGCACCAAATTTAATTACATACTTTCATATAATAATGTCACACAAACAAGAGCACAAGGACTGCTCACGAGCCTTAGATAAAAGCAAAAGCATAATTTAGTCACTTAAATATTTTAATTATTTTTAAATTACTAAATCGAACGATAAAATCCTGATAGGCCACTTAAGCAACCAGAAAACTAGAATAAAACCAGACTTATGAAATCATAAATTTAAAGCGCGCTTTGGTTAGGACTGCGAACTCATAGAGCGTGGGTTCAATACTCGTAATTGTAAATGTATTTTTTTTATTGATATCAATGAAAATAAATGTTACTTTAAAACCCGGTTGTATATATTTAAAAGCACGTTGTCCTGCTTTTAAATTTAAAACGTGCTTTAGGAAAAAAAAAGCATCTTTACTGACGAGTATCGAACCCACGCACTGTGACCTATGAGTTCACAGTACTAACCACTTCTCCACGTTGCCTTGTATATTCCAGTATTTTATTATTCCTTTTGTTCACTGTGTCTACAGTAAAAATAAGTTATTGACACAAAAGGGTCATCTATTTTTTTAAAATTTTCTCATAATTTAATGCAAGTTTTTCTTTTTTTTATGGGCTCACTCTGTAATTTTGGATTTTGTTGGGCAAAAACCAGTTTTTAACTTAGACTATAATTATGAGCTTATAGTTTAACAGTATTAACTTCAACTGAGCTATATATAGTTTTAATAAAGCCGCAGAATAATGTAAGACAAAAATTTAAAAGTGTAAATGGTACTTATCCACTTAACATACCAAAAAATGTTTAAAATTACAAAAAAAAAAGTTAAAAATTCCAATATTTTCCCCACTTTACATAGTATGAAAAAATATATAAATTTCAATGGATACCTTTTTACAAATTGAAACAAATTTCATTATGCATAAAATAAAAAATACATATTCAAAAAAAAAATCCACAATGCCAATGGTCCATGGTTCCCCCGCTTTGCGTAATATTTAAGTACCTATTTAGAAAAAATTAAATGAAGCCCTCTTTGCATGATTATAAAAAAAAAATAAGAAAATACCATTATGTCGTCTTTGATGTTATACCGCTGCGTCCTTTTTATCAATTTCATTATAAGCTTTTCTTTATCATATTTGCTTATTCTCTGTCTGTTCGGTTAGGTGAGCATTTGTCGTCGACATTTTACCTTTACGATTTTGCACTTCAATGCGCCGGTCCGCATTTCGCGCGTTTATGTAAACTCAACTGTGTAGTGTAGGCGCTATAAAATTACAATTTAATGAATATAGCAGTATTTGTTGCTACTTTTCTCTTGCTGATTCGAAATTCTTTTTGTCAGCCTTTTACCAGTGGCGTCCAGCAGTGATGCTGTACAGGACATGCGCATGTGACGCTTTGTGCAGACTTTCAGATTTCTTTTCACATGCAGTTTCCAATTGTTTTTGGCTTACGTCAATCAATAAAAACTGGAACATTAAGAAAAGGTAGGAAGGATTCAACTACCATTACGTATTGATATGATACAAGAAGTGTGGAATATATACCATAATATTTTATTTAATATTTTGTCAAAATCTGTTGACTCTAATCTTATATCACTGTGATATGATTCATTTTACTATAAAAACTTAAAAATTTAATTTAGGAAATTTTTTAGAGAACCCCTAAATCGGTATATAACCCTCCAGGCATTATACTATAGGAGGGTGTCACCTACATAGAATAAACAAATAATTCTGAGAAATTTTTTTTGGTTTGGGTTTCATTAATTTTGAAAAGGTATTTTTAATACCGTCGTATTAATTGTATGATCATAGAAAAGTTCTCACTTTTAGTATTTCGAAACCCATGTGGTACTAAATATTTCTTTGTAGGGTGTCACCCCAGTGCTTACTTGCGTGCTGTCCTTTTTAATAAACATCTCATGCTTCACTTTCAAAAAAGAATAAATGACAAACTTAAAAATGTTCTCATCGAGAAAGTTCAGTCCACTTCCAGATGTTCCCGTGCCAACTATTTCGAACCTATGTAACGTCTGCCTTCAATTAGCAGATGGCCATTAGTAGTATGGGCTATCAATGATATCTTCAAAACTTTTCTGTAGGTTCACATTTAGAAGTTTTCTAGATTTTTTATAAGTCCAACCATAACGTCCACGATTCAGATTTATATGGAAGAACCGACCAAATATAGCATTTCTAGAAACCCAATCTTAGTTCCTTGAGGCCTATGGATATAAAAGACACAAGAAAATGGGAAGACAGATCTAGTAGTAGATTAATTTTATCGTTGCTTAACAACTGTTTAAATTTGCAAGAGTGGCTTCAAGTAGTTTTAATTCCGCTTTTGTTTTCTTGGTCGGAGTTCCAGTCATCATATAACTGCGATCCAAGATATTTGAATATGGAGCCTTTTTCGATAAAGGCACTTTTAATCAGAATATCAGTATGGATATGATTTGCCTATTTTCTACTAACAATCATGACTTTTGTTTTTGAGCTGTTAACCAAGGCATTGAAACATTTACTTCACCAGATAATGGAGACTATCGAGATTATCTTATGATGTTGATATATTCACTGTTCACTTCCATTTCCTTTTTTGGATTACCTTCTACATCCAATTTTGTAAATTAAAAGTTTGAGTGTATCCTTCTTAAAATTTTCAACAAAATCTATATGATGAGTAATATTTTTAACTCAAATCTTTTTTTCTTCCAGGTAAGCTTATCACTTTCACACTTGTATTTATGTAATGACAGAAATTATGAATGACTTTTTGGTAAGTACGGCTGCTACGAACATACTTTCTTAATGTTATTAGCTAGATCAAATTATTACTTCTTAGATTTCTCTTAAAAAAATCAAATATTTTAAATTTTAATTTATCAATTAATAAAAAGACGTGATGGCGGTTTGCACTTTTTGGAAAATTTTTCTCACCTGAGCTCATACATTAAATATGGGTAAATATTTGTTTGTTACAAGTGTATATGCAGTCCCACATAATTTTTTTTTTTAGTAAAATTAAATTTAATTTACAAGAAATATATCTGGATGATTGTGGATTCGAATCTTAACCCCATCGCCATGGCAGCTAGAGATTTACCAACCCATCCATTGATATGAGTGTTTTTGTTAAAAACCCAAAGTATGTTTCATACTAATTGAAAGCTTTTAATAGCTACACCGATGATAGTTTCAAATTCAAAATTTGTTATTTTGACTATTGAAACATTTATATTTTCCCCGATTTTTTCCCTGAATCAATGCGTTTTTGTGTCAATAATTAAATAATGTACTACGTCAGAAATTTACTGCCTTTGTTGAGATAAAATTATATTCCACTACAACTTGCTAAAAAGAGTAACTTTCTTACATCTGTGCATGGCTGAAAATTTTGACACTTATCGCACATGCTTTTGTTTGACGTTTTTAAATAGTATGCATTTTCGCTGCGGCAGCAAAGAGAATAACATGAGAGAATATCTGAGCACCAATGGCTGAATTGGCTTAGCTGAATCGTGAAAGACATAGTTATCTCTTTCACACACATGGATTAAACGTGCAAATTTTGCTACATCTGTGCACATTTTCGCTATAATGAGACAAGAAGGAATACACACACGCACACGCACTGCAAAGAAACAGCAGATAGTATTGAAGAAGACGCAAAAAGCGAAAGTAAAATAAAAATAAATTGAAAGAAAAAACCGCTGTCGACGAATCGCTCTCGCACAGTTTGTGAGAGCACATTGCTGTCAGTCGTATTTTTGTCGCAGTGCCGTCAATTTGACAGAACAACAATCTTCGTCGTTGAGCTCGCAGTGCATGCAACGCACAATAATAATAAAAAAAAAAAACAAAATTAAAGAAAAGAAAAGCGCGCACGTTGAATGAAATAAAAAGATAGTAATTTAAAAATAAATACAAATCTTTACGATCAGAGAGTTTAACAGCGCAAAATATTCATTTGTGGTGTAAAATTAAAGATATTTTTCGGTAAATGAATGAAATGTGAAAATTTTTTATTGCAGAAAATAATAAGCGAAAAATCCGAAAAATGTGAAAAAGCCAAAAATAGATTTTCTGTCAACAACAACAATAAAGAGTCCAAGCAAAAAAATAAACAAAAATAGCTGGGAACGCATTAATATTGATATTCAAGTGAATAAAAAAAGATTGCAAATTTTCCAAGGATTTAGAAAGTATCTCCAAGATTTTCTGTTTCAATGCTGCGTATCACAAAACATAAAAAAAATAGCCGGGACCAAAATACCAAACGGATACTTTGCTTGCTGTGTGCTGCTGATGATTGCGACAAGTCCTCACATTTTGTCGCCCCATCATCGACGCCATTGCCGTGTCGTCCGCGCTGTTACCATAAAATTTAAAAATAAATTTGTGTCATTAAAACGGAATTTTTTTCATTTATTTGCTCGCTTTTTTTTTTTGGTTCTTTGCTAACGTCTGTGCCGTGGAGGCCTTTTTCTTCTTTGATTTTCTTCATTTCATTTGTGTTTTCTCTTAAATTCTCTTTTATTGCAATTTTCGTTGCTGCGCACATTTTTGCGTCGTCCTTCTTGTGCCGTATCTTTTGCTATCGTCGCGTTGCGAATTTTCATCTTTACAGCAGCGGCGGCTGTTTCATTTCTTTTACTGCTCCCCAACCCCGGATTTTCCGAAATTTCGATTTTTCACCGCGACAACCGCAGCAGCTGTAAAACGCGCGCATCTCGCTGTGCATAAAAACCCGTCGTGTGTGCGTTAATTTCGCTGTGCACAATATCTTGAAAACTAAAAACTCAAAAAAAAAAAGATTTTAATCGCGTTCCTGTGACAATTTGTGCTAAAGAATCGTCATAAAAATTTGAACGCATCGTCTTTGATTTGCTTGTGCTCCTCATATTCGTTCTTTTACGCTGCGGTCCATTTGTTGTTTATTTATTTGTATCTCAAAGAATTTTCCTTCTAACTTTGTGTTGGCTCCCGCTGCGCATCTTTGCGTTTATTTTTGTATCAGTGATTTGCTGATGAAACTGAATTTCCCTACAATTCTTTGTGATTTATGGAAAATTGCTGTAATGCCAGTGTTTTTGGTTTTGTTGCGGGTTGTAAACAACATTGATTTTTCACATTTCCATTGAGAAGTAGAATTTCATTTATTTATTTTGTCCTTTGACCTTTTAGTGTGGGTGACATTTTACCGTTGAGCTGGTAACGCTAATACGGCAGCATCCTTTTAATTGCTGCGCCATACATCCCTGTTTTGCAATTCGGTTTTGTCCTTTTTCCATAAAGTTGCCATATCGAATTATGAAACTTTGTTCTACTTATAACAGTTAATAACATCTGAATAAATTTTAGTTTCGAAAAAGGACAATGGATTCTAATAGAAATCTATAAGGCAAATAGAAAATGTTAAATACAATTGGCTTGGCAAGTTTAATCCCGGTCACTTGGCAACCCTGGTTCTACACAATTTTATTTACAAATCAGTTGACTTCATATTATTCGATATTCGTTAAACTTATATACTCTCAGTAGGGTAAAAAGTTAAACATCGAGTGGCTTGAGGCTTTTATGATCACAGTAAAGAAGAACTTATATTTTCTACAAATATGCAAAAAAAATATAAATTTACAATTGTATAATGATCAAAAAATGGTCTGAGGTTCAAAATAAAATCAAAAATATGTATATACTTCAATGATTGTTAAGAACTTTAAGATCCACAAAATGCTAATTTTTAGCAAGTAATTGAAGTTATGTTATAACTTTCGTCATGGAAAAATTCATGCTATGCACGATTCACTGTTTATAGCCATTCTGGGTGGATTCATTGACTCTACGGCGACATTTTCTTCGAATCGCTTGAAATATGTCACCGGTTTTTGCCATAGCAAACGTTAAAGTTTCGAGCGATAAAACAATGACTCAAACTGTGTTTTTGTACAAATTGATTTTTTTTTCAAAGACACATGCCGCCATTGACTGGGGCTTACTTTGAACAATTGTCGCTAGGGTCTAGAACAAGTATTTTTAGCCATTTACATACAAAAAATTAAAATTTTTATAATTTTTTTTGCCCTCCAAGACTTTAAGGTCAAGACGACGACCCCCTTCGCTCCCTCTCCCTTTTTTTGAGCCTCTTTCCGTATAGTGCTTGAATGCACACAGAATGGCTCTATAGTCATTCAAACATTTGAGGTGAGGTGCTCCAAACAAAATTAGTATCTCGTGTGAGCCATTCAAAACTCGTTTTTCAAGCTCTGTGATATCAATTTGCTTAGCGATTTGTAAATACAAATCGATATGGCAACACTGCACTATACAAAGGAATGAAAATACCTTCTGCACTTTTAAATATTTCTTTTTTGAAGCATCTCTAGACACAAATTTACATCGACGTGGAATAGTAGAAGAAAAAAAAAAAAAAAAACACGAACGAGATGATGTGTCTGTAGCAAAGAGCTAAAAATAACCCTACCAGCAAACGAATCAGATTAAAAATTCCAAGTGTTTGCCTTTCCTTTGTGTGAGCTTGAATATCTCAGTTTTCCCGTGTTGCAAAAGGGTGCACTCTTAAACAATACTACAACAATAACAATAATATTGTTCTAGAAAATGGGGTTAAAGACAACCGATGCTATCAATGGCGTTTTCAATAAAACATTTAATATGATTTTAAATTAAGTGATTAAAAATAGCTTGGCCCATAAAAGAGCTTATGATGAAGTAAAAATTATTTATGTTTTATATGATTCTCTATGAGAAATGTTTTTTTTACTCTGTTTTAAATACAATATCAGCAGCACTGAAGATAAGAATATGAGCGGGCAAACTTTAACCTTTTATTATGAAAATACTTAAAAGTCTGATTAATATGCTGATAATATTTCCATACTATAATAAAAATGTTTTAAAATTTCAGTTTCAACAAAATTTGGTGAAATAATCATAAATATTCAGCATTAAAATATTAAAAAAAAAAAAATCTGTGCCAAAATTTTATAAAAAAATTATAAATTTTAAAATTAAAAAAATAAGTATTAATAATACATAAAGCGTGTAAGCTTATCGCAAAGCATCAAAGTGATTTTCGCATTAGAAAAAAACTCGCAGCTACTAAAAGTCTTCGGATTTACTTCCTCTATATATTTTTCTTCGTAAAAGGTTGTTAAAGAAAAGCCGTCAAACTGTGGGGCTCCGGGGCTTTCTTCCTTCCTCCGCAAGGAATGTATTATCCGGTAAGTATACAAAAAAAAAAAAAAAAAACGATTTTAGTTTGTTTTCTTATAAATTCGAAAACTTCGTTTGACATAAAGTTAAGATTAGATTGATAGAAAATTTGGAAACTAATACCATAGATATGTATATTTATAAAATGCCCCAGAAAATAATTTCAAGCAAAATCAAGAAAATAGGAAACATCAAGGACTTCAAAATAATCCCCTTGCTTTTCAGCCGAAAATTTTAGCCATTGTTTTAGCCAATCCTAAAAATAGCTTAAATAAAAGTTACAAAATTGCATAAATTATTTATTTATCATTAGTTGAAAATAAGCAAAAATGGTTTGAGTAAATAATAAAAAAATCAGTTAAATTTTTAATTATGAAAGATATACCATTTATGAAATACCGGATCAAATTGAATTCTAAAAACCTTCACAGATTTTAATAAATTTATCAAGTCAAGTTTCATGAGCAAAGGCAAAAGCTAGATTTTATATAAGGGCTCTTCACACCTTGTCTTGTTTATGAAACATATAACAGGCTGCGTTGTAGACGCTAAAAGGCTTAAAGGAAATTCATATAAGCCTTACGAAAAATAACGTAAAAATGGTGAATTCATGAAGAAATAACGTAAAGGTGGTAAATTCTTGGAGACGTACCGAAAAATGTTGAATTCACCATTAATCTATCCGGTAGGATAAGGGCTTAACAGTATACAGTGATAGTTTTTTGAGCTAATGAAACCGAATAACACCCAACTAACTAGACAAAAAGTGAAAGAAGTCTGACAAGAGGGCGTGGACACTCCATTACAAGCAAAAGCTATAAATAATGCATATTCTTAAGGGAATCATTTAAAGTAATGCAACCAAATACTTTAGACGAGCATATGATACAAATTGGGAGGATTTTGACAAGACAACATGGTGTCCCTCATACTGAGAGCTATTTCAGTTAGTGTTTTTAAGTTCAATATGGGAAAATTTCGTGAACCAAGCAAACGCTCGAAAAAGACCAGTTGGGAACGATGGGTGTGGCGCCTTTCATGTAAAAAAAAAGCTATAGTTATTACTAAATGTTGCAAAGTTCGGCATGACAAAATTTGGTGACATTAGCTAGCATTGACAAAAAAAAAAAAAAAAAAAAAATTGGTGAATTTCAACTTTCGGCCGTGTCACATTTTGTACACGGAAAGTTTTAAGACGGCAACGAATTAAAAAAAAAATATCGCATGTGTAAAATAAAAAAGCACTTGGTGCTTTAACATCTAACATAGTAGAGCACCTCTTCAAAACCGAAGAAAAACTATCCATTTAAGAATTACAAATTTAAAATTTTTTCGAACATTCTTACTTTTGATGCAGTGTCATAATAGCAAACTCACAGACGGAGTTGAAGGCTATTCCCCAATCGAAAAATGTATGAAGGAATGAATAAAACGCTGACACAGTCATACTGTAGGTGGTGGGAACAATACACAAAGAAATATCGCCCGAAATTTTTGGAAGACATTTCTTCTGAATTACCGCCTAAATGTTTATAAAAGTACTTTGAACGTTATATTCGTTAACATTATTTCCTGAGCTCTGTGTCGGGAAAAATACCTCTCAGCAATTGCTTGATTTCTTACTGATTATATATTGGTGTTGCCAACTTTAAACTACAGCTCTTAAACGAATACTTTTTCAAATGATTTGAATCACTTGACTTTTATAATAACAATCAACTGCCTGGAAGGCTGAGGTTTCATATATATTTCTCAATAAATCTAATCACTTCTTGAACAACAATACAACAAAGCTACATATACATATATGTATATGAAACATATGTACCCAGCAGGCAAATGAGCAAGGCCTTACTCGGAGAAGGCCTGCTAGCACTGCTGCGATTATATAAGGACTTCTCAAAACTAGATTTTCATGCAAATAAAAATACAATCACAGAAGGCATAATATGCCTTGCCACAACAGACGTGCTATCAGGCCTGATGTTAAAAGGCAAAGAAGAAGGACTCCATTTACTTTAGCGCTTTTCTGTTTATTTTTTATTTCATGTATTGCAATGTTTTATGATTCGGCATAACTTTTTTGTCATATGCATTGTACATATACGACATGAAAAGTATACACATGGTTAGAAATTAAGAGAGGTGTGCAGGCTAGTCTTCTGTTGTTTCATGTTATGTTAAGGAGGTAGAGTTTTGTGTATTCTTTGTCAAATTGTAAAGTCATTAAAAAAATATCAACGCAAGTGAGATGGAGCGGATAAAAAAAAAAACAATTAATATTTAGAGTCTTTAAATTTATTAAAACTAAATTTTTGTCAAGTACTTCTGAGAGTCCTTCTACGGTAAGCGGTCTTAGAAAGCCTGCTTAGGAAGGCCTGTTTTCTGCGGCCATTTCATATAAAAAAGAAAGTACGTTTGAAAGGAGGGTGGAAGGCCTTATACTTACCAAGGAAGGCCTTCTAGAAGCACTGTTAGCTCCTGCCCTTGCCTACTGGGTAAGTTAATAAGTCGATACGCTTAATATCGAGATTCGCGCTTGACAAAAACCTAATGCTGAGTTGAGAAATCACTTTCAATTAGCAAATCAATCCGCTTCTTTAGAATTTATAATCGAAAGAAAATATACCTCCAAGTTATGCACCCTCATATTATTTGAATATTCTATAATTTCTAGCTATTTACCTAAACGTTTCACTTTCTATCATCTGGTATTTGTCCTCAACCTTTGCCAGTTAGCAATTACGAAAAACGTTCACCTTGTCGTCGTCGTCATCGTAGTCGTTGTGTTTACCACTCACGGTCTTAAGTGACCATAGTTCTTTTTACAAATAAACGTTACAGTGGTCCTCCGCGATGTTGACTTTTTCAAATTAGCTGTTTTTCTATTCGTTTTTTTCTTTGATGTACAGATTTTTCTTTGTCTTCGCTCTTCAATTTACACTCGACGACGATGGTTATTTGCTTTTCTTTTGTGCACCTCCTCGTCGTGCTACTGCCAGCGCTGCCACTTTGCTACTATCGTAGCAAATTTGCTACACTTAAGCAAAAAATAACACATTTGCGACTTTGCTACCCACTCTCATCAAATGTATCAATTTTGCTACATTTTTCCCATTTCCATATAATTTTGTATTATTCATATAATTTTTCTTACTTTTTCTCCTGCAATTTTTTAACTAAACACATTTTCCAATTTATTGGCAACTCTGTATCAGCACTAGCTGAATTGTGAACTAAACAAAGTTTTCATGATTTCTAATGCCAGTTACTTTTCAAAAAAATTGCTTGCTTTGCCACACAGCAGTGCATCTGCAGAGCGAATTTTTTCAGACCTCAATTTAATAAAAAATAAAAAAAGTAACTCCTACAAAATAGATACCATAGATTTTATAATGGCTGCAAAATGTTGATCTCAAATAAGGACACTTTATGGATGCCTTAAATAGATTATAATCAGATGAATTATATAATATGTTTATGAACTATTAAGCCCAATTTCCATGTGATCTTATCTTATCTTATCCCATATCATTGATATCAAATCAAATTTTTGTAAGGAAGAAAAAGCATGCGAACAGAACCTAATGCGCTTGGAGAGTGCGAGAGTGAAAAGCATACATTTGCTATCTTCATAGCATGTGATGTCCTCCTTGATATTTGATAAGATAAGATAAGATCACATGGAAATTGGGCTTTATATTTATTCTTATTTATGTGAATTGTAATTTGTTAATCACATTTATGTTATGTACTGTTGCGCCATTCTGAATTTCAATGTGATATTTTCGTTTTATAAAAAAGTTTATGTTTAGTTTACTGTTCAATAAACGATAGTTCAGCCAATTATTGTCTTTTGCTACGCTGCTCGCCGTTTTGCTACGCAATTTTGCTACAAAAATTTTATCCAAAGTGGCAGCACTGGCTACTGCTGTTGTTGTTTGTGGTCTTCGGTCACACCTCAGCGCAGTTAACTGCATTTTAAGGTGGCTGCTGACTTCTTTTGCTTCAACTTGTTCCTCTAGCGTTTCATTTTCGTTGACTTTTTCAATATTTGCTTAGGAGAAGAAGAGTGTGCGCGGCCCCTAAGCGTCAATATTTGTTAATTTATGTTTATTTTTTTGGGTATTCGAATTCGTCTCCATCCAGGTACACGAGTATCTCGTATCTGATAATTATTTACAATTTTGTTGACTTTTTGTTAGTAAACTCATCCATTCGTTGTCTTTTGTCGCTCGCTGTTATGTTGAATGTTTCATTGTTTGGCTTCATTTGTTTTTTAACTTCGATTTGTTTTTTAACTTCGATTTGTTTTAGACATTATGTTATCACCTTGAAATTTGCATATTTTTATGTGTGGATAACTCACAAAAAATTACCTTTATTTGTTGCTACGTAATACGAACTACGTAATTGAAATTGAATTAATAGATGATACTCATTACGCATTTAAATTTAATTGGGTGACGATGTAAAATATTGAATAAATCTCTGTCAGAGTTAATGCTGCTTAGTCTACGATCTTGCTTAAGGTTTCTTGCTAAAGTTTCTTCGTTGAAACCATTTGGTGTACATCGTCATTTCACCCTTTAAACTTAAGCTTCGTTGTTTTCTTTTCAAACCTGACGTCTAAGGTTGTAAAGCTACTTATCTATTGGAACTTTTCAGCAATTTTTTTCTGAATATAAACTAATAATATTGCCAGACATTTACATTTAATTTGGTCTTCATCATTTATGTTGTAGAATTTGTTGTATCTTGTTATTCAATTGAATATAAAATAAAATATTCGGTGGAAAGGTTATCCTTCGCTTTTATTACGCTTTTTTGTTTTTACAGTAGTTGGTTTTTTTTCATTCGTGTCGAGATTATCTTAAACTACTTCTTACTTAAAGAATGTGGTATTGGTTTAACGATTTAAAAAAAATTGCATGACTGCATATAATATTGTTAAAAGCAAGGATGCACGGCTCGAAACTCGTTCAGCTTTTGCAATGATAGGCAAAAATTCAGCTCTTATTGAGCTCTTTTCTTTAGTTAACCCTTTCAGGACCGAATTAAATTTGAAGAAAAAAAAAAATTCACTTCAAGCTCTTATTACTATCATCACAAAGGTTAACTGATATCAATTTTTATGTCCTCGGTATCTTTGTTCTTCCTTACTGAAAACAGAACTGCCGATAAGACAAAAGCAAAGCAAATCACTGAAAAAAATAGCAAAACGGTGATTTTGACAAGTGAAGACTATGTTGCCTATAGGCAACATTGGTCCTGAAAGGGTTAAGTTAAATCATTTCGGTAGGAAATCTTAGCTTGCTTTTTGTTTGTGTAATTTAGTCTACAAACCCACCGGCTTGTTCAACTCTTCCCGTTTCTCAGGTTAATGATATCGGTATGCTATCGCCTCGTCCGTTTTGTTTGTGTTATTTTGTTTTCAATGCACTTAAGTTAAACACTTTCGGTACACTATCGCCGCATGCATTTTATTTGTGTAATTTTGTCCTCAAAATGCCGGCTCGTTCATCTCTTGACGTTATATGAACAAAATCATTTCGGATCGCAATCGCTGCATGCTTTTTGTAAGTGTGATTTCGCTTTTCGGTCAATTGCTCATTTCGCCAACATTAGTGTTATTTTCGCAAAGTATTTTTGAGTTTCTTATCGAAACTGATCTAAAACTCTTCTCTAAAACATAAATTTGCAAAGCCACATTTAAATGTGCCTTTTGAGTTACCTTACTACAAAACGGAATTTTTGTTTCAATTATCTCAACAAAAATTAAAAAAAAAAAAATAAATAAAATTCCAATTTAGTTAAATCTGAGTGCTATATTTTTGGGCTTAGTTTTTTAGTTCATGCATAATCTCAGTTAAGCCTAAGTTTACTTAAACTTGGTTTAACTTTGATTTAAGTTTAACTTTATAGCGAGCTTTACTTCAGAAACCCTGCATGAATAATGTGTAATTAACTGACCTGATACGCTGACTTGTAAGCTTTGATTAAGTTGATTGCAAAATCACACACTGAATTTAATCTTTGTTTAAACTATCCACAGTGCGTAGAAATTTTGCTGCTAAATATTAAATTAATTATAAAAATTTAAACTTCACTAACACTAATCAAATCCCATTACCACAAACTATTTCGTCATATAGAAATTTGAGGTCATTGACACATTACATAATCCCATGTTCGGACTTTTTTTGACCCCTCCCTTCAATTAGTTAAAAATGCCATAACTTCAATATTCTTACTTAACTACAATAACGTCAAAAACAATAGTCCAGAAAATATATATAAAATCATTAACGTAATACGAAATCCTAATTAGCGTGGTAAGAATGTGCAGCAGATCTACCCGTATCTTCTTAAAAAGCAAATAAAATTAAATTTGGAAAAATTTTCCTTTAAATAATTTCTGGACTTTCATTTATTAATTTATTCTCATTAGCAGTTATGCTCTGTTGCTTTGACTCAACTTTAAAATATGTTACTCAACTAATGTACATTTGTTACTTTCATATTATGGTGATCGCGGATCATTTGCAGCATCTTGTTTTAAATGATTCTTTTCATTTTTACTTAAACTTCAATCAGTGTAAATTGAAATGTATTTCACTTTTATGTACAAGTAAGTACATAAATACAACTAAAAATATGTATGTAAATTCTTTTACAGTTAAGTATATATGTTGCGTGTGCTGGGGATATATTGTTTGGAAAATTTTATCACATTTATGAAAGACTACGGACGATGATGCGCAGTACCCACATTTATTTCCATGTTAATGAACAGCCGCATTTTATAAATAATACAAAGTAAAAAGGCACAAAAAAAAAAAATTAAAAATATTTTGACCTCCGATGCCACATCTTGATTCTTACAAAAAATAATTCTGTGCTAGGGTGGACCAAAAGAAATGTAAGAAACGTGTAGAATAATAAAAGTTAAGATAAAAACCAAAGCTAATTTTTTTTATTTGTTCCAATGCTTGTTACTTTAAGTACTTAAGTAATCATTTAAAATTTCAAAGCCTAAGAGTATGCATTACCGATTCCACAAAAATGCCAAGTGTTCGGCTTGCCTTTTGTACGTAAACTCTTGCTGCATCTTTTTAGGCTGTAGAAAAACTAAATTTTGCAATTGCTATGGTTACTCTAAACATAGGTATATTTCTATCAACTTTGATGAGTCGTCAATATCATCTTGTATTTCTGAAATATTTAAGAAAAGTTCCACCCTATTAATGTCCACCACAAGTCAACATTGTGTCGTTGCGTCTTCTTTGTACGCTCGTATAAATGTAATGAAAATTTATTTCAATTAAAGTTCATTTGAATTGAATGGCCGAGTCAACCGCGCCACCATATTCATTCATTTTGCGTTGGTCCACACGTTTTGCTGCCGAACGGAAGCATCGCATTAGTTAGTAAATGGCATAAAATATCAAAATAAAAAAAAAAATATTCCACAATACATATAAGGCATCAATATATGTACATAGTAAATATAGTATATGTGTGTGTATATTTATTTTGACATGCCTTGCAAATATTTTTGGAACAATTTCAATAACATTTTTTGTAAAAAAAAAGTTTCCTTTTGATTTTCTTTCTTTACGCTGTTTTTCTCTGATTAAATTGATGATTATTTTTTTTTCGTAGAAAATTTTATTTCAGCGAATTCTTGTGTAGATTTTGTAGACTTTGCATAGTCTTATTTTTTCAACTAATTAAAAGATGTTTACAAATTATTTTTTTTATTTACAGTAGTTAATTCATATTTGTCAATGATATTTTTATTTTCTTTAATTATAGCTTAAGAATACTTACTATGGCGTATAGAAATTAATTTTTAGGAAAAACTTAGTTTTTATTTTTCTGGTTATTTTTCAAAAATTATGTTTTCTTCTGAGAAACCTACTTTTTTTATAAGTAATGGTTCAAATAAAGCAGGACGTCACCGAAATTCACATTAATTCTCTGTATAAAGAAGCTCTACTATCGAGGAGACAGTACAAAAGAAAAAAAAGAAGCCCAATGATCTTCTTGCCAGTAAAGCAGAAGATGCCATAGGACTTAAAGACTCCTGTACAATATCATTCACAAACTCTTGACCATAAAAACTCTAGGTCAATAATGAAGAGAAACGAAACCAGAATATAATGAATAGGTGCTCATATTTACTGCGTTCTATTCAACTAAACATTAGCAATTTTACTATAAAACTGTAAATAGGCCTAATTTGCCAAATATGTGTGTATATCCAGATCATATGTATGTAGAATAAATTGTACAAAACTTTGTTTAGTTTTTATTTATTTTAAATTAGGGGAGGGTGGGGTTAAACCGGACAGTCGCGATTAATCAAAAACTACTTTGAATATTGTAACGGCCATATGCGCGATGAACGCACCCTGTGATAAGCTACTAACTTCCCAAGTGTCGATGATATATCATCATTCAGTTTAGCGTCAGTCGTCGAAGAGTGCAGACACATGTATTTTTTCGCTTAAAGTAAAAATTTTTTTTTTCAAAATTTTTGATTGTGAAATTAGTAAACATTGATATTAATTATTTTAAGTTATTCACAGCAAATGGTGCGTAATTACAAACGTAAAATGCCTGCAGTCGATAAGGAAAAAATTAAATTACTATATACTCGGTGATTCGTGATAAAACGTCGATTTGAGATGCATCAAAATTGCATGGTGTCAAGCGAGCAACATTGGCAGATTGGATCAAGAAAACCAGATGAAGATTTTGAATGAATTTCAATATTTTCCGATTTTCCGTTAAGTTTTCGTTGAAAAAAAAAAAAAATTTTCATTTTTCTTTCCAAAATTTTTTTCATCAACATTTTTTCAATCAAATACAATCTTTTCTTGTACGAAACACATCGAAATACATCAATAATTATTCAAAATAACATTTAAACATAATGTGTCTTCATGTTTGTTATTCATTTTGGTTTTGGCGCGACTGTCCGGATTAGCCCCACCCCCTGTCCGGTTAAGTCGAGGTTGGTATAGTCTGAATGAGCTCACGCCAAACTGAATACATATTAAACCATCAAACGATTTGCGATTTGTAGCTAAAGGATGTAGCTTTCGAATGATATATAACACCACAGGTTTCGAATAATTTTTTTACATAATTTTGCAAAAAAGACAAAAAGTATCCGGTTTAGCCCCAACTTCCCCTATTGTTTCGTTTTACATTTTTAGTTTTTTACTTTTAGTTTTACACTTTTAGTTCTACACTTTACTTATAGTTACAGTTTCATATTCTTGTCCGTCTTTACTTGACTCGATCATCTCCGACTCTAGTCTACTCTCCCTTCGTTTTAATTTGTTAACCTACGCTTCGTTGTTTTTCGATGAGTTTTCAGTGCTGCGTTGTTATTCTGTTTTAAAAGTGTTGTAGTTTTAAATCCCATATGTCCCTTAATGTTCTCGTCCACTTCTGAGTTGTTTTTGTCCGTCGTGCCCCAATCCCACATGTATGATCATCTCAATATTTCTGTCACTCGTCTTTGACTTCTGATGAAATATTGTTTTTGAAATTTATTTTTAACTACTTAATATCAAATTGAAAGTTGAAATAAAAAAATATTTTCAGAGTTTCTATCCACTTCTTGTTAGTCATCTTCACCTGTATCTGACTTGGTATAAAGAAAGTTTGAGCAGCTCAGTAACAAAAATAATTTGAACATTTAAAACTTGTCAAAAGAATCATAAAATTTGCTTGCGAGCTTATGATTATTAAAAGAGATAAAATTTACTTTCATGAAAGAAGCAGTGAGAAATTGAAATTTATTTATTGATTTGCTATGAGCTAAACTTCTGAACTTTTATTATGGCATAGCTTTACGACTGAGTTTTTTGCTATGAAAAAAAGATATTAAAACTAAAAGCAATTGCACAGTGAAAGTAAATATTTAGTCTAAAATTTGTTTTTTTTTTTGGCCAAACCCAAAAAATGTGAGGTACCAAAAACTACAAGTTAGTTATAGTTAAGAAAAAAATAAAATTTCTCCACACATTTCCAGCTATACCAGAAGTGTGTTCACTAACCACATTTATTGCACATGCAACGTTGTCATTGTGGTTTTTGCTGCCTGCTACTCGGAAGAATTCATATTAATTCAACTACCAACCTTCAAAAAACAAAAATAAACCACACAAATATTATTACTAGTTACTATATATTAAATATAATTAATAATAAATACAAAAACAAAGTATAATGTATTCAGTTGCGGTTTAGTGCGCGCTAACGAAATCCACATTTAGATAAGACATTTATACAAGCCACTAATGCTGACCAATAGCAGCATTGCGTTAAATTACGAGATAATAAAAACAAAATATTATAATTTCTTCATGAAGCAAGTTAAATTTTTTGCCATCGTAAATAATATTTATTTTAACTGTCAGTTTCAAGACCAAAAAAAAAAAAAACGCATAGCAATAAACAAATAAATTACACAGAAATATTAAGCTAAATCTTCAAAATGTTATGTCTCAATTAAAATTTGTGGCTACACTTGCTAAGCACACAACTTAGCGACGCATTACGTTGAAACACTTGAAAAATTACCACGTTTCTACTTCAAATTATGGTTAAATTATAGTTGCAAGCTGTCTCATTAGTGCTGTTGCTATAAAATATGAAGTTTGCTATTGTTACTCGTTGAGATTGTTGCAAAATCATGTACCTTACAAATGTACATAGCCAAAGAAGATACCTAACAGGGAAGTCTAATTTTTATGTTAAAATTTAACGCTAACTATGATAGTGACAGTGACAGTGTTAATTAATTTGTCACTAACTTTTTATGTTTTCTTTTATTTGTGACAAGTTTATTTTTATGTTTTTTAAGGAAATTTTTTTTTATTAAATTTACTGTACAGCAATTTTCGTTAGTTGATGTCATTTTTGACAGCTGTGTTTCAGCTATAAATTCTAATATATGCGTTTGAAACTTTGTAATTTTCGACTGCAATTACTAAATACTAATACTAAAATCCGAAAAATTTCAATAATTATTCATATAAAAATAAACCATTTTTCATTTCATTTCGAGCTTAATTGTGGCTGCGAAAATTTTTCACAAAATGTTATTTTCCACAAATAAATTTTTAATGTCTTGCGCCCAAAAATTAAATAAAAAAAAAAAAAAAAACATTGATGAAAGATGTTTCCGCAATATATATCTACTTATGAATTAAGTTTCTCCAACAATTTATTTAGCCAAAAGTTTCTCGAAAACACAAAGCTCGAAGAATGGCAAAATTTTAATAGAAAATAGAGGAACAAAAATTGATAGATTCGCTAGAAGCTGAAAAATCACAATTTTCAGAGGTTTTTAGAGGTTTGTTTTTCGAATAGAGATAAAACTGGCATTTTATGGTCAAATCTGGCAACTCTAATGTCATTTATGTTCAGTTTGGTTTGCCATTTCATCATGAACAGGTTGACAAAAGAACAACGCTTGCAAATCGTGCAAATTTATTTCGAAAATAATGGTTCAGTTCGCGAAGTTTACCGCAAGCTCCGTCCATTTTATGGTCGACATAATCGTCCATCAGAGCAATTAATTCGGTTAACCATGGGTCGTTTTCGCACTACGTTTACTCTATGTGATAATACGCATCCGCAGAGACGTCGAACAGTGCGCACCGAAGAAACAATTGCCGCTGTAGAGCAAAATGTTGAAGAGGACCCGAATGAATCGATTCGCCACCGTGCACAGCAATTGGAGCTTTGTCCATCAACTTTATGGAAGATTTTGCGCAAAGATCTTGGCTTGCGACCTTACAAGATCCAGCTTGTGCAAGAATTAAAGCCGCGAGACCATGCAATGCGTCGTGATTTTGGTGTATGAGCCGAAAATGAGATTGATCTTGATGCTGATTTTCATCGCAAAATTTTGTTCAGTGATGAGGCTCATTTTTGGTTGAATGGCTACGTCAACAAGCAAAATTGCCGCATTTGGAGTGAAGAGAATCCACATGAGACCCTTGAGACGCCATTACATCCACAAAAACTCTATGGGCTGGTGGAGTCATTGGGCCATACTTCTTCCGAAATAATGCTGGAGAGTCAGTTACCGTTAATGGAGACCGGTATAGAGCCATGATAACCGACTATTTTGTTCCCGAATTGGATGGCATGAATGTGGATGAGTTGTGGTTCCAACAAGACGGCGCTACATGCCACACAGCGCACGTCACAATCAATTTATTGAAGGAAACATTCGATGAGCGCATAATTTCGCGGAATGGACCTGTCAATTGGCCACCAAGATCGTGTGATTTGACACCATTGGATTATTTTCTTTGGGGATATGTGAAGTCGCTCGTCTACGCCAACAAACCAGAAACGTTAGGGGACTTGGAATCCAACATTCGTGGCGTTATTGCCGACATACGGCCCCATATGCTCGAAAAAGTGGTTCAAAATTGGACCTGTAGAATTGGCTTTATTCGAGCCAGCCGCATTAATGGCATAAAATTATCCTTCCAATAAAGCCAAATTGATGGACATTAAAACGATTTTCTTGTGTTTTATTTCAATTCGAAGTTCTATACCTCTAAAAAACATTCTGTATTTCTCTATAATATTCATGTAAACATTATGAGACATAACGTAAAAATGGGGAATTTTCACCTTCACAGCCTTATAGCGCCTACATAGAATTTTTATAATTATGGGAAAAAACGCATTTAAAAATAAAAGGTTAATGCTTGTTACAAAAGCTTATAACAAAATATCAAAAAAGTCATACTCTGCTAGTTATTGATTTTAATATATAAACCCTCTAAAAAGAGGTTAAAGCCTAACTTAACAAATTTGAAAATATTTTTATCATATTCTGCGACAAAGAATGCTACAAATTTACTATTTTCTCGAGTTTTTATCGTATTCATCCGTTTGCCTACAATATTTATCAGAAAATTTAACGCATTTCATGTGAAAAAACCTCAGATTTCTATCTAGAATATCAGAGAATATACTTAAATTAATTTTTGATTTAAAAAAAAAAACAAAATTAAACCTTAAAAATTTCGAAAAATAATTGCGACCCTTGAAAAGGCCATAAGAAAATCTATCAAAAAAACTTGGACTTGGATTTTTACAGTAACAGTTTTACAAAAATCTCAAACTTTCATCCCCCTACTTCATTCAGTTTTTTGAAGAAATAGAAAAAAAAATATTTTGGGATATAATTACCGTTCAATCGGACAACTCTTTGCCCAAGTTTAAGGTCAATTGGTTATATTCGATTATTGGCTTAGGATACTTGATATGAAATTCATATGTACGTCGCACATACAGTAAATTGGTATTTCTTTAAATAACTGCACACATTTTCGACTTTTTCCTCCAGTATTTATGATTTTCATATATTGCTTAACCCTCTAACACGTAAGAGTGCCTCAAGACACTTATCATGTTATTCGCATTAACGAAAAAACCAATAGCTTTTATATAAATTGAATATTTTATGGCTGTTACTAATAAACATACCAAAATATATGCAGAATGTTTGAAAGCTCTACGACGCTTCTAACAGTACTTTTATTTTGACTTGCACAAGCTATGTATTTTTTCGCACGTAAAATTTGGTCAGGTGCAAGTTGTGTTTTGCTGCCTTAATAAAAGTAAAATTTACCAAATCAATCCACCTCATAATTTTTTTCGTCAAAGATATGTTTATTTACTAATAAGATCCAGCTGCATATTTATGAATATATAAAAATTGCGCGTTGTTGCAGTAAGCTAGTGATAAGTGCCTTGAGACACTCTTGGGCCTTCGAGTGAACTTTCTTGCAGCTGAGTCGCAATTTTCGTATTGGTTTTTGTTTACTACATACGTAATTTTTTTCATAAAAACTAAAAGATAAATGCGTGGCAGAGCGAATGCGTAATCACTACAAATTGGCGGACTGTCGAGCAAATCAAGTGACGATGAAGAATATGAATTTGATTGGTAGAAGCACTGAACGCTGGAGGATGCTGAGACAGCGGCATTTATAGAGAACAAAGTTGAAAATTTGCAAAATTCAGTACAGGAGCATGCCCAGAAATCAATAAAAAGGATTGCCATTGCCATCAATTGAAGATTCAGAACGCAAATATTTACCTTCTTCTGGTGGCTTCAACGCTTCTGGTAAGAGGTCACATTTACGAAGCTGTATACAAGTGACTTATTTATTTATGTACATATAGGCACTGCATCAATCACGAAAGAGACGGAGAAAATAATATGGCGAAAGCTATCGATGCAGTTGCATCTCAACGACGTAGCGTTTCGAGGAGATTCTTCGCTGCTAGCTGGAATAATGGAGCTCGAAACTCCGTTACAGCTATTTTGCTATTTTTTCGATGCAGTTGTTATGAATACGATTGAGGAAACTATGCGAGCAGCTCTAACCGAAAAAATCATCGCAAGACAATTCAAATGAATGTTGATGACATCCACCATTACATTATGATTGCAATGTGCATATATGTCTATATATCGGTACCCAAAATTGAAAAGCTACTGGAAAAAAATCTACCACTTAGTCGATATGTCAAGGACAAATTGTTTGAAATCGCGAATTTTCACGAAGCGGTTGCTTCTGGACTGGTGGGATTTCAAAACAAACATTTGCCATGTTGCCCAAGCAGTGATCACTTTAATCGAATAATGCAGTCTTCATCCTCTCAGCCACATTCACAATCAGGGCTAAAACTTGGGGAAAAATCAGAGCATCCATTTTCCGGCTTAGTTGGGTCGAGATAGTGGAAGAAGATGGTGCAAGACTTCACAAGCGCAGTTCATTTGCACAAAATGCAATCTGCCTTATGCTGCACAGCCAACAAAAATATGTTTTTTCGAATATCATAATCAAAAATTAAAATTATCTCCGTAAAGCAACCTAATTCACAATTGATTTTTTTTTTCACTCAAAGCCCCAAAAGTGCCTTGAGACACTTATTCACATTTTCTCACCTGACAGGTAAACGAAAGCTTCTACACCTTTTCTGAGCTCTTTTTTGAATTCAGGGTCAACAATATACCTTAGAAAAAATTATACGACTTATTTTCTTCCAATATTTTCAAAAGTAGTCTTAGAGGGTTAATCTATATCTATACTATTATATAAAGAGGTAAGGTTTGTTTGTTTGTTTGTTTGTATGTTCCGGGTAATCTCTGGAACTACAGAACCGATTCAAAAAATGTTTCTACTAATAGAAAGCTACACTATTCCTGAGTAACATGGGCTATATTTTATTTTGATAAAAGCAAGGGGCGTGGCACTTTACGTGCAATTAAAACCTTTAACTCGCTATATCTTGGTTCATATGATAGCAAGAGTCTTAAAATTCGGTGTCAGGATGCACATAGCCTATGTTAAGCACTTCACAAAATATGAACGGGACTAGACACCAGGGGCGTGGTGGCTATAAAACTTTAATTTAGGGTGGCCCTCATACGCAATTATTTTTAAAATAGCATTTTTACAAAGACCACTTAATCGATTCACATGGAATTTACACCACATGTCATTTATATTAAGACGCATAGCTAAGACGATGAAACTTTTATTTAGGGTGGCCCTCATACACAAATATTTTAAAAATAGCGATTTCTCAAAGACAGGTAAATCGATTCTCATGAAACTTACACAGTATGACTTTTATATTAAAGAACATAGATTAAATTGTAAAAATTTTATTTAGGGTGCATACTTAGAGTGGCCCTCATACAAATATATTTTTAAGTACCTATCATTTTCACGAAGACAGGTGAATCAATTCAAACTGAATTTACACCACGTATTTCTTATGTTAAGAAGCATAGCTTAGGCTACAAAACTTCAATTTAAGGTGGCCCTCACGCTAAAATATTTTTTAAATATCATTTTCCCGATACCGCTAAATCGATTCTTATGTAATTTACACCACACGACTTTTATATTAAAAAGCACAGATTAGATAGTAAAAATTTTACGTACGGTTCATACTTAGGGTGGTCCTGATACAAAAATATTTATAAATATCATTTTCTCGAAGACCGCTCAATCGATTCTCATGGAATTTACTCCACATGGCTTTTATATTAAGAGGCACAGATAAGGTAGTAAACCTTTTATTTAGGGTGCATACTTAGGGTGACCCTCATACAAAACTATTTTTAAAAATAATTTTCACGAAGACAGGTTAGACGATTCACACCGAACTTAAGCCACGTATCTCTTATGTTAAGAAACATAGCTTAGGCTACACAACTTTTATTTAGGGTGGTCTTCATACAAAAATATTTTTTAAATATCATTTTCTCAAAGACCGTTTAATCGATTCTCATGGTCTTAACACCACATGACTTTTATATGAAGGGGCAGAGATTAGATAGTAAAAATTTTACTTAGGGCTCACACTTTGGGTGGTCCTAACACAAAAATATTCTTAAATATCTTTTTCACGAAGACAGGTTAATCGATTCATACCGAATTTACACCAAGTAACTTTTATATTAAGAGGCGTAGCTAAGGCTTCAATACTTTTATTTAGGGAGCATATTTAGGGTGGCTTTCATACAAATATATTTTTTGAACATAATTTTCTCGAAGATCGCTTAATCGGTTCTCATGGAATTCACGCTACGAGGCTTATATATAAACAGGCACAGATTAGAATAGAATGGGTGATGCCACGCCCCCTTATCTAAAAGAAAATAAGATTCATCATATCTTATCAACTATTTGATGCAGATAAATGACACTTGGTACATATATAAAGAGTAGAGAAAGAAGTAAGATTCCATTCCAAAAATGGGCAGTACCACGCTTCCATATGAGAAAAAATCAACTTTTTTATGTATTAACAACTATTTGACGCAGAAGGATAAGATTTGGTGGATATGTTTCTTATAGTTTGTAAAAATTTCTTAACATAGTTTGGTTTGGAAAAAATGAGCCAAAAAGAAAGAAAGTTAGATTCAATGAAAAAATGGGTAGTGCCATGCCTCCAAAATAAGAAAAAACTATGACTATGAGACTCGGTACATATATAGAAGGCAAGGACTATAACCAAATTAAACTCATGCAAAGGTGCTGATTCTACGTATTCCAATCATTCCCGCCAATTCAATTGTTCATTTATGAGACAAATAGAAAAACCACTCTTTATCCACTGTTTATCACTCGCAATAAGATTAATATCAATAAAAATAGTTTTTACTTATTTAATCCAACTAAAATAAAAACACAGTATGTTTTATTTGTTTAGGCGTAGCAATGCGCGCCGGGTTTTGCTAGTGCTAATATAAAGATAATTTTTAATATTAAAATTAAATATCATCTACTTTGTTTGTTTAAACATAATTTTTTATTTATAAAGTTAGTTAATTTTTTTATTTATAAAGATAGATGTTTCTCAAAATATCTTTGATAAAAAATCCAATTTTTTTTTTTGATTTTTTGTGTGCTATTCTTCAATTAATTCTTATAATGTATCTGCTTTCAAATCAAAATTCCCGCCATAGCAATAACATTAATTATAAATAAAATATCGAAAATATTTTGAGAAACATTTTCATAAATGAATATAAAAAAATTAAATTAATTATCAAGAAATAGATTTCTGAAAATGTATGCTTGGTCCTCAGAAAATTGAAAAAAAAAAAAATATAAATAAAATATCCATGACTGTTTATCATCGTTAGTCGTCCATCGGTTCAAAATAACTATCTAAAAAAAACAAATTTCCTGAATTGGCTCCACAAAAAATAAAAATAAATAAAAAACGTTCGAAGCTTTTTTTTTGCTTTGAATATTGACATATGTTTAAATAAAACACTTTAAAATTGCAATTTAATTAATTTTTAATTTTTTCGCAAAAGCTTTATCAAATTTTTTAAAAATGATAATCATAAAAAAAGAATTAAATAAACAATGCTTACAGGTAATTGATAACACCGCGCCTTATAATTAAATATAATTTATTAACAGGCATTAAATACAAAAAAATAAATTAAAAAATGAATTAAAAGTAAACCAAAATAAACATTTACTAAAAATTTCAACGAAAATGTAATAAATGTGTGTTTATTTTTTTTTTTTAAATTATTACTGGTATGTTAACACAATAAATTAACAATTCAATGCTAAATAATATAAATCAATTACAACAACAAAATGCAACAATTACAAATCAACAAAAAACGTAATTAAGTCATAAAATCAATTGACGTTGAACGACGAGCGATTTTGTTGCTGAAAGCGGCCGGGTAACGTTTGTACTGTGTTGCAGCACCATGCAAACACCAAACATTTTATTTTTCCACACCAATGAAATGAATCAAATTTGATAAAAAAAAAAATAAAAAATTGACGAAATAGAGGAGAAACAATGGAAACATTTTTTAATACAATTATGCACGCTCCGAGCGAGAACAATAAACAATTAAACTAAAAAAAAAAATTAAATTGCAAAAAAAAATCAAAAACTTTAGCACACACTGGTAGCGCCGCAGTTGTTAAAGTTTGCTGAACTCAGTCGCGTGGAATTTTATTGCTAATTGCAACAACAACACAACTATTAGTGCCTACGCAGAAGTTGGCTAGAAAAATTTATCGTATTTTTTCTTCAGCAAAAAGACGTCTAGCCTCAAGGTGAAAAAACAAACAAACAAAATACTAAAATTAATCAAAATGATTAAAAGTTGTCAAATAAACAAAATTTCCATGTCAATATTTTGTTCCTTTCATTTGACATTTATTGATTCCATATAATTTTCAAAATCCGACAATGTCTAAACGTTTGGCTTGGAGCTTAAGTTAAGGTGTGAATGACCCGCATATGTTGGATGGAATACAATTAAAAAATCCACCAATAATACTCAGCTACTCCCTTTCTGTTATATCATAAATTTTAATATAATTTTTAAAAAAATATTTCAAACAAATTTAAGTTTCTGGTTACGCCCTCAATCAATGGTAATTTAAAAAAAAATCCAATTAAAATTTTAAATCAAATTTATGCAGAACACTTTCCTATTATTTTTTTTTTGTTTTAATTATGACCAACTTTTATCACAATTTCATGTAAATTATTTTCTCTACGTAGAAATAAATAAAAAAATGAATTTTTTATGACAAATGTCATAGCAACAATAAATGTCCGGCTTAGAAGCTTTGCAGCACGTGACTCAGACTTTTGGCATTTCTAGTGAGGCTTAAAATTAAAGCGCGGAAAAAATATGAGAAATGAATGTTGTAGTAAGAAAGAGAATGACGATAAAATGAGTGCGACAGTGTGACAGCGCGATATCGAGTGCTAACGAGCGCCGTGCAACTAACAAAGTGTCAGATAACCAGCTAGACAGTTAGCAGACAGCTTATGAACAAACTTACTGACAAACTGCGAACTAACAGATAAGGAGAGACGACGTATAGAGATTAAGTCTTGGCTCGTTATAGCCAAGTTAAGAGCTGCAACTAGAGCAGAAACACGCGCTGCTACTGCTGCTGTATGCAATTTAAGCGCGAAAAATGTTATGGCAACAACAACTAGATAATGTTGCTGCTTTTAACAACAGTGTAACTTTTATGGTACAAATATTATAAAAATATAATGGAAAATATATTGAAAATTAGAAAAAATTAAAAATCTTTCAAAAGTCTTTGTCATGAGAAAGTTCAAAATATTTCTGAACATTTTTTTTTAATATTTTTTTTCCAAAAAATGTTATAGTTTCACTTACAACAAAAAAAAATACTGTAAGGCGATTAAAAATGTACCATAAATTATCTCTTGATTTCTGCTTTTTAAAAACAATGTCGAAGCGATTTCCTTGAAAAAATGGCTTAAACCTAGTTCAACCTCATAAATATTAAAAAATCCGTACATGAAATAATTTTTCTTGTATTTGGAAGCAAATTCATCAAAAAAGCAATATAGAGTAAGTACTAATTTCTATATAAGCCCAAATTGTATTTTCCTTATAACTTTCATTAGCGTTATTGTCGAATTAACTTTTTTTAAACGAACAATTGTTCATCGTTGATCACATCGAAAAAAAAAAACTATGATAATTTTGAACAAAGTCAAAACAATCGACGAGGTCGTGTCAGGGATCATTTATTGGGTTTTGGGACACTCAGAATTAAAATTATCAATCTCGCTATCGATAATTCTACCAAATTTAAATTAAAATTTCTGTATTTAACAGCAAAATATCAAAGATTGAAACTAAATAATTTAATAAATAAAATGTTAATTCGAAAATTGTCTTAGAGCGTTTTTAGTATTAATGCCAAATACATTCATGTATGATGACTTGCATAAGGAACTCATTATTGAAAGAAATGACAGCAGTCTAGCAACCAAGGGTGACCAAACAATTAATTTTGTTCATCAATTTTTCTTCTCCTCAATAAATTCGCTTAGTTACCATATTTTTTAATTGATAGATGCTATATCATCTCCTTTAGAAGTGGCATACGCTAATAACCCCGTTAAGGCATGAGAAAATTAAATCAGAAAGTAATACAAAATTTAATAAATTCTACAGTCTGATCGTCGGAACTAGTAAAAATTTTGAATCATACATACAAATGTATATATCCCGGTGCTGAAAACAAATTTTCTGATTCGACGTTGGAAGGTTGCATTGCCAAAAGACTAAACTTTCTGAAACTATCTTTCACTGTTTCCTTTTGTAGAATTTGAGTCATTAGCAAAGTCCTTTGAAGATCCTACATTTCGTCCAAGCATATGCAGTTTTATCTTCATAGGTAAATTTAAATCTGATTCATATTCAAATGAAATGATAGAAATAGTGATTTTCTTATCGACTGTTACCTCGATCAAAATTCTTTTTGGAAACTTGTTATTAGAAAAATTCGAAATCAACCTCCTAAATAAAAAAATTAAAAAAAAAACAAAATAAACAAAATAATTAAAAAAAAAAATAAAATTTGTTTAAAAAAAAAAAATTATTAAAAAAAAAAAAATTTAAAATAAAAATGAAAGAATAATAAAAAAATTAATAAAAAAGTTAAAAAAAAATAAGGTGCAATCATATGAGAGGATATTATCAGTATTCCTTCACTGAGAAAATAATTTGTTTGGATATTTATAACACATGTATATTTCATATAGAGCAGCGGTGGGCATAGAAATCTAACAAAAGAGCAAAACAACAACATCAAAAACAACGAACGAAATTTTAAAGTTTTTTTTACTTTCATTACCAAATTTGTCATTAGCACAAAAAAAACCAAATTGCACTACAAACAAAAACAATTGCTACATTCGTCAAGACACAATGCGGCACCGACGTTTATGTCTTTGTGTTTTGTTTTCATTTGAATTCAAGTCAACGCTGTGCCTCGATAGCGTTGAAATTCTGCGAATTTTTTTTCGCTTGCTTGTGCGTTGAATAACTGTGAGAGCAATGAGAGCAAATAGAGCCACTATGTGCCCATCACTGATATAGAGCAATAAATATTTATTTGAGTCAAACATAATGTATTTGGATCAAATAGTGGTATATGTGGGTTGAATCGTTTCTGTTTGACTCAATCAAATATTTAATTGCTCTTTATCAAATATAACTTGTTATATTCAAACAAATCATTTTCTCAGTGTAATTAATAACTTTAATTTTCAGTACTAACCAAGTTCTGGCTACACATCAAACAATATTTTTAATAAAAACCTTTTTGCTCAGAAGATTCAATCATATATTTTGAACAAACAATTTGAAATAATATACAAAGTAATTTAACATATTTATGCAATTCACAGTTCACAGTAAAATTGTAATTGTGACAAAATTATAATGTGTCAAATCATGCAAATGTGCGCTCAAAAATGTATTGCTTGCACTCTCTTTTCCCTATACGATTGTTTCACCAAAATAGAAAACGAATCACTAGTGGTAATTTGCATTTATATGGGAAACAACCACCTTACCTTACCACCTCGTAAAATATTATAAAATTACAACATTGTAATTTTACCAGATCAATTCATTGTAAATTGATGTGAATTGAATAATTCACGTATTTACGTAAAATTTTCCCCATATCCTATATAAAAACTAAAACAACAAATAAATAAAACGTTATTTCGTAACGCCCACACTTTACGTTTATTTTTTTCTTTAGTTTTTATTTACTATATAGATTAATTGTTTTGTTTTTGTTAGTTGTTTTACATACTCGAATGTAAATAAATTTTAGTTTGTATTTTTGAAAAGCATTCTGCAACTACATATGTCTGTTAAGTAAAGTAAACATATTTTGTTTATTTTAGAAATTGCATTGAATGTAAAAGTACTTGAAATTCTTAAGCATTTGCTTGTGAAAAGTGGGATTACATATTTTCGTATTTATTTAAGCAGTGTTTAATATAATTTTTAATCATAAAAAACTCTAAGATTATAAAACAAATTGAGTAGTAAAACAAGAAAAAAGGGTTATGGTGGGAAAAAACTATGTAAATTTGACTATTTTTTAGTAACTATGACAAAAAATCTGATTGATGCTCTTATCAATCAAAATTTTTTGCTAGTTGAGTTGTTAAAAAAATTGATTGAACTTCACAAAAACTTTTTCAAGTTTCAGTTTAACTTAAATAAATTTTTAAGCTGTAAAAAAAATGTTTGAAGCTGCAAAGTTTCAAGAATCTGCTTGAATGGTTATAATATTGAATGACAAAAGTACTTGCAGTAGTTTTAAAACTGATTGAGCTGCAAAAATCTTAATCAATAGCAGCAAAGAAACTAATTACTAACGCAAGTAAATGAAGCAGAATATTCAGCAATTTACTATCGTTTGCTACTAAATGTTATTTTTTATCACAAAATCAAACAAAATCTGTGCACAAAATAATGCTTGTTGTAAATAATATATTCATTGGTTTTGTAATATTACAGCATTTTTGTGGAAGATTCAATACAAGACTGTTCAATAATAAATTTTTCATGAAGTAAATATTTGGTTTAAACACCTGTTCAATAGCTTGGTTAAATGTAAGTGCCTATTAAATATGTGTATGGTCATTACAATACTAATAAATGCTTTTTAGTTACATTAAGCAGACACTTTTACACTTGACATTTATTGCACCTCAAAAGCTTCTTGTTGTTAATTTACTTGCAAATTATATAAATTTTTATTATATTTTGAAAATCCTATTATCTTCGAAAACATGTTATGACTGTGCAAACCACAATTAAAGATATCTTCATTATGGCTTTTGAATAATTTTTGCATAACTTAGCAGTAAAAATTATTGTTTTATGATTTAATGCTTTTTATGTGGAAACTTTAAATTGCAGAAAAATTTATTGTCGAATTTCATTACAAAATTGTTTTTAATTAACTTCAAATTGCAAAGCAATACAACTTAAAAGAAACCTTAAAAGTAGTATTTTTTTTTTAACATTGAATAATTAAAAAGAAATTAGTGAAACGATTAGAAAATACAATCTGACTAAGTATCAAGCAATGTACCTAAGTTGCGACGCACAGATTTAAATGAATTTTGGTTCAGTTGCTGAGGTTTGAAAAACTTATTGTGTAACATCTGCGGTGGATTAGTCTGGAACGTTTAAAGCAGTGGTGGGCACGTAGTGTCCCTATCCGCCCTCATTGCCCGCACCGTTATTCGACGCACAAGTAAGCGAAAAAAAAATTCGCAGAATTTCAACGGTATCGAGGCACAGCCGTTGACTTGAATTCAAATGAAAACAAAAACAAAAATAAAGGCATAAGCGACGGCGCCGCATTCTGTCTTGACAAATGTAGCAATTGTTTTTGTTTGTAGTGCAATTTGGGTTTTTTTTTTGTGCTGTTGGCGAATTTGGAAATGACTTGTTTAGCCCTTTTGTTAGATTTCCATGCCCACCACTGGTTTAAAGTATACGTCAAAAATCGTCACGATATTCTTTGTGTTTGATCATATATATGTTTTTCTCACTCTGAATAAAGGAACAAGAAAAGTGGTTAAATTAAACACTGCAACAAAAATTACCAAGTCTTGGTTTGTTCGCAATATCTTGCGAACTAAGTAAGATAGTGATAAATGCTTTAAGCAAAAGTTCCTTGGTGATCAATTTCCAAGATCAATTCGAGGTCAACTGTGATTTTTTATATGCAAAACTTTAATTTTTATATTTTGCTGCTCCCAACCCTTTGTGCCCTAAGCGGCTGCTCCCTTTGCCTTCTAGCTCCGCCCCTGAACTTTTGATAAGTGAAATCGCACTTCGTTTTGACATAGTTAGTGAAAATTCACTACAAACCTTGAATCTGATTTTTCGAAATAGAGATTTGAATTGGCCGCCGAGATCATGCGATTTAACACCACGAACATTTTTCTTTGGGGTTATGTTAAAGATAATTCAATGCCATTGCTACACCAACAATTCAAGCACTAAAGAAAATAAAGAAGCTGTTATAGTTGTAAAATACAGTTGGCAAAAACTTTATGATAAATTGCAATTCAATTTTTACTCGGCGACAAAAACTAAGACAATATAGCCAAAAGTGAAAAAGTTGTTCAACAACAGAATGAACATTTTTAGGCAAAGTCGAGGTGAATATTTGGTAGTTATTGTATTCCATCACAAACCTCAGAGCTTATACTTTATGATAAAATTAAAGTCTCACCACTTTTCTCAAAATTATTAGGTTTTCCTATTGATTTAAAACGACATCTTTTGTTGCATAATCCAATTGACACCTCTTGGTGGATAACCATTTAGCACAAAGTTGGATAACACTCGGCTGTTATAAAGGAAATTTTTCAATATATTCAATTTACAAGAAATTCCATTTTTTTTTCATACTATTTACGATCTGTCGACTGGTCTATGTCAGGAAATTAAAAAAAAAAAAAACTCATATTCAAGAAAATGTCGACAAATATCTAAACTTACCTAGCTTTGACTAGGAATAGCAGATGAACACAAGTATTTGCTACTACATTTAAAAAGCAACGATATCATAAAGATTGCAAATTATTCAATTTAATACAGTTTTCTGTCTCGAACAACTGGTACTTATCCTAGCAAACTTAATTGCATTGCTTGCGTACTGTCGGCCACCTTTTGCACTTTATGCTGCTGCTGCTGCTAATCTTTGCTAATGCAATTTCGATGCATCTTTTATCTTCATTAATAAATCCAGTCGTTTATGCGGCAGGGTACTAACTATTGCACATACAATTCATTATAAACTAAATATGTTTTCATTGTTTAATTTCGCAGTTGCTGCGCATAATTAATTATCCATTTAAATTGCAAACAAACATTTGCATAATTGAAAGTAAAAATTGTTAAATAATAAATAAAGTTGTAGTTACCTACCTAGCTATCAGATTATTTTGTCTCGCTATTTGTGCAATCAAAAATAGAGATTCTCTATAGTGTCGACGTCTATGTGGTTATCATGAGCTCATCATTTATTTTTATCGCTAAAACGGAGTTGCAGCAGCATTACCAACTATTCACATTCAGGTTATAACTATGCGACAATATTGGCAATGCGCAAGCAACATATTTTAATAATGAGCTGCTGATACTTGTGCAATCATAGCCTTATGTGAAGAATGAAGAATAAAGTGGCAAATATGTAAAGAAATTCGATTTTTTTTTTGTTTTTCAAAATAAAAATATTAAGATAAAATAAAAACACAACTTCCATCAAAATTCAATCAAATTAATCAAAAAAAAAGGTTTCAATTCAAGAATTCCTCATATTGCCTACCAAATGATTTTTCATATCAATTGCAGCGCAAACGATTTATGATACAACGTTGGTTGATTTGTTGGTTTTTATTTCATATCGCTGCTGTTGTCACTACTATAATCAATGATGCATGCAGCTGTCTGATGTTTGCATCTTTGACGTTGAATGGCTGCCTGCCTGCTTGCATTGAATGCAGCTACAAAAAAAAAATAAAAACCTTAACCTGTAGCTCGTGTGCATACAAAAATAAGTTGGCACTTAAAATAAAAAAAAATAAAAAAAAAACTAAAAGACATTGAAAAATCTTTACTTTGTTTTATTTAAATAAAAATTTATTTTTTTGTTTTGTATAGTTTGTCAACGCTCATGCAGTGAATTGAAAAAAAAAAAGGAAAAAAAATTTACTGACACCAACGATACTTCACGTCACGAATTGCACGTCGTTTCTTCGTCCTTGTCAAAAGCCAAGTTAATTAACTTTTTTTTTTGTTTTGTTTGTTGTTAACTTTATTTGGCTACGTTTTGTAATATTGGTAAATAAATTTTGATTCATTTCTTAATGATGCAAGTAACTAATGTTGTAAAATAAAATATGTAGTTTTCATAGAAAAACTTCTGACTATCTTTGTGGCCATAAAATTTTTGAATATTATATTTTTTTACTACTTGCAAGTTCCTAGAGTATGAGTTATTGCATATCCGTGTTTCTCTGGCTATGACTTTGCACTCATGATTTTTTTATTTAATGATCTAAGCAAAAGATTTAAATATTAATACTGGAAAAAATTTACATATATATAGCCGATATTAAATGAATGCCACTTTTTCAAATCTCTAAATCATCTAAAGCGTCATTACATTATACTGATGACTTTTGTTTTATTCATTTGAAGCAATAATTGCTTATAATATGTAAAAATCTATTAATTACATACACAGCTCTATGCACTAGAAAAGTGAAGAAATAGTTGCCCAAAAAAAGTTCGGTCTTCTAATTCGCTTCATTATGATTTTTTCGTTTTTTTTTTTGGCATCTGGCAAATTTTCAAACAAAAAAAATTATTTTTTATCAAATAATATTGCTTTTCCTAAAAAGAATTTCTATACGGCAAAAAGTTGAAAAGAAAAAGTCAAATAAAAAGCAGTTTGATACAAAAGAATTGAAGCTTGCCCTGATTAACAAAATTGTCCAAAATATTTTGGCGGTTCATAATTTTAATCAAGAAAAGTTTTCATACTTACTTACTCAACTCATTCCAGACTATTGGATATTTAAATACCCAAAAAAGAGTGAATTTTAAAAAATCCTATCAAGCGACAGGTAAGAGGTGTTGTGGTTCTTAAAGCTATTTAGGGTAGAGAAAGGATTCGTCTGAAATGAATATTTTTATTTTTCCAAACTGCTTTGATTAACCTGTATTTTAAGGAGGTAGAATTTAGGTAACATAAAATTTTGGTGGAAAATGGATCCAGACTTAAAGAAAAAACTTGAAACTAATTCAAAGATGTGTGATGCTATAATAAAACAGATTTGATTGAATGAAAAGTTGGACGGTAAATTTTTTTTTTTTATTTCATAGAGGGCTATTGAGTAAAAATTTACCCATGCCATATCTCCTGTGTGCCGATAGGGAAAAATTTCATTTTTTCATCAGCAACTTCTATTGATGCTCTGACCTCCCGCACCAAATTTTATCAAACTTGTACGTCCTCTTCTGGTACCAGTCTGGAATGGGTTAAATGGGTTAAATGGGTTCCTGCTATTGTTAAAAAAATTAAATTAAAAAACATAACTAACACAATCTAAAGTTAACAAAATTAATCCGAAAAATATAGTAAAAAAAGTGCAATCCGTGGTGCTTATCAACTTTATTTTGCGTGTAAGTTAGCTAATTGCTTATGAATATCCTTTGCTCTCCTGTGGGTCCGAATTTTGGAACATTGGATCACACAAAACTTCTTATCTAAGCATTCGTAACTATCAGAAAATGAATGAACCTTCCGAACTGTCCGGTGCTGCCCACAGAACGATCAGGCGCTTAAAGAGCGTAAAAATGAGAACGATCAGGCACTTAAAGAGCGTAAAAAGGCATTAAAGAGCGTAAAGAAGGGTGTTCATCAACACCTACTTATCGTAGCTTGTGGTAGTGGGCACCATTGTTCATGTCTCTTCAACTTTTTTTCTTATGTTTCTACGTATGTAATTCCGACCACTAAATTTCCTACTTATAAAATACGTTATTTTTGCACAAAATTTTCCGCCGAATTTAAGCAATTAAGTAAATGCACTTAAATAACATTACCGCAGAGTTAATTTTCAACCTCAAATTTCTGCAAAAAAACACAAATTATCGATTAAATTATTAAAATAAAATATAATTCTGCTTACACCGCTAACTTGCGTTGGCTTAGGTGGGTGTTATTTGCAACCCTGTCTTACATTTGGTCTGTATGTCTATCCTTTTGCCTGCACTAGTACTTGTTTTTGTAACTGCTGCCACTGCTTGGTATTTCCACATTACACTTGAATTGGTCTCGAAAACGCGTTGACGCAGTTGAATGCGTAACGAACGCACAAGCACAGCTTCAAGGCAATATTCGGACGTTTTCTAGCATTTTGTATATGAAAGGGATGCATTTTTTCGTAATTTTACCTTTTGCGGCGAACTCACAATAAGTGGGGCGTCGCATTGGCATAACCACCAATGTGTTTTCATGCACCCCTGACACAAGGTACGCTTTTGATTTTGTTGCTTTTTCTATGAAAACTAACCCTGCACCACCATATCAACTTAATTTTTACACTAAAGAGGATGCTGACAAAGTGGCAACATAGCAGCAGCAGCAGCAGCAGTTACGAGTAGCATGTAACTCACCTTTGTTTAACGCATAGTCGCATTATACATTGAAAAAAATATTACAAAGTATCCCATTGCGAAAAATTATTCACTGATTTGCGAGCTCAGCGTGCTTTGTCCTGTAATAAAGAAAGGAGACCCGACAATCTGCGCCAACTACGGGGGTATCAGTCTTATTTCCATCGCATATAAGATCATCTCGAGCGTATTGTGTGAAAAATTGAAGCCGTAAACAGAAACGCTGATCGGATCCTATCAGTGTGGCTTTAGACATGGTATATCCACCATAGAACAGATTTTTACACTACGTCAAATCCTGGAGAAAACCCATGAATCGACACTCACCATCTCTTCGTCGATTATAAAGCTGCGTTCGATAGCCCAGTGCGGAATTGCCTATACGCAACAATGTCTGAGTTCGGTATACCTGCAAAGTTGATAAGGCTCTGCAGGATGACGTTGAGAAATACGTGTAGCTCCGTCAATGACCTCTCCGGAACTTTTAATACCGAGCGAGGTTTCAGACAAGGCGACCTGCTCTCGTGCAATCTCTTCAATTTCATTATGGAGGGGATCGTACGAAAAGCCGGTGTGCATCATTATGGCACCATTTGCTTCAAAGGTGTTCAGCTCCTTGCGTACGCTGATGATATTGATATTATCGGTCGGAGCAAGAGAGATGTTACTGCTGCTTTCACTGCTATTGAAAAGGAATCAGCCAAAGTGGGTTTGACGGTAAACGAGGGCAAGACGAAATACATGATGTCTACTAACAACAACAAGAGAGCACGGGATCTAGACTCTCATGTTACAGCGGGCAACTGTAAATTAGAAGTTGTCAAGGAATTCATTTACCTTGGCACTGCCGTAACCAGCAACAATGATGTCAGTCTGGAGATTAAGCGGATAATAACAATTGCTAATAGGTGCTACTACGGTCTCAGTGAGCAATTACGTTGCTGAGCTCTCTCTCGATCGACAAAGCTTACACTCTACAGGACGCTCATTCTACCTGTGCTTCTTTATGGCGCTGAGGCATGGGTGGTTTCGCCAACAGACGCAGCCGCTCTTGGAGTGTTCGACAGGAAAGTTCTCTGCAAAATCTTTGGTCCTGTTCGAGTTGGCGACGACTATCGCATTCGAATGAACCACGAGCTGTATGAGCTCTACGCCGACATTGACATAGTTAAGCGTATAACAATACAGCGACTACGCTGGCTGGGTCATGTCCATCGTATGGATAAAGTAGCTCCACCGAAAAAGGTATTCGAAGGGAAGGTCCCCGGTTAACGACGAAGAGGGGACCATGCCTCCGGTGGATAGACCAAGCTGAGGAAACCCTAACCACGCTTGGCATTAATATGTGGAGAAGGCGCGCGCAAATCAGAGGCGCCTGGCGAGAGAAAGTTTTTGATTTTGAAATATAATTTGTTACTTTTCATACATTCAAAGTACTTATATAAATAAAGTCAACATTTCTTATAAATATTGGTAATACAAATTATTTAAATAATTTTCCTATTTTGTTTCAATAACTACTTTAAAGTAAGTTATTTTTTTCAGTGAATTTATCTAGAAAGAAATATATACAAAGTTTTTTAACACGCTTATCAAACAATCGAAAATCACGAATTTAGCAAAATTATGTTAAACTACGATAATTTGATATCATCATATCCAATAAATTATAGAAATCCAGTTTTGTTGCAATGTATCACATATAAAACGTGTGAATTTTAAAAACATCATTTAAGCTTCATGTAAAACTTATTAAAGTTGTGAAAAACTACTGCATAAAAAGACTTCAAAAGTTTGCTCCTCAGCATGTCAATTATTGAAAAGCTGTAAAACAAAATACTAGGTACTTATCCCAAAATCAATCGATAAGTACCTACATTTATAATGTCTGTAAAAGTTGCAAGCTAATAGTCAAACATTTTTGTATATTGCATTTTTTCCGAACTTGTATTAAATTTGCTAAGTGCTAAGTGATAAGTCTAAAACAAATACTTAACAGATTTTGTACAATTGAGTAGAACACATTTGCTTAAATATCAGTAAGAAAATTTTAAGATTAAAATTCAAGGCACTTGCCATACTATGAAAATCAACTTATCATATTAAACTTATTTATAATTGATAAGTTCAAGTTTTGGAAAAGTTGCTGAGAGTGAACTTTAATCTTTCTGCAGCTGAATTTCTTTCTCACTGGGATATGAATGACAGCAGATTTTGCCATTTTTCAATAACTGTTTGCTGTCTCTGTCTATTCTTGCAATTTTCGCTCTTCTAATTTACTGTTATTACTGCTATCAAATACGGTTTTACGTACAATTTTGTGTGCTTCCTTGTCCACGCATTTTCGTTAGTTTTTGTTGTTTTTGTAGTTGTCATTATCCTTGTAATGGCGTTATCCTTTATATCTTGAATTCAATACACTGCTTGCTGTTGATGTTATTTAGTGTTATTTTTTTTTAACGTTTCACGTATCTTTTGTAGATTTTTCGCATCATAGTGCAAAACCCTTTTATTTTTTATGATTTTTTTTCCTTTCGTAAATATTTCGTTTATTTTGCTCTTGTCCCTTTTATTTTTTTCTATATATTTTTCCCCATTCATTCTACATGTTTATTCAACCCCTACGAAAGTTCGTATTTACTGAACGATATTTTTTTTTTCGATTTTTGCATTCGTCGTTTATTACGATTTATTTTGCTCTCAATGCGGTTCGTTGTCTGCCGCCTCTCTATTTCACTGTCTCCTTGCAACGTTGCCAGATTTCATTTATATCCTCTAAATAGAATATTTGTAGATATTTTTGAGGATTCAAGGATTTGACTTGAGTGTTTGTTCAGTTTGTGTTTTGTTGTTTTTTTTTTTCATTTCGTTTTTTATTATTACTCTAAAGTTTAAAATGAGTTTGACTTGAGTTTGTAAGTGTGGGTTGGGTTGGGTTGGAGGGTGTGAGTAGTACAGCGCGACATGGCACTGGTGACAGGAGCATTTTTTCTATTTTTTTTTTTATTGCTTTTTTTTTGGGAGGCAGGTTGCACGAGGTCGTCATTGCTGCAGTAGAGCACGTGTCTAAGCCGTGCATATTTAAGAATTTTAAGGATTTTTTGTTAGTATTTCGAAAATTTTTTATTCTTACTAAATAAGGGTTATTTTGGTCGCGGAGCGTGAATTTATAAGAGGCTCATTGAGCGACTGGGGAGAGTTATATAAATAATTGATATTTCTTGATGTTGTTTTTCCACTGCGCAAATTTGTGAATTTCTTTGCTATGATCTTGATAAGAAATGTGATGATAAATTTATAATCCCAGAAAAGTTTTTCTTGTTTTCAACAGTTTTCTTTTTTTTGCTCTTCGTGAATTATTACGATGTCAGTGACTTTCAAAACCTAAATAGAAAATTAAAGTAAAAAAAAATAAATAAACTCTGTTCTTTGAGTAGTTAGTTGACAAACAAATCTTATAAGAATTATTATCTGATTGTGTGGTTGCTAAAATGTTTTAAAATCTATATGTAAGTCTCTGTATAACTTGCGAGGTCTTTTTAGTTGCTACTCCAATTTTTCCAATATGAAAAAAAAAAAAAAAAATAAAAAATAAATAATAAATCGACCCTGTTTATCCTTTTAGAGTGAAAAACCACTCTGGTCAAGTTTTAGAGCTAAAGCCATCAAAAAACTAAATGTTAATTTTATTTTAATATATCCTTTGTAAATTGAATACTAATTTTCTTTCTTTTTATATTTTTTCCAGGTACGTACATGGTTTCTTATACTGGTAATGTATTAGTAAGTTCGTATTATTACTAGTTTCTATTTTTTGGAAAAACTGTACGATTTTAGTCGCTCCCCTGGGTAATCAAATTATAAATCTTAAGAAGGAGTGAGTTTCTCTATGTTTTTAAGAATCGAATTTATGTCTAAACTAATAAAATATGTGCATCATTTTTGCTGTTAAAACTATTTTAATTAACAAAATTTATCATATTTTCTTAATTGTTCCAAATTTAAACTAAATGTTCACATTCATATTTAAACAATAACTGGAAAACATTCAGCATTAACTACTCATTTTTGTTTTTTTTCCGACTTTTCCAAATTGTCCTGTATTTTATGTGTTTCTCATAAAAATTTCAAATAACAATAAAATAATAATTCATTCACATTTTTTCATGCAATTTATTATGCTATACAGTGATGCTGCTTTTGCTGGATTTATTGTTATTTTCTTTTTTGACTTGTCTGAATCGCATTATCCATCTATGGGCATTTTCAAGCGCAAAGTATCCTCAAAAATCTTAAAATGTATTTTTTTTTTGAAAAAACGCAAAGATTTTTTAGAAAGCTTAAACACTTCTTAAAATTAATTGATATGAATTTATATTGAGATACTAATAACTGAAAAACTTGCGTGCGTATTCTTCGAGTTTTATATAAATTGAGGGGCTACCAACGGGGGACAAGCACTTTTGCGGACCCCAAGAAATGTTCGTCTGAAAAATGCTAATGACCCGTACATTTTCTATAATTTTTTTTTTATTGCACACAAATTATTTACTGATTAAAACATGTTTTCGTCAACTTATTAATTTTTCCCTCATGATTCAGTTTCTTTTGCTGACTCGAAACTTTTTTTTGCGAAGTGTCCAATTGTTTTGCCGACCAAGCAGATTTTTCGCTATCAAATACATTTTTCCGCCGATCAGCTATTTTTTTTTGACAACCATCAAAATGGAGCAACCGTTTTTGAAAAATTTTTATAAAAGATTTTTGACTCCCATATAGGTAAAGTCAATGAGCACTGCGTCCATGCAGCTTTACTCTGCTCCATCACTGACATCCTATGCTGGGTTAAGCCGAGCATACGTATGCTTGGTGAAGGATAACTATAGTATGCCTTGGTACGCCACCAAACAGCTGACGTCAAACAAGAATAGTTTGCAAAAACAACATAGTATCAATGTGAAAGCGTTGCTTCAAAACGAGGTAAATGGAAAACGTGTAATTTTTTATACCAATTCAAAAACCTTATAAGTTACTTATGAAATTGTCCGTGTATACAATGTGTCTTTATTTATATCAAATATTTATATGTTATTGTTTTTGCTTAGAGTTATGTTGTTTCTGTTGTTGTTATTGTATTTCGTTATCTGTTAAATTATTCAATGTATTTTTTTACTGCTGCTGCTCCCGTCATTGTTAATATTTGTTTTTTTTTTCGAATTTTATTTTTAATTCTAGGTGTTGGCAGCACTGCTACAATTTGTATGACCCCTAGCGCAATCAGTTGTTTTGCTATCTATCAGAGCAGCACATAAAAGAATACCAAAATGATTTTATTTTTACTACCTATTTTACATGACGTAAATATTTTCGATTTTTCATATAAAATGCGAAAATCAAAAACATTACCCATTTCCTTTTCACAAAATGAAATTTTTCTGACACTAATTGTAATTTTTGTTGAATTTTTTTTTCAAAAGCTTATGAAAAAGTTAAAAACTTTTACATAATTTTTGAAACGTAAATTTTTTTTATTCTTTGTTCTATAAAATACGCAGCTGCATTTGTGTATAAAAATAATTTAAATTTTATTTTAAGAGTATACCTACACAAAAGCTATATAAATTACAGCAATTTACGTCAATTTTTTTTTTGTTTTTGCCAAAATAAATTAACACATTTCTTGACACGAAAAGTAAACAATTGATGGTGCCTTTTCAAGTGCAGCAAAAATGGCATCTGTTGATGCAAATTTATTTTATTTGCAAATCGACGGAATGAAAGAAAAAAACTACCAAGTTATTTGCCTAATTTCGTACAGTAAATAAAACTTTGGCAGAAAGAATATTTGCTTTATTACCTACTTTGTTGCTGAAATTTAAATTTGAAAAATTTCTGGAATTTCAGCTCTTTTGAATGTTTGTTGTCAATTTTGCACATTGATTATTTGCTTTTCTACATAATACAATATTTTTGCAAATTTTTGAAGCAGTAAACAAAATGTTAATTTTACGCAAAATTTTATGTACATATGTAAATTTTTAAAAATAATTTGAAATTTTTAATCGAATTTTACAGTCAATTGCAGTAACCAATGTTCATGTGAAATTTCACAAATGGAACAATTTAACCTATTAATTGGTGACATATGTTTCGGCTATTACCACATATATACTCCAATTACCAGGTTAAATTGTTCCATTTGTTGTCTTTGTCATGTTTGTTTATAAAGCATTAACCGATTTGTGAAATTTCACATGAACATTGGTTACTGCAATTGACTGTAAAATTCGATTAAAAACTTAAAATTAATTAATAACATTCAGTCGACTAAAACAAATTAAAAATTTTTAAAAATATATTAAAAAAATCTGTTTTGCAATATTAGGACTTTTTATTCGTTTGAGTGTAAAACTAACTCGAATAGAATGAGAATTTTTCAAGAGAAAGATCCAGTCAAAGTGCTATAAATATTGATGCCGTTCAGGAAAGCGTTGATAAAGACCCAAATTCTTTTCAATAGTAATAAACAACTGCCACAACAACGTGGCGTATTTTACAATTGAACTTGAGCCTTACATCCTAACACAATAATTATCTCATAAGAATTGAAGGGTTTGGATTATCGAAAACTCCGTGAGTTTGCAATTTGCCATGGTACAACTTGACGCTGGCTTTACCAAGAAAATTATCTTCTCCGATAAGACGTATTTTCATCCCTCTGGATCGATAAATAACCAAAATTATTGTTACTGGTCTCAAGTGCACCCACAAAGTATTCACGAGGAAAACTTATCAATTGGTGTGGTTTGTAGCACTGCACCATCATCGCTACTTATCGTTTATTTATGGAGGAGTTGTACAGAATGTAACGAACTTTTTATAGCCTCTGAACTTCTTGTGAGATTATTTAGACCTGTTGAACTCCAACTTCGTGAAGGTCTGATTTATTAAACAAAGTGGTCGAAAATTGTACACATCACATTTGCCTTTGTGAGAGGAGCAGTAAGAGCCAGTTGAATGATATTCTTTTAAGAACATAATTACGTTGATTGTACTTCAAAATGAAGTAAGGATTATTTGCTTATGAAAGTAGTATAAGCTATTTTTTCATACATTGATATATTTTAGGGCTTTCGTTTGAATCAAATTAAAACTAAAGGTACAAATTTATCAATTCGGTTAATGTTTTTAACTAAATATTTGAAAGTGCACAGCTTATCCACGTCCCTTGTTTTTTTTTTTTTTTTAATTCAAGATCAGAGTTTGCTTCAACAGTTTTATATAGTTTTCTAGCGCAGCATTTCAAAGATTGAGAGGCTTCTTTGTTAATATTTTTGTAAAGTGCTTGTTTACTTCACCCATTTCGATATATCACACTCAGTAGAGCTAGAAAAAATATGAAAACTGCAATTCAAGCATTTTTTTTTTGTTGCTCTGTAAGTTTATTTATTTTGCTCCATTGTTTTTACGAAGAAAATCATTTCTCCAATGGTCAGTCATTGATAAAATAAAAAAATTTTTATTAACTTCAAATTAGATTTCGATTGCGTGTTTTCTTTAAATGTAATATAGCTTTTTATTTTATTACCACCGGCTTATTCCTCAAAATTTTTTATTACCTAATCAGTACTTCGGTTAAGCAAAATTGTTTCTTAGAAATTTAACTTTTGTTTATTGATATCTAAAAGTTTTTATTAAAAAAAAAATTTTTTTGTTAGTTAATCAGCTTTCGCCGACTGACTGATTTTTAGCAGCCCAATAAATTTTATTGCCCGCCCCGGTTACTTTAACTACCGACCAAATAAATATTTTTGCTATTTTTTTTTTTTAATTCTAATAAAATTGATATACACAGCTCCTCTTTATGCGTCATTTTATAAGTTTTTTTTCTCAAACGCTTAGTCACGCCATTAAATTTTTCGTGCTTCATTAATAAATTGGCAAAGACTTGTAAATCCAATCCAAAAATTTCAACAATTTGATAAATAAAGATTTCTTAAGAGTCATTCAAAATATATTTAGCTATGCAAATTTGATTTAGGTATGTTAATTTATGCACTATATAACAAAACTATAAATTATAGAATTTATTTTTGACCTATAAAATAATTTAGTCCGACATGTGATTTTTGTTTTTTTGGTTTTACTAATTGTTTGTTTTTATAATTCCATTCTGGTTTGCTTATTTCTTTCGTTTTTTTCTCGATTTTATGTTAAGTCTTTATGATATTTTAACTCATCTGTGTTATTAGTATTTACGAATTTTGTTTGTTGTTTAAACAATGCGTTTTTTTAGTTGCTTTTTTTAATTCCTTTTATTTTTAGTCATTTCAAAAATACAGTCAAGGCTAATTTCAATAACAAACTCGACTCATCTTGATAACTGCAACAACACCACAAGCAGGTTCCTTTGTGTAAGGTCAAAAACCTTTTTAAAATTGAATTAAACTTTTTTTTGTACGTTTTTGATACGAAGATAATACTGCAAATTTAATATTAATGTAGGCCAAATAATTAAAATATAATTTATCTTGCAAAAAATTTGTATGCAACACAAACAAATGAGGAGGTAACTACACCAGATTTGTCTTTAATGGCTTTTCAAAAAATGCTAAAAACCTTTGGTTGAAAAACCATTTATTAGACTTATATTTCATGTTCTGTGCTACAAAAAAATGTTATTTATAATCTGCTTTAAGGGGGGTCACAGTGGAAGTTGTGTGGTTGGTTTTTTTTTTAAGTTGGTACCTTTAGGTGAAATTAGATATGGAAATGTAACTTTTTGTTACGATCATACGAATTGTTTTCACATATTTCAGTAATGATGGATTTTAATAAATTTTTCAGGAATCGTATTGAATATAACCAATAATTAAGGTCAAAAAAGTCACTTTTATGAAAAAGACAAAATGTGATGGGTTTCTTTTACGAGAAGCGTAGATGACATAATTTTTGTTTTTGTGATTTTTATTTTAAATTTCAAAAATAATCGTTATTTCCAACTCATTTCGATGAAAAAATAATTGTTTTTTTAGAATTTATATTTATTTAGATCTAAAACAAGCTCAAATATAGATTTTGATATATTGAGGTAAACAAATTATAAACTATATATTTTGATGAAATATTGTCGTCATTTCCTATTTCTGTAAGTGTTGGATGTTTTGGTCTTTTAATTTTTTTTTTCGCACTCACTCTGTACTAGTCTTCGGCTTATGCAAAGTCTTAAAATACTGTCCGTTACTCTTAGATTTTGCATTATTTTCTGACACTTTTCGATGTTATTCTTTCGAAGATCATCGAAACTTATCGAAAATGTTAATAATTTTCGAGAAACTATTGAAAATTGCCGACAAAAATCGAACCTTATCGAATAACATTAGAACAACCGGAAATAATCAAAAACTCAAAACACCAAAAAATTTGAAACTTATGACAAATGTTAAAAAAAAGCTGAAACTCTTCCAAAAAATTGTAATGTTCAAGAAAGTCAAAAGTTTTCGAAGAGCATTACATCGATTAAAGTCAAAAGCTATCAAAAATATATGGCTTGTGATATTAATCTAAAATTACGATATGTATTGACCTTAGAATATTAAAATCCATAATTGCAAATATCTTTGAGCTAAATGCATAAAAATCCATATTTGCAAATAATAGAAATCCAATTTAACAATATTTGTGATCTTAAAATATAAAAACCCATATGTAGTTACAATTATCTTTGATCTGAAAACACTATCCTTATTTACATATGTTTTTGATCGAAAAAATAGGAATCCGAAATAACAATTATTTTTGTTCGAAATAAATAAAAATCCAAAATAATGATTACTTACTTTCGTCGAAAAAAATACAAATCCATTTAACCCTCTAACCGGCAAGAGCGACTCGAGTTTCTCATAAAAAACCCGATTTTTTGTCAATTACGCTTTTATTTTTGACTTAAGCTGATGACAGTGCCTTCAGAAACATATCTAAGTAGTTACTCAAGGTCTCGTCATCAGATTAAATAAAAAATAAAAGAATTTTTGATAAAAAATCGAGTTTTTCGAAGAGTGCCTCAGGGCACTCTTACCGGTTAAAGGGTTAAGTATAACCATTATGCACGGAGTTCTATCATACAATTCATAATATTTACGTTCCCTAAAATTTTTTTTACATTTAATTTTTCGCATCACTCAGACTTGAATTATAATGCATTTGTTGAACATTGAACTTTGAAAATTTTTCGGAAACACCAAACATGTTACTTTTTGGCCTGAACGTGCCAATTTCGATTCTTTATATCCTCGTCATTACGGCATTATGGTGCAAGTAAAGTATGGCACTATGTACAACTCAGTCACTGTACTAGAACTGCCTCCTTAAATCAATTTTTTCGTGAATGTCAATGTAACCTATTGGTGTACTCTTCGAATATATTTCATTAAAAAATAATGACTAAATTAATTTTAATTTAAGACTAAGTAATTTAAGTCAAATAAAGTGTCTTTATTGCGCTGATGCGGCAACGTTTGATTTACTGCTACGGCACGTGACCTTCAAATTTTACAAATAATTTGGGTGTGACTTTCACGTTGTATTGAAGAAATTCACAAGACGACGTCGTTTATCAAATACATTGATGTAATTTTCGTCAAGTAAATATATAACAAATTATAAAAACGAAAAAAAAAAATATTTAAAAGAAATAATTCAATGTACCTTAATGGCTAATGTAGGTTTTAGCTCTTTCTACTTCACACAAAAAGTTGTCCAATCAACGTCAACGATTAGCATGAAAATAAAATGAAACTAATTTTACTACCAAAGCGTAGATAACATAGAAAATGTCTACCATGTCAACAAAATACTTGAACAACTTGAACTTGCTAACTTTTGAGATAAGATATAGCTCACATGCAGGCACCACCACCTCAATGTTCAGACTGTAACGGCTGCCAAGCGCAGTTAACCAATAATATTAACTGTTTTTATGCTTATCACTAAGCTTACATTTATTTAACTGTCACAGCAACATTTAATTATAAATGACGGTTTTTCTTGTTGTCACTGTCATACACACGTGCTGCTGGCTGGCTGGCTGGCTTTAGTTGAGTTGACTGAATGGTGGGTGGGTGGTTGGCTGATAGGTTGCCTTTGTTTACCATCTATATGTTCTTTGAAGGCTCTGTTTTGTTTTTGGCATGGACATTCTTATCTCTAGTGAGATAATATGTCTGACATATACCGGGTGTTGTAATATAATTTTCCTAATCGAATATATAGTGATAAGATATTGATAAATGTCTTATGCAAAAGTTATAACGTTTTTAGGTGGTCAAATAATAGTGATAATGCCTTTAACTTTAAAAGCAATTTTTATAGTCAATTTGAGGTCAACTGTGATTTTTTAAATATAAACCTATATTTGCGTATTATATGAAAAACAATTTGATGTCTTATATGAAAAGCTTTTCTCTTGGACTTAGATTTATTAATGATAATGTCTATTTAAAAAATTAGAGTTAACTTTGAAAATTGGTTTCATAGCCAAGGGCTAGATGTAACTGTGACCCTCTAAAAAACTTATAACTTTAGCCCAAAACATTTATCCCTATCTTACTTAGTTCTTGAGATACCGGTCTGGGAAAATTAAAATGAAGCATCCGGTATTATTCTCTCTTCTAGTTTTTTACATGAAAATTCGTCACGAATAATTTGATTTGATTTCTTTTTACTTAGCATATAATGCATTTTATGGTTTCACATTTTTGTTATTATTTACAAAATCAAAACTACAGTTCTATAAGTTTTACCATGTAGCTGGCTGTTAAAGTTTTTGAAAAAATAATTAAATGCCAATCAAAAGTCTTTAAGGAAACAACAAAAACCTAGGGCAGGAATAAAAAAAAAACCTTCAATGTATTCCATCTTTAGGTGCGGTTTTCTGTTGGCTTATACGTATTTTGCGTTTGTTTTTTTTTTGTTTTTTTTACCCATATCATATGGTTTTCTTTGTGCACTACCTTTTTTTTTTCTGAGACAGGAGTTTCTTGACATTTTGATGTTTTGTTAGTGATATGCTGCCTTGTCGCTTCTTTTTTTTTCTGTTGCTTTTAACTTAATCTTAAGGTTTTTTCTTTCTAAAAGCTTTTGTTGTTCACTTTACATCATCCATTCCAAAAAATTTGTAGATGTTGATTGATGGCTTTCTTTTTTTTGATGAATTTAATTTATCAGTTGAGTAATTGCTGGAAGAGATAAACCCTTTAATGTTGTATCGATTTTTTAATTGACAGAAAATTTTATTAAGTATATATACATATATTTTTAATTTTTTTTTTATGTATTTTTTTTTTTTTAATAAAACTGAGTTCAATGTTGTTTGAAGTTTATTGAAATTTTATGCGTTCAAAGACTCTTCTAACTGCGGAACTTGCGATAAGAAAATAGTTAGTCAAAGATTTCAAATCTCACGATCGTGCTTTGGGACCGTCCATTAATTACGTGAGGTGTTTTTTTGAAAATTCGGACCCTCCCCCTCCCCTTGGTGAGATTTGGTGAGTTCTGACGGGAACCCCCCCTTTTTTCCGTGAGACTTTCCCTACAATTTTTAAATGTAATCTGCTATAATAATGAAATAAAAAGTTGACTTGAGATTTTTATTGACTTCCCCTCCCCTTGGTGGGATTTGGTGAGATTTTTTCGGACCCCCTCCCTCTCTATTTAGACTCACGTAATTTATGGACATCCCCTTTTGCTTTTTTGGAAACTGAATGGAATATTTATTGCTGGAAACTTGGTTTTTCAAATTTATTGAATATTGAATGATGCTTTAGTCAGTCAAAATTTTGAATTATTCGATACTGCCAATTCGAGTAGGCGTCACGACAAATATTTCTTAAATAATATGAGTTGAAATTCGCGAAAATCTTCACTCATGATGAGGCCCATTATATAAACTCGTTACTTCACATTTGATAAGACCCATTATATCAACTCGTTACTTCACTTCTGATATTTTTTGATTGCTAGTAATTTTCAACAAATCGTTTCGTAAGCACAAAAGTTACTTTTGAATACTATTAACTTTTATAATTTTATGTTAAATAATCGCTACTTTAATCACTCGCTGTTCTTATGTATTACAATAGTCGCTTTTGAAAGCTCGTTATTTATACATAATTTATTGCTTTTAAAAACTTATTTCTTTGAATTACTCGCTACTCTTAATGCTTGTTTTTGTACGAATTTGATACTTTAAAATATTCGTCCTAAGTGCAAGAAAAAAATATAAATTTTGTCATTATTTTGTTTACTGGACCAACTTCTTGGCGTCCGTATCACAAACGTTCGTAAAACACTTCAAACCTTTGACCTTTTGTTTAATCCAAACGATCTGACCTGTGTCATATATTCACTCGCATGTCAAGTCATGGCTTTATTCTCCGACTCTTTTGTATAAATAAATCTCTATAGCGATACTCGTATCTCAAAGCTCTCCGTTACTATCAATTAATGTATAGTTCTTATGAACTTTAAGAAACTGTATTGTTTCGTTTTTTTGAATAATTGATCTACTCGCTACTTGCAGCTACTCGTTTATCACTTTTCTCATTCAATATTTTGAGAATTGTGTTGTTACTATAATATTCAACTCATTTTCTTATAAAAGAAAAATATAACAACCTTTAAAATATATAATACTACCAAAATGTGGACCCAAATTGAATGTTTTCGTCAAAATCGCTTACACGAAAACTGCAAGGATAAAGTTAATTGATCGCATTATATATTTAATATTGTTATGTCATAATTGCAATTTTTAACGCATGTCTGTTTTGACCTTGATAAGAAACCTGCATGCCTTAAAATTAAATCATTATTTAACTTTATCTTAAAAGTGACAAACAAACAAAAAAAAAGCAATTTTAAATATTTCAACAATTGAATGATGAGTTGAGGCCAGAGATGTTAAAATACGATAAAAAATAAATAAATGCAAACAAGAGAAAAAAGGGATATAAATTAAACAGACAAAATTAATAAACGTTGCTCGTTTTAATTAAACGCAATTAAAACGAAAAATTGCTGTTGTAGTCGTTTTATGTATTCATCCTTCTTTATTTTTCAATTTTTAATTGATATCCTGATGATGAGGGCGAGTGAAGTGGTGAGCAGGATGGTTTGATATGTAGTGGTGAAAAGAAAATGTAGGAAAAATAATACACGCTGGATGTGTAAAGTTTTGAACCTGTGCTCCTCTGAAGTATGCAAATGGTTGCCATACGTAAGTAACAAAACATTTTTGGGTCTTTTATGTTATGTAGCAAAAAGTAGCTCAACCTACTTTAAAAAACTGAATTCGGGCAGTCACAGTTTGATAAATATGATATAAAAAACTAAGTACAATTTATTTAAAAAGAAAATCTCTTAAATATATTTTTTAAAATTGTGTTTTTATTTAAATGCTGTAATAAAAATACCAATATTTTTTTTTCCAAAATATGGCAACTCAGCATAAATCAGCGCATACGTAAATGAGTAATAATTTTGGCTTAAATTTTTTTTCTCTCTTGTATTCCTTATGATTTCAACAACTGTTGTCGACGTCAGTTTTAATTATTTACGATGTTCAGATCAACAGCAACTTCAGCAAAAATAAACACAATTACAATTAACAAACAAATAAAAAGGGTACAGCAAAAAAACAATCAGCTACATTTCATTTTTAACAAACTTGAACATATGTTAAAAAAATTCCTACAAAAAAAAAAATTGAATGAATTTTGCTTATTTGTTATAATATCTGGTATGCTGCATTATTGTTTGGTTGTCAGCGTAGTAAAATCATCTATTTGGTGGTTCAGCAATGAAGTCATATTACTTAATTTATGTGTGTTCCCTTAAGATGTTGGGACCAGCTAATTTTTCAGTATAAACAATGAATATATGTAATAAGAACTGATTGGTTAAAAAAATTGGTTCGAAGGTGTGCCAAATTCAAAAACTTAAAGTACATGAAAATAAATGGCACAATGGTCCCAAATTAATAGACTCTTTTCATTTAGTTTTTATAGTTTTCAAAAATTCAAGAATCGATGACGGAGAGATTTCATAATTTTGAAAGACAAAATCAGTAACCACAAATAATTTTTTCTTAAAAAGTCTTCTCTGATAATACCCCGTAAATAGCTCTCATAAAAAAAGGTCGACGACGAGGAATGAACTTTTTAAAATAAATGCCATGCAGAAAACTAGTAGACGTATTTTTCAAAAGACTATAAATAAATTCGCAAATAAATTAAAACAACATTATCAATTTAAAATATTTTCCATTTTACTTACTTATTTTATGAAAAACTTTACAAGAATGAAAGGTTTTCATAAAGACAAAATAGCCTTATTGTAAAAAGCTTGAGCATTTCTTTTATTATTTTGATTTGTACAACTCTGACTGATTTGCATGAACTGCGAAAGTTTCATCAATTTATGTTAGTTTTTACTTTGAGCTTAATTTTTTCATAATTAATAACCAAAAACTTTTACACATAACATGTAACATATATTATTATTTTTTTTTTTTTTTTAATTGTAATGTTTACCTATATTTATAATTTTGTTTGTAATGACATAGTGGACTGTAAACGGAAGTAGCATAGAAGCATAATTAGTCTTTGCATGTTAATATGGACAGGGCGTTAACTGTGTAGTATAACATGACAAAGGGGTTCGTTCGAATGCCATGCAGGTTTGTTAATTACAATAATAAATCATAAAAAAATAAAAACACACTTTAAGGCCAATAGACACGCGAAAATTATATACATACACTTAAATTATTAATCGTATCTCCGAAAGAAGTCAATGTAAATGGATATTTCGAAAAATCATTAACCCAAATATATTTCGAAAGCAGCAAAACTTCTTCGTCAATGATTTGGTCCTCAAAATTTTGTTTAATTTTTAAAAAAATATATTCACATTCATTGGAATGGGTCATTGAATGGTACACAAACCAAATTTCAATAGCAGCCAAATTTCCTCCTCAGCGGCCGATATATTTAAAGTTATTTTATTAAATTATTACAAAAATTTATCAACTTATAAATGGTCATGAGTAATATTTTTACGCTTTTTTATTTTTATTTTTTTTTTGATTTTTTTTTGATTTTCTTACGAGTTTTCGCTCAACCAAAAATTAACATTATAATTCGTAAAAACTTTTTCAGTTTAAAATTCCAAGTTTTTTGTAGAATTTTTTGAGACACAAAAAGTTATGTGTGTACCAAGGCAGACACAAAATATTTATCAGTCTAAATTTATATTTTCCAATTGATCAGATCATTAATTCGAATTTTCCATATGATGTAACATAAATTTATTTAACAATTAATCATAAAAAAATTAAACGCCAAGGTTTTCATATTTTTTGTGTTTCCTTCTTCCTTAACACTATTGACCCATGTTAGTTATTGCCAAAGCCAATAATTGCCTATTTTTCCATAAATGCTGCTTTTTGAAAAACCTACGTATGTCTACCAAAATATCATGTCGTGTCGCTTCTTAACTACCTTTTAAAAAGTTGTATCATTAACTTAAACGCGCATAGATTTTGCGTTTCCTTTATTTTTTTTTTTTTTTTGCGTTTCTGTTCATCAACTATTTGTAGTCAGGGTTGGTTTTGTTTTTTTTTTTCGCTTAAGAATTATAGACTTTTTAACTAGGCTTTTTTTTCGCCTTACCATTAAATTATATTCTTCGCTTCATATAACGCAATCTAATTTTTAAATGGTTTCTTAATGTTTTGCTTCCCCCTTTCGATTTTAGTTTCTTTTAGAGCCTAAAATTGACCTTGAAACTTTGAAGCTTCTTTTTTTTTTGTGGCTTAAAGTTAAAGTCCATAACGTGTTGTATTCTTTTTTGATTTAGGTAAGTTTTTCTGTGCTTTTTGCGTATTTTTTTCGTGTTTCATTTTTTTTTAAGGTTTTATTTGGTAAATTATAGCGTTAAAGGTTTTAAAAGAAGTTTTTATGTACCATCAGTGTTGCCTTAGGCTGGACGGATTGCGCAGTTACTGCGTATCTTCTCATAGTTTTTGACTTTGTTTTGTCAGTTTTATTTTTCCATCATCTTGCTTTTTTGATTAGTGTGTCTTAATGTGAAGATTTATGTTTGGTATGGTAAGCTTTTTTTTTGCCCAAGGTAGTTCTGAAGTGTTAAGGGTATTCATCTGAACGCGCAAGTTTTCCCATTTCTCTTCGAAAATTTTATGCAATTTGTGACAGTTGATGAGTATTTGAAAAAAATGTTGAAATTTCAAAATTGAAATGCCGAAAAAAAGGCGCGACTAAAAACTAAACTATTTTTAAAAAATATTAGCTATTTGCTCCGACCTTTCCTTTAGTGATGTGAGCCTAATGACAACTTGCCGTCAGCTAAACAAAAACGAATGTTTAAAAAGTTGCACGTTATGTTCGAAACATTTTCCTTACGATTTTTGACAGTTCATTTGCGAGAGTGGAAAAATGTTTGCACAGCTTGTAACGTTTTTGAGTTTTGCGCGTTTACGTGAATACCCGTATTAATTCAATAATATGAAAAATAGCTCTTCTTCCAGAAAGCTTTCTGTTTAATTGCTTTCTTTAAATTTAATTTGTTAAACATTTCAATAAATTTTTTGTTTGCAATGAAGCAACCATGGTATAATCATGAAAATGTCTTGATTTTTGCTGAATAAAGTTAGCGGCTTTTTTCTTCTATCTGAATCTTAAGATCAAAGAGGTTTTATTAGCCTTACACTCAGAAAATAAATTTGGCAAATGTAATCAAATTTTTACCAATTCTCGGGTTGGAATTTTCTAACCTGGTGGCCCATGTCGTTAAGTCTTACTAACCTGGGAATCAGGTTAACTACAAAATTTTCTCAAAAACCGAAACCGGGATTTTTTTTTGTTTCTTATCATATTCCTTTATTACTTATGTTGCAATTTAAAAACTTCAAAAAGAATTAAAATTTTTATTTGTCACCGACGAGATTCGAACCTAGGTCTCCTACGTTATGTAACTGTTAAAAGATGTGCAAACCTTAACCAACTCAGCTACTCTTATAATTACACAGAATGCCTAGGTTCGAAACCCACTGGATGCAAGAAAAAATGTTTTTTTTTTTTTAATTAAACATAATTCCATAGAACAATTTATCAGGTTGATGTGTTACTGAGTGTCAATGAGTATAGTATGTTGTAGTGCTTTTTTTTGTATCCGATCGAAATAAGGCAAAAAACAACTTTGGGCGAAGGGTGGCGCTGAATCAATTTATTATCAAAAGTTGCTCTATTTAAATTTTTATTTTTTAAATTTTGTTAAGGATTTTACTCAATTGTATGTGTACTATTATTATTATTTATATTTTTAAATTGCTCACTCAATATTGCATTTTGCTTGTGCAAATAAAATTGTATAAGTTATAAGATTTCCCTAATTATTGTGAATTTCTATACATTTAAGATTTAATAAATAACAAATATTTTAAAAAAATGTGGCCTAAGCTGATTTCGCTCATTTTCTAATCGATAATTAATTTTTAATCTATTATGATATACATATATGTAAATTGAATGCTACAACTTGAGCAAAATTTATTTAGTTTCTAACTTTCAAAAATTTATTTGACTCCAAAGGCAACTAAATTTCCATCAAAAAGTTTGATTGCTTAATTATTCTTTGCGGTTCCTTATATGGAGTTCTTTTCTGCTTTTCTATTAATATCAAATAAAATCATTCGACCCGTAACGTTAATGAGCATAAATTAAGTTTATTAACAAATTATGTTGTCAAAATACGTGTGAGCCGACACAAACAAATGCTACACAAAATTGAACACAGATATACATTCGTGCATGTATGTGTGTACGAGTATGTGGACAATTTGCAAACTCTTGATATGCGCAACGCATCTGTGATTAATTATTTTAATTTTGCGCAAAACATAGAGAATATATTTTATTTTTTTGTCTTCATCTTTATATTCATCATTTATTTTTCATACCAACAGTATGATATGTTAGAGCTTTGTGTAAGTCAATGCGTATGCTAAATAACCCAGTTAGAAGGTTTGTTTGAATTTATAGAAAAAGAAGGTCGACAAAGAATGAGTTTCTTACATCCTGTGTATATGTAATAGAACTCTATTTTACATGCAATAATTTGTCACTTAAAACTATACAAAAAAGTGTTATAAAAATTTTATATAATGTTGCCTTTGATGTGTTGAACTGTTTGAGGACTATCCGCATAAGCTTTATTCTTCAAGAAATCCCATGAGAAGAAATCCAATAGTGTTAAGTCGCATGATCTTGGTGGCCGATCCGCGTCTATTTTTCAAGAAATTCCTCAATTATTAAACTTCTCTTTCAAAAGAACAATTGATTCCGTTGCTGTGTGGCATGTTGCACCGTCCTGTTGAAACCACAAGTTCTGCTCGTCAATTTCTTCCAATTGACTCCAAAAAAAGTTTCTAACCATATCTCGATATCGAGTTCCATGAAGAATTGATGTCTTTGGCTTTTCAGCAACACTTGGTCTAAGAGCAATTCTTCCTCAATATGGAAATTACATATAAAATCAATGAATTCACGAGATGAATTATTTTCACACTGGGTACTTTTCTAAATAAAACATAATTTTTGGGCACGCTTCAGCCAAATACCCATTTACTTGCTGTCAGTTCAAATGTGTGCACTTGTAAAACTTGCGACGTATGGCACAAGTGTTGCTGATATGTAGTAAATACTTGTTGTAGTTGCTGTTGCTGCTGCTGCTGTTCAACTATGCGTAAATATTTTTGTGGTGCGTCTCGTTGGCTCCTCTTTTGGAAGCTGGCACTGAGCTTAGTTTGGTTTTTAGCACTTGCACAAACGCGTATTGCCATATAGTAAAATTATAATCATGTGGCATCATTAGACAAATTTAGTTCGCATTTATGTCTACGTTGATTGAATTTCATATGAGTGAGTGTGCGTTAAGTTTCTGTTGTTATTTTTACTACATTCACACTTGACTTGAAGCCTTTCATTCAAAATTGAATGCATTTGAAATTTATTCAAAATTAAATTATTTCGATTACTTTATTTTTATGAGCACATTTCAATTACTTAAGTTTGCCATTATTTACTTTATGAGGGAAATTCTAATTAAAATTAAGAATAACTACATGAATTTGCTGCAGTTATAAGGTCTCCTCATTGAGAATATATAAAGCATACATAAATATAATTGGTTTAAATTGCAGCTTTGATGATAAATTGAGAATTGTGTGCTATTTCTGTGCCACTTTTGTGCACAGAAAAAAATTTATTTTAATGTTTTTATTATTTTTCCTATCTACTACTTCAGATAAATGAAGAAGGGTGTAACTTATCGGTGGGTTACACCCCCTTATACGAGTGATGACTCTTCAAAGTCCTGGGCAATGCTTTTAACATTTCTGCGGATCCCGTATTAAACTGTAGGTCACCCCGTTTTGTGAAGTCGAAATGAACGAAAAGTGTTGCACTGTATAAGAGGTTAGGCCGTTATCCTCCCTGAGGTGTTTCACCTAAACATTACATAATTTTTTTGGGTGCTTTTTCAAGTCAATGCCATGGACGCCTTTGTTAGTTCATTTACCGAAAAATTTTACACTGCATAAGTTGATAAATTAAAGTCGAAAATGTGCTTATTGTGTTAATAAGGACTAACAATAAATCACTTTCGATTCAAAATTATTGGATTGTATTGGGTGTTTTTTTTTTTGTTGACTAACGCAGTTTCAAGTTGATATAAAACACAAAAAATTGTTTAAGTGACCAAATTTTTTCTCTTCATAATCAGAATTTAAAGTTGAAATTTTCATGAATTTAGTAATTTGTTAAGAAAAATGACGTATTTGTTGTAATGAGTCACAAATGGCTCATCTTTCATATTTTGCCCATCGCTGATTTAGAGCACAAATCATTTGTCAAATTGAAACAGTGTTGCCAATCTAAAATCCATTCTTTAGTATTCAACTGATATTTATTCCTCTTGAATCGTCACCAACATATAAAAAATAAAATAATGAAATCGTACTTTTTTTGAAAATCGGTGATTAATGAGTATCACATTTACTTATTCCTTCAACTCTCTCAATGCTTCTTTTATGCTAAGATAATCTTACACAAGCAATGTTTCTTTAAAAAAATACATTTTCCAAAAATGATTTTAACTCGAAAGAAAAATAAAAGCAAAATTGTTATTATTATTCAAACAATCAAAAAGTATCTTAAGTTAACTATGCCAAGGAAAACTCTAATCAAAATGCATTCCTGTTTATATTACATCACAAAAATCTGCATGCGCGTCAATCTCTCCACTGTTGCAGTCGACGCCAATTCCTTTACTACAACAATAATAAAAGTGGCAGCAACTGCAAAAAATTTCTTAACATTTCCTTACATCATGGCACACATTACTTACTTTAAATAAATGGGTTTTTATTTTTATGCTCCAGCCAAACAGACAGACAGACAGACTGTAAAACTTGACTTGGTCCGCTATCTACCGAAGCACGCGGTTGAAATCCAAGCCTGTACAGCTCCAGCTTAGTTGGTTGACTTCATTTGGCTTGGACTTGGAATACCAGACCACTTTCACTGCCATCGTAGATTATGACCGACAACAATGTGGTTTAGTTGCTGTTGTTGCCTTGTTGTATCCAAGTCAGTCATTCAGTCAGTAAAACAGTCAGTCATTCAACAACAGCAGCAGCGGTGTCCATTGCTTACTAAATAAGTTTTGCCATTCAACCAGCCAAGTAACCCACTTTATGTTTTATTTTACTATAAAGTTTTTTTTTTTTTTTTTTTTTTTTTTTTGCATTTTGGGTCTTGAATTTTGTTTGTTGTTACAGCTGGCGTCAATATTGTTTGTGGTTGTTGTTGGAGTTTTGGCGTTTTCTCGTATTTGTCTTTAATTTATACTTTGTAATGTAAAACCCTTTGTTTTTACTATGGCTTTTGTTGTTTTGCTTTGGAAGGGTTCTTGTTTAAACATATGGCAAAAACCAGTATTTCTTGTATTTGTGTTAACTCCTTTTTGGTTTTATTACCACATTATGTTTGCACGCAAAGTTTTAATAAAATGGTTTTAAGGAGACATTCAAAAAAGAGGAGAATTTTTAAGACACGCCATTCACCGATTTGGTTTAAATTAGAAATGGACATGCCTTAGAAGAGGACTTAGATAAAAATATTGCAAAATACCTAAAAAGAATCAATTTAGCGTCATTTGATAATAAAGAATTGAAAAGTTTTTGAATAAAAGTCAAAACTTTAAGTTGATTTTCAAGCACATCAAGAAGAGGCAGTTGACTATGTCATGATTTCATCTCGGGCTAAGTTCCTTGCAATTTTTACTGTTGATGCTCTATGTGGTATAATGCAATTAAAAGGAAAGAAAGATTCATTAGCTAATTTTACTTATACTTACATGTGCTAGATATTGAAAGTTTTAATTGATATCTACTTTATGTCAAGCAAAGATTGTCTAGGAACTCCGTTCGATATTATATCGCTTTTGACTACCTGCGCTTCAACTTCTTATCATTGTCGTGTGAAAAACTTTAAAGTTCTATGTGATTCCCATACGACATCAATTCAATGGAAATTTTAATAAAACCTTAAATCTTTAAAACGCAGAATTCACGCCCAAAATATAGCGCTATGTTGCCTTTGGCCAAGTTTGCATAGAAAATGAATTTAAGCGTAAAAGAGCGGGTAGGTGTGCCGTCGCAAATTTTAAATATAAAATGCGATTCTTTATACTCGTATATGACGAGTTTTTGCTGGTACACTTAACTCTATCTCTTTTTTTCTTCTTTTAAAAAGCTCTGTCTATAAATTCAGTTTATTGCAGGAAGAAGAGAAAAAAAAATCCATATAAATTTCATTGTCTGGGCAAGTTTCTGAAGTTGAAATTAAAAAAAAATGTGATATTTTTTTTTTTTTTTCTGCTTTGCTGCTATAATCTTTAGCTTTGCTCCATGTATTTTGTTCTTCTCTGAAATCTTTCATGATTTCGACTTTGACAATGAAATTTGCTCTCAGCGATTTATGAAAAATAAAAAACGAAAAATCCATCACAAAGTTTGCGTCATTTCATAGAGTCTGTCTGTCTGTCTGTCCACAAAGGCTGCTGCTGCATGCGAATGATGCGGGCGCAACTAAGCCGATAAAAAACTTAAGGCGGCGTCAACAACTGGCGTATATGACATGGTGTTGCCAGAGTTTTACGTAAAATAAAACAAAAAAAAAAATTGTATTTGCTTTGTACCAAAGTGATTTCCGAAACGACAATGATTTATTCTAAATTTTAACAGTTCGTTTTTTCTTCAGAATGTCGAAGACAAAGCGATTTATGACAACGTGAAAATTTGACTTTTGTCTTTTCCTCTAACAACAATCGTTTGAGTGCCCCCTAAAATTATGGTATACTTTTTTACATTCAGAATGGAGACGAGTGCATTGAACTATCCAAACCCTTAATTTTTCTTGAAAATCTAAATTCCACTACCATATTATGTAACGAAAATCAAATCTATATACTGTGTATAAATATCCGGAATTTTTAAATAAAACAAAAGCTATTTATTCTTAAAAACTCTTCACATTTTAGTCACACCGCTTGCAGTACAACTATTGAAGCGCTTGATCCAGTCCACCATACATTGTTTGCAATTCCTTCAGCGATTTTGTTTTTATGACTTCAACCGACACAGATCGCTTTCTTGGAATTTGTAATTTTAGCTTAGAGTATAGGAAGAAACCACACGGGGCCATTTGAACTGAAAGCGGTGCGTATTGACGTTCGTTAAATCCATATTTTCTTTCCACAAATCTGATCGTTTTTGACAGACATTCTCTTTCAAGCACTTCTCCAAACCGTTTGCCCTTCTGAAAGGAATTCAGAGTGCACCACACTGCGGTGATCGAAAAAACTCAATTCCGGATACTTAACCGCATTTTTTGTTGTTTTCAAAGTTTGAGGTCATATTCTGGAAATATGGTTAAAAACTTATTCCTGAAAGTATGATCCATCGCTATTCTCAACTTGTTTGCATCTTTCTGGCAGCATATGAAATCCACGTCAAAAAAGAAATTGCTCGTCTTTTGAGGCGATCCACATATCGACACCCAATTTTTGGACTCTTCGTAGGAACGAAAGTGCATAGACAGTTCGGTGGGTGAGGAAGGACGCCGAATTTCAGTACTTGCTGGTAGATTTTAACGATCTGAGTAAAAAAACGGCGTTCGACGACTCTCGGCTTCAACTCGTGCAGCACCCGATATCCTTACTTTTGGATCATTCCCAAGGCTTTCAAACGATAGAAAATGGTTTGCTGAGTTACGTTCAATAAATCTGTAATTCCTTGTTGCGTTTGACATTTGCCTCAAACTCTGCGTTTTCAAACTTTTTCATCTATCCGAGACCGTTCCGTCTTCCACGTCGAAATTATCATATTTGTAGTGTTGAAATTATTTGCGAAACATTTTTACCCTAAAAAAAGCCTCATCATAAGTCTCTGAAATCATTCGACCAGCTTCAGCCGCTGATATTTTCAAACTGAAGTCAAAAAGCAAAACTTCCCGAAAATTATGCTTTTTTTGGATCAAATTTCAGAAATATCTAGAATTTTGTTGTTTAATTCACGCAGGTTGTTTTCAAAAATTTATCTCAAACTTAATTATTGTACAAAAATAAAACGTTTGCAAGAATTTGTGTATCAGAAAACATTACAAAATATTAAAAATCCAAAGCTCTCCTAAGCCTCAACATTATAATTTCAGAGTACTTATTTAGGTATTCTCTCCTTGTAATCTAAGATATTTTAGCAACATTTTAATTTCAGAGTACTTATTTAGTTTTTCTCTCTTTGTAATCTAAGGTATTTTAGCTTAAAATTCCATATTTATAACTTTTTTTTCTATTTTCAGGTAAGTTTCTAATGCCAATCGCACATTTCTATTCAATTGTATGTAGTCGTACATATTTGGTAAGTCTTCCCCAAGGACATATAAATTGTTTTCTGAATTTGAAATTTCCTGCCTTTATAGTGTTGGTTATCTTTAATATGATTTATGATTTATTTTCACTTTTAAGTCTCTACAAGCACACTGCCAAATACATACTGCCCTTACACTTAATTCATTATTGGCCTTCATGTTTATTCTTTGGTTTGTTGCTGTTTAAAAAGTAAAGTAATTTTTTATGTTTTAAATGAAAAATAATCATAATAAAATTTATGATGCCATAAATTTTAACATACCACACAGACCAACAGGTGTTGAGCCATACAAAGCCATATCCTTGCCAAATTTGGCCTTTAAAATCTGAGTTAAGAATCTTATGCTGTTGCTTGCGTTGTTCAAATTTCAAAACTTCGGAAGCAATAGTTTGGTAGTTATAGCGGAAATAAGAGCAATAAAATTACTTCTACACATAATATTAGCAGCATAACGCGCATACCAATTGAAGACATTTTTAACCCATTGTTTTTGATGTGGAAAATATTCGTGCTTAGGTATAAAAATAGTCAATGAATTATAACTAAATTCAAAAATGTAGTAAACAGATATCTAAATTTCAATTACAGAAATACTTCTGAAGACATTTTCACATTTCACATGTATTTGAGGATATACATACTAGGGTGTTTTTTTCAAACTTTAGGACCGGGATTTTGTTTATTTTTTCCTATATTATAGCTTAAGGAATAAAAATAATTGTCCCAACATTTGAGCTTCCTAGCTTTAACCTGAAAACTGCGCGGACAGAGTTTATGTCCAATTCCGTTGAAATTTAACGAAAAAACCGACATACTAAAACGTAGAAAAAGTCTGCTTTAGGTGCCAAGATATAGCGTTTTGGGTTTTTTAGTTGAATGGGCGTCGCCACCCACTGTTGTAAAACCATATTTTTCGTGTGACTAAAAATGTGGAAAAAGAACACCCGAAGGAGGTATTTTTATTTTTTTTTAAATTTGCGGTGTTGTGTGCCTATATAATAGAATCGGGTTTGAATAAAATTCTCCCAAAATTTCAGCTTCCTGAATCGAACCTGCGAACCGCGCAATCACTTTGTTTTTTAGTACAATTCGTATGAAAAACGAAAAAACAAAACAACAAATGAGAATGGAATGTGTCAGTTAGTGTGTCTGCTTTGCTTTATGTCTTCCACTTGGAATATTTATTTAAGAGAAACAATAGAACATACAAATTTTACTATCGCTCTCATTCATGACGGGGAATCCCGATGACGGTCGGTGTCGCGAGTTTATACTTTTTTCCTCAGCCGCGAATGCTTTCTTACGGAGGTGCAAAACGTGGCATAAGAAGTTTTCTCTTCAAAAATTCAGTAATAAAAATTCAATAAAAACTGATTTAACAAATATGTAAATCAAATTTGTTAAAATAAATATGTAGAAAAATGAAAATAAACCGTGAAGAGAAAATTAAAATACAAAATTTAAAAAAAAAACGACACCAAAACAATGGGTTAAGAAGCGACAGCAAACCTCATTTGTTGGAGAGGCAATAAAAATAATGCTAACAATACCATCACTGGCTGCTTAACTGTATAATTGAATGAAATTTTCTAAGAGCCGCCGTAGCAGTAAAGGAGTAAAGTAAACACCGACGTAAAGCTTCTTTGTTTAGTTAGCATGGGCTATAAGGCGTGTTATTTGTTTTAACGTTTTATATGCGCTAGAAGCTTTTTTCGTTTACTACCATGCCAGTGACAAACCACCTTTTTCTGTTAGGATAAAAAAAAAATTTAATAATAAAATATTTGGACAATAGTAGGTAGGTAGCACCCTATTTTAATGAAATTCTTATGAGCATAATAATAAAAAATTTCTACATTTTACACATCGACAGCTTTGTTTTGGGTCAAGCTTTCAAAAATATTCAAATACTACATGCAAATGCTTTTATGTTTTAATTCTTTTATTTAAAGGTTTTTATTGTTTCAACCCTTTTTTTTTGGCCATTGTTAACGCTTAATGATTTTTCTCGCTCATGGAAAATTAATGTGTAATAAAATTGTATATATGAACTTAATGAATTTGCTTATTTTAATTTGCACGCCCTCTACGTTGTACTTTTTTTTATAAGTAGATTGTGCTGTTAGCTGAAATTTCTTAATTGATTGGGGCATGGTACAATCAGGATTTATTCATTTTATTTGAAATTTAGCGAATTTTAAGGCTCCCTCAGGTATTTTAGTGCAAAATTGTCCAAGCTTATAGACAAAAGATCACTTGAAAAACGTTATTCAAACTTTCATGCAAAAAAACGTTAAACAATACATAAAATATTTACGACTCTTTGAGTCGTATTTTGCCAAAACGAAAAAAACAAATAAAAAATTGTTAGTGGTGTATCGGAACAGTAAATAAATTATAATTTTTACTGTGTATGATAGCACTAAAAAAAGTACAAAAATATTAAAAAAAGTCTAATGCTAGTTTCATCCATTGCTAAGTGGAATCATCAGCGACCTTTGAGACGATGGGTGAAAATTTGAAAGCCTTATATGTTTTTGTTTTGCGGAATTTCGGCCTCGCCTCACTTTTTGCGACGGCTCTCAACGAATCTATGCAAACATGGAAACATATCAGGGCTTACTTTTTGCAATGATTCTAAAAATATCTTTGGAAAATGAAATCATACCAGGCTTTGAAACTCTCACTCATCGGCTTAAAAGTCACTGAAGATTCCACTTAGCAATTAATGAAACAAGTATGATTAGCTTTAGCCGTTTATTGTTCTTGTAATTTTTTTCGTGTTATCACACACTGCGTTGGAGTAAAATAATTAAAAATAAAAAGTTGTCCCTAACAAAATTTTGCACTAATTTGAGTTAGTTTTTGGTAAAAATTTCGCTTTTTCTTTTTTTTTACCATTTCAATAATTAAGAGTTTTCCATTAATCCTCCATTTTAAAATACATTTTTTGTTTTTTCTTTGATGAATTAAAAATTTTTTTGAATAACTCATTTTTAACTCACAATGTTAATGCCCACAAAATTGAATCTTTCATTTTTAATCACTGCAGCTGCTGCTGCTGTTTTGAACTTTCAGTCGCTTTTGTTCCTTGTAATTTTTGTGTTTAATCTTTTTCGCATTAAGTCCCTTGCAACATCTGGCCATTAAAAACAAAGTTAGAACATGATTCATATACCGAAGTTTTACCATTAAATAATACGTCCTTAACTCATAACTCTTTACTTGAGCAAGCGGCTGTTGTAATCCAACATTGTTTCCTAAAGAACGTAACTTTGTTTCGTCCGTTTAAATGCAAATAATAAATTTTTATTTTCTGCTTTGAAACTGTACTTACAAATTTTTAAATAAAATACAAAATATTGTGGAAAAATATTTTTACAAATGCATTTTTATAAATACGTTCTGGAATCAATTTTAAATGCGAAAATACGTCAACGAAGTCGTCTAAGCTTTATGAAATGATCTTTTTCAACGGCAAAGATCGGTCACTTGGAAATAAACCTCTTAACCAGTGGTGGGCACGTAGTGTCTCTATCCGCCCTCATTGCCCGAACCGTTATTCGACGGATAAGCTAGCGAAAAAAAATTCGTAGAATTTCAACGCTATCGGGGCACATCGTTGAGTTGAGTTCAATTGAAAACAAAAACAACACACAAAAAGATTAGCGCTGCGACGCATTGCGTCTTGACGAATGTAGCAATTGTTTTTTTTTTTAGTACAATTCGTTTTTTTTGTGCTGTTGGCGAATTTGGAAATTAAAGTAAAAAAAAACTTTAAAATTTCGTTGTTGTCGCTTGATGATGCTGTTTCGCATTTTTGTTAGATTTCCATGCCCACCACTGCTCTTTGCTAATGTTCCTTGCTAGTTCATGGCTTACACTAGGAAATTCTGTCAAAGAAATTCTTGTCTTTTGTGATTTTTGTTTTGCGTTTGCGACAATCGTCAAATTCTGTACCTCGACCATTTCGTTTTTCCCCTCTGCCTACAAACAAGAAGAATTTTAGAAAAGAATTTCAAACCAACACTTGCGAATTCTAAGAATGTGTACACTTTGGGTGCGTCCTCTTTGGTTGCGTGCTCCTTGCGTGCGCACTCCTTGATTAAATAGTCTTTGGGTGCGTACTTTTTGGCTACGAGTTCTCTGCGTCTACATTCCTTTAGTGTATACCCTTTGCGTACTTTTTGGCTGCGTATTCCTTGGTTGTGTAGTTTTTGGTTACGTAGTTAACGCGTGTGCACTGCTTTGGAGCGTAGTTTTTGGGTACGTACTTCTTGGAAGCGTACTTTTCAGGAATATACTTTTTGAGTGCGCACTCTGTGGATGTTTACTTCTGAATTCTGTGTACTTTGGTCTCGTACTGTGTACTCTCCTTGGAAAGATATTCCTCGGTTGCGAATTCTGAGAACTTATAAATTTTTTGGAATACTGAGTATTGCTTGATAAGTGCACAACTAATGGTAAAGCTAAATTATTTTTCATTTTTATTTATTGATTTCGTTTAAAAAGAAAATATTTACTTAATCTGTTTCTTAATAAATTTTTAATGAAAAATTGTCTTCGAAAAATTTTCAGCTGCATTTGTGTAAACAACGACAACGCCAAACAGCACGCACCACTCTGCAATGTCCAAATGTCAAAATGAGATTAAATAAATATTTAAACAAGATGTTCTTTTGGTAGTTGTCATATTTTCTTCTTTCACTTCTTTTTAATCTTTACAAGAATTACAACAACATACGGCAAAATTGAACAGATCGCAGTACAACAAGAAAATGCCACCAAAAATATTAAAGAAACAAACAAACATACGCAATATGTCAAACAACAGCCAGCGGTGGCATTATATGAAAAAATAAATAGCAACTATGAGCACGTACATTCGTACATATTTACCGTGTGCTTGTACAATCAAATGTCAAACGTAAACGTCAAATAACAGACGTACAAAAAAAAAAAAAAGAAAAAAAATTGGGCTATAATGAAAAGTGTCATTTGCCAGATTGACTGAATTATTGAAAAAGATGCTTGGAAAAAATATTGCCCTGTAAATTCTTTATTTCTTCCAACGAATAGTGAATAAAAATTCTAAAAGATTCTTCCACTTAAGGCGTAAATCAATTACTAAAGCTTATATCAAAGTTTTTGCAGCTTTGATTTTCTATTTCTTATTTTTGTTTTCTTACTTGCCATTCATGCGCTGCATTTCAGATATAAATTTTAATCTATTTATCTGTGTTTGTCTTTGCTTTATTGCAAGTGCATTCTTTAAGTTTTCCGTTTTTCTAGCGATTTATCAAAATGTCCCAAAAGTGACCTTGAAATTGCACACAATGACAAAGAGGCGGACAGTTTGACCGTCACAAACACCAGTTTTTTGTTGTGAGAGATAGCAACACAAAAGTAGACAAATAGTATCCGAAATAAATATCAATAGAAATGACATTATTTTTGTAATGTCGTAACCAAGCAGGAAATGCTGCTAGAAATTACATTTAATTTGCATTAAAATTCTACAAAAAGATTTTAAGTTGAGAAAATATAATACATTCAGTTTGGACATGCCCTGCAGGAAATGAATACTTTTAAAAGAGCTCTCAAAGGCATTCCTCTGCGCACAACACTTATTTTATTTTATCTTCAATTATTTCTTCATACTAAAAGGAAATAATCAAAATAAATTAATGGAAAAGCTAAATTTTGTTTTTTTTTTTTTTTGTATAATACGTAATGCTTTCGACATTTTTGGCCTTCCTCTGTCACTAGCTGTCATATGAAATGACACATGAAATTTCACAGGCTGTCACACATTCCTAACTTCCACTTAAAGAAATAATCACCTTATAAAGAAATGCTATATTATCTAGGACCATTTTTTTATATTAATATTGACCCGATTTTTAATGAAAAAAAAAAAAAAAATCATAAAACTTGATGCAAATTTGTCCCAAAATAAATTAAATACATTCCAAAAAACTAGCAGAAATTTTACAGAATCCCTCTGTAAAATGAATATTACATTTTGAGCGTTATTTCTTAGAGAAGGAATTTAGAATCCCTTATACATAAGACATCTGGGCCAATGCGGTTAATCTTCATTTTGCCGCTCCAGACCACATACTTCCATTTAATGAACGGCCAACCCGGTATGCGTCTTAGCGAATTGTAAGCGGCTTTTCCTCTGATTAATTGTCACGAATGGATCCTAGCGTGAAATGGAGTCCAGTCTCAACTAATCAACGAGCGGCAGTTCGCTTGGATATTTGTGCATCGTATTGATCAACTATTTCGCGTTGGATGTCTGCAGCAGTTCTACGAGGATCCAATTTTCCCTTGCGCACAATCTGGTAATCCTTGTACCCAGAAGTCTTACGAGGTCCCTTTTTTGCTAGGAAATTTTTTTTGCTGTTTCATACTTATCGAAATGATCAAATGCACTGAATACCACCTTCCTGGAGTAATTTAGCTGTGTTCCCATCGCCTGATATCTCATAGCCGTCTTTCGAAGCTCAAGAATTCACTTACGCATGTCCGGTGTATAAATTTTGGCCACTATCCATGATTAAGGATATGCTAATAAGCAAATTCGGTTAAAAAGTGTTTCTATAAGCACTGACAATATTACAATATCGTTTCTGGAATATTTTCTCTTATACATATTTTTTGCAAATTATTTTTTTGTTTCCAATTAGTTGGCTCAGTAAAATTTGAGGTTTGAGCAGAAAATCTCTCATAAAACTTTTTTATGCTATGAATTTAAATTCAATTATGTTCTTTTTATTAAGCTTATATGTCCCACACTTATGTTATGTATAAATTTTCTGGTGCACATAGAAAAATAAATGAGAAAAACTATCAATAACACATCAAATGATTTCGTTTCCAATTAATTGTCAACAGCTGTACATAAGACATTTTGGTCAATCTTGCAATATTTTTTAAGAGAGGCAATTTGGAAACAATGCGAAATCAGCTAGGAAATTTAAGTATAACCATCAGACATTAACAAATTTGAATTTGAGGTCAGAAGTTCTTCGATTTTCGAGATATTCCAACCTAAAAATGCTAAAACCGTGATTTAGTTTTCTCATCAAATCTATTTACATCGTAAAATCCACTTTGAATTATAGTTATCGCTACATTTCTTTATTCTCCGAAATAAGTTAAAAAGCTCGGTTGACAGGTGCTTTGCTGTTAGCCGCAGGCTTACGACTACCTCTTGTTCCCCGTGAAGTATCGGCATTCAGTAAACTCTGCACATAGATGATGTGCATGTCCATATCCTCAAGTATACATTTTGTCGAATTTTATTTAAGAGAGGCTATAAATGTAGTCTTATAACGGAAATATTAATCAAAGACTGTAATATCAACCAAAAATGTATCTAAATGTTCCAAATGTTTTTAAGAGTTTAAATAAATAGACACAGAATACGAACAGCAGTAAATCCCTAACAAATTCGCAAGTTCACTTCTATTCTCTGTGTGATATTTACACTACAAGTACAGTAAACTCACCACTCAAGGGACAATATGTGCTGTAATTAAAATAAATATTACCATATATGCACATTATTCCTATTTTTTACCATATATCGAAAAGCCGCTTAAAGAACGACCTTATAGCAAGGTATTAGCTTATTACAATTGCCACAATTAAGAGAATTCTTTTCCTACAGGGTATATTTAGTCAGACATATATATTTATGTGCGTGTTGTTTGTACTGATTAATGGTAATTTGTAGTATACATAGTACTGTATTCAGGCTGTTAGCTGTTTATGTACTGTTTGACCTGTTCATGGTCCAACACCAAAAAACAACAACAGCTCAATAGAAATAATCGCCTTACATTAATTGACAGTAAAAGCTTTACGTATGTCAAGCAGAATACGCGCAAAATGAATGAAAAACAGTTATGTGCTGCATGTTTTTCTGGGATTTGTTTAGCCGCTGCCGCCGCCGCTATTTCGTTATTTGACATTTGACAAGTAAAGAAATTGCATTTTTCTTGTTGTTGTTACTGCTTTTATTGCGATTTTGTATTTCTCTGCCTGACATTTGGCCAATAACGTGAATGTCATCTGTGTCTTCATGTTTTATTTCTACTGCGTTTTAACCATTGAAATTCTTCGCATGCACTTTATTGCCGATTTTGTATTATAAATCGTGCATGACAACATGATGACTGACATTAAAAGTTGCAACACAAAGCTTATCAACTTATGTTGCAATTAGGTTAGAAGAATATTTTTTTTATTATTATTTTGCAAATTTTTCTTATATGCAAATAATAATAATAATAGAGCTTAGCTACTACAACTATTAGCCTTCTTAGCTATTTGGCTTGAAGCTTTGAATGAAGTAAAAAAAGTCAATTTAGGCAATGTATTATAAGTCCATTGTTAGTTATAGTTTGTAGTCAATAAAGTAGAAGAAAAATTAAAAATTTAAATGTAATTTTTGAAAAGTTGACAGCCACTTACTTTTTCTTGAAAATTTCCAATATTTTGACTGTTCCTTAGTATAAGGAAATATGTCGTTTCTGAACAATGAAAATGGGTGAAATTGAGGATAAGGTTAGTAGTACTTACAATAAAACTTTTTTATTTCTCCGATGAGAACATGCTCTTGTCTCTCATATGCATATTTTTAGAGTTTTTTTTTTATTGGTAACTGCAATTATATAAATGATAATTTACGCATATATATTTTGAGCGAAAAAGATCACTTACAAAGTCAGTATTTAATTTTGTTAAAGTTGTCAGCTTAGGGCCGCTGATGAGAAAATACAGATGACCAAGAAACTTTAAGAAGCTGTCGAATTCGAAATTTCTTACCTTCGTGCTGTAAATTTGTCAATTAATAAGAGTAATTATTGTTGTAACTACGGCTCATAAAAATATTTCCAAACTCTGTCAGATGCTTGACATTCAAAAGTTTTGTTTCATATAATTCGCAACAACTTTTTCCATTAAAAATTCTAATGTTTCTGCATTAAAACAAGTTATGAAATTAGTTAAACTATTTTTCACCTCCTTTGCCTTTTAAATATTTGTTTAAGAAGCATACCAAGTTAAAGTTAAACTATCAATAAATTTCATATTGTCAATAAAATGGTTTCCTTTAGTAAACACACAAAAAAAATAAAATCATTATCAACATGAAAAAATTTAGCGAAAAGCAAAAATCCGAGTGTGGCCAAAGAAATCACTTAAAAAAAAGACTTATCGCAAGTGCTTGTATACAACGAAACATAGTTGCCAACTAATTGTTTTTGGCGTTGATTTCGATGACGATAAAATTTTTACAACAAATATAGCAGCAAGAACAATTCTAAAAGGATATTTAGGGCTTTGCTTAACTATTGTTGTTGTTATTGGTGCTGCTGTTGTACTCAAGTGGCTCTGACCTGCCTTATACTTGCGGCTGGCAGCATAGTAAAATAAAGCCAACAACAGCAACAAAAACCACAGTAACAACATCAACAACAATTCGCCTGTTAATGGCCAAAGTCAACAGTTGAGATTTTTGCAAAGTTGATAGTCAACGTTATGTCAACGTTGTTTTATTGTTGTTGTTGCCACTGTCACTTGAATTCATTTGCTTGACAAAGTAACAGTAGAGACAGCAGCAGCAAAAACAATAACAACAGTTTAGAAAGAACTGAGGGGAGCGCAATATGTTAGGGTTGCCATGAAGTTTCTTTTAAAGCCGTCTATCGCTAAAAAAAGATACTTACTAGCCATTATATTTTTTTTTTAAATCCGGAAACCCAAAGACTCCGAAATACTCCGAAAAACATAAATGCTAAAAAATTTAAATCTGTAAAGTGAATATCTCATGCAAAAGTGATACCAAATTTCATTATCATTTTATCTAACTTAACTTTTATGTCAAATTTCCTTTGCAAAATACGTCTAATAACTAGAACACTTCGCAAAGCTCGGTCTGTCCAACATTGGAGACCTTAACCGGGACTGTAGAAATCCAAATGTTTATGAAACTATTTTGATTTTTATAAGCGCAACGACGCTTTAGGGCTTTCAGCAGTTACTTCCTCGACCATTTCGATGAACTAGCATCAAATGGTCTTAAATACATTTTGAATTTTATAAAAATATTAAAATGGTTCAATTGTATTCAATGACTTTATATATGCACGGTTAGAAATCTTGGAATACATTTTAATACAAGCGAAGTATTACAAAGGAGTTCAATACAATTTTAATTAAATTTAACACTTTATTAAATTCTAATACAGTTCAAACATTAAAACGATATTTTATACCATTTGGAATCAATGGCTGATGTCGTTAAAATGTTCATGCAAATTTTGTATTGAAAAGGAACCAGGTTCGAATCCCAGTGGATACGACATATATTTTTTTTTAAATTTTAATAAAAACGAGTATTAAATTTTAATACAAATTAGTATTAAAAATTAATTTTAATATCTAGACAGTATTAAATTTTAATACAATTCTGGTGTAGTCATATATGTAAGCCCAAAAGTATTAAAATTTATTCCAAAATTTTTAACCGTATAAATAAAATAAATAAAATAAATAAAACAAATATCTTCAAAATTGTGATGAAAATACTGATATTAAAGAGCTCGTTTTGTACAAGATGGCAATCATACCGCAAAGAAGCGGCAAGCTAATAGCTTGGTTAGTGTTGGCAAGTGCAAAGTTTTAGATTAGAATTGAATGCTTCTTTTTTGTACTTAAGGTTTCATATATTTATGCTTATTACAAAAATAAAAAAGAAATTTGTATTCAACAAGCTTTTGTTTGAGTAAGGCGATAAAATTCAAACTAACTGAACAATTCTTATTTGATGGGAGAACAGACAAAAGAAAAGTAAAAGAGCTGAAATTGCATGGACTCTATTCAGCAATACAGAAAATTACTGAAAATTTCGCCTTAACCATCAAATAACGAACACTTCGCTCTCTTCGGAAATTTTTCAATGAAGCACAAAGCAAAATTGAGACAAATATATTTATGCTGTCTTAAAGCAGACCCCACTTTTATCACTAAACAGCTCGTTCATCCGTTGAAGCACATCCTTGCAGACGTATTTTACAAAGGTTGGATGATGATAACAAATTCACATTATTTATATATCGGCATTAATTTAAAGTGACATCACAATTTTTACTGTGTAAAGCAGAAAACTAAGCCACAAAAATTAAGCCACAATTCAAACTGTCCATTTTATGAGGCTTTAAAATGACACTACCTTTCAGAAAGTAACAACATCACCAACAGTAGTAATGAGAACAATGCCTGTAGCAACTATGACAATTTAACCGCTGGTGGGGTGTGTGGTTGGATAAGTCTATATCCCTCTGACAGTTCTCTCAAGTGCTTTCAGAGTGGAGTATTTGTTGGGCGAATGTCTTAGTCGGGCTAAGAAATATAAAAAGTACTAAAAAAAATATTCAAGAAAACAAAGCAAGAAGAAAAACCTAAAACACATAAAGATAAAAATTATTGTGACAAGGAACGCTAGCCACTCGGCTAGGATGGATATTTTATTTTTTAAAAATTACACGTATTCGTACCCTATAATAAACAAAACAGTTTTGCATGGGCTTTGATTTTTCTTTTAACACGATGTGATGCTGATCAAAAGTGTCAATGCGCTCAAGGTAGGAGTGGCAGTCTCAGAGCAAATGTTGGTCCATTGTGACTTAGGTTAGTTAGGAGTGGCAGTCAGTTGTATGTGCATAGTAAATTATTGTCCATTAACGGCCTCATTTTACGGGCAAAATATCGACTTTTTAGTTATCAATGAACTTTTTTTTTGGAAAAAAAAAATGTTTGTATCAATATACAATCCGATCTCATGAAAAGAAAAAAAAAAGCAAACAATTTTTTTGCAAAAAAGAAAAATTGCTTGATAATATCTAAAATGTTGTTATTTTGTCCGTAAAACTTATGTAAAATGAGATCTTTATTGGCTAATAGTTTAGTGTGCCCATTGAAACTTTTGATCAACATCACCAAAACTGCTTATTGCCGAGGTCCTTTATTGAAATTTTTATTGGGATTTCAAACTTAAAGTAATTTTTTTAAATATCCACAATTTCGGAGGGCTATATTTCTGTAAATTGTGGTTTTCGTGTCAAATATGTGAAAATATGAAATGGGTCGGAAGCAGAGGGAAGCTTACTTATCATATTATTTTGCCTGAATTTACTATTTCAAATCGAAAGTTATCCAAAAAGTTTCTTTGTCGTGATTTCGCTACTGTTTAATTTATTTATTTTTTTGTTGCCGATTATATTTTTTCCGGAATCCAATCAACTGATGAAATGGTTTTTTAAGAAAAAAACTAAAATTAATGGCTTTTTAATTTTTATTTCTATCGAAATACAGCAAGTCTAAAATAAGATTTCCAAAAATCACAAAATGTTGAATAAACTTATGTAATACGTATACTCTTGATATAAAATTTGTGCTCCTATAAATACTATAACCAAATAAGTACCGATCTGAAAGAAAAATTAAATTTACTACCTACTTGTAATTTTATTATTAATTGGCCTTACCGGCTTTTGAAATTACAATGAAATACTAATAAAAAAAAAAAAATGAACAATTGAACAATTTATTGTAATTTTTAAGCTCAAATACTAAGCATCCGTTTTCATTCATTAGCAAAATCCTTACTGATATTAATAGGTTTGCTGTCGTGCTAAAGTCCAAAATTAGTTCAATTCACTATATTTTAATTTATAGCCAAAACTAAAATTTTTTAAAGTGTAATCAATTTGCTATGCCTTGAAATGTCATAAGTTAGTTCACGAACAGGGCAGAACACCCCACTACTTACAGGAGAAATAAAAATAAATATACTTCAAAATGCTCAATAGAATATATTCAAATGTGTAGCATTTTCAAAAGAAAAAAAAAAAACATTTTGACATGCAATTAAAATTCAAAAGTGACTTGAAGTTGAAAACTGATGTTTTTTGTTGCCAGCAACAAAAACAACAGCCATAGACACCTCATAGCCCATTTTAATTGCAATATTTTTTTGTATACTGTAGCTGCCAAAAGTAAATAGATTTCTGTCATTGTTTTCAACTCTAAATTATTTATTTAGTTATGATATTCTTTTTTTTTGGCTCTGTTTGCAATTTGCCATTTTGCTGTAAATTTTTTTAAAATAATATTTGACACTTTTTTGACGATTTTGTTTTTAATAATATAGATATAGACGTCTATATAGCATGCCTTTTGCACCCTATACTTATATCAGATAAAGTGGCGGTTTTAGAAATGTGACGTTTGATATTCAAAGATGAACTTTTGAAGAACGGTAGTAAAATATTATATTTATTAAATATTCTTATCTGATAATGTTCTCTAAGGTATTGCACATTTTAAAACTTCACTGTTCTAATTGTACTTTTGCTTTTCAAAATGACCTCCAGGCTTATGCGGTATATACTGACTTTTCCAAAGCGTTTCTCATATTAACGTTATAAAAAAATTTAATCCAATTATGCTGAAATGTATCAAATCTCACCTAAGTAATTGGAGAAGTATAGTTGTTGTAGAAAATCTTCAATCTCATAGAATGCCATAAAATTATTTTGAGTTGATTTCAATTCTTCCAATTCTTAAAGGTGTATAAACTGGCACTTAGACTGTATAAAAATTATCTTTCCAACAGGAAGTAACTACGCCTCTAGTCACAAAATATTAGAAAAATAAAAAAAAATTGAATTTAATATCAATTGACATCAGTGGTGATGCCAAATGATTCAAATTGAGCGCGAAATTTTGCGCCAAAAAAGGCGCGCTTTCTTTAGTCCTTTTGTGTACAATGTGTCTCAATAAAATTGTATGTGTGCTTGTGTGTGTGTGACTTTTTTTCTCTCCATTTTCATTGCGGCTTTTACACTGTGTTTTATTAAAACTGACAAAAATTTGGCTTTGTTCCAAATAATTCTATTAAAAATAAAAATAATAATCATGAAAATAAACTTTTGAAAAAAGCTGTAGCATTTTTTTGTAGGTTTTTTTTTTTTTAATATAAATCTCAGTGAAAGAATGCATTTTTGTTGGCCTGTTTCGAGCCTTAAAAATTCAGAAATATTCAATAAAGGCTTCACTCGAACAAATGGTTTGGATGATATCACTGCAATAAATGTTTTAAGTAAAATTTTTCACATTTATTGGTGGGAATAAATACTGAAAACTTCATGGCGTATCGTGTTTTTCATTTTAATCGAAAAATGTAGGGTTTTTATTGCAAAAGCACATTTTCCCATAAAGCGTTATTTAGCACTTCTACAATGTAATTTTACGCTATTGCAGCGGTCTTTTATGCTAAGATAGCTCGTTAACTGACGCTATTGAGATAAACATAACATTTTTTCAGAAAAAAAAGAGATACCTTGAACTCAGCAAAATTGCGCTGAAAAAGATAACAGAGAAATAAAGATCTCCTTAAAAACTTATTTTCTGAACTATGACAATGCCAAAGAGAGAGCAGCCAAGTCAGTAGTTCTTTACGTCATTTCAAACAGCAAAACTTTCAATATAAAGTTTAATGTGACCTTTTTATAAATAACCTCTTAGTGCACTCTCTCACATTTTTCAAAATACAATAATTAATACAATCATGTGTACCTGTGTCATTAATTAAATATACTCTCCACAATGTTAATTATATCCTTGCGCCTTGACATTTAATAATTGTCATGTAAATAATTGGTAAAACATTGAGCCACTTAATACTCGTATGGGTAAAATAGGATAGCAGTAGTAGCAGGAAAAACTTAATGTAATAAAATTATGCGTTTAAAAAATGCATTTGTGTCAACCAATTGTTGTTAACTAACTTAGTTTTATTTTCCTGCACTGCACAAATGACTGAAGATAGGACAATGCGCAACATTTATGCTGACGACAATAGGAAAAAAAAGGCACTGTCAGCATTAAAACTTTGTAGAAAAATTCAACAAATGATAGAGAGCGCTTGCTAAAGATGTTGGTGGTGGCGGACAAAAGCAAAAGCATAAAAAGCTACAACAAAAGATGCAAAATCTCTAATTAGCAAAAGTTCGTTAGTTGTCTTAAACACATTACGTTACCAGCTTTAGGGCGATTTTTAAGGGCTTCAACAAAAGTTTAAGATAATTTTTTTTTTCAATATTTTAATATACATACTAAAATTTAAGTTGGTATTGTTATTTAGCAAATGTTTTTTTTTGAGAAAATTCCGTTTTCTTTTTGTGTTAAACATAGAATTTAGCGCTGTATGAGTAAACTGCGAAACATTTTACATTTGGTTCCGATCCAAACATCATTGGGAAAACTTGGATTCCCAGGTTAGTTGTGAGTAAAAAATTGTATGAAAGGGAGGTTTACCTTCAACAAACTATGAGTTCCTAAGAACAGTTTTGGTCAAAATTAATCCTCAGTAAAAATCGCGCTGAGTACAAAAATTCCTAAAATTGATCATATCCTGAAAAATATATTTTTTTTATTGCAACATTTTTTCCTATGTCGGCGTTTACACGAGGAAAGTCTGAGAGACAAATTCTTGTCTATTCTCTTTTGTGATTTTCGTTTTGCTTTTGCGACAAATTTTTTACCTCATCTCTTTCGTTTTTCCCCTCTTGCCACCAAACAAGTAAACTTTGCCGTAAAAGTTGATTCCAGTGGTTTTTTGGACCACATTTCCATTCGCCTTGTATTACTAGTCATTGGACCGGGTCGATTTGTATGAAGAAAAAAAGGCACCCAGACACCGACTCAAAAGTTAGAAGGACCCTTAAGAACGATATCTGCGTAATTTTTTTTTCGTTCCGAGAAAAATCAACGGAGCGCTTTTGATTCTCCTGAAAGTCCTTTTTGGCTAAAAAAAACGTGTTTTTTGCTCGTAACTTTTATTTCTTCACAGAATGGAACCTGAATTTCTTTGAAAAATAAAGATTCCGTTCTTGCAAGACATTTGACGTTAAAAAATTTAAAAAAATTTTTCTGTTCTAAAAAATTTTTAGTCCCAAAATTCGATTTTTCCATATAAAAAATGTGAAAAAATTCAAATTTTGGGACCGAATTATCTAAAATCTATAAGGTTCTAAAAGGACCTTCAAGAGAATCAAAAGTGATCCATTGGTTTTTCTCGGAACGAAAAAAAAGATGATGCAGATATCGTTTTTAAGGGTCCTTCTAACTTTTGAGTCGGGGTCTGGCTGAATCTATTTTTCGACCCGGTCTATAAGTCATATTTGAGCCGATCATCTAATTTTTTTTTTTTTGATTCATTTTATTTGTTGTTTAGAAAATTTGAATAATTTGGGTAAAATAGTTATATCAAATATTTTACTGCTCAATGAATTTTTATGAAGATTAAATACGAATCAACGATATTTTGTTCAAATTTTTTTTTGCGTTTAATCGCTTATTTTCCACTTACTTGATACTTTTGCAGTTAAATCTCTACGTGATTTCATGCCAAATTAATTTGTTTTGCGCTTAAACCATTTTTTAAGCTCTATAAACTTTTCCACAACTCAATCATTTTACTTGCAACTTGAGTGTAATTTATTGGCGGTCATTATTTAAAAAATTCCGGCAAAATTTAACCAGTGAAAAATTGAATATTTATAAAATTTTTGTGAATTTTCAGTCATTACCGTTTGAGCCTGTTTTGACACAAAAGCACTCACCCACACCTTTACCTATGCACATTAATATTTTAAAGCAAATAAAAACTTTTTATTAAAGAAAAAAAGGAGTTCTTTGTTTGTATGTGTAAAAAATTGAAAACCCCTACGTTTACCTTTTTATCAAAACATTTGTGTGTAAAGAGGACCACAGAAGCATGTAACCAACGAACCAAGACCTCACGTTGGTTGTGACAGCAATTCGCAACTTTTCCATTATAGTTATACACTGTTAGAAAACTTTCAAACGCTATATATTTTTCGGTTTAAAAATCGTGTTTTTTTTAAACTCTTTTCTTTTTTTTTTTTAAATACTTTTGCATATCATACTGCAGAAAGAATCCTAATTGATGACTGAAATTTTTTTAATTTGCCACATAGTTTTCAGTAAATTGTATTAATTTAATTTCTTGCAATTTTCACAAATTGCTTTTTTGATGAGTGTACTTAAAAAAGTTTTCTAAGTTTTTTTTTATGACACAGCACACAGCACTGTGTCAACAATTTCAACCATTTTGACCACGTTCGCTGCACGTTCTGTATCCTTCAAGTGGTTTTTTCAGTTTTTCTCTCTCTTAATTTTGCTGACTCCCTTAACTTTTGTCGCTAAAATAAACTTAACGAGAAATTGAAATGAAGAAGAGGAACGAAAAATAAAATAAAAGTTTTGCAATATTTTTAATTGAGTTCTTGTTGTAGTTGTTGCCGCTGCAAATATTGTTGTCGTTTGGCTAAATTAGCTGTAGTTGCTTTAAGACTGCCTGAAAAATTTATTAAAATTTTAAAATGTTTTTTGTTTGAATTTTGCAGGAAATTTAAGGCTCAAAAATTGATTTTCGGGTTCGCCGTTATGTGGCTATCATGAATTTATTTCCTTTTATTTTTTTCACCATTTAAATCGGCGTGTTTTTTGGTACACTGCTCAGTTAATCTACTGGATGATTTATCTTCATATAAACCTACAAAAAAAAAAAAAAAATTTACTGTCAAAATATAAGCGTGCGCAATTTTTGTTCGCTAAATTGCATTTCCTAAAAAAACTGAATATACAAAAGAGAATTTACCAAATCATGCAAGGCCAGCTGGAAAATGAAAAAAATCTAACCATTTAGATAAAAGCCATCGTAAAAAAAATCCAAAAAAAAAACATTAAACTAAAAACATGCAACATTCTTTGTTTCAACAGAGCAGAACTGTAAAAGAAATGAATGAAGGATTTAAAAACACAATATTTCCGGAGTTTTAATACATTTATTTAGTTTATATTGCATGTGCCAAATAAATATGCTTGCATATATACATACAAACATACACAGAAATATTTGCACCTACACAGAGTTAAAATACTAACAAGACATAATGGAGCGCACACTCTCCAAAAATTTGCAAAAATAATATATACCCAGTGTGCAAAACGAATTCGTTTCGAATTCGAAACGAACTCGTTTCTTCGTACTATTCATCCGAAACGGATTTCGTTACGAATTCGTTTTCGTATGAAATTCCTCTCGAAAAAACGGAAGAATTTTCCGCTAATTATGAACAAAAAACGAGTTCGTTTCGAATTCGTTTTCTGTTCATAATACGAATTCGAAACGAAATCGTTTTTTGTTCATAATACGAATTCGAAACGAATTCGTTTTTTGTTCATAGAACGAGTTTTTTTTGTTCATAAAAAAATTAATTTTATTTAAAAAAAAAAAATTTTTATGTATGCAAATTGTAAGACTTTATTGCATATGTATGTATATGAATTTTATTTTATTATCAAATTAAATTTTACTTACGATTTACAAATTTCCAAAGTCAGGCTCGAACCCATGTCCCAGCGATTCATAGTCATGCGCGCTACCTACTAGGCTACCTTTCATATATTAAAATATATGTCAAAGGCGAATGATATCTTCTCTCATTTGATACGCTTTATTTACAAAAAACGAATTCGTTTCGAATTCGAAACGAACTCGTTTCTTCGTACTATTCATCCTAAACGGATTTCGTTACGAACTCGTTTCGAATTCGTTTTCGTATGAAATTCCTCTCGAAAAAACGGAAGAATTTTCCGCTTATTATGAACAAAAAACGAGTTCGTTTCGAATTCGTTTTTTGTTCATAAAACGAATTCGTATTTGCAGTTCGTTACGAATTCGAAACGAATTCGTTTTTCTTACAAAAAACGGAATGCTCACAAACGAGTTCGTTTCGAATTCGAAACGAATTCGCTTCCGTTTTTGTGCACATTGGGTAGTAGGGTTACCAATAGCATGCAATGAAAACAAAATAAAATAACATAAAGCAAAACATCAATCGTAAGTACAGAACGTTTTCCAGTGCTCATTTGTTGAAATAGAGTGTACCTAATTTTGTTTGAAAGATTACGAAATAAAAACTTAATACTTGCATATCTAATTAAAAAGTGTTCGTAGCTTAAATATTTAATATGTGAGACTAATGATATTGAAATTATCGTTTATATTTTGATAGCAAACTTTCGAAACACATGAGGTCGAAAACTGTTTTCGAGATATTATACTTGAAAATTTTATTATATGTAAAAAAAGGATGTAATACGATATTTCTAACTTAATCTCTTTAAAATTGTGAAGTAATTTTTGTTTAGTACAACTTCTAAAAAATCATTTACATCCGACAAAAATTTGTAGAAATTAAGCTTTTTTATTTAAATAATATCTCGAAAACTATAGTTTTTTCTGTCTAAATGCTTTGAAACGTTTTAAAGACAGTAAATAAAGTTTTGTCCATATCAACAAGCTCTGGAACTTAATCCCCTTCCACCCTGGTTGTTCACTTGTGTCCAATTTCACTACCCGCTGCCCCCTCTCCCTAAAGATCGTTCAAAGAACGTTTCGTTTCTTATGAACAAACACAACAAAAGAAAAATTAACGTCCAAAAAGACCTCGAAACCCTCCCTCCCCCACCTGCTTCTTCATTTTTATGACCCTTAAAATTTTGATTAAATCTAGAAAACTGCAAAAGGTGTTATTTTGGAGAAAAGTGTAGTTCAATAAAAATTTTTGTCTTTTGGAAATGGAATTGGTTTGATGCTTCTTCTGGATAACTTTGATCTAATTTTTATTTTTTGATGATCTGACTTGTAGATAGTATATCATGAGCAAAACTTTTAGGTTTTTTGAGTTTATTTGGACCAAGTTTTTTTGATTATTGCTTGAACTTAATTTTACGCGCGTGTATTCCTGTTTTCGGTGAAGTTATTTTGTGTGTAATTTTACCCGAATTATATTTTAAAAATTCTTATTTTGAAGGTCTACTCTATTGAAAGCATGTGGCGTTGCTGGAATTTCCTTATTTGTTTCTATTTTAATTAGACTTTTCAGGAAGAAAGGATTTCTTTACTTGCAACAAGAGCACAGTCAGAATATTAACGAAATATTTTGCACGAAAATACAAATAGTTAGAATGAAAATTTTACTGTTTTAATTACAATACAAAATAACCATATACGAGAAGGATATATAACGTAGGGGCAAGGTATGCGTTTATGTGTTGCTGGTATTGTGTTCTCTCGTGCCAAAGCAACATCATTTTCATTACACGAACCAACTAATTGTTCAACATTCCGGACAAAATGTTACGAAATGTGAAAATAAATGTTACTAATATGTTTTAAAATGTTTTTGTTACATTTAGTAATAATTTGTTTTTCTCAATGTATGTGTGAGATATATGTGCGTGGGTCTTATTATTGCTTGAAAAAAATATTTTGGGTAAGTTCTAATTTGGCATATCTCATCAGAATAATGATTAGTTTTTGAGGAATTTTATTTTTAAATGAAAATTAAAATTGCTAGTAATTATTTTATACAGGTATATTACTTTGTGTCTGAAATTCGATATTGACATTAATATCAGCCATCATTTAATCGGCATTAAATTGTTTGAACTCATTTAAATAAGCCATTTCTCACTGTATGCTAATTTAGCAATTTTACAACTTCATCAAACACTACTCCTTTGGCTGTCACATTCATTTAGTACAACGATTCGCCCTAACTTCTAACCGTCATAGTACAGGATTATTCATTAAGTTTGCATATAAATTTTGTTTCGTACGTGTGTGTAACCAAGTTAGCGCGCCCTTTGTTATGCAATGTTTTTTTGTTTTGATTTTGATTTTTACAATTCATGTTTGTTTTACCGCTATGTCGAAAAGTTCAGTTTGTTTTTCTTTTACTCCGAATAGCAATATTACTCATATGTGAGCTGCAGTTTTTTTTTCTTCTTCATACCCACCAGTTTTCACATTTTAATTTTGTATTTCTGCCTTTTAGCGAGGAAAAATAAAACCCGAAAATAAAAAAAACAAATCGCGCGCGCTAAACTTTTTAATATTCACACATTTAGCAAACAAACCGAGCAACTGCCAAAACAAAAAAGTGCAAAATATCAAAGCAATATCCTGCCGCCAACTCCTACCGCTTGTCGGTACTGCTGGCCTTTTTGGTGTGCATCCTCTTGGCGGCGTTTGTTTTGATGAAATAGCGAAAAAGTTTTGTTTTTTTTTTATATTTTTGGCGCTTTCACTTGGGTTTGTTGTTTTTGTTATTTTTGTTTATTGCATGCATGAGGTGCTACCAACTGCATTATGCTGAAAGCGCATCCCACACATTCATACTCAGTTACTCACGTTTCAACACAAACCAACACGCGCAAAGCGAAAAAAACACACAAAATACATTTGCACTGCGAGTATTTGCCTTTTACCCGTTTGACATGTGTTGGTGTCAGCGTTGTGCAATAAAAACTTTTTCACACATCGACAACGGCAACGCCAACAGGCAACAGTAGTAGTAACTTTTGCGTACAACACTTCCGTTTCCGTCATAGCTTTTAAAGCTGCGCTTGTACACTGAGCGATTGATCTACTGCAAATTTTGTTTGATAGACTTTACTGCAATTAAGAAAATATTTAAAAAACTTAAAATCTATTTTTTTTTTTATTTCTGGAAAAAAACTAAGTTTAAGTAAGAGCACAAGCTTTATGCCTTATTGCACAGCGTGCAGTTTTCAGACCTAAAACTCGATGGAAAATCGACTGATGTCAAGTAATTTTTGGCCGCTGTGCTCGAAACTGTCATCAGCTTTTAGTATATACACACGTCAGCATTACGAAATAAAGGTCAATTAACCGGTTATTGAAACGGTTACAAAAGCTCTTCTACAGCTTTTTGTTATTTCAAGACAGTAAAGTTTGGAGTCTGAAGCAAAGTTGTTCCTCACGAAAAAACAAAAGTTTTCTATATACACTACCACTCCAGCACCATTCTTAAGCCCCTCTATGGAGAGGCAAACTGCTGAAAATTTTAATACAAAAAAGTCCTCCAGAACATATAGTGATTGAGGACTATGACCTCTTATTTGCAGAATGACCAATAGACTAAACACGAATATTTCCAGTGCATTGCTGCAATTCTTTTCAGTGTTGTGCTTCTTCTGCTTAAGTTTTTGCTGTTAGCAACAGTGACGACGATCTTTTGCAACAACAAGTAAAGTTTTTCTTACTTTCCCATAACAAGAAAATAATAAATGATGTTTTTAACGTTTGAAATTTTCTGGAAGTTGGTACGTCATTTTGCCTTCGTTTTTATAGTGGGTTGCCACATTCTACTATTGTTAACGCAGGCAGCTGCCATCTTTGTGCGCTAACGGTAAAAAACGGAAGTCGCCAACGTTGTTGTAAAGTTTAGTTTTTGGACGAAAAATAAAATAAAATAAAAAAATGCACAAAGTTTGTCTGTCAGCTCAAGTTTTTTTTTTTGAGTTTATTTTTCACAAACTGATAAATGATTTTATTTTTAACTTTTTCAAACAAACACGTTTGCGATAGTTTCAGCAATGAGTAAGCGAGAAAGCGTTAAAAAAGAATAAGATAAGAAAATCTTGATAAATAAAACTATCTAGCTGTCAAAATATATTTTACAGCAGCATATTCGACAAAATGACTTTTCACATCAATTTGATAAGATGATAATAGGATTGATATTAGTAGCGAGTGGGTGGAGAAAAGGTGCGATTAATTTGCATCGGAGTATTTTAAGTTAAGATATCATTTCAATAGTTTCTTGAGGATATTTAAACAAAGTTGCTGAATTCTCTTAAGTAACTATGGAAAATTGCTGGCTTACTGTAGTAATTGCATTGCGCCCAAAAATAGCATAAGCATAAGCATAAGCATAAGCATAAGCATAAGCATAAGCATAAGCATAAGCATAAGCATAAGCATAAGCATAAGCATAAGCATAAGCATAAGCATAAGCATAAGCATAAGCATAAGCATAAGCATAAGCATAAGCATAAGCATAAGCATAAGCATAAGCATAAGCATAAGCATAAGCATAAGCATAAGCATAAGCATAAGCATAAGCATAAGCATAAGCATAAGCATAAGCATAAGCATAAGCATAAGCATAAGCATAAGCATAAGCATAAGCATAAGCATAAGCATAAGCATAAGCATAAGCATAAGCATAAGCATAAGCATAAGCATAAGCATAAGCATAAGCATAAGCATAAGCATAAGCATAAGCATAAGCATAAGCATAAGCAGAAGCATAAGCAAAATAGCAAGCACTAAAGCAAGTAATGTTTCCAAAACCAAATGTTTGGTTTGCGTTTACGTTTTCAACTTATTTACCAAAAATACTTGCCTTAAGTCATAGCTCGAAAGCGTATTTTTCTTTCTTCTTTGGTTTATTACAAAAAGATTTCAATGCGAAAGCAATAAATTCTTGCGCCAAAATTATAGGCTACACTCACTGCCAGTGCAACAAATTGCCAAATTATTGATTAACCCTGAAACAAAACAGCAAGAACGCAAATTTTAGAAATGAGCTTCAACAGCTAAGTGATAAAATAAGAAACAATACAGCAAAAGCGTGTGAAAGTGTTAGAAACACGTCGTATAAAAAAAAAAAACAGATTATTAGCAAACGCAAAAAAAAAAAAAAAAAATAGCAATTGCTGGGTGTGTTTTAAGCGCGTAGAATTGAGCTAATGAAAATTGCTGACAAACACGCAAGCGAAAAAATTGTTAGGAATTTTTATAGTCTCAATAATGCTGTTGCTTTCGTTGTCAGTTGATGTAGCAGCAAATTTTTAACATATCACATTGTCGTTGTCGCTGTCGTTGTTGCTATCAGAAATATTGCACAATTTAGAAAAAAAAAAGTCAAATTGTTGTAATTTGCTTGGCGCACAAATAATCAGCAATAGAAATAACAAATGAATAGCATTACGAAATTTCGTACGAATTCTATTTTTTTTTATAATGCTATTTTTTCTGAAGCTGCGCTAATTTTTAATTAACTAATTATTTTAATTCAATTTTTCAAAATACGATTCTGTACTGATTCATAATTTAGCACATTTGCATTATTTTCAAAACAAAACAGAAAATTATTAGCAACAGCAGCAGCACATAATTTAAGCTTGAGGTAAATATAATTTTTCTTGTAGCGTCCACCACTATTACTTCTCACTCCATAATTTGCTTTAATAAACTGCCAATTTGTTAAATTATTGCTTGCTGGCAGACAAACAGGCGTTGAAATTGCAGTCATTTTTTTGCCGGCTAAAGTTAACGAGAAGCGTTAACTTTGACTGAATTGAAAATATTTAAAATTAATAATTTAACTAACCAAAAATTAAATAACCATATACGAGAAGGATATATAACGTAGGGGCAAGGTATGCGTTTATGTGTTGCTGGTATTGTGTTCTCTCGTGCCAAAGCAACATCATTTTCATTACACGAACCAACTAATTGTTCAACATTCCGGACAAAATGTTACGAAATGTGAAAATAAATGTTACTAATATGTTTTAAAATGTTTTTGTTACATTTAGTAATAATTTGTTTTTCTCAATGTATGTGTGAGATATATGTGCGTGGGTCTTATTATTGCTTGAAAAAAATATTTTGGGTAAGTTCTAATTTGGCATATCTCATCAGAATAATGATTAGTTTTTGAGGAATTTTATTTTTAAATGAAAATTAAAATTGCTAGTAATTATTTTATACAGGTATATTACTTTGTGTCTGAAATTCGATATTGACATTAATATCAGCCATCATTTAATCGGCATTAAATTGTTTGAACTCATTTAAATAAGCCATTTCTCACTGTATGCTAATTTAGCAATTTTACAACTTCATCAAACACTACTCCTTTGGCTGTCACATTCATTTAGTACAACGATTCGCCCTAACTTCTAACCGTCATAGTACAGGATTATTCATTAAGTTTGCATATAAATTTTGTTTCGTACGTGTGTGTAACCAAGTTAGCGCGCCCTTTGTTATGCAATGTTTTTTTGTTTTGATTTTGATTTTTACAATTCATGTTTGTTTTACCGCTATGTCGAAAAGTTCAGTTTGTTTTTCTTTTACTCCGAATAGCAATATTACTCATATGTGAGCTGCAGTTTTTTTTTCTTCTTCATACCCACCAGTTTTCACATTTTAATTTTGTATTTCTGCCTTTTAGCGAGGAAAAATAAAACCCGAAAATAAAAAAAACAAATCGCGCGCGCTAAACTTTTTAATATTCACACATTTAGCAAACAAACCGAGCAACTGCCAAAACAAAAAAGTGCAAAATATCAAAGCAATATCCTGCCGCCAACTCCTACCGCTTGTCGGTACTGCTGGCCTTTTTGGTGTGCATCCTCTTGGCGGCGTTTGTTTTGATGAAATAGCGAAAAAGTTTTGTTTTTTTTTTATATTTTTGGCGCTTTCACTTGGGTTTGTTGTTTTTGTTATTTTTGTTTATTGCATGCATGAGGTGCTACCAACTGCATTATGCTGAAAGCGCATCCCACACATTCATACTCAGTTACTCACGTTTCAACACAAACCAACACGCGCAAAGCGAAAAAAACACACAAAATACATTTGCACTGCGAGTATTTGCCTTTTACCCGTTTGACATGTGTTGGTGTCAGCGTTGTGCAATAAAAACTTTTTCACACATCGACAACGGCAACGCCAACAGGCAACAGTAGTAGTAACTTTTGCGTACAACACTTCCGTTTCCGTCATAGCTTTTAAAGCTGCGCTTGTACACTGAGCGATTGATCTACTGCAAATTTTGTTTGATAGACTTTACTGCAATTAAGAAAATATTTAAAAAACTTAAAATCTATTTTTTTTTTTATTTCTGGAAAAAAACTAAGTTTAAGTAAGAGCACAAGCTTTATGCCTTATTGCACAGCGTGCAGTTTTCAGACCTAAAACTCGATGGAAAATCGACTGATGTCAAGTAATTTTTGGCCGCTGTGCTCGAAACTGTCATCAGCTTTTAGTATATACACACGTCAGCATTACGAAATAAAGGTCAATTAACCGGTTATTGAAACGGTTACAAAAGCTCTTCTACAGCTTTTTGTTATTTCAAGACAGTAAAGTTTGGAGTCTGAAGCAAAGTTGTTCCTCACGAAAAAACAAAAGTTTTCTATATACACTACCACTCCAGCACCATTCTTAAGCCCCTCTATGGAGAGGCAAACTGCTGAAAATTTTAATACAAAAAAGTCCTCCAGAACATATAGTGATTGAGGACTATGACCTCTTATTTGCAGAATGACCAATAGACTAAACACGAATATTTCCAGTGCATTGCTGCAATTCTTTTCAGTGTTGTGCTTCTTCTGCTTAAGTTTTTGCTGTTAGCAACAGTGACGACGATCTTTTGCAACAACAAGTAAAGTTTTTCTTACTTTCCCATAACAAGAAAATAATAAATGATGTTTTTAACGTTTGAAATTTTCTGGAAGTTGGTACGTCATTTTGCCTTCGTTTTTATAGTGGGTTGCCACATTCTACTATTGTTAACGCAGGCAGCTGCCATCTTTGTGCGCTAACGGTAAAAAACGGAAGTCGCCAACGTTGTTGTAAAGTTTAGTTTTTGGACGAAAAATAAAATAAAATAAAAAAATGCACAAAGTTTGTCTGTCAGCTCAAGTTTTTTTTTTTGAGTTTATTTTTCACAAACTGATAAATGATTTTATTTTTAACTTTTTCAAACAAACACGTTTGCGATAGTTTCAGCAATGAGTAAGCGAGAAAGCGTTAAAAAAGAATAAGATAAGAAAATCTTGATAAATAAAACTATCTAGCTGTCAAAATATATTTTACAGCAGCATATTCGACAAAATGACTTTTCACATCAATTTGATAAGATGATAATAGGATTGATATTAGTAGCGAGTGGGTGGAGAAAAGGTGCGATTAATTTGCATCGGAGTATTTTAAGTTAAGATATCATTTCAATAGTTTCTTGAGGATATTTAAACAAAGTTGCTGAATTCTCTTAAGTAACTATGGAAAATTGCTGGCTTACTGTAGTAATTGCATTGCGCCCAAAAATAGCATAAGCATAAGCATAAGCATAAGCATAAGCATAAGCATAAGCATAAGCATAAGCATAAGCATAAGCATAAGCATAAGCATAAGCATAAGCATAAGCATAAGCATAAGCATAAGCATAAGCATAAGCATAAGCATAAGCATAAGCATAAGCATAAGCATAAGCATAAGCATAAGCATAAGCATAAGCATAAGCATAAGCATAAGCATAAGCATAAGCATAAGCATAAGCATAAGCATAAGCATAAGCATAAGCATAAGCATAAGCATAAGCATAAGCATAAGCATAAGCATAAGCATAAGCATAAGCATAAGCATAAGCATAAGCATAAGCAGAAGCATAAGCAAAATAGCAAGCACTAAAGCAAGTAATGTTTCCAAAACCAAATGTTTGGTTTGCGTTTACGTTTTCAACTTATTTACCAAAAATACTTGCCTTAAGTCATAGCTCGAAAGCGTATTTTTCTTTCTTCTTTGGTTTATTACAAAAAGATTTCAATGCGAAAGCAATAAATTCTTGCGCCAAAATTATAGGCTACACTCACTGCCAGTGCAACAAATTGCCAAATTATTGATTAACCCTGAAACAAAACAGCAAGAACGCAAATTTTAGAAATGAGCTTCAACAGCTAAGTGATAAAATAAGAAACAATACAGCAAAAGCGTGTGAAAGTGTTAGAAACACGTCGTATAAAAAAAAAAAACAGATTATTAGCAAACGCAAAAAAAAAAAAAAAAAATAGCAATTGCTGGGTGTGTTTTAAGCGCGTAGAATTGAGCTAATGAAAATTGCTGACAAACACGCAAGCGAAAAAATTGTTAGGAATTTTTATAGTCTCAATAATGCTGTTGCTTTCGTTGTCAGTTGATGTAGCAGCAAATTTTTAACATATCACATTGTCGTTGTCGCTGTCGTTGTTGCTATCAGAAATATTGCACAATTTAGAAAAAAAAAAGTCAAATTGTTGTAATTTGCTTGGCGCACAAATAATCAGCAATAGAAATAACAAATGAATAGCATTACGAAATTTCGTACGAATTCTATTTTTTTTTATAATGCTATTTTTTCTGAAGCTGCGCTAATTTTTAATTAACTAATTATTTTAATTCAATTTTTCAAAATACGATTCTGTACTGATTCATAATTTAGCACATTTGCATTATTTTCAAAACAAAACAGAAAATTATTAGCAACAGCAGCAGCACATAATTTAAGCTTGAGGTAAATATAATTTTTCTTGTAGCGTCCACCACTATTACTTCTCACTCCATAATTTGCTTTAATAAACTGCCAATTTGTTAAATTATTGCTTGCTGGCAGACAAACAGGCGTTGAAATTGCAGTCATTTTTTTGCCGGCTAAAGTTAACGAGAAGCGTTAACTTTGACTGAATTGAAAATATTTAAAATTAATAATTTAACTAACCAAAAATTTACTTTAAAATTGATTTTCTTTTTGCAGTAAAATCGCCAAATTAAAACCTTCTTCATTTTAAAGTAAACCATGATGAGTATTTCGCACATTCTCTTTCTGACACGCGAATGTACTCCTTCGCAGATCCTGTGCCTGCCTGCTTTACTTAACAATTCACTGCATTATGCATGCATCCGTTGCTTATTATTATTCTTCTGCTATGCATTTCTCAACTCATGCAGCCTTTTTTGAATTTCAAATTTATTGCTGTTATATTACTGAGCTACCTTTATAGCGTATACCAGTATATGGAGAAATTGCAACACCCTGTTTTAAAGAAGTATTCTACCCACTTTTTCATGAGGTACCCATTGAGGGGTGCTCCCTTCTTCTTTTACGTTTATGTGCTTCCGCAGCAACAGCACAATTAATGCATTCTTCCCTTTTGGTGCTGCATTTTCTTTTGCATCTTTCTGTTGTCCCTCTTTTTTGGTTTACTTTTTCTTCTGGATACCCGCGCTATTTCAATTGTGTGTGAATGCGGTTTGCTAGTGTTTTTTCTCGTTTTGCTTTCGTTCGCGATGGATCCTGTATAGCGCACTTTCCGCTTAAATAATCTTTTCGACAGCAACTCATAAAAAAAAATCGTTAAAAGAAGGAAAAGGAAATTTAGTGAGGTTTTTTTTCTTTGACTTATTTGATACCCTTTTGTTTTTGTTGCCATTTTTATAATTTTGTTTATTTTGAAGTTCATTCTTGGTTTTATTTTGCACATCTGAATGAAAACTATACACTGTTGGAAATCTCTACTTAGAAGTATCACACCGAAAAGAAAAACAAAAAAAAAAATAAATTCCTAAATTTAAGAAAGTAGCATCCCGTAAAATGCATTGCTTAGTTTTCTTAGTAGAAATAGGTAAATGGTGTTCATTTGAATTTATGAGAAGATTTTTCAATCTAATGATCATGAAATTACTATATTTGAGGTAATTTATACTCTTCTGAAGTGCGGTGGCCAATTTAATAACGAAACAACTCTGCTATGTCAAATGAGAGAGCAAGAGACTATTGCCAGAGATATTCGATGAGATCCAAATGACCAAATGAACACATCGGTAGATTTCAAGACTGCGCAAGAATGTCCTGGAGCTTTTTAACTAACTTTACTAAAATCGCAAACAATTTTATTGTTCTAGAAGTTCAATTTAGGCTATCGACAAGATGAGTATAATAATTTGACTCCTTCATCTTCCTACTTTCTTCCAGTGATTTTTGTCTGCAAAAGGATTCTTATTCTTATTACAAAAATTATAATTACATATAACGTAATACGTCTTTAAATTAAGGTAAACATTTCTTGGTTGCTATAAAATTTTATTTGAAACCCATAATCTTTTGAGAAAATTTCATTAAAGTTTTTATTACTTAATTGAATAAGGATTATTTGTCAAACACGTATTGGGTTGTTCAGAAAGTAATTTCGATTTGTTTTACTTAAAATGAAAATCGATTTTCTAATAGTGTACAAATATGTTATTTAATAATATATTTTTCACTGTGATTTAATACCTTTTGCCATCTTTCTGATAGAAGCATGATTTCCTGCTCACAAAACTTCTGATCTTTGCTGGCTAGAAACTATTCTAAGTCATTTCTGATGTCCTCATTTGAAGTAAAGGTTTCGCCATCTAAAAAGTTTTGTTGAAATCGGAACCAGTTATGATCCAAAAGTAACAGTTCTGGAGAACATGATGCGTGTGATAGTACATTCCATCCAAGCTGTAAAACCTTTCGGCGAGTTACCAAACTTGTATGAGGTCTCGTACTATCTTGGTGGAACACTACACCCTTTTTATTGATCAATTCTATTTTTATCTCTTTGAGTGAATTATTCAGTTTGTTCAGTTGATGAAAGTACTCTTCAGAATTGATCGCAAAATCGAAACGAGTTTTTTCACAAACAAAAAAATTGCTATATCAGCTATCAGGTATTATCAAATAATGAAGTTTTCCTTTTCCCATAAAGTGCTTATGTTGGTATCATTCCAATTTGTCCAATACATTAAGAACTTGTCTAATTTTCAAAATTTTCGAAAAAAAAAAGAAATAGAATAAACAAAGCCACGGGCCAACTATGACTTAAAACATTCATCAACTCAATTCTTTCCGTGTGCTATTAAATTTTTGACTAACGAAATTCATCTCGTTTATTGCATAAATTTCTACTTGGCTGTAGTCATGGTTATTGCGCATATTTTCGTTATTTTTTTTTTGTTTTTTAATAACATATTTCTTCGCGTATAAAAATGAGAATATCCTTTGCAAATATTATTCATTACTTATTGTGTTGATTTTCTTTTGCTGTGGCAGAGTTGCGTTTTTTACTTCTTACTTCTACTTCTACTATAGCTATTGCTTTATTGTTATTTTGAAAAAAGAAAAAAAAAATCCAATATTCTGGCAACATTATGATTATCCTTTTGTTGTCTTATTTATTCGACCATTTTCATTTCTCTACGCAGCTCATTTTTCATTTTTGTGGCTTTTGTCATCGCTGCGCTTCCCAAAAAAAAAAAAAAAAACGTTCGTTGCCAGCTTTGAGGCGTTTTTTCCTGCTTTTATTATTCTCAGTTTCATTGCTTTGCGTTAAAATTTATGCGTTTCAAAATAATTCAATTATAATTTTAATGTGCCTCTTTATGTTGTAATATTTTACTTCGACCTCGTCTTCCGTGAATAAACATCTTTACTTATTGTTGTTTTCGTAAAAAATATATTATGCTAATGTTATGCAATTTTGTTTGTTTTCATTCAGTTGTGAATTTTTTCTCTTGGAATTTTGAGTTTTATTTGTATTAATTGTTGCAATAGCGTAACGCTATGTTGCTCCGCTGCTGACAACAAAAGCAATGGAATGTATTGTATAATTATGCGCTTGAATTATTAATGCATCCTTTGTAAATATTTTACTTGCAATGTTTATATTTCCTTTTAATTTATACGGGATGCTGCCTGTAATGTGAAATGACTTAATTTTTGTGGTGCTTTCGCTTATGAGAATGAAACGTAATACTAAATATTTATAATTTGTAACCTTAATGGTTTATATAGCAAAATTTCTTTTTATAAAATAAAACAGTTTAAACCCTTAAATTTTGTTTGTTTAATATAATTTAAAGGTTTACAAGACCATTATGGTTTGCTTTTGTTTAACCCTTAAATGCTTGAGGTCAGCCCCCAGTATGAAAACCAAGCTCTTTTTATGTAAAATCAGACGCTGACCACGAAATGAGCATTAATTTCTATGGAAAATTTATCGTTTTCCCGGAAAAGCTCAAAAAGTTTGATTTGTGCAGTGTTCCAAGTTTAGAAAAAAAGGTAAAAAACTATTCCACGTGATCGAGTTCGGACTAGATTCTCAATAAGTTGCTAAAACTTATTCCCGTATACTCCCCAATATTTTTTTTTATAAGAATAATGGAAATTATCAATATACAATTCACTGATGAAAATCACTTTTAAAATTATTTGTAAACACAACGTCCGACCACTTCGACAGCTTACTGGTAGCTGAAAATAAACATCGGAGAGCTAAAGAGGCATTTATGTGAAAGTTGGTAATGCCTGCTACAAGTTAGAGCAAAACTTAACGCGATGCAGTTTGTTTGGGTGGATTTGGCTATGATTTTAGGCACGTACCATATATGGTACGCTATGCATTTAAGGGTTAATATATGCTTTTCGATTAGATGAATAAATACTAAAAATACCAATTTTACTTCGAATTCTAAAATTTATTTCTTAATAAAAATCTTACACCATAGATAACTTCTGCTTCTAAGATCGAAGCGCACTCAAACCTTTCCTAAAAAATTAAAAAACCGATTCTGGCGAAAATTAAATTTTTCCAACACAAAAAAATTATGGTTTTCCTATACCAGAAAAAATTCGTTGTTGTTTCTTTAATGATATATTTATAAAGCCGCTGTTTCTCAACGTGGCAACACAAAGTTTACTCTTGAAATTTATGAACATAATTTGTTCTTTATATCGATTATAAGAAAAAAGCAACAAAGCTGCAAAACAAATAACGTCAGGATGTGAAAATAACTTTTGGCTTACCATAAAAACATACCAAGGGTAAATACGACATATTTTCTTTTAAGTCTTACAAATGAGGCGTATCTAAGTGGTTGAGATTTTTTTTTGCAGTTGACAGCGGAGCGTTACAAATTCAAAATGTTGATGAAAAGCTTTTAGCTTATGTTACCATTACTGTGATGCAGCATTGTTGGTGCTGTGCCCCAAAAACTTACTTCCCAAGAAGCTGTAAATCCTCGGCTTTAAGCTTAAGTTTAAAATTTACAAAAAAAAAAAAAAACAAGCATTTGAAAACAGGGACAACAAGCGTAGACAAATGGCATTAAAAGCTTTTCACTTTGCATTATAAAATAAATTAAAATCACGCATACGCTACGTTGCATAGCTACGTATACGTGCTGCTGATGTGGCTTTGTTGTGTTTGTGCGCGATAGGGTGGATCTCTTTGTATCGAGCTTAATAATCAGGCAAGATGAGATTTATAAAAAAAAAAATATTGTGTGTGATTGAAACACTAATAATTTTCGGTCAGTTGCGTGATGTTGCACAATGTTGACGACAAAAAACTGTTGAAATGCATCCATCCTAAGCATAATCCATTACTTCAAAATATATTTTCTTCCACATCCGCTAGCCACACATAAAAAAATTCTGAATTCGAAGTCATAATTCAATATTTTTCTTTTTTTGGCTATAAAATTTTATATTCTACGGTTTTGCCTAAATGAAATCCACCTAATGTGCATAGGTGTGTTACTTGCAGATGCTCCAGTGTTTCTATGAAACTTTCACAATTTCTCTTTAAAATTATTGTTGTTGTAACTGTCACTCCAACAATAATAACAGCAGCTGCAGCAACAACAAAAACATGTAGGGATTACACTGCAACCTGTTTTTCCGTGAAGATCCTTTATATCAACACATCATACTTGTGCATTTTTTTTCTGAATTTTTCTTTTGCAACACTTGTGCATAATTTAAAATTGCAAATGTATGCGTGTCGTTCTTCGCATAACACATAAGTTATTCATTCGTATGTGTTTGTTTGTATGCTCTTTGAGTGAGTGTATGAGTAGTTGTGTGAATACGCGTGCATATCCTGTTAAGAGCTGTCAAATAAAAATACAAAAAATTATTTTTTTTCACCTAAACATGAGCACGTTTTCCTGTTAAGGCTAAAAAATATAGCCACCATTTTTTTTATGTATGTCCACTTAGCAACTATTTTTCTCTCTCCCTCTCTTTCATTTCCTTTGTCTCTCTCTCACGCTATTGTAGCTTCCATTTTCTTGTATTTGTCGACTACTTTTCAGCAAGTTTTCGCCATCAAATGGGATTTTATTGTCAACATATTTTTGTATTTTTGTTTGTATGAGTGCAAATGCTTGTTTGTGTATGCGTGTGCACTTTTCAGCGACATAATTGTGTAATGAATATAAGCTCTTGCCAAAAGTAGGTATATCTATGTCATTTTAAATAAAAGTTTTTATAGTTTTTTGTATCTTTTACCTACTGGAAAATGATTACATGTACTTATTTTTTTAATAAATTTTATCATTCGATCGCAAATTAAGAAGCTTGTGGTGTCAAATTCACTCCTCAAAAGCTTCAGTCTGCCGAAAGCACATATTAACCAATATACAGTGTAGCATTTGAAAGTAGATAAGTTCTATCTTCGTATATACTCCTTGTTTTTCTTTTGCAACACTATTATTGCCATAGCAACTTTCTGAGTCGTTTATTTTTCTTCATATGAACTTTTATTTTGACTGAAACTTTCTGTGTAGTTTATTTTTTTTCGAAAATAGTTATCCTGTAAAGAAAACACTTTAATGTATTTATCGAATTAAAATGCTCTATTTAGTATTCACAAAAAATATTAATACATAAAATGAGTTAATACATAAAATATAGTGAAACGTAATGAGAACGTATACCTCTCCATATTTGTTATAAAGAAAATTAACGTTGTTACTTTTAAACTAAACGTCTTATTTAGCAAAATTAAAATATCTTAAGACATACACTCAAAGCGGCAGAATCTACATTGCTGTTACACTTGTGTAACAGCATACCAACGATACAATTGTCTACGATATTGCACTCATTTGCAACTTATGACTCATGATATTAAATAATTTCTTGTTCCTTAACATCGACTTCTTCAGCTATCAAATATTATCACTTTTTTTCTGTTGCACTGGTTTGTGTATCAAATTGACAAAGATACGGCTGTTTGTAATACTTCTGTATTAAAAGTTAACCGGCATAAGCGTCCTGTTATACTTGTGAAACACAGTATTTTGCTCTTCAATATTGTAATTCATGTTTGAGCTATAATAAATTGTTGAAATAATGGTAGTTTTTTTATAAATATGATAGTTATTTTCAAAATTGAAAAGTTCTTTACTGAACACTTGTTAGAGTTGATAACGCAAAAAATTCGGCAGTATAATAGATTTACTTATGTATTCTACCTTGATGGTATGAGTTTCAAAATTAGAAAGGAAGATTTTCTTCATGAACACTTAGAGAGTGCGCACTTTGTCTTGCGCTAGAGTTCTGTTACATTTTGTAACACTAATATTACGAAATAGTGCTTCTCAATGACTTCCTACGTATTAATGTTAAACGTTCTTTGAGCACGGTAAAAATTTTTTTTTTTTAGAATTTTCATTGTCCTCTTTTTACACCAGTGCAACACTTATACTGCAATAAGAATGCCAATAGTCTTTTAATTTTATCCTTATGCTAAAGGTGATCAAGACGATATAAATTTTTTAGCAATTTAAATCTTCTTTTCAAGAGATTTTATATATTAATTGTTAACTTGTTACACTTGTGTTACGCGTTTGCTGTTGCAAGTCAATTTTCCCTAAGCCAATGCGCTAATTAAAAATAAAATCTTTACGTGAATCACTTAAATTAATTTCACACAACTCTAACATAAAAGCGTTTTATTCAACTGCTTTTTGTTGCACGCACTTAACCGTTTGATCAATTCCCATGAGTGCAACTCAATCAGTAACTAAACACTTTACTGCGGCATTTATATTTAATAGAAGATGATAGAAAATACCGTACGTCATGTACCACGTGATGTGACTTAAAAACGATTTGTGTGGTTCGTTTTTGCTCTCATCTTGCTGCAATTTTAGTTATGTAGCGCTTGCTGCTCTTATGTTTCGTCGCATTTTCCAAATTTCATCAATATCCTGAAAACGTTCAAACACTTGATAAATGCACGCACATATAAACACTAACTTACTGCATACATTTTGCGGCAACTATCCATAAGCCATCTCTACCGCTTCGAAGGAACCTTAAATGTAATGCAACCTCTCTCTACCACCCACCCCATTAGGAAAAACATAATGGAAACATCGGTTTTTTTTCTCATTTATTACTTATCTACTGATATGAGTTTTTATTTTTTTTGTTTTGCTTCAAGCGTTCCTTTGACGTTTTTCTTATTGCTGCGGCATTCTTAAATTGCATCAGAAAATTGCTGCAATACCTCTTAGGATTCCATTAATGCAAACGTTTATGTGCTCATCAGTCGAAATTTGATTTCTTTTTATTCTGTTAGTGGTTTCTTTTTCTTTACCTTAATAAATACCATTAAGCATTTGACCTTTGTGTTACCTTTTTTATTTTTGCCGTCAACATGACAAAAAATCCTTGTATGCTTTTATAGTTGGAAATCGTTTGTCTTGTGGTTTTATGGTTTCAAATAAGAAGATTTTGTGATTTTCTTTGCTGAAATCATTTCTTTCGTTTGCATATTTCGTCATTTGAACAATTTTTTTATTTTAAGGATAAGCAGACTTTGAAAATTAACTTTTTTGTTGCGTTATTTTTTGAATGACTGTTGATTTAGGTATATTTAACTTAATTTAATTGCAGCATATCTAAATAAATTTTTTCTCTTTCCTTTACAGGTAAGTGAGAAAAATGTACCAAAAGCATTCTTTAGAAGTATACTATAAGGGGTTTAAAAAATATTAAATGTGCTACAATAAAAATGTAAGTCAACAGAAACTTATTTATCTTATTAAATCATAAATAATGATCCTACATCAATAGAGATTTTAGAAATCCCTCGACACTTTTTTCTAAAATTTATGTTTAAAAGAGCGTAGTCAAGACAAACTTAATGCTACACAATTTGTGTAAGACACCAAGATTGAATTTAAAAATAATGAATATTCTAATTCTACCTAAAGTAGCTCACTTTATCTTTAAAAACCCATAACCCAAACAAACGTTGGAAAAATTCCTTGAAAGAACGTATAAAATGTTCATGTTACACAAGTGTAACATAATTTTAAATGTGTGTCGTTCGTTGCGATAATTCCTGATAATGAAATGCAATGTAATAGAAAATCAACTTTATGGTGAAATTCATATCAAATATACCAAAATAAAAAACAGTCCATTATAAAAATATTATTGAAACTCTTTACCAAATTATTTTATACAGCTTTTGATATCATAAAGTATCTTAACAAAAAACAAACTTAAGGGCCTTCCGGAGATTTTTAAAAAATAAAAAGAAACTTTTTTAAAATTTTTTATCTCAGACCTGAAATTTTGGTTCAAAAATATTCGCCAATAAGTTAGAAAAGTGCATTGCCATGAACGACCTCAAAATTTGCGATGAGCAGGATATCTGGAGACAGGTTCATCTGAAAAAAAAAAAAAAACTTTTTTCGGTTTATTAAATATGGGCGTTTGGACGTATAACCTAAAACGACCCCAATTTTGTGCACAAAAAATGAAAATTTTGTTTGTACGCCCGCTATTTTGTCAAAAATTAATATTTTTCAAAAATCAATTACGTTAAATATTAGAATTAAAAATATTGCAAGTTTCATATTCAACTTAAGTTTTATAAATACTACGAATACGACAAGTACTATAAATACTACAAATACTAAAAACACTTCAAATACTCACTTATTACAAATTCTATAAATAAAACTATTTCAATTAGCACTTCAATTATTACATATATTACTACGAATTCTATAATTACTTTAAGTACCACAAGTACTACAACTAATACTTAAAGTAACACAAGTACTTAAAACACTACAAATACTGTAAATGTGTACTGTAAACGCTTAAAATGAATATTTTCGACAAGTACTAAAAAAACCAAACATTACAGGTACTTTTAATGCTGTAATTACTTTAATTACTACAATTACTTCAAATAACGTTTAGTACTAAAAATATCATAAACATAAAATAATACTACACATACTGAAATTTATGTATGTAAATACTACGATTACTAAAAAAAATACATACAATTACTGTCATTGCTACAATTTCCACAAATATCACTCCCTGCTAACTACTTATAAATCCTTGTCAATTTTAAATATATGAAAAAAAAAACTGTTTAAGTTTTGCCTGAATAAATAAACTAAATTTATTTGAACCAACACCTAATAAATTTTCCAACATTTGAATGTATTATAATAACACTGAAAATTCCATAATATTAACTTAACCTGCCTAGCTAACTATGTATATCGGCTCAAAAGGTTTGACACAAATTTCATTAACAATACAATAATTTCGCACAAGATAAGGCATCCTTTTTTTACTTGAAGCAAACAACAACAGCAACACTAAAGTAAATATGGCAACCCTACTCACAATTTGATTTCGAGAAAAATGTGGCGCCCACAGCCTCATAAATAAAATGTAGGAAAATTTATTACCAAAAATAACCTCAAAATAAGAGCAACATTAATTTTTGTATTTTTTTTTTTTGCACCGATGTCATTGTTTATCTGGTTTTTATTTCCCTTATTTTGTTGGTATTCTTTTTTTGTATCCTTTTGAACTGATTTTTTGTTTTTATTCCGTGTTTTTTTTTATTTTTTTTTTTAATGTATTTTAAAACAATTATTTTTTGCTACTTTTTCAATACGCTGTGCTATCTATCTGGTGCTATATTCGTTCACTTTGCTTTGCAAATTTCAGCAGCTCCTTTACACCTTCACACCCTTTGCAGTCTACATTTGACCAAGCGCATATGCTGACAAATATAAATGTGATAAAGGTTCCGCCGGAAACGGAAGTTAGCAGCAGCAGCAGATTTCTTTTTTGGTGTGCCCTCGCTACGTTAAGTGCGACGATTTGGATTTCGCCATTTTTCATGAAATTTCTGGCATTCGTGGTTTATTTTTTTTTTATTTTTATTATTTGTTCTTTTGGTTTTTTCATTTCTGTTGTTTCTTTTAAACGATTTTTAAAAATAGGGTGCAAAAATTACAGCTACAAAACAACAAAAAAAGTCAAATTCGCCCGACATTGACGAAGGTAAATGAGAAAATTTGTTTAATGTGAATAGCGAACGTAATGATATGGAAAACGGTGGAAGCAGTAGCTGCCAAAATTTGCACATTTATGCAGAGATGATGAATTGAATTTTTCAAAAATCTAAAGTTGTTGTCTTTTTCTTTAAATTAAGAAAAATTGTATTGAATACCTTTATATAGCAAAGATTATTGTATTTATTAAATTTCTCTAAAATTTTAATAAAAATATTTTTAAAAATTTGAAAAAAAGGCATTATTTGAGCATCGAGAAATCAATATTTAAAAAATATTTTTACAATTTGAAGTGATTGAACAACAAAAGAAAGGAAAAATTATTTTCTTTTTATGTGCATTTTGTTCACGACCGCATTCGCTGAAGACAATTTCAGATAAAGAAAAGCCAATAAAGCAATTTTCTTCAATTTAATAAGAACTAATTGCCAAATTTTAAATTGACCTCCAAAATTCATACATGGCAAAAAAAGTATCGTACTTCCTTCTTAGTCTATCAAGAACTCGAATAATGAAAACGGTTCCCATTTTTATTTTTTTTTTCTAAAAATAATCTGGACACTTCCAAGTAATCATTTCCAAATTTTTTTATTTTCATTTTTTACTCCTTGATATCTCAATTGCCAAACAAGTTACTCAAAACTCGTTTTTCTAGAATATTTTAAGACTACTAAGTTTTATAAATATCAAAGACCATTTTTACTGCAATAAGTGTTATATTTTTGCCCTCTTGCGAATTTCTTTGCTTTGAAGGCATATCAAAATTCAACCTCTGAAACTTCAACTTCTGAGTGTTTGCACTAATATTATTATTAGCACTTTTTCCTTTGGTTTGCTAGCCTCTGTTGTTGTCAAATTTTCTTATGCTAAATACATTTTTCATTCCTCTAAAATTAATACAAATATATGATTCACATTTTCAGAATTTATTTTGCATGTGAGATTATAATAAGTTTATTAATAATGACATCAAATAGATTTTCAAAAGAGCGGAATTTTTTCGTTCAGTACATGACCGTCAAAGCTTATATTTATTTCTAAAATAAGGTCGACATCAAATAAATATAGGACATGACTTCTGCATGTTATAACATTAAATGAGCTGTCTACATTTTGACAAAAATATTAGTCATAGATAAGCATACCAACCGTACAGATTTTTGGCTCAACGTACTGTTATAAAAGCATGGTCTTAAAAAATCACATAGAAACATGCAGAATTGATCAGGAATAATAAAATAATAGCACATATTCGGTTGAAAAAAAAAATGGAATTTGGTGCTTGAGAAAAATTCGCCCATGGAGACACTTAAAACCCTTACAAAATAGAGGTGTAGATGAGGCCGTTTTTTTCTTTTTCATGTAATCGATTTGCTTTATATCAGTTAATAAATCTCACTCATTTGAACACGCTGACTTCAAAAATGTTATTGATTTAGCAATTTCAGTAGTATTTTTTGTCAGAAAATACCGGAAAACCATTATTTTTGCTTCCTTATTACCCAGCGGCAAATATGTTATTCACAACATCGATGAATAGTTATACTCGTTGTAGGCAGTAATGCTCACAACTCCAGCCACAACTGTAAATTCTTTTTACAAAGGGATGGCCGCTGTGTAGGCAGCTTGCCTACATCTCTGTATACATTGTGTAGCTAGGGAAATTCAGATTGCCTTAGAATATCGCTTACTAAGTGCCTGTATAGTTTACCGAGTTGCCTACATCTCCCCATACAAAGTATGCAGCCAACAGGCAAGACCTCTTACATATCCATATATAAATAAGACAGCAAACAGTCAGACTGTCTACAACTCCATATACAAAGCAGGCAGCCAGCAATCAAACTGCCTATTGCTCCATATACAAAGGAGGCAGCCAGCAAGCATATTAACAAAATATCACAGTAACAATTTCATTTGTGAACTTACAACACAAAGGGTATAACTTTTCATACATAAAAAATCAAAGTACTTCATCAATTCGCCGCTGGGTAGTATTGATCGACTCTGAAAGCTCTTATAAAATATGTTTTCATAAAAATAAATTCATTATTATCTTTTTTGTTCTTAAGACAAATTTAGGAACAGGTTTACTTTAGCTGACATTGTCCAATTTTATTTATTTTTTTTTTCCTAAAAGGGGGTTAAAAACAAAAAAATATAAAATTATCAAAAAAAGTCGCTCGGATCTAGTATCGGAGATATAGACATCGGAAGTTCCGGATATATCTTTTATAAAAATGGTTATAAGTTGGGAACCCCTGAATGGATTTCAAAAAAATGAGTGTCATAAGATAGATAATTTAATGGTCTACAATAATGGTGAGTAAAGTTTTGAAATTTGACCCATATTTTTGGAGATATTACGATTTTTGTGAAATTTCGACCAATTTTTTTTTGAAAAAACATTTTTTTTTTTCAAAAAATGTGTTAATGACCTAAAACTTTTTTAGCATTTTAAGAAACCTTATTTTATTCCCTTTAAAATGGTATATAGTTTCTTGTAAATTTTTGTGAATTTAGCCCCTTTTTAAGGAAAATCAAAAAAAAATATTCAATGAATTCTTATGAAAACTATGTTTTTGTGGGCAAAAACAGTGAAAAACAACAACAACAACGATTAGTACACCTACAACTATTATTATTTAAACGATTCTCATAATAAAATAATATGGTTATCATATAAATAAAAAATTTTTTAAAATGTGAGGTTATGTTGAAGGAAAAGAGCGCCGCAGGCGAAAAATTTTTATTAAAAATCGCGCGCGCGATTTTTAATAAAAATTTTTAAGTTTTAAAATGAAAATGGTCTTACAATAATTGTTGTTGTTGTTGTTGTTGGTTTTTTATTGTTTTTGTCCATAAATAGAGACTTTTCATAAGAATTTATTGCATATTTTTTTTTATTTTCTGGCAAAAAAGGGGGTAAATACGCAAAAATTTAAAACAAGCTATATACTATTTTAAAGGGAATAAAATAAGCTTTCTTAAAATGCTAAAAAAGTTTCAGGTCATTAACACATTTTTTGGAAAAAAAAATGTTTTTTCAAAAAAAAATTGGTCGAAATTTCACAAAAATCGTAATATCTCCAAAAACATGGGTCATATTTCAAAACTTCACGCACCATTATTGTAGGCCATTAAATTATCTATCTTATGACACCCATTTTTTTGAAATCCATTCAGGGGTTCCCAACTTATAACCATTTTTCCAAAAGCTATATCCGCAACTTCCGATGTCTATATCTCCGATACTAGATCCGAGCGACTTTTTTTGAAATTTTTATATTTTTTTATTTTTCACCTTCTATCACCCCTAAAAAAAGAAATTGATTTGAAGAATGTCAGCTAAAGTAAACTTAAGCCCAAATTTATTTCTATTCTTAAAATTAAAAAAATTTACAGATTCCAAATCGAAAATCTCTAAATTTGTTGAATTTTATAAAGTTTTCTTACAGACTTTGACTGAACAACAGTTGGTATGCTTAGTCATGGACAATAAATATGACGTTAAATGAAAAACTTTGGCTGATTAATAAAATCATATTATAACTTATGCACGAGGTGGAAAAACTTTTTTGTTTTCATACAATAACAACATAATTACTCAGTTATGACGCCCCTATACTCGCAAAAGCATCAACAGCAAAAATTAGAACACGCACACATGCAAAGCAATTTATATTTGATTGAAGACCAACAACTTCCGGTATTGTTGTGCTTTGTATAAATGGCGACAAATTCGCTAAAGTTGTGTACGCATGTGTGTGTAATAGGTATGCAAAAGTTTCTCCCGAAATTTGGACAGTTGAGGTAAAAACTTAAGTCGATTGCATTAAAACTTTTATGACACAAATTTATCTATCAAACTATGAAATGAGAACGTTTACTATATGATTTCAGTACAGCGCTAATAAGCAAAGGGGGACAAAGAGAGATAAACGTTCGCAAATTAAGAAGAAAAGAAAATGCCACAAAAGTAAGTGGGTAGTAATAAATTAGAAAAAAATGGTAGAGAAAAAAATAAAACAGGGTTACGCTAATTTCACGGAAAGCTCCAAAAAATCACGTAATTATATTTCAATGACAGCGCAGCACTTTGGGGTGCCGAAAATGTGTCCAGGTAAATGATTTCGCTTTTTCAGTTCCCTGTTGGATTTTTAATTAAGGTCAGGTCAGCACAAATTGTACAGCAATTATTTGCTAATTAATTATTTCGTGCTAAAGCACAGCAGGACACAAATTTTCGTGGTACGAAACGCAACTAAATTTAGCAAGAGCTGCAATGAAGGATATGAAGTTAAGAGTTGTCCTCATCCTCAGGAAGAAGGTAAAATCACCAATTGTACGAAATTCATTATTAGTGAGTTAGTGGGCAATACGTTTCGTTGGGTTTGTGGTAGTGTTTTGCGCTTCTGTATAGCGTAACGAGAAATTAAGTGTAATTTTATTTCTTTTTCTTTTACATTTTTTTTTCGGGTTGAGCATTAATAAATCGTGTCGAAACAAACACCTGAATCGTGTGCTGCGGAAAACGGTGATTACTCATTTGTGTGCAGATAAATTGTGAAAAAAATATTCATTTATTGTGTTTCTTAGTAATGCTAAGAATTTCTGGCATGTTGTTAACATTAATTGCTATTGAATTGATTCGGCTTTAAGTTTGCGCTCTATTTCGCTTGGCATGCCAGTTATCATGAATTAGCAAGTCCTTATAAAAACAATTTGTAGATATATCAGGATGATCCTCAAAATAAAATGTAATAAATCTAGTAGTGTTAAGGATTAGAAACTTAAAAATATTTTTTTTATTTTATTATTAATTGTCAATAACAAAAAAAAAAAATTATCAGATATCTTCAAATGTGTCTCTAAATAGTTTTTTTTTTCATTATTTTACTTTAGGATATCTCAAAACCCTGATGTGCTAGTGAAATTCTGAAGCCAAGTTCGAAATTTGCGTTCAAAACAATAATCCATTTTGCTCTTGATTTATAAAATACAATACAATACAAACTACCCGAATTGAAAAAATTCAACACATAGGAAAATATGTTTATATATTATTGTTTATCGTTTTCGCAGTATTTGAGAAAATGAATTTCGATTTCTACCATGCAAATCCCATAGTTAGTAGATATGACTTAATTAAAAAAACAAATTTTCACCCAAAACCCAAATTTTCACTGATGAAATCACAAAAGTGCCTATGTGTGTTGTTGTTTGCATGTGCTTGTGACAATAACAGAAAAAAATGGGTCAAAAACTGTCCTTTCCGGGATACGGAGCTTCTCTAAATTATGTCAAAAAACAATTTTTGACCTTTCCCCATATTTTTAAAAACTTCCCAAAATGTTTACGTGAGTATCACAAAAATTTTTTTGATACAATCTGTGAGCGACAGAAAGTTTGTACATTTTCAATCTATCATTTATGATATCTATCATAAATGATAATATTTATGATTTTCAATCTATCATTTATGATATCTATCATAAATGATAATATTTATGATGTCTATCATAAATGTAGATTGAAAAATTGTTGACTTGTATTCTGTCTTTTAGGAATGCTTATCGTTTTTGAAAAAAGAAAACAGATACTCACTTACGATTGCGGTGCAATAAAGAACGAGTATCAATCTTGCATCCATGCTCATGGGCGAATGAAAGAAATTCATACATGAATAAAATAATGAATGCGACATTTTGAGTGCTCATACATGAATATTTCCGAGCTCTGCTTATAAAGAAAGTAAAAACTTATATTAATAAATTTTCTCGGTTTATTTAATATTAATTGTTATTTATTAAGCAACTGTTCACGTTGTAACACAAATTGTGATGGAAGAAATTTTCTGTCTCACTGAATCCTCTTAAAGAAAAAAGTTAAATTTTTCTTTCTAACTCTCAACAAATCATTAAATTTAAACGAACATTGCTTTTTTTTTGTTGTTTTGAAATGCACCTAGAATCAAAACAATTACCGCGGCATTATTAAAAAGCTGTCAACATATTAATATGCACTAAAGGGTTGCCAAATTGCAGAACTAAGTATTTGTATATTTATTTAGCTCATTTACGCTTTATAACTTAAATTCAACAAACAATGGTGACTATTATCAATCCAGGAAATTTTTATTTTCTTTAGCGAGATATAAATTTAACATATTTATATATATTTTAGCATTCATAATTTATTATTTTGTTCCTTCATTTGGCAACACTACCAGCATACTCGATTTCGTACGTTACTGCGTCCCCTTCGGAAGCATTGCTGTCTGAGCGCATTACCGTATGTGAAAATATGCTTTGCTGTTTGTGCGCGCTTCCTGTGCCACCATTAATGCTATGCTTGAGAAAGTGACTAAATGTGATTATGGTGAAATGCAGTCTTAAACTGCATTTGCAACGTCAGCAGTTGTAATACATAAGAAGTCGCAACCAACACCAACAACAAACAGCACAATCACCAACAACAAGAGCAGCATCATTTCCTCTCTCTAACCAACAGCAATTATATACGGTGCTGTTAAATTCTTTATAAATGCACTCATACATACGTAAAACTCACACTTTCTCGTATTTATCGTATAAGTGCAGACGCAAATTTCACTTGACTCAGCAACAGTGAATTTTGTTACATATTATTGTTGCATACTTATGTGCTGTATGGTTGCTCTATGCTGCATGCTTTGTCAGCTAGCAACATGGCGGTGCAAAACAGTAAATTGATATTATTCTTTTGCCAAAAACATGGCGCGCACGGAAATATCATTTGCAACATGGCGTCTGTTTTAGTGTTGCATTTTGCTCTTGGGTTGTTGCTTGTGAATTTTATGTTTCAAAATAGGCGTATGACTGGCAGGTGTGCCTGTGGTAACACTTTGCATCGTGTGCAAAATTTGATGTTTATTCTGGTTGGTGACGAAAATATAAATTTTTAATTAAAGTATTAGGAGGGATTAAAAAAGCAGACGCTGCTTGAAGGCAAGTTATATGAAGAAGTTGAACTTTGAAAGACTTTAACTATATAATTTTTAATGAAATATTTCGCTACATTTCTCTTTTTAATTCTTTCTTCTTTAATTAATACCAAATGCGTATAGTACATAAGTTTGACAGTTCGTTGACCATTCTAGAGACATTAGTTGACTCGCAAAAGGCTTTCTCAACATCTCAAAAATTAGGTCTGTTCGAGTTTTTTTTTTTTTTAACTACATGCGTATTATAAAAATTACTACTCTCATGTCTTATTATATATTACAAAAGTTAATAATAATATTATATTTATTATTTATTATTATATAAAATACCCTTGCAAACACTCTACTCTACTCTACTCTACTCTACTCTACTCTACTCTACTCTACTCTACTCTACTCTACTCTACTCTACTCTACTCTACTCTACTCTACTCTACTCTACTCTACTCTACTCTACTCTACTCTACTCTACTCTACTCTACTCTACTCTACTCTACTCTACTCTACTCTACTCTACTCTACTCTACTCTACTCTACTCTACTCTACTCTACTCTACTCTACTCTACTCTACTCTACTCTACTCTACTCTACTCTACTCTACTCTACTCTACTCTACTCTACTCTACTCTACTCTACTCTACTCTACTCTACTCTACTCTACTCTACTCTACTCTACTCTACTCTACTCTACTCTACTCTACTCTACTCTACTCTACTCTACTCTACTCTACTCTACTCTACTCTACTCTACTCTACTCTACTCTACTCTACTCTACTCTACTCTACTCTACTCTACTCTACTCTACTCTACTCTACTCTACTCTACTCTACTCTACTCTACTCTACTCTACTCTACTCTACTCTACTCTACTCTACTCTACTCTACTCTACTCTACTCTACTCTACTCTACTCATTCTACTCACTCTACTTTATTCAACTCCATACGACTTTAGTTCGCTCTACCTTCATTTACTTTACTCTTTTATGCTCTACTATTCTCTTCTGTGCTCTACTATACTATAATCTACTCTAATCTACTCACTCTTTTTTATTCAACTCTACTCGGCCTTAGCTTACTTCACCTTTCTCTACTTTACTCTACTATGCTGTATGCAAATGAATTGGTTTATGTGTTGTTAATGGATTATCCTTAATATTTTTTTTTTGTTTTTCGCTACTTGTTATGTATATGGTTTATTTATCCGCTTTAAATTTAGCACACTAATTCCTACATTGTAATTATGAAAAAATGTTTTCAATCCTAATATTCTTGTATTTTGAAAATCCTTTTAACATTTCGCTCACAAAACCGGTAAAAATTAACTTTTTTTTTTTTGACATCTTAACAGTAATTAAGCTGTGAAAATAAGCAAGAAATCTCTTTTATGCTTCATAAATTAATACTGAGCTTAAAGTCTTAATGAGCTTTTTTATGTCTTTGCACTAACGCACACACACATGCTGCAGAAATCATCAAGTTTTGCCACATCAATGCGCGTAGTAGCGCCTTTGTTAAACTTTAAAGCTACTGACATTTGTGAATCCTTTGTTGTTGGGAGGAGTGTTAAGAAAAATAATACGCATGCTGTTAATGCAAAAACAAAAAGAACAAAAAACTGCATAGCAACGTATAATGTTTTTAATTAAAAGTTCTTAAAAAGCGCTAAAAGCCTTTTGTATGTCTCAGCAGATACAAGAATTACCTTTGAACAAGAAATAAAAGCAGCAGTTGTGTTGAAGAAAGAAAATAATTGCAGATTAAGAGTTCAGTTTTGCAAAAAGTAAACGTTTTTGAAAATTAACGTTTTCTTCATTTATTGTAACACTTTTTTTTTCGATTTTCATTTAAAATGTATATAAATGTAGTAGTTTTAACTGTGGAACTTTCGAGTCCTTATGCGTCTTCTTGAAGTATGAACTTGATTTTTATGATACTTTGCTAAATAAACTTCTTCGAGTTATTAATTAATAGGTGGACTTTTTGTGTAGAAGTGTTTTTTCAGTGTAAGTGTTAAAAAGCAGTCAAAAAACACCTTTGGAATAAGCTGCTGATATCAAGTCATTAAAGAATTTTAACCATTTATGCGAAGAGAATTACGAGAGTGGGTTGAAAAGTAATCACCCTTGCCAAGAAAATACAACTTTTTTGGTTTAAACTTAATTTATTTGTAAACATATTTTCTTTTTTGTGAAATAAACTTAATCCAACGTCCTCCAATTTTTTGATGCTTTCCACATAATACGATTTGTCGAGGTTGTCAAGATGGGTATTTGTTTCAAAGATAATCTCTTCATTTGATATAAATCTCTTTCCACCAAATCGTTCATTCAGTAAGTTGAGAAAAAATTATAATCATTTGTGGCCAAATCCGGAAAATATGGTAGATGAGAAACCAATTCGTACAATTTTGGCATAGCGACTGAGTTCTTGTGTGGCGTTGCGTTGTCCTATTGGAAAATATTTTTTTCTTCGCTATATGCGGTCGCTTCTGCTTCAAATTGGCGTCGATTCGGCCCAAAAATTGCGAATAATATTGCGCGGTGATCTTTCTGCCCTTTTTTTTTAAGGCAACCAGTGTTAATTATAAAACGTGCAACCCAAAAAAACAGTCGTCACCAACAGTTAACTGACTGATTTATCTTGATTTTCTTTGGTTTCGATTCTCCAGTCGACTTTTTTTGTGGAATCTAGTTTTGTCCACAGTTCCAAAACGACCCAAAAGATCCTGCTTATTGCGGTTGAAAATCCCCAAACACTTCTTCCGCTTGATATTCAATTTAATTATTTTTCCGGAAATTCAAAAGTCTTTTGCTTTAAACGCCTGCCAAAAATATACTGAGTGACGCAGTTGCCGGAAGATTTGACAGCAATCTTCTGATGGATAATGATAACAAAAAAAGTTATGATACGATACCAGTGATGTGCTTTCTTGACTAGGCCAATTACTTTTCAGCCAACCATCTCTATTTTTATCGTAAAAAAAAAAAAATTTCCATTGTTTTGGATTTGTAGACAATTGTTGTTCAATAGGTCAAAATCGAGCCCAATTTCATACTAAAAGTACATTTACATTGGTCATCATAGTTTGGGCATGGCATACGTGGGCAAAGAGTATTTTATATCGTTGAAAAGTTTAAAAGTAAAGAAAGGCAGCCATATTAAGCTGACACAGCACATTCGGCACACTCAAGTGTGAATGTGGTAATAAAGTAACACACATTAATCGCTATTTTATTACCACATAAAAAATTTTTTCGCCAAAATAGTTTTCGAGATACAGTGTGTGTGCTGGCTTAATTCATTAAGCTGGCACACTCCGGTGATTAAATATTTTTCAAATACAGAATGCATGAAAACGATCAGTCGCAATTTAATACCAACAAAATAATCAGTTTAAATGCAATTTGGGCCTTTTTTTGATGTGTGTGCTGGCTTAATTCATTAAGCTGGCACACTCCGGTGATTAAATATTTTTCAAATACAGAATGCATGAAAACGATCAGTCGCAATTTAATACCAACAAAATAATCAGTTTAAATGCAATTTGGGCCTTTTTTTGATGTGTGTGCTGGCTTGATTTTCAAGCTGGCGCACTCCAAAAAATTATCATTTTGTAAGTCCTAAAGATTTACTGATGATAACACGCTTCAATCACAAATGGTAATGTAGCGGGTAGGGAACATGCCCCGGTTTTAGAATAGAGTCCAATAATCAACAAAAATTTGAGCGATTCATCTACATTCAATGTTACAAAGAGACGCATTATACTTTTACTATTTAATTATTATTATTACCATTTTAAAATGTATGTAGTTTTCTTAAGTTTTTCTTGATTATCGAACCTTGTTTCCAACCAGGGACAAGTTTCCAACCCGATACATGTAGCTCATTTCATTACTGCATTGATGCAATACATTTCGGAACACAGAGTACCGAATGGGCTTCGTAAAATTCGATCATCAGTTTCCATTATCTTTGTGCAGCAATGCGGATGATATGAATATTTGACGAAATAATCTGTGTTTTGTGAATGCATTTAAACTTATTCGGATAAGTATTTTGATATCAGAATTTCAAAATTCAAAATACCAGATCCAGATGATCAGATGGCTGACAATTTAATGATATTATCAATTAATTGTCTAATGAAAGAGTATATATGGGTTGTTGGGATTGGTGACGATTATTTTAATGTAATGTTCAGAAAATTGAAAAAGGCAGTTCTGTAATAACCGCCATCTTTACGGAAGCCGTCTTTACAAATTTGGAAATAGAGCTTCGACTTTGATCCCATAATGGTCCAGTACCAATTCAGTCCATACAATTTTGTTGAAATTTCATATACGACCTGTTATTGGCTTTAAATGATCATAAAAAATTCAGCCTCATATCTTACTGAACAACTGAGATATTTACTAGGTATTTTTCTACCCAATGGGCCGTCGTGGTTACTATTTTTTTGTATTTTTTATTTTAAGCGCGAGAATTCATTCTGTCAGTCTATAAAATATCCAACACCTAGTTTGCTAGCCACAGTAATTCCACATAAAAGTCAAGGTAAGTGGGCGGCCTGCGGCCGCATCTCAGGATTTAAAACTCCCAAAAATCCAACACCGGCTACGCGGCGGCCTTCGGCCGCGGATCAGTCTATAAAATATACAACACCTAGTTTGCTAGCCACAGTAATTCCACATAAAAGTCAAGGTAAGTGGGCGGCCTTCGGCCGCAGCTCAGGATTTAAAACTCCAAAAAATCCAACACCGGCTTCGCGGCGGCCTTCGGCCGCGGATCAGCCTATAAAATACCCAACACCAACAGCCTTCGGCGGCCTTTTGTGATCCCACTTACCTTAACTTTTATGTGAAATTACTGTGACTAGCAAACTAGGTGTTGGATATTTTATAGACTGATCCGCGGCCGAAGGCCGCCGCGGAGCCGGTGTTGGATTTTTGGGAGTTTTAAATCCTGAGCTGCGGCCGCAGGCCGCCCACTTACCTTGAATTTTATGTGGAATTACTGTGGCTAGCAAACTAGGTGTTGGATATTTTATAGACTGATCCGCGGCCGAAGGCCGCCGCGTAGCGGTGTTGGATTTTTGGGAGTTTTAAATCCTGAACTGCGGCCGTAGGCCTCCCACTTACCTTAACTTTTATGTAGAATTACTGTAGCTAGCGAAGCCGGTATTGAACATACGGACATAATTCCAATGGTGGCTTCTGAGGACTTACATCGTCGAATATATGCAACTCCGGCTATGTCCATTCTTAGAAGTTGTTATAAGCCCAACACGAAGTGGGGATTGTGACCGAAAAAAAAAACGGACATTAGGCCCAAAACTGTTATCATTAATTTATTTTTCCGGACATAACCCCCACACCAAAAATGGGGATTATGTCCGTGGGGATTATGTCACGGCACCGACAAATCATATATACTCCACACAGCACAATATCACAACTGAAAATGTAAAACTTATTTTCAAATCAGCCGTTTACTTAAAAGCAAACTTATGTTTTCAATCTCAGCCGTTGAAAGCAATTAAAGCAGGGACCCAAAATAACTGCTATTTTCTTTTTTCAGATTGAAAAAATTGCCCAATTTTAACACTTATTTTTAAAAATTGGTTTATAACTATTATGAATAAGAGATATTTTATTAGTTGTCAATAACTATTATTTTTCAATGGATTTTTTTTACGTTGAGTCATAACTATTATGCATAAGAGATATTTTATTAGTTGTCAATAACTATTATTTTTCAATGGATTTTTTTTACGTTGAGTCATAACTATTATGCATAAGAGATATTTTATTAGTTGTCAATAACTATTATTTTTCAATGGATTTTTTTTACGTTGAGTCATAACTATTATGCATAAGAGATATTTTATTAGTTGTCAATAACTATTATTTTTCAATGGATTTTTTTTACGTTGAGTCATAACTATTATGCATAAGAGATATTTTATTAGTTGTCAATAACTATTAATTTGGAAAAAATATTTTTTTACGTTGTTTTGAAAAAAGTGTTCAACAGATTTTCATTTTTGTGAATCTTTTTGCACCAATCGATGGGGAGGTGGTTTTTATGACATCACCAGAGGTGGTCATCGGTTCGAAAATGTACGCGATTTTGACTCATTTTTGAAGTTTTTTTTGCTTCAATCAATGAAAAGAGGTCTAAAAAGGATATTGGCCATCACTAGAAGTGGAACCGATCCTTGAAAGTGCTTGATTTAGGTCCATTTTCGATATTTTTTTTGCAAAAAATCGATGGAAAGATGTTGACAATGGGCTTTGGCCATCACCAGAGTTGGTCCCAACTAAAAAAGTGGTTGATTTTGGTCCGTTTTGATAAAAAAATTTTGTACCAATCGTTGGAAAGAGGTCGAAGTCGAAAAAAAAGGTACCAAAAAGTGCCCGATTTTGGTCCATTTTCGAAATTTTGTTTGCACCAATCTTTGGAAAGAGGCCGAAAATAGATTTTGGTGGTTTCGAGTCCCAAAATGTGCCCGATTTTGGTCCATTTTCGAAATTTTGCTTGCAATCTTTGGAAAGAGCTCGAAGTCGAAAAAAAAGGTACCAAAAAGTGCCCGATTTTGGTCCATTTTCGAAATTTTGTTTGCACCAATCTTTGGAAAGAGGTTGAAGTCGTAAAAAAAGGTACCAAAAAGTGCCCGATTTTGGTCCATTTTCGAAATTTTGTTTGCACCAATCTTTGGAAAGAGGCCGAAAATAGGTTTTGGTCATCATCAAAGGTGGTTCCGAGTCCCAAAATGTGCCCGATTTTGATCCATTTTCGAAATTTTGTTTGCACCAGTCGTTAAATAGAGGTCGAATATGAATTTTGGACCTCATATGAGGCGGCTACGGACCCTGGAAAGGACCATTTTTGACCCATTTTCGAAAAAAAACTTCTTTTTTCTGTAATAAATGGGAAAAGGTAGAAAATGGATTTTGGACATCACTTAGAGTGGCTTCTGAGTCCGGCCCCGAGAAAGAACCGTTTTTGACCCATTTTCGGAAAAATTTTTTTTTTCTGTAATTAATGTGAAAACGTCGAATATAAATATTTGACATCATTTAGGGTGGCTCCGGGCCCTGGAAAGGACCGCTTTCGATAATTTTGGTAGTTTTCAAGTTCGGGAGCTACTCTAAAAGATATCCAAAACGCATTTTCAACCTTTCATAATCGATTGGAGCAATAAAAAATTTTAGGGTGGTTCATAAAAAATTTTTTTTTTTGCTCCAATGCATAGATAAAGCTCGAAAATGACTATTGTCGACATTTCCCTATCGATTTGAACAAAAAAAAAATTTTTTATGAACCACCCTAAAATTTTTTATTGCTCCAATCGATTATGAAAGGTTGAAAATGCGTTTTGGATATCTTTTAGAGTAGCTCCGGAACTTGAAAACTACCAAAATTATCGAAAGCGGTCCTTTCCAGGGCCCGGAGCCACCCTAAATGATGTCAAATATTTATATTCGACGTTTTCACATTAATTACAGAAAAAAAAAATTTTTCCGAAAATGGGTCAAAAACGGTTCTTTCTCGGGGCCGGACTCAGAAGCCACTCTAAGTGATGTCCAAAATCCATTTTCGACCTTTTCCCATTTATTACAGAAAAAAGAAGTTTTTTTTCGAAAATGGGTCAAAAACGGTCCTTTCCAGGGTCCGGAGCCGCCTCAAATGAGGTCCAAAATTCATATTCGACCTCTATTTAACGACTGGTGCAAACAAAATTTCGAAAATGGATCAAAATCGGGCACATTTTGGGACTCGGAACCACCTTTGATGATGACCAAAATCTATTTTCGGCCTCTTTCCAAAGATTGGTGCAAACAAAATTTCGAAAATGGACCAAAATCGGGCACTTTTTGGTACCTTTTTTTTCGACTTCAACCTCTTTCCAAAGATTGGTGCAAACAAAATTTCGAAAATGGACCAAAATCGGGCACATTTTGGGACTCGGAACCACCTTTGATGATGACCAAAATCTATTTTCGGCCTCTTTCCAAAGATTGGTGCAAACAAAATTTCGAACTTTTTTTTCGACTTCGACCTCTTTCCAACGATTGGTACAAAATTAATTTTTCAAAACGGACCAAAATCGACCACTTTTTTAGTTGGGACCAACTCTGGTGATGGCCAAAGCCCATTGTCAACCTCTTTCCATCAATTTTTTGCAAAAAAAATTTCGAAAACGGACCTAAATCGAGCACTTTCAAGGATCGGTTCCACTTCTAGTGATGGCCAATATCCTTTTTAGACCTCTTTTCATTGATTGAAGCAAAAAAAACTTCAAAAATGAGTCAAAATCGCGTACATTTTCGAACCGATGACCACCTCTGGTGATGTCATAAAAACCACCTCCCCATCGATTGGTGCAAAAAGATTCACAAAAATGAAAATCTGTTGAACACTTTTTTCAAAACAACGTAAAAAAATATTTTTTCCAAATTAATAGTTATTGACAACTAATAAAATATCTCTTATGCATAATAGTTATGACTCAACGTAAAAAAAATCCATTGAAAAATAATAGTTATTGACAACTAATAAAATATCTCTTATGCATAATAGTTATGACTCAACGTAAAAAAAATCCATTGAAAAATAATAGTTATTGACAACTAATAAAATATCTCTTATGCATAATAGTTATGACTCAACGTAAAAAAAATCCATTGAAAAATAATAGTTATTGACAACTAATAAAATATCTCTTATGCATAATAGTTATGACTCAACGTAAAAAAAATCCATTGAAAAATAATAGTTATTGACAACTAATAAAATATCTCTTATGCATAACAGTTATGACTCAACGTAAAAAAGAATCCATTGAAAAATAATAGTTATTGACAACTAATAAAATATCTCTTATTCATAATAGTTATAAACCAACTTTTTGACATAAATCTTATAATAGTTATGTCCCTGAATTAAAGCAATCGGCGCAATTTTTGGCTGACAGGTATTGCCACAGAATGAATTCTCGCGCTTAAAATAAAAAATACAAAAAAATAGTAACCACGACGGCCCATTGGGTAGAAAAATACCTAGTAAATATCTCAGTTGTTCAGTAAGATATGAGGCTGAATTTTTTATGATCATTTAAAGCCAATAACAGGTATATGAAATTTCAACAAAATTGTATGGACTGAATTGGTACTGGACCATTATGGGATCAAAGTCGAAGCTCTATTTCCAAATTTGTAAAGACGGCTTCCGTAAAGATGGCGGTTATTACAGAACTGCCTTTTTCAATTTTCTGAACATTACATTAAAATAATCGTCACCAATCCCAACAACCCATATATACTCTTTCATTAGACAATTAATTGATAATATCATTAAATTGTCAGCCATCTGATCATCTGGATCTGGTATTTTGAATTTTGAAATTCTGATATCAAAATACTTATCCGAATAAGTTTAAATGCATTCACAAAACACAGATTATTTCGTCAAACATTCATATCATCCGCATTGCTGCACAAAGATAATGGAAACTGATGATCGAATTTTACGAAGCCCATTCGGTACTCTGTGTTCCGAAATGTATTGCATCAATGCAGTAATGAAATGAGCTACATGTATCGGGTTGGAAACTTGTCCCTGGTTGGAAACAAGGTTCGATAATCAAGAAAAACTTAAGAAAACTACATACATTTTAAAATGGTAATAATAATAATTAAATAGTAAAAGTATAATGCGTCTCTTTGTAACATTGAATGTAGATGAATCGCTCAAATTTTTGTTGATTATTGGACTCTATTCTAAAACCGGGGCATGTTCCCTACCCGCTACATTACCATTTGTGATTGAAGCGTGTTATCATCAGTAAATCTTTAGGACTTACAAAATGATAATTTTTTGGAGTGCGCCAGCTTGAAAATCAAGCCAGCACACACATCAAAAAAAGGCCCAAATTGCATTTAAACTGATTATTTTGTTGGTATTAAATTGCGACTGATCGTTTTCATGCATTCTGTATTTGAAAAATATTTAATCACCGGAGTGTGCCAGCTTAATGAATTAAGCCAGCACACACATCAAAAAAAGGCCCAAATTGCATTTAAACTGATTATTTTGTTGGTATTAAATTGCGACTGATCGTTTTCATGCATTCTGTATTTGAAAAATATTTAATCACCGGAGTGTGCCAGCTTAATGAATTAAGCCAGCACACACACTGTATCTCGAAAACTATTTTGGCGAATAAATTTTTTATGTGGTATTAAAATAGCGATTAATGTGTGTTACTTTATTACCACATTCACACTTGAGTGTGCCGAATGTGCTGTGTCAGCTTAATATGTCTAAGAAAGGCAATATGATGATAATTAAAATTTATGTGAACTCTAAACTTCAAAAGTGAGTTTTTAGATTGGCACAAACCTATTTAACCCATTGTTCACAGTCCTCCTTATACTTTATTTCCACAAGACCTTTCGGATTGTGTTGAATGCACAGAAAATACACTATTTATACAGTAGAGCAAAAAGTCATAAATTTTAAAAAATTATTCCTCTTTAAATTTTATTTTGTAATGAAATTATCAAATTTTCTTTCTGCAAATTAACTTTCCCAAGTTTTGAAAATTGTTCACCCAGTTTAATTAATCGCAACCTTTGTAAGATATTGATATAATTGAACTAATTTGCAACCAAAATTTAATTAATTTTCTTCAAATATGCATATGAAGCAAATTATCAAAAGTTTATTTTCAAAAGTTTTGAAACAAATTATTTTCCTATACTGCGATCTGACACCCTTCAAGCGTCAAGTTTGTGCGCACCTTTATAAGTTCCATGGTAGTTGCTTTAGTTAAAAGTTGTCTAATTAACTTTCGTGGTTTTTTTCAAACTTTTTACTATGCATTTTGTGTTAAAATGAATAGAAGCAGTTAGCTGCAAAGCTTTAGTAGCAACTGGGGGACGACAAGAAAAGCCAATCGCAAGACAAGCAGCTAACCACTGCCACTTAGAAAAGTAGTAAAATTTCTTAAACTGAATACAATAGAAATATGTAAAACATTAAATGAAACTTTGTTACAATTTAACTTGAGACTGGTGATTAAAAAATCTTCATAAAATAAAAATTAAAATATAAAAGTAATAAACGAAAAAATCGGTTAAAGTTTTTTCGAGGGTTGAATTTCTCTAATAATAAAATTTTTGGTTTAATTTTATGAAAAAAATTACAAGACATAATATTTTTAAAACTTTTCAACACAGAAACTTAAATGCAATTTTTAGCGATAGGTAGTTCTGTTTTGGTTGGGCTTTGTGTTATATGTCCAGTTCATAGGATTTTTCAAAAAAAAAGATAAAATTAGCTATGCTTTTGATGATGCATTGCAATTTGCAACTCGCAAATTAAATGCAAATTTAATTCTGTAAAAGCAAAGCGTCATCTACTACAACATCGCAAAAATCTCAATTTCGTTTGATGTGGCGTATTGTGAACTCTTTCACAACCCAACAACAGAGAGGAGGCTTCAGCGGTATATGCCAGTAGCTGTTGAATCAAAACAGTAAAACACAAATGCAATCAGCGTACAAAGGATAATTAGAGTGTCATAGCTGTAGAGAATGATAAAGGCCAGAGAAAGACAGATAAAGTGGTAACAAAAAAACAAAGATTTGCAAAAAAATTAAAAAAACCTTCAATTTTGATGGACTTGAAACTACGTTGAAGCTTTTAAATGCAAAAAAAAAAACAACAACTGAATGTTGCTTTGTTACAAGAATTTGTGCCATGACAACCTAAACAATCCGCCTATTCATTCGTCCTTCTTTTGCGATTTTTCAAACCATTTAGCGTTTTCATTGCAACTTTTACTGCATTCCGTGATTTTCGCTTTGGGAAAAAAAGTTTTAAGTGTTAGCATTGAGAACATACTACTGGGTGTTTTTTTTAGAGGTTTGTTTTTCGAATAGAGATAAAACTGGCATTTTATGGTCAAATCTGGCAACTCTAATGTCATTTATGTTCAGTTTGGTTTGCCATTTCATCATGAACAGGTTGACAAAAGAACAACGCTTGCAAATCGTGCAAATTTATTTCGAAAATAATGGTTCAGTTCGCGAAGTTTACCGCAAGCTCCGTCCATTTTATGGTCGACATAATCGTCCATCAGAGCAATTAATTCGGTTAACCATGGGTTGTTTTCGCACTACGTTTACTCTATGTGATAATACGCATCCGCAGAGACGTCGAACAGTGCGCACCGAAGAAACAATTGCCGCTGTAGAGCAAAATGTTGAAGAGGACCCGAATGAATCGATTCGCCACCGTGCACAGCAATTGGAGCTTTGTCCATCAACTTTATGGAAGATTTTGCGCAAAGATCTTGGCTTGCGACCTTACAAGATCCAGCTTGTGCAAGAATTAAAGCCGCGAGACCATGCAATGCGTCGTGATTTTGGTGTATGGGCCGAAAATGAGATTGATCTCGATGCTGATTTTCATCGCAAAATTTTGTTCAGTGATGAGGCTCATTTTTGGTTGAATGGCTACGTCAACAAGCAAAATTGCCGCATTTGGAGTGAAGAGAATCCACATGAGACCCTTGAGACGCCATTACATCCACAAAAACTGACTGTTTGGTGTGCTCTATGGGCTGGTGGAGTCATTGGGCCATACTTCTTCCGAAATAATGCTGGAGAGTCAGTTACCGTTAATGGAGACCGGTATAGAGCCATGATAACCGACTATTTTGTTCCCGAATTGGATGGCATAAATGTGGATGAGTTGTGGTTCCAACAAGACGGCGCTACATGCCACACAGCGCACGTCACAATCAATTTATTGAAGGAAACATTCGATGAGCGCATTATTTCGCGGAATGGACCTGTCAATTGGCCACCAAGGTCGTGTGATTTGACACCATTGGATTATTTTCTTTAGGGATATGTGAAGTCGCTCGTCTACGCCAACAAACCAGAAACGTTAGGGGACTTGGAAGCCAACATTCGTGGCGTTATTGCCGACATACGGCCCCATATGCTCGAAAAAGTGGTTAAAAATTGGACCTGTAGAATTTGCTTTATTCGAGCCAGCCGCGGCGGCCACATGCCCGAAATCATATTTAAACATTAATGGCATAAAATTATCCTTCCAATAAAGCCAAATTGATGGACATTAAAACGATTTTCTTGTGTTTTATTTCCATTCGAAGCTCTAAACCTCTAAAAAAAACACCCTGTACTTAGAGTGTTGTAGCGCCACAAAAATGGTTTTCTATCCTCTCTGTAAAAGCCAGTATCGATTTTTTCATCATAACCTTCTTTGGTGATCTATTGTCAAATTCAGCACATTTTTGAAGAGTTCAATGCAATTTAGTTTCAAAATGTAATGCTCGTCGAAATCTTTCCAAAAATGTTTGTATATAACCAGTAGTAAATCGGGCAATAAAGTCTTTGCAAAAAAAAATTTAATTTATTTATTTCCCTCATCAGATTAAAAACTGAAATATATAAATTTTAGCATTAAATTTGTTGTCAGCATTAAAGTGCGTTAGGAGTTTTTCACGCTGGCCCATAGTAAAAACAAAAAAAATCAAAAATTTCTCTAAGCCTTAAATATTACCATTGTAAGAAATACTTTTACAGATTACATTCTCAAGGTCGCATTTTTCTATCGCATTAAATAAACTACACGTAATGCTTTTTTTTCTTAATAGAAAAAGAAATGCTTTTTTTTTTATTCATACACTGAAGCTGTTTACATAAACAACGCATGTAAAAACTTTTTAATTGAATGATACGCATTTTTACACCATAAAAATAACGATAATGACGATGTACTCGCATTAAATTTAAAGTAGCAAACTCATTGCGCATGCGCAACGCTTTTTTTTTTTTTGTGTTTGTGTTTATTATTAGAGCGCGTTAGAGTTTCTTATAAGATCACTTACCTTTTACGCGCACTAAGTGGCTTTAGCTTTGCTTCACAGCTTCTTAAACATGAATTTAAAGAAGAAAAAAACGTGCGTTTCAAGCAATTGCTAAATTCAAAGAAAATTTTTATTACATATAAATATTTTCTTAAATATGAACTTTAATTTTTTATGCTCTGGCCAGCAACCTTTACTTGGTCAATAGGGCAAATGTATTGCGTTCAAGTTTTATTTAATATTTCAATGAAAAAAAAAAAATGTTGATGCTATTCACGCTGGTGCTTAGAAACTCATTAAGTTATCACTTTACTAAAGGAAGTTTACAAAAACATAGATAAATAAAAAAAAAAAAAAAAAAAAAAAAAATTCACTGAAATTAAACAAAAAAAAAGTTAAGGTCATCCCATTGGATCAAAACTTTTGTTAGCGTGAGAAAAAATTCGGGAAATGAAAATTTTATTTGTGCAGTAATTTCATTAGATTTTTGATTTTGAAATAGATTGTAATTAATTTTTTTTTGTATGCAAAACAAACAAAAAGTTTGTTTAGAGATTTTTTTTTCAAAGATAATGATAGTTCAAGCAAAACAAGAAAAAACTTCCTTTTGCGTCATTACAGCTCAATTGCGTAATTAGATGTTAAAGAAAAATCTGTGAAATAAGTGACAGCTGAAAAGAATTTTAGTATTAATTACTTAAAAAAATTTCAAAATTTTCTTTTTGTTCCATCTGATTATTTTTGAAGTAAAAACTTAGCACATTTTTAGAGATATTTGAAATATTTTCTGAACAATATTTTGGGCAGCCGTTTCTGATTTGGTCGAAAAAGTATTCCTTAAAACAAAACTTAGAAAAACCCATTTGAAATTTTGAAAATTTTCTTGTCAACAAGATAATGCAGGTCATTTGAGACATAATTTTCCAATTTTAGTTAAATAAAAAAAAGTTCAATGAATAACACTTGCCAAATATTCCAGCGTAATCCTTGACAGAAAATTGTCGCTGATGTTCAACTTAGAAGAAAGTGAACGAAAATCTTTTGTTGCTTTTAATACATGCAACAGGATGTTCAAAAAAATCTTGGGTATTTGGGTCAAAAATAGTTCTGCGGACTTATAAAACCGGATTCAGACCAATATATAAGCAAACTTAGTTGGAATTCTTATCAAATATTCAAAAAATGACATGTACTGTAGTAAATACTATTCCGTCTGCCGCTTCTAATACACTACTTCATTTAGAACCTCTTGACATTTTCAGTAAAAGGACTGCAGAAAAAAAGCTATTAAACTGAGGGAATTGGAATTTTGGAGATCGAAATTCTCATGTCTGTATCCTCGCTAAATTTCCTGGCTGCAACGTTCAAAGTGAGACTGATTTTACCAAACCCATGTGGTATGATTACAATCATCTTTCAAATGAAACATAGTGTTGGACTCCCAAAGAAATATACACTGTTGGTACGAAAATGGAGTCTGGTACGGCTGGTATTTTTTCCAGGGACTTGAGCATCAGCCAATGTAATGTAATGTATTTAAATCGGAAATCTTAGCCGTCTGAAAGACTTGTCAAATTGTTAAAATCACATTATTATAGGCATGCATTGTTAATCAAAAAAATCCCTTTAAAAGTTGTAAATTTCCTAACGTCAAAGAGTTTGGTTTTCATTATCTTTGTTCAGCGCTATGAAATCGGCGTTTTAAGGTATTCGAATGGCACTCCTTCGACTCTTTTCAAGACTTCGCTCTAGAGTGTCTAAAATTTATTTTAAAGTTTATTAAAATTTCGCATTGGTTGACAACGAAATTATAAAACGGGTATACCATCTGCCTAACTGCAGCCTACGTTATAATGGCAATTGTTATCTCCCGCGCTAACCTAACCTTTTACCAGTGGGTTACTCTGTATAGCATTCCCTGTTGCTTTAAATTTTGAAAAGTGTAAACTAAACATTTGACAAAACGTACCTCAAATTTTGAGAAGAAATTTTTTTTTTTTTTTTTCACAAACTCACACAAACAAATTTATTTAGTAAATTGTGTTATTAAAACTTAATAATTTTTTTGTAGAAACTTTTTAACACTTCCAGCACAATGGTGTAGTTACATATGTATGAATGCGTGTAAAATATTTTGTTTCTTTCATTTCTCTTGAGAACTATGTTAACTTTGCAAATGATTGTTTTAAATAATAAAAGACTTTGTTATCTCGCTGCCTTGGGGTTTTAACTACAGCAAACTTTTAACTGCAAAAACCAAAATGTCAACCTTTTTTAGCCCCATGCGTTGTGTTGTGTAGGTGAACTCGTATCTAATATCCCTTGGGTTGAATTTTATGTGAGCAATGTGCAAATCCTTCCCGTAGGACAAGATAGAAACAAGTTACAATTTCCTAAGAAATTTCATTTTAAAGTTGTGAATATCTTTAGTAAATTGAATTGTGTAAATATTTAAAACAAGTTAATATTTTAGCTTGACAAAATTCTTGTAAATTTTAGTGGTAAATTGTGTTTTTTGTTTTCTCTTATTTTTATTCAATTATGGAAGTTAAATATGTTGGTAATGTAATAAACACAAATAAATTTTAAAATATTTGCTTTATGTAAAAATTTCCACATATCAGTTCCATTACATTCAGCTTCTAAAATTGATATTTTTTAGAGAATTTTTTTTTTTATTTCTGAACTCCTTAAAGAGCATCAAGTCAACTGCAATACAAAAATATAAAAATGCTTGCCTTGATTTGAGAAATATTGCAATTAATCCGAAGAATTTCTTTATTAAGCTTAAATTGCTAAAAGCATCGACGGAACAGAATCCAAGTGCAGCTAATGAATTCATCGGAACGGCTGCCAAAAACTTAACCCATCTCTGCTGAACTCAACCCAAGCAAACGACCAACTCTTCTTTTTAATGATGGTCCGACAGCCATTACTTCATATTAAGGATGCCATTTTTTTTTTTTGTTGCCTTTGTCTTCATATTCTCGCTTGCTTTGTTTCTTTCATTTTTTTCCAATTTATTTTCACTTTATTTGCTTTCGCAAAATCTGTTACACAATGCTCGTCGTCGTTATCCTTTCGGTTAGTAGAAAGCAGAGCAGCAACAAAACTTTTCGGCATATGACACTTGAAGATAAAAATCTCAATGAAACGTGTGCGAAAAATTCAAGCGGAAAATTGACTTTTAAGCTGCAGCAGTAAAAGCATTTTTGTTTCATCATAAATGCTATGAAATTCCAAAAAAAAGAAGCAAAATTATATAAAAAAAAATAGCGAAAATCCTCCTCATTGTTTCTCCTCCTGCAGGCTGAATTCCCTTGGGTCTTATTTTTAATAAAAATAAAAATGCGGAATTTGCCGTTTTTGTGTGCGTGTTGATGCGTCCCATAAAATGTCATATTAATGCTATTTATATTTATTTTTAAACTTGGGCGAAAATTTGTGTAAAAAATTTAAAATTTGTCTTTATATCAGAAAATAGTTGCTTTAAAGCTGTTTTACTTTTCAATAACTAAATAATTTCAGTTGACTCTCTTTTTATAATGAACATTATTTTACATACTTTATATGGCAAAATGTTTGCAAAGACACTTTAAAAGTATGCTTTAAGTGATATGGCTGGTAATGTGGTATACTATGCAAATATCCATAGACTAATCTCAAATATCATAGGCTTGAAAAGTTATTATTTTACTTAAGTTATAAGTCACACTATGAAATTCGGAAAATAAAGCTCAAAAACGTATTTCCTGAAGCTGGCTGGTAATGTGGCACACCAAAAAAATTGTTATTTTGCTTGAAAATTTTTGATTTTTTTACTTAACTTATAAGTCACACTATGAAATTCGGAAAATAAAGCTCAAAAACGTCTTTCCTGAGGCTGGCTGGTAATGTGGCACACCAAAAAAATTGTTATTTTGCTTGAACATTTTTGATTTTTAATTTCTCCTTAAGAGTTACCTCTAATGAAGACTCCTGTTGGATTTTAAGCCCAAACGAGTATTTGAAAGAAATTGGCAGGTGAATGGTATGCCAAAGAATGATTACTGCAGAAGGTTTTAAATACTTTGTAAATTATGACTTTGTCTTTAAACTAAGGTATGGAAAGATCTTTAACTTCCAAGTCTTGTTTTTATATTTGCCGTGTAATATGGTACGCAAATCTTATCATTTCAACAACATTTTTTCTTCCGGGAATGTGACTCCACATTAAAATTTCAAAATTTTTCTAGTCTAATAAGAGTAGTTAATAGTTTACTCACCTAACCTTAAAATACGTTTAATTTTTAAATATTACACTGCACAAAGTCTGTGTTGTTTTCGCCAAAATGACCTCTAATAAAATAGTGTTCCATTCCGACTTGATTACGTTCTTGACACAAAATTCATTCATTCGAACGAAAAGATTCACCCTCAACCGATCGATCACAGGAATTTCTTCACTCTTACAACGACCCGAATTGTACCTGCGTGCTTGTCTTATTACCCTAATCTATCATGACACTCCCCTTATGCACCCATGTTGAATCGACACAGCTTACAGCTCAATGCATATAATTGAATTTGCTGCTGCTGATGCTACACAAATGTTTTGTCTCACCCGACACTTCAAATCCTGGTTTTCCAAATGCATTGGTGCGCGCATTTTGTCATTTGTTGTCACTGGTGCTGATTTTAACGCTGATTCTGATGCTGAATTATGTCCCCAAGGATGTACGAACAACTGATGCAACAGCAACAGCAACTGCAACGGCACATTGGCACAAGACAACATAACACCATTACGAACGTGCATATGCTCGCTCCAACGACCAGCGCTTTGTGGCATATGACGATGATCTGTCATATAGATGATTGGCTATGTGATATGGTGGCGTTGTTTGGTGAGCAGCATTTCCAGCTTTTTGACTTGGCTTAATTTGAATTGTTGTCGGGTTTTCTGTCGTGGTTGGTATTGCATGTCATTGCATTTTTGCCGCGTCTAAATGATAAATTGTTTTATCTAAAAAACCCTTTGAATTTTTTTTTTTTGCGGTTTAGTGTCATGGGTAGCTGCTCTTAGAGAGATAATTTCAGCTGACAGCTTAGCGGTTTTAATTTTTTTTTAAAATTTAAGCAAACTCATGGAAACTAATATCTCTATTATTCTGCTGATCTATGATATGTCGACATCACAAATTGCAAACAACAAATCGTTCTGTTTTTCATATAATTTCCTTTCTTTAAAATATAAATTTTTTGTAAAGTAAAATACTTTTTAAAGCACCATATAGTAATATCACAGTTCTCAATACTTAACATAAATTCTGTGGAGTTTTAATTTTGCAACATCGTGCAATGAGTAGAAGAAAGCAGGTCCAAGTGTTCCAAGCAGGGACCATAACGCTTATGAGTTTTATGATAGAAATCACTGCATAATTGTTATAAATGATTACCGTACACTTTCCGGAATCCTTTTTCCGGAATGGACATTTTCCGTAACGACCAAAAACAAGAAATTTTTTTTTCCGGAATGTACATTTTCCGGAACGACCGTTTTCCGGAAATAATAATTAATAACTTATGCGTCATGAGTAAAATATTTTGTATTTGTATGAAATTTGTATAAATTCGTTTGTATACGTATAAACCATAAAACCACAAAACTTGAAATTTTTACAAAACTATGTTGTGTGCGATTGAGCGCAGAAATTGTAGGTCATCCCCGTGATCTGCATATTTTGAACGGTTGAGTGATTCTAAGTCCAACCATTTCTTTTTTGGGGCCGCCTTCACGTTTTTCCCAAGACTAAATTCGGCTATTATTATTTCAGTGTCTGCCTGTTCTTTTTGAAGTTCTTTTACAGCAGAGTACAAGTCCGGATGATGTTTGTTCACAACCTCATTATGTATACGAATAATTATCATTCTGGAAAAGTGATGCCGGAAATAGTATTCCGGAAAACCGTCGTCCCGGAAAATGTATATTCCGGAAAACCGATTCCGGAAAAAAATTTCGGGTTTTTGGTCTTACCGGAAAATGTCCATTCCAGAAAACCGATTCCGGAAAGTAGGTGGGAACCGTTATAAATGGTTTTGTACTTTTTTTTTCATCCAAAGTAATCATTATTTTGTATGTATTTTAACTTATAATGGATTTTTATGTTTTTAGACCAAAAATATTTGTAACTGTAATTATGGACTTATAATTTAAGACCAAATTAATCGTAATTTAAGATTTCTTTCCCGACATTTTTGATTTTAATTTTTGCTATCATAAAACATGCTTTTTCGAGGTTTTTTTTGATAACTTGTGACAAACATCATCAGAAAAAAAACCTATTCATGTCAGAACTTATCAAAACGCATCGAAAATATCAATAATAGTCGAAAACTATCAAAAATTGAATTGAAAATCAAAAAACTTCGAAAAAGTTGAAATCCATCAAATCTGTTTTGAAGAGCATCAATAACATTTGTATAGGTGGTCGATGTTGCATTTTTTAGTATACTTTGTTTTGAAAGTAATGTGCGTCAGTACACCAAATTTGGACCACGTGTTTAACAAACACCGAGTTATTTTTTGCCATTTACTAAGCTAATTTTCAGATTATTGGCCAGTGAAATTTGGTTTGAACCCATAGTGCACTATAGAGTTTTCGTATTGTCGCTGCTGTTCCTATTGAGAGATAATATCAAAACACAACAATAACGAACAACAACTACAAAAAGAAATGCCAGCTTCAGGCAACATTTCATCCTTTTTTTATCACCGCTTGGCTTCCGTTTGGTCTTGCGGTGCCCACAACGACAAGCGCCACACATACAAACGTGTGCGCATCGCAAACCTAAATGTCGCGTTGCACTTAAAGCGCTGTGATTTGTTTATGTGTTGTTGGCGTATCTAAGTCGTTTTTAAATTTCATTTTACATAACTACCCATTGAGAAATTCAAAATACTACATAAAAAGATTGGTAAGAAATTTCAATTTGGTTCATTGTATGCTTTTTGAAATAGCGAAGGTTTTTAAATAAAGGATCTTAATTTCTTGAGGTTTTGAATAATTTTTTCTAACCTTTTTTTTATATATACGAGTATGTATGTGAGTGTCTCACTTTTTTGGAAACTAACGCACTAACTACCACGCACTGGTGCTTCTTAAGCGCTTCTTTTAACACAGCATGCAAAGCACATCCTTGAAAGCATTTCGTATATTGCGAGAAAGCAAATTCTTTAAATGTTGTCTAGAAGCACATCACATACGTTTCTCACCCCTTTCCGTGCACGTGCAGACTATATAATTTAAGCGCTACACTACGCGTTTTGTTATCAGCGGCGACGGCGTTGCGCGTCATATGCGAGTTTGGCACAAAAAATGTGTATTTTAATAAAAAGTCATGTACTTACAATGAATTAACTTTTGATTTTTTTGGCTGATTGATGCTTCCCTGCGTTTCTTACTTAATTCCTTTAGAAGCAGCATCCATTACTTTTCGTTGGGGTCCATAAATCAGCTGCTTGTATTCCATTTAAAATCGTCCTTTCTAGCTCTGCCGCCATATATGTTGTTTTTTGTTTTCTGGCAATATTGTGTTTGTATTACCACTAGTTTTCTGTCGTCAGACGCTCAATATCCTTATCGTTTTAAGGTTTTCAGTGTTGCGAAAATATGGTATGTCCTCCTTTTTCTGTTACAAGAGTCCTTAGTTCTCTTTTGTAACAGCAAATACATTGATTTTATGTTTTATCCTTTTCCAACTGCCACTACATTTTTCACATTTGTTCTTAAGCCTCTGTTGTTGTTTCTTATCCTTGTTATCCTAGTGCTGAACAAAAAAAAAAAAATGTGTATTAGGCACAAGAAATTTCCATTAAGGATGCGCTGGCAAATGTTGTTATTCACACTGCAACAAATCTTGTTGTTCGTGTGGTTAATACCAGAGCTGTAAAATAACTAAGAGAAATTACATGAGATTTTCAAGGACTGTAATCGTTTTAACGCTTTTCATATTTGCTTTAAGAATCAGTAGCTAGAACTGTGTAAATTTCCACATTTTCCTAACTAGCCAAAAAGCCGCGATGGCTTCAACAATTCCTTTGTTGATAAACTGCAACAATTTGAGAAATTGTAGTAGTTACTTTACAGCGCTGTCCAAGCACAAGTGTGTACATTCACTTGTATTCAAGAGGATTACAAGGATTCACTAACACGTTGGTCACATTTGCATTGTTCAGTGCAAAACATTGCTACTCAATACTGCTGCTGTTCAATACAGAGAGTAGATGTTGCATTTTTTTTTTTTTTTTCATTAAGCTTCCAGCTTAATTGCATTCGATGTATGGTGAGAATTTTTAGCTTCAATAGGAGCAACAAAAAACCAACAACAACAAAAACCAAGTTACCAATAAGACTTAGGAAAAAAACTGCTTATATTCTCACAAAAAGCACTAATTGCTTGTTAAAATCCTTTGCTCTTTGTTGCTGTTATATCAGTTACTTTAAAGCCTGAAATCATCATCCTTTCATGGTAGCAGCAGCAGCATGAGTGAGTGCCAGCTTATAGACATTAATAATCGCATGTCAATATTTAATTAAAGCTGTATGTACTCTTATTTCTTTGTGGCGTTGTGCCTTGGGCATAGTTAGGCATGCAAAGAAATTTGACTTTTTATTTTGGTTGCAAGGATAGTGAGCCTTGTCTTGTTTGGGTTTTTAGTGATTAATGTTATGCCCATGGTGAAAACTGTGCATGTTTTTATTAGTCATATTCTATGTTTTCGAAATTGTAGCTAACTTACAACTCGATAGTCTTGAGTCCTTTGTCCACTTCGGAAACAAAAGGTCTTTCATAAAATCGCTTCATAAATTTTGAAAATTTATTACATATTGGGAAAATGGTAAGAGAGGGGGGAGGGGAAAGAAAAAAACTGAGGAACACAAAATCTGCGAACTATCGAGCAAACTTTATTTTTCTACCTTTGACCGCCACTTTCCCATAATCGCTTTTCCGACTAAACCGTTAACCTTACCTCACCTTTCACACCTTACCACACCATACCTTTTCATACCTTTCCTTATCTTACCTTACCGTACCTTAGGGTACTTTACCGTACCGTATCTTAACTTACCGTACCGCATTTTACCTAACCTTTCATTACCTTACCTTACCTTACCTAACCTTATCTTACCCTGCCTTATCTGATTTAAATATTTGAAATAGCGTAAGAAACACACACTCGTTCTTTTTTCTGGCTGGAAGAGTATTCCGGATTCGCACTGCTTAAAATTCCCGTAGTAGGAAAAAACTAAACTTAACTCCACCACAAAAAATTTTTCCACAAGACTTTCGGACTATTCTGCAAAGGAGAGAAAACGTCTACAAAGCACTTATTAACAAAAATATTCTAAGAAATGAAACATAAAAGATTTCTTAACTCAGACTGTTGCCCTATACATGACTGCGTTCTGTAGTCCCTGCGAAAGTTCAATATTTGCAAGAAAATTAAAATTTAGAATCCTTTCACAGATTTTCTCCGGTTTGCTGTAACTGAAATTTCGCAAGTAGCAAAATTTATATTATAATTGAAAATTCCATTTAAATTCAAAATTTCTTAATATAACCGATAGCCTTGTAAGAGTTAAGTGTTGCAGTAGCATTTTGCTTCCAGCCAAACTGCAACTGAAAAAAGGACGAAAATAAAAGCAAACAAAAAATAAAAAAAATGAAAACTGCAGATAATAAGAAATGCGATATTAAATGCAACGAATTGGCAAGAAATTAGCTCTGATCACGCGAACTTTTTGCAGAGATAATAGGAATGGCATAAAAAAATCATTTAAATAAATTTGGTTGCAACGAAAAAAGAGAAAAGAAAACCACAGGTTGTGGCTCTGGAAATAATTCGTGCTATTAAATTCTGTAAATAATTTATGTTTCAAAAATGCACATGATTTTTTTCGCTTTAAGAACGTATATTGATTTTTTTTCTTACAAAGTTTTGGAGTTTGCTTAAATTGCTAACTCTTTTAATTTAGTTATTTACAGCATTTCAGTCGTACTGCGATTAAATGCAATTTTAGTGTTGAGTTTGTCGTTTGACTTTAGTGAAGTTTAATCGTAAAGTAAGCAGTTCTTACATTTTTATTATAATAACTTCCGTTGTATGACAGAGGACTTTTGCCACATTGGTACTATTTGCGTAAATAATTTCGAAACCAAAATTGTAATACCCTTTATAGCAAGTTATACCTTTTAACCCCTTAAGGGGGATAAATCTTGTTGTATGGGGGGTGCTACACCCTTTTGTCAAACCAAGTTCATATTCTTCGAGTGGCTGAATGCGAACAATATACCTCCGTTTAGCAAGATAATGCTTTTAAAGTGGTTTTGTTGCATAAAAGGTGCCACGCTCCGTTATTCAATTCTGATTACTTTTTGCATATACCAGATTTCATAACTGTCGCCATCATGAACACCAAGCTATAGCGTTTTGAGTTTAGGTTTTTTTTTGCTGTATTAGAGGTGCCTCGCCTATTTGTTCTTTAACTCCCGAACCCCTACTCTGAACAACTCCGGATAGCACTTCTGATCTCCGCTAAAAAACAACGAATGTATAAAGACCCATGGATGCTAGACCGCGATTAAAGATTCTGGAACTTTATAAATAAAGAACGGAAATACATAGGTGTTTCATTCAGTTTTATATAGCATATACATACATATAGTAGATTATCTGTGTGCATTGTGTGACACAAGACTCAATGTTATCAAAGCAACGTGACATTCTTGTTTACCTTTGAGTTTTAACTAAAGTTTAATTAATTTAATACCGCTTATTTCCTTAACTCTATAAAAGGCACATGCTATTAGTAATAAATATTTTGCTTACACTGCTACATACCATGTTCATGTATTTCTGATTGTCATTCAACTTGGAAAAGAAATAAAAACAGACTGCACTGCACATGCCGAAGCCACTGACTGACACTATCCCTCTCTCGCACTTATACACTCAAAACTGTTGTGTAGAATACAAAACAGCTCGTCTTGGGCCAGGATGTGCGTGACTAAAATATGAATTCTAAGAATTTTGTACTGTCAGTAGATTTTTTTCCCAATGTTTGTTTTATAGTTTTGTAAAAGAGTATGAAAAAAATTATAAAAATAAATTTCAAAAATATAATTGCCCACAGGCTTTTTAAATTTTATTTTAAAAAATAATCCCAGCAAAAGCTTTAAATTTAAGTAAAATACAAATTTTTGAAACTAAATTTTCGCATGGCTTAACACAAATACCAATGAAGCTCAATACACTGGCATGGTTATTAAATAACTTGAATAACGAAACACTTGAATAAATGCAACAATACAAACAACAAACACATACCAAATTGCATTGCATTTATTGTTCTAACAATTGAACATTGAACGAATTTGTGGTTTTTTGAAGTTCAATAGAACTAACGATTATAAAAACTTTGAAATTACAAGCACAATAATACAATGGTATTGCTTTTGTCCGTACTTATGTGCATAGTTTAAAATCATTGTTATACAAATATTGTTCTTTAATTACTTGTATTTTTATTGGTGTATGTGTTTTGTTTTTGTTAAAATTTGATAGACAAATTTTAAACTCTCGTGTATACATATAGGGTTTTTGGCAATACACTGAGATAAGCAGATGTAAATTCGAAAGGATATACTTATAATTATAACAATCTTCAATCTATATTCCTTTTTTACAAAAATAGTCCAAAAAAAGATTTTCTGGTTAATATTTAAGCTTTAAAATATGTGGCTGTTAATGGGAAAAGAAAAAAAAATTGATTTGTAATTATTTTCTTTCAAAATTTATTTTTCTAAGTGTATGCAATAATTGTTTTAACTTTGCATTGATCTAACATTTTGAAAATTTCAATGGAATTATAAAATTTCCAATGTAGTACTCTTCAATTTGAACAGTTCAAGTTTTTTGCAAATAATAATTTTTGGGCTGTTATATATTTATAGTAGAATTTCTACGATATCTTTTCTTTTTCAATTACTGATTGAAAATCAATTAAAACGAAATGAAAATTTTATGTTGTGTTCATTGAAACTCAAAAATAATTCATTATAAGTACAGTACAGTACAGTACAGTACAGTACAGTACAGTACAGCATGCGTAAAAAGAAAAACAATTGCAAACAGAAAAGTACAGTACAAAAGTATATGATTTTGGTTCGCTCTACAAGAATATGCTCAGTGAAATTTTTGCATTAAAGTTTTAAAAACTGTAGAATTTTCTAAAATATTTTCCGTTATATTCATGTCGATGCACGTTGAGTTAATTTATAGTCTATGTAAAATATATGTTACTCATACGACGTGATGTATTTAAATTGTTTGAGTAATGGGTTTTAAAAGGCTTTTACTTCTGGTCAAAATATTAAAAAATTAATAATTTATTCGCCTTATTTCTGGTGTAGTGACTAAGACTAAGTAGCTTTAGTTATCGATTTTGATTCACTCTATTTATATGAGTATTTTGACAAATTTTTTGATGCCATCATTTTAAACATAACAGCCTAACTTAATAATAGAGATACAAATCCTTGCGATTGTGTATGAAATTATTAAGCTATTTGGAAAAGAAAATCGATCTCTTTTGAACAGCTAATTAGGCCCGCCGTTTAAATTTGGAGACTTTGCCACGTACTAGTCGAAAGCAAAGCAAAACTTAACGGCATGAATGTAACTTCGCTTAAAAAAGAAAAATATAGAAATCAACAAAAGACGTATGGTGCTAAACAAACGTCAATCTGTCGTCTTGCTAACGTCTTGATGTAAATAGCTTAGTATTTCAATTTGATTTTCATTTTGTACCTATTTTATTTATTTTTTATGCGACGCATGCATACGAACCTTTAACATGGTGTTACATGCCACCAATACATTTCAATTTCCGATTTCCTTTAGATTCTAAATTTAAACGGTATGAGCACTTCCTTTTTATTGGCTTTGAAGAATTTAATTAAAAGCTTTGCACGGGTGCACTCAACTGTTTGTAATGAGTAGCGTTCAGAGCTGTAAAATATTGTATTAATTTTGAAAAGCATTCATTGAAAAATCTAAAACATTTTTAATAAGATAAACCTTAATTACACAGGCCAGCAAAAAAAAAGTTTTGGTCCGAAAAAAAATCCACTGATTCTTGTGTAAAATTCTTCGCTGAGTTCGAAAATAAAAATTTTTCCAACCCATTCCCCTGACTCTTCTCACCAAAATATTTAAAAAATCTAATACCTATCATTTGTAAAATTCTTCACTGAGTTCTAAAAAAATAAAAAAAAATTTTGTCGAGCCAATTCCCCCACTCTCCCCATTTCCCCCACCCTTCTCGCCAAAACATTTAAAAAATAAAATTTTTTAGTTCTAAATTCTGAGTTTCGCTGAGTTTTAATTAAAAAATTGAAGGGCATTGAAGGGCACCCCTTACTGTAGTAAAAGGTCTAAAATTGCGCAGGAACCTCAGTCTTATTGCGTGAATTGGCGTTCATTAAATAAGAAGACGATTTAAAAGGTTTTTGATAAACCTTTGAATTACCTATATATGTAAATAAACAAAAATATGTTGCCTTGTGCAGCGCTGTTTATTGAATCTCTTTGACAATTCAATATGTATTTTAACACTTAAGAAAATTTTCACTTGATTGTAAAATGAATTTCGTTGGCATTTGAAAGTTTGTTTCATTTATATGGAAAGGAAAATTGAAATGTCAAAGAAAACCATAACAAAATGTTTGTGTTTCACAAATGTAACCAAACATTAATACTGATTTTCATCTTTTATGCTAAATGTCTTCTCCTAAAAGCCATATTTCCTCAGGCCCTCATATGTTAAGTTTTGGTAATGCATGCTATTTAGTAGCAACAGTAATTTTGGAGCCCTTAAAACATATCTCTTCTAAAGATATTAGTGGATTATTTGCAGCTCGCAGCGTAATTATAAAATAAAATGTAAAATGATTAAAGTGTCTTAGAAGTGTATCCATCATACTGCTGCTTTTTACTTGAGAGCACTTTACGAATTGAAAAAAGGTTACACAAATGTAACAAGATATTTTTGAAGGCTTTGAACTTCTTGTGAGGACTTTTTTTTTCTTATGAAATGAAAAATAACTTTGACGTTTTTGAAGTACTTGTTACATCAATCGAGTTTACACTATGGTAACGTGAAACCAATGGCGACTTAAAAGCTTTTGTTGATAGGTCGTTTCCTTCAAAAAAATTGTTGATTCCGTTTTAATAGTTCATGGGATTAATAAAGAGTAGAAACATATGGAAAATGTTGCTAAAGTGCTTTTATTTAACATAAGCAAATGTCCTTTGTAAACGTTACAGTTGACAATTCGACCAAAAGTAATAAGACTTTGTAACGTGACTATAGGAATCAAGTAAATGTAATAGTTGTGACGAAGAGAAAACTACGGAATCTGCTACTACGAGTAAGTAATACAAAATTTTGATATTTTATTCAGCTTTACGAGTGCACTTTTTTTTTGGAAAAAATAGCACGTTAAACGCAGATGAAAGTGGTTTTCTCAAAGTTGTGCTATTTATACATTTTTCTCCATCTTTCGAAAAATGTATGGAAACCATTCTTGTAAAAATTTCCCCTTTTTTTGCCAGGAACCATTCATCGACGTATTTTTTTCCACATTTTCATATGAACCAAAGCGCTGCTCAGCAAGTGCGTAACTCATCAATGCAAACAAGTGATAATCGGAAGATGCCAAGTCATGGGGTAGTGCTTCCCAGCCGAGTGCTTCCAACATGTCACTGACCACATTTTCCGCATATGATGGCACTTTGTCGTGGAGAAAAAATACCTTTTTTAATATTATAGTCGTTTTCTGAACAGCGAACGTTTAAAATCGATCAATTGTTATAGGCAGCGTTTAACAGCTCATACTCGTAATACGAGGGGCGCTATTTATATTTCGGAATAAGCAAGAAAAAGACAAAAAATTTAGTTGATATTGGCTTTATTGTTTTTCAAAATACTCTCCATTAAGATCGATACACTTTTGCATCCGTTTAAACCAATTTGAAAAGCATTCATGCCACTTTGAAGTTGGTATCTCAGAAACGTGTGTTTTGAAGGGTTTTGCTCATCTTGAAACACCCAAACAGTCGATTGCTGCTTTGTTTCGGGTTCATATGCATATATCCACGATTCGTCACCTGTGTAGATGTTATACACAGCTTTTGATGTACCACGATTGTATTTTTTTAACATTTCTTTGCATCAATCGATGCGAGCCTTTTTTTGAGTAATTGTTAAATTATGTGGAATCCAACGTGAACAGATTTTTTTTACGGCCAAATGTTCATGCAAAATCTTGTTGATGCTAGTCATACTAATGCCCAATGTTGCCTCTATCTCGCGGTATGTCACATGACGGTCTAGCATTATTAGATTTTTCACAGCATCGATTTTTTCTGCCACAACCACTGATTTTGGGCGACGTTCACGATATTCATCACTGAGCGAACTACGGCCACGATTAAATTCTGAGTTCCACCGAAACACAGTAGTCCTCGATGGTGCTTCGTCACCATACAAAGCAATTAATTCATCGAAGCACTTTTGTTGTGATAATTTACGCCGAAAGTTGTGATAAATAATAGCACGAAAATGTTCACGATTTAATTAAATTTTTTACTGAAGCACAATTTTCAAATGAATGTAAACAATGCCAATTGCAATGATACGTCAAAACGTTCTGAGTACGTTTAGGCTATAAAATGTCAAACTTTCCAATGGAAGTGTCAGATTGCTGAATTTGACATTAGTATTGCCCGATCCCGAAATATAAACAGCAACCTACGTATACCATAACATCAAATACAGAGCATCGTCTTCCTGCCAAAGCGATTCGGTTGTTGTGGATGGTACGCTTTGGTCTACCCATGAGCTTTTGCACATGGGACTATCAAAATAAATCCATTGTTCATCCCCCGGTGACAATACGATGCAACCAGAAAGTAATGACTTTCTTTTGTATCGTTCGAGCAAAAAATTAATGCTGTCCGCAAATGCTCTTTATTTGGTACAAATCTATGTTATAAGCTACACATTGCACTGGTGCGCCATCTGTTTTCTCAAATCCGCATTTCATGCTTGTACACCTGGATTAATTTTATATCCAACACTCTGGGTAGCAAAGCAAATTTTACACCAGCACTAGGAGTGCATCAGAAAAGTTCCAGACCAGAACTAGGTTAAGCTCTACAAGTAAGCGTGGCACCCTCCATAGAAACAAAAGCTTTGAAACTCTATACTGAGAGAACTATTTGAGGTAATGAACCAAAGTTCACACAAGAAGTCATTCGATCTAGCATCAAATAAGAAGTTAATAAGGTTTCGTGGAAAGCATAAGTTTCAGAACGCTACACATATAGACCAAATCCATCTCAAACCATGCACGCTGATTATTTCATGTTACGGAATTGGTTGCCGATTACATATGTTGTTTTTCAAAGGATATTAGGGGACCCATATATCCCCGATTTGATTAAAAATTTTTTTTTACGAAGTTATGGCCATTTTAAGTTGTGCCCATTTTAGGCTGAAAATTGTTTCAAAAAAGCGGCATTTCTATCCAAATCAAAGTAATTAATTTTTGTCTGTTGATTCTTATACAACTTCTTATTCTCTATTAGAATCTTTAAAAAAATTTTAAAATGGTTGAAAACTAGTATAGTTATAGCTCTTTTTATGAGAAAAATAAAGCTAATTTTATGAAAAACCACACCTTTTTTTTCGCTTACAATATGATATGAGTTTAATGCGGTGAGGAGAATTTTTTTCCAAAAAAAAAAAGTTTAAATTTTGGTTTCAACCCATGGTCTATAGATATTTAAGTAAATATTGCCAAATTCAATGTGGGTACGTTTCGTTTAACCAGTCAGCATGTAGGGAGGTGGAAGAGATACCCATTTACTGAATACTTTTGAATTTCTAGATCTAGTTTCTAGAAAATTTTTTTCTACACAAAGAGAAATGTCTTAAAAAAAAACACCATTTATGTCACCATTATATGCAATTGACATAGATAGGAATTGCACTATTTTTAATCCTTTTTGGCCCAATTTGTTTGAGATATCTTTCTTGAAGTTTTTTTTTTAATGATTTTACTATTCTCTACCGCTAATAATATTTCAATGCAATAAAAATTATGAAAATTTTATAAAAGAATTTTTTTGTTTTAGTTCAGTGTATTGCAATTATTGGCTTTTGAATGTGCAGTAAAAACCGAAGGAGGTGATAGGTTAGATTTAAGTGCTGTTTAATTAATTCCTTTGGCTGGTTGCTCTCAGTTTAGTATAGCAGCAAATAGAATTTTACATTTAGTGCATTCGCCCACTGACTCCTTCACTTGCTGCATGTAGTCGAGTGGCAAATTGGGTGTGGCAATAAAATGTTAAAGTTCTTATGTATTTAAATTACTTAAATGAGGCATAATTTGGTCATATGACAAAAATATACAAAATAAATTACTTTGAACAATTCACACATTTCTCGTTATTGCGTTTATGAAATAATTGAGAACAAAAAAAAAACAACCCATATTCAGATGAGCCATCCATCCATCTATCCACTTAAAATGATGAAAAAAACACTCATTTTGTTGCTCTTAATGAATGTGACCCCGAGTGTCAATTTAAGCTGATTAAAAAATAGTCGCGTTCATGTTGTTGTTTTGATGTCTCTTGTTTATTTGAAATTCACACAATGTTGAGGGAGAATTTTTTTATTTTGCGTATTATGAACATTGAAAATTCGAAAAAAGAAAAGATGGCATCGTTTGTGCACTATCAGCATAAACTTAAAATTTGGTAAATTTTTATGTTTTAAACAAAAGATTTTGAAGAAATTTGATTAGTGCATATGTACATTGATAAAAATGACGATTTATTTTTAAAACTTGACAAAATTTTTGCTAAAAAAAATTTTTCTATATATTTAGTGAAAAAAAAAAACCATTAAAAACTAAAAAAAATTGGCTTAAAAAGAAATATAAAAATTCCAAAAAAATTAGAGTTGCAAAATCAAAATGCTGTTCGATTTGGCATACAATGCCCCATACGTATATTTTTACTAAGCGCGTTTTATTTTTTTTTTAAATGCGTTTAAAATGTTTTTATAAAAAAAATTTTTGTTTTTCTTTACGAGTACAATCAAATCTTCATATCAAGCAAACATTTTGCTTATTGTTTCAGCACTTGATTTGTCTATGCAAATTATACATTTTTTTCCTCATCAATTTTTTTTTCATTTCTTTTTTACTGATTGATGACGTGCATGGCATCAATAAATTCGTTAACGAGAAATAAAGCAGCAGTACAATGACAACTACTTGCATACAGCTAGAAACGACAACCGCCAACGTCTTCTCTATCATAGACTTCAATTTGAAAATCTAACGTGTTCGGAATTTTCATTTGTCAAATGTTGCTTATATAAAATTGATTGTTTCGTAATATTTGCTGTACAACATTAGAAATTGAATAAGGTTGAGTAAACATAAAGATTTTTGTCGTAACAGTTAAGTATTAGCTATAAGCTATTTATGATTTTGAGGAAGGCTTAACATAAAAATATATTAGTTGTTTCAACATCTAATTTTTTATGAAAATCTTAGGAATATTTTTTATATGAAAACCGTTTTTGTAGTATATAAATACAAAAATTTTAAAATAAAATGTTTAAGTTGGCTAGTTTTTTCTATAAAAAGGTTTTTGTTAACAAATCTTTAAATTGTCTGTGTGACAATTGGCTCAGGGAAAATGAGTTTTCAAAGTTGCAGTTACGATTTTGTCTTCGCCAGTAATTGTAAATAACATTTTGAATATTGCTTCTTTATTTATAAAGCATAGATGGGCAAAATTTTGTAAGCAGGAGATATTTACAACAAAAGCAATAAAAAAAAAACAACAGCGACAGAAAAAAACCCTACCAAAATTTCGATTTCGATTGTAAAAAAAGAAATTATGCAATAAACCAAAAGCCAATTCCAAGAATCAAACAAGAACAACATGAGTGTAGAAATAAAAGTACACTGATCAAACGAAACGAGAGATGCTATCCTCAATGTCTGTATTGTTGATTCCTTGTTCGCTCGCTTCAATTTTTTGGTTTTTTTTTTTTTTTTTTTTTTTTTGAATGATTTAACAATAACAATAAATGAATAATGCAAATCCGGTGCACATAAAATAAAGCCATGACGATAAAAATGTGCGTTGTAGTGGTGAGGTGACGTATTTATTGTTTGGTTATTGTTCTTAAGAAAAACTACAATTTTGTTGTAAAGAGCTAAAATTGGCTCATTTTTCCTATTTTGCCCGTCTCTGGTATAAATAAAAATTAAAATTTACCATTAATATATTGAAATGAATGTCATGATTGAATATTTTAAAGTCTAAGGTAGCATATATTTATTCCCAGAGCTGTAAAAACCAGCATTCATTTACCATTATTGGCATAGCAACATTAAAAGATATCAGTATTGTGATAAAACTTTTTTACAAAATGGCTATTTGAATGTATTTTATTTTAATTGATATACCCGTACCATCATATAACCTTCATAACATAAATTTGAACTCTACGTAGTATCAGAATATTGATGAATTTCAATTTGATGACAAATTTTATTAATGAAACACACGCACACATGCAAATTAAAATACTGACATGCCTGCATGATTTTCCTGTATTTTCTGCATTATTTTTCCTGTATTTTCTGCATTATTTTTGTTTGAAAATGAAGCAACTGTGAAAAATTTGTTATGTTACTGCAAGTGCTTTTATTTGAACTGCTACATATATAAATAAAAGGTGACAAAGCAGAAAATTGTAAAATATTAAATTAAATATGAGTAAATTATGACTATTTACTAATTGGGAAAACAACTTTGCTTATAACTATCGAGGCAAATAAAAAAAGATCTAAACTTCAAAAGAACTTAGTAAACAATTCCAATGGGTTGAAGTCAGTATTTTGTGTTTAAAAATTTTAACACTCTTAAATCGTTTTTACATTGCGCTTATGTTTTTGTTCCATAAACTTTTATCTTCTCTAATACATTTTTTACACAATTTTTTAGCTTTGATCAATTGGAATAACTAGTCGAGGCTTAACGTATGCGGAATGAAATCCGAACAAATGTATATTGGAAAAAATAAAATGTTCAACGATATTTTTTTTCCACAGTGAACATATATTTTTATACTTCAAAACGTATAGTAAATTAACAAAAAAAAAATTTAACCCATTGCGATCAGTTTTTCGTATTTTTTGGGGCAACTTGTTCATTGATTCCCGAATTCCTTTTGTATCGATTTCCTTGAGCTGCTTTTTGATTTTTTGAATAAGGCAGTTAATATTTTTAGCTGTATATCCATTGCTGTAAGCATTCCTTTTCAATTTAGCCCAAAATGTTTCGATCGGCCGCAGTTGCGACACGTTTTGGGGATTAAAGCCTTTGGCACAAATTCAATACCTCGTGTCTTGAACGCAGTTAAAGTAGACTTTGCATAATGGGATGATGGTAAATATGGCCAGAAATTGATTTTATTACGTCGATGATAATTTTAAGTAAATTTTTGAAATACAGGGATACATTTTTCTGCATAAGTCTGCGCTGAAATCGTTAAGCCACCTTTGAAAAATACTCACCACAGCTATACTTTGCCTGGAGACTTGATTTTCGCAATATATTTCACTTCGTCGGGTGCTTTATAGTTTTCAGACTGGACATAATGTTTTGACATTTATTCGGTTCTTTCCACTGTAAAGTAACGCTCGTCGTCCATCATACAAATATAATTAGAAGACGTGGCAAAGTATTTTTCAGAAAGCGCGCGCAGCCTAGTTTTGATTAGTTTTGACTGCTTGTCCGAAGTAGCTGGTTTTGATTTTCTTTCTTTTAGTTGAATATCCATTGATTCTATATACGTTATAATATTCTTTTGATTGACTCCGTACTTTTTTCCTAATTGGCGGTAAGATTTTGCCTTGCGACCTACAATATCTGCTTTCAGCTGAGCACGAACTTTGCGGTCTTGTAAAACGCATTCTTTACCGGAACCTCTTTTTCTTTTTATGCTTTTCTTATTTCTTAATAGTTCAAGTGATCGATATACAGCCGATTTTACAAATCCGATGTTTTTAAAATGTTGAAATATCGCACTTTTGTATTTATTTAGATTTTCTGTGCGAAATTTGCAAATCAATTTCCGAAGTTGTTACTCTTTTAACACATTTCGGCAACTGAATATGAGCACACCACTATAGTTTTTATGCCAATTTATCAGTAAAATATACATTTAGTTTTTAACGAAGAAAGTTGTTACTTTAAGTTTCACGATCATTTTATACAGCACGTAAAAAATGTGTTCGGATTTCATTCCGAATACGTTATAATCTCAAGAGCATGTCAACTTCTTAATGTCCAATCGATCATAAGTAATATACTGATATTTATTTTAAGGTGAGCAAATTTAAATCACAAACACTGAAGAGATGCACAAAAAAATATTAAATAAATATTTGCTTGCGACTAATACGCAATAAAACAAAAAAATTAATATCGAGCAAACCATGACTTCTATGTTATGATCTCCTTAAATAACATATATTTTGGGACTTTGTAAAAATCTTGGCCTTTTAATTTGACAACTGTCCAAAAGGCAGGATATTGCTTAGCTTTTATTTCTGGTTTTAAGTTTTTATTATTTCTGTTTTATTCAAAAAAACTTCTATGTACGACTACATACTGTACAATTTTATGGTTGCAATTGAATATTTTACTGCACTCACAGCTTTTATTAATGTCGTTATCTTTTATTGTGATTGAGTCGATTTTGTTTTGGTACAATTAAAAAATAAAATTGATTTTAAATTTTTATTGCCTGACTGACAATTTTTATTACAAATGTGGTTATAATTAGTAATATTGGCAATAAAAAACAAGTTATTGCAAAATCACGGATCGTAATAATGTTGAAAAAAGTTTTTTAAGAAACAAATCAAAACTTATTTTAATGTAAAAGTCTTAAGAAATTCATTTATGAATTGAGCAAAAATTTATTTTTTCTATGTCTTTCAAGAAAACTTTTGAAAGTGTAATTTTTTAAAAGCTAAGGAATATGTATTTTTATATATTAGCGGAATTCACGATCTATAGCATTTGGTCTTGTATTATGTATTTTTGATACATTTGATATTTGTAGTAAATTTGATATCTTAACAAAAACAAAACAATTGTTTTTTTCAAATACTATAAAAAAGTTACAATAGGGTTTTGTCATTGTATTTTTGATATTTAGAGTATTTGAAAAAAGCAATTGTTTTGGTTTTGTTAAGATATCAAATTTACTACAAATATCGAATTTATCAAAAATACACAATACAAGACCAAATGCTACAGATCGTGAATACCGCTATTGTTAGCTGTGTTGATAATAAATAAATATATCAATGTTTTCTAAATTTTTGAAATTTTGGAATTTTTTTTTGTTGAATCGAAGTAAATAAAAAGCTTCATTTTATAAGAAAAATGTTGTTCTCTTTTCATAATTTGTTTATTATTGCAGTGAGCTACTTGCGTATGCCTTTTTTGCTATACATTCAAAATGATTTCTGTTGCGTCAAAAATAAATTCTTGAAATGCACACATGTTCAACACATGACGCTGTATTGCAACTGAGACAGGGTTGCCGTATATATTAATAAGCATCAACTTAATTTAATTATAATTTAACAGATGTGTAAAAAATTATGTGTTTTTTTTTTTTGTTATTTGATGAAGAATAAATAATTTTGCTGATTTTAAATAGTAAAAATCACTTCACCTATGCATAGAAATCATAGTCCTAGATCTCATACAAGAAACCGTTGATGGTTCAAATGAACCATGCGATAACTTCATAACTAAAAAGATAACTTTTCCAACTCGTTACTTTGTGATGAATTTGTCATGATCAAAAAATTTCTGAAAATTTTTGATTTGGTTGAAAAAGAATCTGCATTGACTGCAAGTGACGAAATGCTTAATCTCAAAAAAAAAAAAAATTTAAATACCTTGCAATTTCAATTGCGATTGAAGTAACGTTAAAAAATGTTAGTTTCCCTGAGTGCTCTTTCCAAATAAAACTTGCGTGATACTTATTTTCGGGCAATTATTCGAGAAACTTACTGCAGCGCACGGTAAGAGTTCTTCTCATATAAGCTGCGGTAAGTGGACAAAAACTTTACTGTAGTGCAGTGGTGGGCATGGAAATCTAACAAAAGCGCTAAACAACAACATCAAGCAACAACAAACAAAATTTTAGAATTTTTTTGCTGTCATTTCCAAATTCGGCGAAAACTCAAAAAAAAAAAAATCAAATTGCACTACAAACAAAAACAATTGCTACATTCGTCAAGACACAATGCGGCGACGTCGCTTATGCTTTTGTGTTTTTGTTTTCATTTGAATTCAAGTCAATACTGTGCCTCGATATCGTTGAAATTCTACTAATTTTTTTTCGCTTGCTTGTGCGTCGGATAACGGTGCGGGCAATGAGGGCGGATAGGGACACTATGTGCCCACTACTGCTGTTGTGGTTAGAAAAGTCTTTCAAACGAGACTTTTAAAAACGATAACATAATGTTTTTGCAACTTTTTTGACAAGCATTCTGCTTCAATGTGTCGAGTAGTGGTTGTTTCACACAGTAGAATTAAAGTAAAAATTGTTGCGGTTTCTTACAGAATTTATTATTCCCTGATCCACCAAATATTATCACATAGTTGAAGATTACTGCTCTATACTTTATAAGAATTTATGGTTCAGAAGATCACCTCGCTTGAAGTTAAATGTTGTTACACATGCTTGTTCATGAAACTGTTTTTTTTTTTTTTTTCTAAGAATTTATGGTTTTGCAAATTGCCTTACTGAATATTTATATTGTATAATCAATGCATAACTCATATGTAGTTTTTATGATTTTTTTATAGTAAAATGCATCGTTCCACTGTTCAGCTACATTTGACTACAGCTTTACATGTAGATTATAAGCTTTTATGTCTTTAGAGATGATATTGCCTTAAATTCGTATATAGTAAAAATATATAAGCAATTTTTTAGTTTTTGTAGTAAAAACGCCATACTCTGTCCGTTTGATCCAATTACTTACAATAAAACTGAAAGATTTCTGTAACGATGTGTTAAAATATGGCAGCACTGTGTAGAAATTTATTGCTATATACGCTGTATATACGTATACTATACGTACTGTCTGCTATTGAAGTACTGAAGTATTTTCGAGAAAAATTAAGACCATCAAATGCAAGCAATGTAGCGCAGCATCACACATGAAAACGATGACTTAAGACAGGAAGCTGATGAACCAAACATATGGCATGGATTTTGCTGTTGCACTCCGCTACTGGAAGTGATCTCTATTTTTAGCTCAATGAAGATTTTTATTGAATGCACACTCATGTTTTCAAGAAATTCTAAGGATAGCATTTCGTAATGGAATTTGTAGTGAAAAAATAAGAAAAAAAAAAATGATGAAACAAGGAATGGTCGTGGTTTATTTCTAAATTTTCCAAGGGCTAAGTTATTTAATGTTGTGATGAACGAATGTGCGTTGATTTATGAGAAAATAAAATTTCGAAACATAAGATAAATTTAAACTTAAGTGTTTTGATGTTTAAAAAAAGATGTGTTGCATACTTGTGTATGCAGTGGCAGAGTTGCCATATCAACATTTCTAATTAAAAAAGAATTTTCTTTAAAATTAACCATTTTTTAATCCATGCACCATGTTACCAAGTTTTTTTTGCTCTTCTGTAACATAACTGCTATTTAAAGGCATATTAATTCCTTGTTTTTTTTTTACAACTTCAAAAATCAACATATAGGTTTTAATTTTCTTTTACATCCACTTTTGTTTGTTTTTTCTTCACTCCACTTCGTTTAGGTTATTAATTCCACATCCGTCTGCATTGTATTTTCTTTGCGTTTATTTACGAAACTCAAACCGCAGTGCCAAAAAAATTATTAAGCAAGGGATACCCCTACTGTGTAAAGGAGCGAAAAAAACATAACGTTGTGTTTTTCTCTAAGGAACTGTGATAACACATGTATTTTTATACTCATGATTTCCTGTGTCTCGCTTGCGCAGTGGATTTTTTCCCATGATTTATATTCAGCTACAGTTTTCCCGCGTGTATTTTCACTTAGTTTGTTTTTTTTTTTATAAGAATTCAGTGTTTTTTTTTCTTTTTGTATTTATTTCGTCTCCTTACAATTTGTAGAAAATATAAAATGAAGTGTACGTGAAAATCCAACATTGCCAAATTGAAACTGAGCGCAATTTTATTTGCACTGAGCTGGGAATTTTTCTTTTTCTATGTCACTGACGAGTTTTTTCATGACCGAGTGAAAAATTTTATTAAATTCTTTAAATTATTAAAATTTTATATACAAAATATTAAATGATTTCTATTCTTTTTTATTGCAAAATCTGATCAATATACTAAATATTTATTTTTCCTTATATTTTTCAGGTAAGTGCTAAACTCCCACGTGATTGTGACTTCGATTCATTATACTCAGTTGTAAGTATATTAAAATTTTTCTTTGCTCTGATAACATGGAAATTTTTTAATGTAGTGGTATTTGGTTGTTCTGTTGCCAGTTTGAACATTTTTTGAATGCTACTCAGAAAAACAGACTGAGCAGCAGTACCATTTATAAAATATAGATTTTCCATGCATTTTACATGTAAAACAAACAGGCTTTGAGGCAGCCAATGATATCTTCATTCAATTCTGGACCACCCCGTAACCCCTTAAAACTCGAATTTTAAAATATCTTGTTTTTGTTGATATTGACTGTGTATGTATGAGGATCCCATGTTCGAAATTTTCAAGCAAACTAAATGCCTGGTTGTTGCTTTTCTTGTAGTTACCATACCGTCTAAGGATGTGAAATTCGAAAAGTTTTTTTGAAGTGAAAACTTCTTATGGCACGTTGTGCGGCTGAGGAAAAAAGTATAATTTCGCGACACCGACCGTCATCGGGAAGACTTGGGAAACGAACTCGATTTTGGAATTTTGAAGACTTGGGAAACGAACTCGATATTGGAATTTTGAAGACTTTTGAAACGAACTCGATTTCAGAAATTTGAAGACTTGGGAAACGAACTCGATTTCAAATTTGGAAGACTTGGGAAACGAACTTGATTTTGGAGTTTTGAAGACTTGGGAAACGAACTCGATTTTAGAATTTCGAAGACTTTGGAAACGAATTCGATTTCAGAAATTTGAAGACTTGGGAAACGAACTCGATTTCAAATTTGGAAGACTTGGGAAACGAACTTGATTTTGGAATTTTGAAGACTTGGGAAACGAACTCGATTTTAAAATTTTGAAGACTTGGAAAATGAACTCGATTTCAAAAAATTTATAAAACGTTGCCTACTTTAAGGTGCTATTAATAATTTGCCCCTAAAAGTAGGCAACACTTTCTGACAAATTTCAAAAAGAACGCCTAAAAGTAGGTAACGATTTTAAAAATTTCAGATAATGTGTCCTAATTTTAGGTGCTATTTTTGAAATTCGTCGGAAAGTGTTGCATACTTTTAAAGCGGCTCTCACACGATCAATATTACTGACAGTATAATTACTGACAGTATTTACATTACTGTCAGTGTACCACTCACACGGTCAGTATTGTTTATTGTCAGTAATCAGTTTTTTTGACATTCGACTGGTGAAGGTGCGAACTATGCTCCGGCTACGTGACCGACAGCCGAAAATGGCATGCCACTTTTTGGGGCAGATTCCATCCAAACTTGCACCACGCCTCCAGCTAGGCATCGGACGACCATACCCTTGGACGCAATGTTCCATGCCACTGAATGAGGAACTTTTTCAAGTTTCTTTCAAGTTTCGCTGCCTCATCGTCTATCTGCCACAAAATGGGGCATGCCACGCCCCCTCCCAGGATTTTGCCGTCCCGTGCCTGCTTGCACCCTCTGACCAACTTTCAGCCGGATCTGCCCCAAAAAGTGGCATGCCACTTTTCTGTGCAAATAATACTGATGAACTGTCAGTATTCACCTCACACCATCAGTATTACTGTCAGTATTTAAAAACTTCGTCAGTAATATCCGATTTTTTCATCAGTCATCAGTATCGTTTTTCTATACTGATAGTACATCAGTACTCACCTCATACGATCAGTAATACTGTCAGTATGCAAAATACTGTCAGTAATATTGATCGTGTGAGGGCCGCTTAATACTGATGGTGTGAGGTGAATACTGACAGTTCATCAGTATTATTTGCACAGAAAAGTGGCCAAAAATTGGCATGCCACTTTTTGGGGCAGATCCGGCTGAAAGTTGGTCAGAGGGTGCAAGTAGGCACGGGACGGAAAAATCCTTGGAGGGGGCGTGGCATGCCCCATTTTGTGGCAGATAGACGATGAGGCAGCGAAACTTGAAAGAAACTTGGAAAAGTTCCTCATTCAGTGGCATGGAACATTGCGTCCAAGGGTATCGTCGTCCGATGCCTAGCTGGAGGCGTGGTGCAAGTTTGGATGGAATCTGCCCCAAAAAGTGGCATGCCATTTTCGGCTGTCGGTCACGTAGCCGGAGCATAGTTCGCACCTTCACCAGTCGAATGTCAAAAAAACTGATTACTGACAATAAACAATACTGACCGTGTGAGTGGTACACTGACAGTAATGTAAATACTGTCAGTAATTATACTGTCAGTAATATTGATCGTGTGAGGGCCGCTTTACTGTCAGTATTTAAAAACTTCGTCAGTAATATCCGATTTTTTCATCAGTCATCAGTATCGTTTTTCTATACTGACAGTACATCAGTACTCACCTCATACGATCAGTAATACTGTCAGTATGCAAAATCCTGTCAGTAATATTGATCGTGTGAGGGCCGCTTAAGGGTAAATTATTAATAGCGCCTAAAAGTAGGCAACGTTTTTAGAAAAAATTGGCCCATGAAAGTATGTAATTTTGTGGAAAAAATTTTTAAATTTGTAGCATACATATGTTGACTTCCGGTTAGTTTTTGCTCAGTAAGCAAATTTTTCTCTGCTAGCGCAGCCGAAAGCAGAGCCAGCAGCCCAAAGCAGAGAAAAATCTGAAATACCAGGCCACCTTGAACCAGCAGCAAGCAAATTTGGTTTTTTGAAAAACTTTAAAACGTTATATCTCGGCTATTACTAAACCGATTTAGACAAATGAGGTGTAATAGTTTTTTTTAAGAACAAGCAGATTTTTTTGAAGTTTTAAGCAGTTTGAATATTCTAACAGCCAGAACTCGGCAACGAATAAGCCGATTTTGATAAATGTGGTGTCATAGTGTCTGTTAGAAGAAGCAGATTTTTATCTTAAGTTTAAGAAAAATTATGTTTAAGCTATTTAGTCACAGGTCCAGGTACTTTTTTTACCTGATTTTTTCTTATACTTACATAATTCGCAATGATGTGTCTTACTGCAATCAGAATAAATTTTTGTTTTTAAACATAAGGAGTACTTAGCTCAAATTTAATTATTCACAGTTGAGGCTACTGAGCCGAATATACTTCTTCCAGCAATTTTTGAAGTGAAAACTTCTTATGGCACGTTGTGCGGCTGAGTAAAAAAGTATAAATTCGTGACACCGACCGTCATCGGGATTCCCCGTCATGAATGCGATGGTAAAATTTTAATGTTCTATTGTTTCTTTTAAATAAAAAATATTCCAAGTGGAAGACAAAAAGCAAAGCATACACACTAACTGACACATTTAATTCTCATTCAACGATTGTTATGCTTACATGTTTGTTTCTTTCAATGTCCGCGTTGTTGCGTTGACAAATTGAGAATGAGAGCGAGAGTAAAATTTGAATACATATTCCGTTTTTGTCTTCCATTGCATTGCCATATAAAAAGAAAACGCACACATACCAATTAACGCACTAACTTGCCATTAAACGATTTGTTTTCACTTCTGTCGGCACTCCCGGAGTGCAACCCGCCGTTTTTTTTTTTTGTAAATATTGACGTTATATGATGGTCTCATCCGTCTCTCATACAGACTTGGGTAGTTTTGGATTACATTTTTTTCAATTACAATTACAAGTAATCATTCATTCATTATTTGTAATTGTATTAATTTCAATTGCATGTAATTTAAGATTACAATTACTTGCAATTCTAATTACTTTCGTAATTGGAATAGTAATCCTTGAAAATGTAATCTCTTAGAGAATTGTAATTCATTACTTTTTCCAAGTAATTTGAAACGAAAATGTAATTGATTACTCATTTTTCTGCAATTACGTTTATTAAAATTTGAAACAAAATTTTTTTTGATGCGATAAAATTTTATAAGATTCGCAAAAAATATTTATGTTATTGCATATGATTTATATAGGAATATAAAACAAAAACTTTCGCGTGACTGACTCATTGAGTCAATGACGTTGACCTCAGATTCCTCAAGCTATCGTAAAGAAGATTTGGTTTTTGGGCTCATCTTATAATGTAAAGGTGCATACAAACAATAATATGTATTTATATGAATGTAATTCATATTTATTTCTTGTAATTGATTACTTGAAATATTGGAAATTACAAGTAAAAGTAATCCATTACAAATTTCGTTGAACATATTTCGGATTACAGTAATTTCCATCGAAAATATTTCAATTACAATTACAAGTAATTGAAAATACGTACACTTTCAATTACATTAACAGTTTATTGTAATTGAAACATTTCAATTACAAAATTACTAGTAATTGTATTTGCATATATAATTAATTACCAAATGTAATTGATTACGACCAAGTCTGCTCTCATAGCCCGGGTTTTTATTGCTCATTTAGAGAGGAAAAAAAGACTAAATTTTTTATATGGAATGAAAATTAGGTACTACTAAGGTTGGCTACATTATATTTTGAATTTTGAAAAATCTTTCCTTATTGTCCGCTTATATCACGAAAGGATCATATGTTGTAAATTTCATGTTTGGTTTGGGTCTTAATTCGAAATGTTTTAAGCAAATGCTGCTCAGAATCCTGACTTGTGAAGGTTAGGTCATGTTCAGGGTCCAAGATTGCACACTTTGTCTGATATCTGGGTATCATTAAAAGTTATTTTTTATGTGTCTGTATAACTGAATGAGTGACAGCGAACCATAAAGATTTTCAATTCATACAATATAAGCTGAGCAATAAAAGTTCATTGCCAGTGAAATATATAAGTCACGAAATATTTCAATAAAGGTATTTTATTGCAATACTACCAACAAAAACCTTTGATGACTACAATGACAAAACTGAAACTAACATTTAATTATAGGTGACTAAATTTAATAACCATTTCCATTTCCAACGCATTGAGCCAATAAAGTTAATTATAACTTAGTCAACTTCAATTTCATTTCGTTTCACAATTCAATGAAATCCAATCAAATTATTTCGCTCTGTTTATTGCAAGACGATAGTTTGAAAAAAATTGCACATTAAAATTATAAAATGAAATCAAAAGGAACGCAAAATTTAAACATAGGGTAGAAAATTAAAAAATTACAAGTGACTGCATAAGAAAAAAACTTACTCCCATTCAGCATAAAAGTGCAATTTTCAGGCATTGGAAAGAAGCATAACCACAATACACAATGCAGACAACAGCAAAAAAGTGCCTGTAGTAGCAACAAGTAAAGTTGGTAACCGGAAGTTTGGGAAGAATGTCTGCTTTGCTTTAGTCTGCCAGTGAAGACTTAAAACTGTCTTTAAGTAAAGTTACCATTAACGTTCTTCCTGTCTTTAGCAAAAGCAAAAAAAAAGGGGTGCAGCCACAGCGCAGACCAATTGATTATAGTAAAGCGCCAGATACGTAAAAAGAGAAGAGACTCTGGTAATGCTGCATTAGGCAACAGCAGCGCGAAAATACGATACTTTTTTTGTTAGCTTTTTTTTTTTTTGAAAAAAGTATCGTGTGGAAAAAAGGACTTTTATTTGAAAATTAGGAATTCTGCTGTTTAGTATAAAAAATTCAACTTTACATTTCGCAAAATAATGTCCGATCACTTCCCGTAACCTCTAAAAGTTGCTCTTTAAGCATTAATCCTCATCTTAGTCGTGTGTCTCAACGTAGGCTGTCCTGTTGAATGGAGTAAATCAGAAATTCAAAATTATCCAACTATATTTGGCTGCTTTTTTTTTCAAGTTAATACTAAAAAATATCGAAAAATAGCTATAACGATACCTCTTGCACAACTGCTTCATTTTTCTTTACTTTTTTTTTTGTTTCGTATGAATGTAAAATGTGCGTTAACCGGAAAATTGCGGTGTTGCGGAGCTAACTTAAAAAGTAGCAACAGAAGACGTTACAGTAAGAAGGGATGTCGCATTAACAGCAGACACACACACACACAGTCCAATAGACAAACAACATACGAGTGTACGCTTAACTTGGTAAACGTTTGATAGCATGTAGTCGGATTACTTAATACCAGTTAGTAAGTTGGTCAAAACCTTTTAAGCGAAAGTAAAGACAACAACTGCAAAAATGTTGCTAACGCCGATAATGATGATGACACATTTACTCAAGCTATTAGCTTGAATTGTGTAAAATAAGTTATCGTATATATGGAAATAGTGGTGTAGGGTTCAGAAGAATGATTTTACTGTCATTAATTGGGATTATCACTGTTAAAGAGTGAGTAGATTAAACCGAGACTTACAAAATGCTCTTCATCTAGAACATGAAAAGCCGCTAAAATTTTTCTATCCAATATCCCAGCGGCAAATTGATGAAGTACTCTGATTTTGCATGTATGAAAACCTATAACTTTTGTGTTGTATGTTGCACAAATGAAATTGGTACTGTGATATTTTGTTTATTTGCTTGCTGGCTGCCTGCTTTGTATATGAAGCAGTAGTCAGTTTGCTTGCTGGCCGACTGCATTGTGTATGAAGCTATATGCAAACTGCTTGCTAGCTACCTGCATTGTATATGGAGCTGTAGGCAGTCTGTCTGTTTGCTGTCCGATTTGTATATGGAGATGTAGGGGGTCTTGCCTGTTAGCTGCATACTTTGTATGTGGAGATGTAGGCAACTCGGTAAACTATACAGGCACTTAGTAAGTGATGTTTTAAGGCAATCTGCCTTTCCCATGCTACACATTGTATATAGAGATGTAGGCAAGCTGTCTACAAAGCGCCCATCCCTTTGTAAAAATAATTTACATTTGTGCTTGGAGTTGTGAGCATTACTGCCTACAACGAGTATAACTATTTATCGATGTTGTGTATCACATATTTGCCTCTGGGATCTGAAATCTTTCGTTAGGAAAATTTATTTGATTTTTTTTTTTTTGCCAATTTCACAATTTGTTTTTAGTGGGTTTTTTTACAAATATTTTAAATTATTTAATCCTATTATCTTAGTTTTCTATGCGTTTCATATCCAAGATCCTTCAGTAAATATTTTCTTAACTGCATCCTCCTTCGCTTTAATGCAAAATTAGCATATATTATTTCTCTTCATATAAAATATGAGTATTTGTTATTGTGATTGTAAATTTGTCTTTCATTTTTTGCTGCTGTTGCTTCTTTATTGTTGATATTGTTGCTGCTGCACTGCAATTGTTTGCATTGCAAGTTTGTTTACTTTTTCTGTGTTATTGCTGCTACTATTTTTGCTAGTTGTGACACCACGCATGCGCAATTGTTGTGATTTGGCAACATTTGTGCTTTGTTTTTTTATTGTTGACATTACTGTTGTTGTACGAGCAAATGAACAACAGATTTTTTTTTTGGTGACGCTTTAATGTCAAAGATGGTTGTCTGAATTTTGTATTATTATTTTTGGAATTAATTCAAAAAGAGATGTTTCAGTAAAATATGCATTGCTCAAAGAAAAACTTTTGAATTTATAAAAAATGTATGCTTTTTACGCACATAAATAAGTTTCAATGAAAGAAAAAATGTTTACTGAAATCTGTGCATGTAGCAATTTTTGGGTTGCACCTAAAACTTCAACTTTTGTGTGTGTTCAAAAACTTACAAAAGATTTTAACGAACGAAACCACACAAAAATATGAAATCAGTAAAGAAAATTTATGCTCATAAACAACATCACTTTTATATAGAAAACAAGTGCTGAAACGAATGTGCCAAAAATTTTGAAGTGGCAGCATACAAAAAAACAACATGTATTTGCATATGCAAATGCATTATGACAGCAAGTTAAAAACAACATAACAAAAAAAAAAAAAAAAAAAACAAGAGGTTTCTGCACTTGCATTTTTGCATAAAAATTATTAAAATCATGTTAAGTTTTTAGTTAAATTCCAAAGAAATTTTGCTTAACATTTAAGTAACGCATATGCGAGAAAACGCTTCAAGCGAATTAGAGCAGCTCTCCGATATCCGATACGCCATTCCAAACATAACCCTCTTCTGTATACTTTATGAATCAATAAAAAATTAAAATTTTTAATTTAAAACCTGTATATCCTATCAAAATTATTTATGAGTGAATTTTGGGACACCCTACACTTTTAGTATGCGAATTTTTTTTCAATTTAAAAAGATTTATTATTTCTTTTTCAAATTTATTTCTTACACACTTTCGACTTCAAAAACTCAAACAAAACGTAATAAATTTTTTAGAAAACAAAAAAATAAACAAAAATGTTAAAAAAAAAAATTAAGAAAAAAATTATGCGCAGTTGTATGCGATGAGTTGTGACTAATCAACACATTTTTCTTGTAGCTTTGTCTCAGCTATTTTTTAAACATTTTTCTTTAAAATTTTTCTGATATGCTGTTAATTTATATTGACTTGGAACGATGACTTTCAGCTCTTCAAGGGGTTTTTGCATGTTGCCATGCAAAACAAAATTTATATTGGTTGTTGTGTGCTTATAAACATTTTACTATTTATTGCAACATTTGAATGTATCTTCGACGTCAGCCAACGTATTCATGCTGCGGAATTTTTAAATTTTCTTTTTAATTTCTTGTATACAGCCTTTTTCTTTATGTATTTCTATGCTTCAAAGTTTATTTCCCACTGCGTCGTTGACATTTATTAATTGATTTTTTACTAAGTGTTGACACTTGAGATTTTTTTCTTCTTACTATTTTCATTCTTAAGCTATTTGTGACATTTCGGTATTAGAAAAAAATCGTCTGCTGTCAAACATCTGCAATTCAGAGGTCTCAGTTTATTTTCTATGAAGATGAAAAATTGTTGTATCGTCGACGCATCAAAAATATCAAAAACTTGGCATAGATATTTGAAAATTTTCTAATGTTTTGAAATGGATTGGTTGTTTGCATTTTTGACTTAAAATAATTAGTTTTATTTTGTATATTGAATTTATTTTGTTTCTGGCTTAAAATTAAGTTGTTTGGCTTAAATTTTGTCTGTGTGTCATTTTTCATTTGAAAATTGGTACAATAATATATTTGACGATTTTGCTTACACCCTATGCTGATTAAGAGTATATTTTCTTTAATTTTATTGCAGCAATTTTTTTTTTTCTCTATCACGCCATTAATTTAAAAAAAAAGATTCACAATGAAGAAGAAAAAAAAAATATTTTTTTTATTTTTTGATTAATCTTAAGGGCCTCCGGGAGTTTTTCGAATAAATAAATGACACTTTTTTAAATTTTTTTTTTGGATGAACCAGTCTCCAAATATCTTGCTCACCGCAATATTTTATCGACGATAATTTTTGGACCTAAATGTCAAGGATAAATCTTGCATAGTTATGCTTTAATAATAAAAAAAAAAATTTTGGTCTAAAATAAAATGCAGCTTCAAATAAAAATTTCTAAAAAAGTGTAATTTTTTTTTTCAAAAAAACTCCCGGAGGCCTTCAAGAACTTTTTACTCAGTTCAATTTTTACTGAAAATCAATAGAACCAAAAATCATTGAGAAGAATATTTCATGAAAAAATTAACTATTTTTTCCCCACAGAATACAAATCTACTATAAAAAATAAACGTTTGCTTTTAAAAAATCGCTGTTAACCTGAAATTGAACTTAAAAATTGACCTTGAATCAAAGGCTTTTGACACCTTATAACTTTTGCCCAAAAAATTTAGCACTTGGCTCTATAGTGATTTTTAGATATTCTTCGAAAAGAACATTCTCAAGGATGCGCTTTCTTAGGAACCACAGCACTTACATGCACTACTCGAACAAATATAAATTGACAACGTGAGAAAATTACGAATTTGTTATACTAATTTTAGTCTCCAAGGCCCCTGACAACGATAGCAGACTAAAAGTATGCTATAAAAAATACAAATAATTGTCGCTTGAACACGCAAAGCTTAACAAATGGCAGTATAAAGATTACAAATTTACATAAGAACACGCACAAATAAATTTCACACACTTTTACATGCAAATGTACAATATATGCAGATATCAAAATATACGAACACACACAAACAAATACAGTTTACAACACATGGACACGTTCAACGGAAGGAAATAACAGCAAAAAATAAAAGGTCATTTCCGTTATAGAACAATAATAGTAGTAGCAACAAAAACAACTTCATCAATCACAGCACCAAATGTGGGCGACTGGGGTGTGGCACAACACTTACGTACATAGAAGCAAACATAACTAAAATAAACTACAATCTTAATCATAAATCAGCATGTAGCAATTACAACAACAGCGTGATAAGCGTAGGAAATAGAAAAAAATCATGTCTCATACTCATGCATATACTATGTGCATATATGTTACATAAGTATTTGGGTATATATGCCTACCCAGCAAACATTTTGGATATTTTAATGATTTTCATTTTTATGGTTATAAATTTATAAAAGTTTTAAAAAAAATTTAAAAAAAAATTAGTTAAATATCTTAGACAAGTTATGTCTATAATATGAAACAATAGTTCCGAGTCCGAAGACGTAATAAAACTTTTGCCTCACCTGATACTTTTACTTATGATTCGCACGTAAATCGCTGTGGTGCGTCCTTACCACCGACAGTTTTTGCCGAACAAATTTTTGCCTGGCATCAAAACATGAGCTCGCACGCGATCAAAACCATCGTCTCGGCGTTTGAAATATGACTATTCCGTGATTGAAAATGTTCGCTGGGCACGCATACTTTTGTTTGAAACTCACAAACACCACACCACCTTAACAGTGTCATGACACCGCACGTGTTTTAAATTCCAACAGAGGGCTTTGCCGCACTGTAATTTTGAAAGCGTAGTCAAACAGCAAAGGGGGAAACTTTTAAAAAAGGGTAACACATTTTACTGCAGCTTAAACATATTCGAACATATATATGTATATTAGGGTGATTCAAATTTTTTTTTTTTGGTTTTTTTTAAGGTGCTGTTGCTTAAAAAGTAAGTTTATGATATAAAAAAAAAGTTCACGAAATTTCAGCTCTGTAACTCAATTTTATAAGGTGGCGCCGGAGCCTGTTAGTTTTACATGTAAATTGTATGGAAAAATTATTTTTTACAAAAAAGGTATCTAAATGAATAGGTGATTAGTGTTGTTGAGCTGAAAAGGGTCGTTTTTCGACGTAATTTTTTACGCTGAATCCGAATCTGGCCTCAGAATTGACCCATCATGTCGGAATTCTGAAATATTTGAGGTTAGTTACCTGAAACATGATGTTTTTTGTCTACTTTCGAGGTCATGTATAGGATTCAAAGAAAGTTGATCAGCTTGTTTTTAACAAAAGCATCATTTAGTACCATCCCTGCCCTTTAAAATGAGCTTTCAAGTGGTGATCTGTGATGTTTCCTTGCAAAGTTATAGCCATTTTAAAGTGACATGAATTGGATCCCCTACAAAGGGTTGCAACCCAACAATATTAACCAATGGGTTTCAAATTCATGCCACCTTGAAATGGCTGCAACTTTGCAAGGAAACATCACAGATCACCACTTGAAAGCTCATTTTAAAGGGCAAGGATGGTACTAAATGATGCTTTTGTTAAAAACAAGCTGATCAACTTTCTTTGAATCCTATACATGACCTCGAAAGTAGACAAAAAACATCATGTTTCAGGTAATTAACCTCAAATATTTCAGGATTCCGACATTATGGGTCAGTTCTGAGGCCAGATTCGGATTCAGCGTAAAAAATTACGTCGAAAAACGACCCTTTTCAGCTCAACAACACTAATCACCTATTCATTTAGATACCTTTTTTGTAAAAAATAATTTTTCCATACAATTTACATGTAAAACTAACAGGCTCCGGCGCCACCTTATAAAATTGAGTTACAGAGCTGAAATTTCGTGAACTTTTTTTTCATATCATAAACTTACTTTTTAAGCAACAGCACCTTAAAAAAACTAAAAAAAAAAAATTTGAATCACCCTAATGTATATATTAAGGTGTGCGTTGTAATATGTGATTTAAAAACCTAAAAACTTTAAATAACAAATTTATAACCATTTTCTCTCGCAAAATGAATATCTATTGAAAAGTAATAGCCCAGTAAGTACGAAACGTAAACATCTCCAGTCAGACTTAAATTAGAAACTGCTTTAGTTTCAAGTACAAGTACAATTTTTGACATCTGGAGCCTTCATCCTTTCCCAAACATGAGTGTCTACTAATTTTGTATGCCAATTTTTCTTAAATAGTTTGCAACCCACGTTTGAAACAGAATTCGACAAGACGACTCTATAACTATATTCTATTAAGAATCTTCGAGTTCTATCATTTGACATACATTTTAAGCTGTAATCTTTATTAATAAAAATTGACACCAAAAACCGATGACAACCCATGTTTGGGACAGAGTTCAACAATGCAACCTTTTATACTACAATTTCTTTCTTGGAGCTCTATAATTTGACATTCATTCAAAGCTGTATTCTTAGACACTTTTAATGAAAATAAGAAAATAGACAAAAAATGTTGGTATCCGCACGGGCTTCGGCAAGCCAAATTGGGTTTGTTAGTTTCATAAAAATCCATCACTACCTTTCCTGAACATCCCATCGTGTAATGTTATACACTCGACTTTTCTATAGCTCCCCGGCTATAATGAGCACAGAGCTTTAAAGTTGATTTCCAAAAATTTACCTTTAACACAGATTACCCTGAAAATCTTTTTATTTTATGCATAAATGTAGATCCACCCCAATAAATCTGTTATAAAGTTATTCCAATTTAATTTAATATTTGTTTTTTTTTTTTTTTTTTTCAAAAAGTGTTAACATTTTTATTATTGTTCTTATAAACGTTGCCATGGGATTAAATTTGCATAACTTTTCACACGTGCACACATATGTTACATAACACACCTACACCTACACAACGCAACGCTCGCAACGACAATTAGCGCTAATCGGATTTTCAGCAATTTTTTTCATTGTATTGTTTGTGTTTTTTCTTTCTTTTTTTTTTAATAGCATTAACTTGATTAAATCAGTTCTAAACACCTGTTAATGTAGGTAAGTGTCAAGTGTTTGCAAGTGCGATGAGCTTCTGTGGCGCTAACTAAACCCAGTGGAAATAATGCATTTAAATGTTGCTAATAATGATTGAAAAAAAAACTTGATAGGGTAATAATTTGCAGTGACTTGCCCATTAAGTTGACAGTATAGTCAAGGAAGGCCTATTATAAACATAATTTCGTTAATTTTTTTTTTATTAGCTGCTTTTCTTGATTTAAAGCTGCAAGCTAAATAGCTAAGAAGACCAATTGCTGTAATAGCTAGATTCTGTTATTATTATCACAGAAATTTATTGAAAAAATTAAATTTTCTACGTGATACTCATAAATCTCATTTATGTATGTAAATACAGAAAGGCTTTGCTGAAGTTAAAAAAATTTCAGAAGTCTCAAGCAAACTCACAATGGTCAATGATAGAAATCCTCGATACTTAGATACTTATCTGATTTTTTCTACAGGGTAGCATACTTGAGTATATACGCTACTTAAAAAGAAAGCTTCTTATCGTTGGGCTTTTTTTTCTATTCGCTCAAAGTTAATTGTCTATAAAATTAAGACATAAAAAAATGGGGGAAAAAATAACAATAAAACCTAAAGTACTTCTTTAAAGCTCAAACGTAAAGGCAGTAAGAAGAAGCGCCGCAACTTAATTTTGTTGCCACTTATGTAAGTACATTTTATAAGTGCGTCTGTTGTGGTTGATTTTCTAATTGAATTATTGTTTCCACTTACACATTTGTGTACATACATATATGCCAATCAATAGTTATAATAGCGTGTAAGTGCACTTGTCACCATATTTGGTGTTCTTTACTCAATTAAACATATGCCTGTTTACTTGCCTCTTCAAACAAGAGTTGCAAGTAGATTATGATACTTAACAAAGATTTTATCGATTTAAACAAAATTAGTTTTTCCTCGTTAAATTCAAAATCGACAGGGTTCACAGTGGATTTGTTAGGAATATTAAAAAAGCACTTTTATTTCAAGTAGAACACAGATGTATCTCTGCACGGTCTTGTTGTTCTTATAATTTCTTTCTTGGCTTATACGCAAATAAAAACTAAGGAATATTTAACATAGGAAGCATTAAGAGGGGCGATACGTAATAGATTTTTTTTTTTTTCAATAATTCGAATGTATAATATGTTAAGAATATACTCTGAAAATTAGAAAGCAATATATTGAATATTTTTTGAGTTATTGTCAATAACGTCAGAGTTCGCATACCGTCGTGCCATATCATATTGAAACTTTAAACGCGATTAGCTCGAAACTGTATTTGCAAAAACTGCTCGTGCCGCAGCTCAAAAAGTAATTGACCGATCAGGCTGAATTTTTCTTTGTTTAGTATTATCGAAAGAATGTAACCAGAAGTTTAAAGATATCGCGTATATGAATAATTTTTTCGGGGTCAAAACTGTTGAAAAAATCTGGACTTTTTATTAAACAGCCTACATAAATTTTTATTTTTAACTTTTTTATAATATTAAAGGTTTGTCTTTCCCCTAAACTTATCATAAATCAAAGAAAAAAAACCTTTCTTTTAGATAAATAGAAAATTTTTTACAGCTGCAGCAATCTTCGATGTCTCTGAAGAGATACTCTGCAGATCCGTCATTTTATTAAAAAAAAAATTCATGTTTTTTTCATACAGTAATAAAAAGGTCTTAAAATTTAAAAATAATCCAATTATTTTATCACGTTGAAAAAAATGATTGAAAAATTACTAATTTCATCCTGTATGAAGGAATCGCCCCTCTTAAGAACACTGCCGTCAATATAGTACACTTTAATTGCAACACACTAACAAAAAATTAAAAATGTCCTGCGGCCTTTAAGAAGGGAAATTTTTTATTACACGAATACTTTCTTTAGGGTCCCACAACATTTTAATATAATTTTTTATTAGTGTAAAGGTGAAGGGAGCAGAAAAGGAGCAGTTCTTACTTCAAATGTGGTTGCGTTTATTTTTAAGTAAGATTACTATGTAAGTAGCTTTAAAATATAATATTTATCCTAGGCTTGTATACTTCAATATAAATTGTTTTTCAAAAATAATCAATGGTGTTACTTTAGCGCTTCGTTTTGATAACCTCCGAGCTTTTACTGGTAACAAAAAGTGATTGCGCTTTTGTCGCTCTGAAATATTTAATGCTTTAACTGTTGATCAAAGCGGTTGCTCTGTTGATGCTTCGAAAATGTGATTGTTTTGCTATAGCTCCGATACTCAAACTAGCGAATCAAATCAATGGATTTGCTGTCGCTAAGATTTCTTTTATGCTTTATTTGGTGATAAAAAGCAGTTGCTGTTTTATAATTTTAATTCTTTACAGGTTGCAAAGCGATTTTTTTTTCTTTGAATTAATTGATGGATATGTGATATGATTAAAATACTGAGACAGATGCGCGATATAAAGATATGTTTGGGGTTGTGGAACAGAGATGTGCACGAATGCATTCATACGCAGTTGTGAAACACTCACAAAAAACGAATTGTGAATCAACACTATGCATCAAACGTGTGAAACGAATGAAAACACTGCTCACTCAAAGCGAATGCGAATGCTGATGTGCAGTACTTTTTTATCGCATTGCCATTGCTTGCCTTCCTTTTCTTTGTAGGCAACGAACATACTACAGAAGACAAGCACTATTCACTTAAAGCTCATTTATTCGTTTCTATTTTTATGCATCGAATTCTATGGCTATGCAACGAATGCTACGGCTATGCAATGAATGTCATTACGCGTCATTAACTTTTTTTACTATATTTTCTTTGACTTGTGTATTTTTCATGCTTTAAAATAAGAAATTATTTTGTCTTTTAGAAGAAACTCAAAAATTACCATCAATGGCAACAAAGTACTACTCTACAATAGCATGAGCTCAAATCGTATGAGGTATTCGATGCTGTGCAATCGCATTCGTTGCATAGTCATGGCATTCGTTGCATAGCCATATAATTCGTTGCATAAAAATAGAAACGAATGAATGAGCTTTGAGTGAATAGTGCTTGTCTTTCGAGTATGTTCAAAGAAAGCAGAGGCAGGCAATGCCAATGAAATTAAAAGGCAATGCACTGCAGCACTCGTTTCATATGTTGTCGAATAAAAGCACGCAATATCAATGAGTAAGCGAATGGTAAATAAAAACGAGCCACTCATTGCACATCTCTGTTGTGGAATGACAAAAAAAAAAACACATTTTATCGATTATGTACTGTTGACTTTGGTATTTTGTATAGTGAATTGTCCATGATTTGTCAACTCTGAGTGTTTTCTTAATCGATGGATATTCCACGGCTTTTCTTTAAATCGCCAAGTTTTAATTCTTGTATTGTGAGGAACTAATTAAAAAACAAAAAATGGAAAAAATATGTAATATTTCAAACGATGTCAGATGATGATGAAATAATTTCAAACAATATAGGAAGTTAAAATTAATGATGGTATCAAACTTACTTACAATTGTGCCATTAGATTTAAAAAAGTTGGTCGCAGTTAAAAGGTTTTTTTTTTTTTTTTTTTTTAAATCCAAATCAAAATAAAGCTGTGGTTAAAATTTACTGTAAGATTGTGGGTCACATAACCCTCTTCACCTATTTAAGCTAAAATGTTAGCAGGAAGCTCAATAACTCACTTACCTCACTTTTACTTAGTGTGCTCTGTTGTGACCTCAAAAACAACCCACTTTTTGTTGTTATCTATCAGTAGTGCAGTACCTGCCTACCACTTCGTTTTGTAGTTTTTATTTACATTTTTTGTTTTTTGCATTTTTCTCTTTTTTTTTTGTTTGTTTTATTACTGGATTTCACCTTTTTCGGCTGCATTAAAAGATTCACTTTGTTTTTTTTTTTTTTTTCAATTTTCTTTGCTACATGCAAACTTGCAACCAGCTGCAACACAAAATCGCAAAACAATACAAAGCACAAAAATTTGGCATTTTCATGGAATTTACTTTATTGCTGTAACGAAGCGTTAATGTTGCATGCAACATCTTCTTGGCATTGTTATTGTTTTCGTTTCTGTTTTGCTGTACGTATGACATTTTTAAATGCAAACGAACAAACAGCTGACATTTTGGCTTTAAGTATGAAAATATTTAGGGACTGAAATGTGCATGATGTAGCTCATGCAAAAAACTGTGTACTTCTTCAAAATGCAATTTGAACTTTGGTTTGCTCACGCGCCTTAAAACATGCTATAGATTTTGTTACCTCTCCGTATGATAATTGTTATGTAATTAGGCATATCACGTTTTTATTCTGCTATTACTGTTGCATCGTCTTCGTTTGCTTTTTTAAGTATTCTTTCAATCTCATCTAATTTTTTGTTAGTCCATGAATCTGTGCTGAGTAATAAAGTCAAGCCAGTCAACCAATTTGTGATGCTGATTACTTGATTTTGACTTCATTTGCTTTTGATTTTTATGTATGTGAATCTTATTACTCCGGAACGTGAGAAAACTCAAAATGGACGACATTTATGTCAGTCACGTGACCTAAGTAAGCTCAGTGCTTGTTGTATGATTTGCATATTGAGCATTGTCAATTTTCGGTTGCTAATTTTCCTATTTTATGTCATTGGTTTTTTGGCTTAGGGGCCGTTCAAGTATTACGTAACGCAATTTTCGAAGATTTTTGACCCCCCCCTCCCCCCTATGTAACGCGCCGTAACGTTTTCCTCTACCCCCCCCCCCCCCCTAAACGTTACGTAACACCCAAGTGACCATATTTACCTAAAAGTTACGGAAATACATGCGTATGTTGTTTATTTTCTTTATTATACCCTACACCGAGGGTATATTCACTTTGTTTGTAACGCATAGAGGAGGGCGGTGGTAAGTATGAAAAAGTATGTAGATATATTCTTGATCAGCGTCACCACCTGAGTTGAATTTAGCTATGTCCGTCTGTCTGTCTGTTCAAATCAGGTTTACGGAAAAACCAAGAAAGCTAATTGAATGAAATTAGCACACTCAGGTCAGACCTTCTTGCAGGCATCTTGCTATTCAAAACGGACGTAATCGGTTCATGGACACGCCTACCGCCCATACTCTATGTATATTTGCCCAATCCCATTTTGAAAAAAAATGCAGCGATTTTGATGAAACTTGGTGATTAGGTGTACATTTGAACTAAATTAAGAATAGGCTAGGTTTCAAGTTTCCAAAGATTCGCGTGGCACGGTCCTAAATTTTAACCTCTATACCACCATGTCTCGTAAACCGTGCAAGATATTGTGATGAAATTTCTTTATTTTTTCGACTTTTTCATCGATTTTAAATTGCTTAGACTTTTTCAACCTCTCTCAACATTAACATTTTGCATATATTTACGACTTTTTCAACAGTTTTCAACCTCTTAAACATTTCACACTTTTTTCGAATTACTTAACCTCTTCAACGTCTTTTTTTACTGAAATATATGTACCTACTTTGAGTGCAGTGTAGGGTATGTGAGTTTCGGCCTGACTGAAGATAACACCTTAACTTGTTCATATTGTTATTTAATAAAAATCACACATAATGTAATAAACATTTGCTTAAGCTTAAAATATGTTAAAATGGCGAAAAATGAGACGAACAATTTTATTAAAATGATAAAAGTTGATGGGATCTAGAACAGCTGCAGCAATAAATGAGAAAAATAGGAAATCTTTCCACGCTTACATCTCTGGTTTTGGCTAACCAATCTCGAAGATGATAGTTTTAGGACATTCTGCTCGTTGAGTGCTTTAATTTAACATATCATTTATTGCTGTAGCTTATCTAGATCCCATCAACTTTTATCATTTTAATAAAATGTTTTGGCTGTAGGTATTCAATAAACATACACATTAAGAAAGAGTAGAGTTTCATTTCATTATACACACCTAATTTCAAATAACCACCCGCTAAAGTAGTTTCACTTCAAAAACAATGTTACGTAACGCGTTGTTCGAACCCCCCCCCCCTCTCCCCTGTAACGCATCGTAACGTTTCACAAGACCCCCCCTCCCCCCCCTAATTGCGTTACGTAATACTTGAACGGCCCCTTACGAGAAACTTAATTTCAAATTACCTTTACGTCTTTTAACATATTATTTTTTTTTCTATATACGAGTATTTGGTAATCGTGTTGTTGAAGAAACTGTTGATTAAAAGTGAGTATGTAGTTACTTTAAAATAGATACATGAAGGATCTCGATATTAAATTTCAACTTTTACCTATTAATCTACTTGGTAAATACTTGTTGTGCCTAAAAAGCAAAAATTTAATACAAAACGTGAAAATATGAACCAATTTTTGAAACAAATAATGCCCCAAATTTAAGATAAACTGTGTTAGTTCGTTTCCTAACATTTGAGGAAGCATAGACTTCAAATTTTTTTTTTAATATGTCGATTTATTTTTAAATTTCTGTTGCTAATTTCTAATTTAAGATCTATTTATAACTATATTTTTTTAAAATTCTTGACATAATCAAGAAAACAAATGCACTAACCTCTTTCAATTTTCCATTTAAATTCAATTGTCATATACGCTTAAAACACCTTCAACATTTTTCAAAAGATACTACGATTCTATTGTCAATTTCATGAGAATTCCTAATTTAAACTTTCATCATCTCAGGCAACACCAACCTAAGTGCTGCCGGAATTCTTTTTGCTCAATGTGAAAACTTCAATTGAATTCAATTTGATTTTTGAAATAATTTTTTGCTCTGTTGTGCACACACAAAAAATGTGAAATAGAAAAACACAAATATGCTTAGAAAAATAGCACATAAAAGCTTAAAAAAAAATCGCATGATATGAACGAAAATTGCGTTTAAAATCGAACAAAGCTCAATGGAGCATCACATACCCTCAACGACATGTGAGTACGTACGTTTGAAAAAAAAAGACGATATGCCACGCAGCAAAACGAGCAAGCAACGAAACTATTGAATGAACACAGTTATTGCAAAACGTGCTGCAAACGGGTTGACAAACGCACCTGTCAAAATGTGACAACGACAGGCACACATACTTGTCATACAAATGAAATGGCTAACAGACTGATAGACTGTGCTCATGTCATTCGTTCGTTCGTCATTCTTATGATCAAAACATCGGAAAAATTCAATTGCAAATGTCTGAACTAACATTTTTTGCTTTATGCTATCTTTTTCTTCTTTTCTTAACCCATGCACTGCCGTGAGTTTTTCCTGAAAGCAAATTTATTTCAATGCGCTTGAAATTGATTTCTTGCCCCTGCACGCTTCACATAACTTCACTTTACTTCAATTCTTTTCATCACATCACATCACATCACATCACATCACATCACATCACATCACATCACATCACATCACATCACATCACATCACATCACATCACATCACATCACATCACATCACATCACATCACATCACATCACATCACACCACATCACATCACATCACATCACATCACATCACATCACATCACATCACATCACATCACATATCATAACACCACATCACATCACATCACATCACATCACATCACATCACATCACATCACATCACATCACATCACATCACACCACATTACATCACATCACATCACATCACATCACATCACATCACATCACATCTCATCTCATCACATCACATCACTTCACATCACTTCACTTCACTTCACTTCACTTCACTTCACTTCACTTCACTTCACTTCACATCGCTGGCAAAGTTTTGAGAGTATAGTTTGGCATGTGAAGCTTTCCTCAATTATTGCAATTTGAAACCGCGTTAAACTTAAGGTCTTCGTCATTCCGTTTAATCGAGAAAACGTCAAGTCAGAAGTAAACCAATTCGACGTAAGCATTACTTTCAGCCTTGATTCTACCTCCAACTTGATTCTGCTTTGATAGCTAAAGTTTAAGTGCAAATGTTATACCATTCTTTAACTTTATTGTGGTTGTAAATACTTCTAGTCAAAATGGGTTAACTTGATTTCATAGATATGTATATAAATAACTCGCGTGCAAGCTTAACGTTTTCAGATTGGCTACCCGAGACGAACTTAGCGGGACGTACAAGTATGAAATGAAAGTGGGGAGGGGAAATCATCGTCAAGTGTGCTCCTGCTGCTGCTGCACAGTTATTGTTTCAGTTCGATTAGAGACATGAATGAAGTATTTATTGAGTTTCCAAAGAATTGCAATTCATTCAAGCTAGCCAGCAATAAGTGTGAGTGGTTAGGAAGCGAAAAAATGCAAAAAAAAAGACAAAGATGACGTACAAGTTATAGCAACAGCAGCATGAGTAGAAAACGATTATCGTAAAGTGTAGCGCAAAGTTTAAAGTAAAGTACTCAATGGAGACTTAAAAAATAGTGGACAATTTAGGTGTGGATTATATGTGTTTGTATTGGTGTTCAATACTCTAGGGCAGCTGCAGGATTTTGCATTGCTTTTGTTACTTTGTTGACGGTGATTAATTGACGACAATTGCAAGTGAACCAGAAAAATTGCTTTTGGTGGATAAGTAAATATCCATTTTGCATAAAGAATTTTAATAAAAGTGTCAGAGAGCTTAGTTTGAAGTAAAAAATTGTATGTGTACTTTGCTATAAATTGTATGTTCAACAAATTGAAATCGATGAGTTTTTGGTTTCTTCTTAAAATGAACTACACCATTCTTGATAGGTCCATTCTAGAGTACGCTTCAATAGTGTGATATCCATTGTATGATTCGTACATTTATTCACTTGAATTTATTCAAAAATAATTTACGATTCTCTGATTAATGGCACACAACTGAAAACCAGATCGCTTAAGATTACTGAAAGCATACTGCGTAATGCTTAATGTTTTATGTCTTTCAAACTTTCTGTGCGACAATTAAAAGTCCTTTATTATTGAATAGATTTGATGTAAATGTACCCGACCGTACCAAACACAATTTGAAATTTGTAAATATATCTGCTTGTTGCATTAATTACTTTCATTGTGAAACTTTCCGATTGATACAATTGGATTTAAGGAATTTTACTCAAATATTGATTTTAAGGTGCCCCTTTGTACACTTAAGCTAAAGCTCTAAATTAAGTCTTTGATTTATTGTACTTTATATATGTAATTATTGACAACATTATAAAGCATTTGCTTAGGATTAAACGAATAACTAAATAAATAAAACTATGTCTTTTTATGGCTGTGTTTTACCAAATGACTTCTTGTACATGAACCTGCGTGTGTGTCGTATTAAGATAACGCACTCGTAGAGTACGTATCCTGTTAGTGCGCATATAAAAAGTACACACTCAAAGGGTGCACTCCGAAATATACGTTAAAAAAGTAAGTGGATAAGTACCCAACGGTAATATGAATCGCAGCATGTTGTATCCTGGATCGGTCATTTCGGTTAATAAGATAGACCCATTTATGATCCATTTCCATATAACTTTGTATATTTTATGCCTTTGAAAAGAATCACAGGTTTGGATTTTTGCTAACATTCATATATTCAGTGGTTAAGGCTGTGAGACCCGGTTTCGAATCTGGCTACAATCAATCAGCAGTAATTTTAGTTTAACTTATGATTCACTGCCATATAAATTGCCAATGCATGTCACTGAAACGAATTACATTTTTTGTTTTGAAAATTTAAAAAACTTTTTTGATTTTTCGCCCAAACAATCAAGGTACACAATGGGTTTATTAAATTTTATCAATTTCTCACTGAAAAAAAAAAAAAAAAAAAATATGAAAAATTTTTTTACTTTAAAAATATATTACACAAAAATTGTTGCCCGCGATGAACAAGGATTGCACTTTCCCATTTAAGAGTGGCAGTCTTATAGTACTACTTAATTGGGTTAAATCTTCATCCTTCTATCTATTAAGTTACTCGTAGTGCAATTTGATTGCATAAAAGCATTTTCTATTTTTCAATACTCAATTATCTGCACGCCTCAAAGATTTATACGTATGTTATATTGCATTCAACAAATAGTTCATTTCAATATTCACACAAAGGCTGAACTGCTGCTGCTACTGCAACATGTCAACAGTTTTGTTGTGCGCCTTTAAATTAACTTTCTCAACAATTTTACTGCTGCTCGAACTCAATATTAAACTTTCAACAGCTTATCAAATGCTACTTGTATTCACAAAATATTGCAATAAAACGATGCAATACTCGCTCACTCCTCTCCATCACTCACTCATCCTTCCTTTCTGTGCGTTAATGGTTTCCATTGTTGCAAGTTGGTTGCTACTCAAAGTGTCAAAGTGTGTAAAGTACTCGTATGCTTGCAATGATTTTACTTTGTAGGTATTAGTTCTAATACATTTATAAAGAAGATTATTAAAATAGAACATGTGTTATATATTGAATTTGTAGAGAATATAAGATTGACAGAATTCAGACAATTTTTGTTTAATTAACAATTGCTATGGTCAGCAAAATGTTGTCACTTGCATTTATTGGAAGTTTATAAATGTCGAATTTAAATTTTGAAATAGTTACCACAATTTTCGCAAAGTTTGCTAGAAATGTGACAATTTCTGATAAAAATTTAAATTATGTGTAGATTTTAAATTAATGCCCTGATAAAATGCACTGAGAAAATCAAGGCAAATAGTATTCTAAGAAAATTAAGTTTTTCAGAGAAAGGAAAAAGACTTTTAAAGGAGTACGAATCCATATATATTTAAGCATCCGTAAGCATCCATATATATTTAATTTAATTTAAAGTCCACAGCCTTCAAAAGCTGAGCCACAGATCTTAAAATTGTTTTTTTATATCGGGCTAAAATCGGTGAAACCTTATCGCAATAAAATTTAGGAAAAATCTGTTTATCCTTTAACACAAAATTCTTTATAAAAATTCCTACTTTGGGGAAAGAATTTCTAAATGAACTATTAAAGTTCAGAAAAACTCAAATTTAAGCAATATGATCAATGAAAGTAATTCAGGCTTTATTAGCATGACATGATGGAATGTTAAGTAGAGAAAGCTTTTTCAGTAATATTTGTTTTCGACTAATTAAATATCAGACTTGTCTGCGAGGTTAGAAGGAAAGCAATTAGACCATAGACCAAAGGAGTCCAAAGTGTCACATTACTAAACAAAAAAAAAAAATCATAGAAATGCCAAATATCAACCGATCAAGCTGAGGCTATGGATGTTTATTATTATTTATTGTTTGTAATGTTTCAATAAAATCATAAGAACATTTTGGACTATATAGCTTTTGCATCACTACCATAAATTTCATACAATAAAATTCAAAAATCATCTGAATTTGAAAACAAAAAAATATACCTTCTTAAACATTAAGTTGGAACTTAATTTATATATTTACTTTAATATGAAAATACAAAAATACTTTGAGCTTAATATCATTTAATTGGTAATCATTTTTGTTTTATATATCAAAGATTCACTTGCTTTTCGAAGAAATTGTGCGTCGTAGTCTATTGTCGTAAAGAAAAAAATCATAAATAGCACGTGACAAATATGACAAAAAATTGTGGTTAAACACAAAATATTCAAGTTAAGTCGTAGTGTATTTTATACATGTACAATATACTTGTGATTTGCATGTGTTTGTGTGTGGAAAACCTCAATAAACGCTAAACACGTTTACAATTTATTTGCTACGTAAATAAAACCACAAATGCAGCACCATATACGCATATATTGTACGTACACATAGTATATAGAGTTGGTTCAATAAAAAAAGGCTTTAACAAAATTGTTTATTATGGCAACAAAAATCGCAACTACCAATTTGGAAAAGTTTTATTTTTTCATAACCAAGTTATTTATTTGTTGGCAACTTAATTCGCAACACGCGGTTTATTTGTCAGCTATGGCCATAACAACAAATAGCGGGACGATAGTGTAATGAAATAATGAGTGAAATAAGTAGTGAAGCAATAAAGTTGAAGACATAGACCTATTTTTATTGCACTTATTTGGCAATGCACAAAAATGTCAAATTTTGATATGCAGCTCAGGTTTTTCAGTTGCCAGAAATAATATATACAGCTGTAACAATCAAACAAAAAAAAAAAAAATCACAGCAATATTTTTGACATTTGTATGCAGCAATAGTACCAGTACCAACTGTCGATGTTGACAGTTGATTTTTAAGAAATATATTTAAAAAAAAAGTGTGTCAACAAATTTTTACCAAATTTTAAATTTGCGTAAAACTTATGCGATAGCAAAATTGTACGAAAATATCAGTTACAAAAGACAAACAAATTTAGGCTTTGAATTTTGGGTTCTAAATCCGCAAATGCGCTTCATACTGCTAAAGGATTTGTGTTTTACGAGACTTATGAAACACGAAAAATATTTAAATTTTAGTTTTATACATGACTCAAATCTTTTCACTTTTTGAAGTGAAATTTCTATAGTATCACTTTGAAAGTTTTCGGCCATATTTGAAACCGAATTACTTATGTATATACATACGTAGTATGTACTTACATGGATAAAAGTGCATAGAAAAAAATACAATTTCATAGTTACCCAAGTATTTTATTGATTTGAACATATAAAGCAGAGGTGGGCATGGAAATCTAACAAAAAGGCTAAACAACAACATCAAGTAACAACAAAAAAAATTTTAATGTTTTTTTGGGGTCATTTCCAAATTCGCCAACAGCACAAAAAAAACCTAAATTGCATTACGAACAAAAATAATTGTTACATTCGTCAACGCACAATGCGGCACCGTCCGCTTATGCCTTTTCATTTGAATTCAATCCAACGCTGTGCCTCGATAGCGTTGAAATTCTGCAAATTGTTTTTCGCTTGTGCGTCGAATAACGGTACAGGCAATGAGGGCGTATAGCGACACTACGTGCCCACCACTGATATAAATCATAGTTTTCGGTAAATCTTCAAGCCAATTCTTAAGGAGATATTGAAATTCTAAAAATATTTTTTTTTAAGGGCAAACAGTTTTTAATAGCTCGCTTAGTTATTGCGTCCAAACCAATGAGTTTTTGAAAATTGAAAACTTATAATTTTTGATTTCACGGAAGATTAATACGGGGATATAAAAGTTTACAAAATTTTATCAGAAACAAAAATGATTATTTTGCCAATATTTATTGAATTAACCATTGCATTTTAATTGGATTTTGTACGAGGGTTGCCCTTTCGATGTTTTTCGTTACTACCCAATACTCTTCACATTTTTTTGCCTTCATGGACGTTTTTCGAAACTTTTCGTTGCTGTTGGACTTTTGTCGACTTGTTCGATACTTTTAGACTTGCGGTGCTTTCCCACAACTTATCTTTGATCGAATTTTTTGGTAGTATTAGCTGCTTTTTAATTTTAATCGACTGTTCGATAGTTTCCAAGTTTTTCGATGTATCACAACCTTTTCTATACTTTTGGTGCTTAGACTTCTGAGAAGTTTTTAATACTTCTCTTTTTATTTTCAAAACTTTCGACTTTTCGGCTCTTTAGAATTTTTCAATTTTTTTTTAAGCTCTTCAAATTTCATCGACTTTTTTTTTTATTTTTTTTTTGACTTGATTCGACTTCAACCGAATATTTTGATATCACCATTTTATACTTTTTGACTTTTGTCAATTTTTTTTTGCTACTATTGTACTTGCTAGTTTTCTATTTTGTATGTTTTTGATACCATCCGATTCTCTTCAACTTTTAAAGAATTTTTCAATATTTTTCAATAACATTCGACTTTTGTCGATATTTTCGATACTATTATATACTTTGCATTGTTTTTCGATACTATGTATTTGACTTTCGATACATTTTAATAATTATCAACTTTTTCAAGAAATTTTACGATTTTGTCTGCTCATTTGCTTTGATCTACAATAGTTGCTGTCCTTCAAAGTCGTCTTTTGCCGATATCTCGTTTGGTTTACAAGATATTGAATATTAAACTCGATACAAAACGATATCAATATAAAAGCTGCATATCGTGTATCTCGAATGTCTAACCAAATATCAATTAATAAATATTCATGTTATTTATTAACTACTTGTCTCATCTAGCTCTGAAAGAATATACTCTTCCTCCACAATATGCTTCAAGTGCCCACAATGGTTTTCAATGCTTTTTTTACAGTTTTGTGCTTTTCTTGATAGTTAAAATAAAAAAACTGAAAACAAAAAAACTTAAAATGAAGCGGGCCTTAATTAGTATAATGTTCAGAATTTTGAAAACAAACTTTCCTTCATTGTTGCTGAATTTCATAAATGTTGGAGTCCATATTTGTCAAATGAGAAAGCAATTGTAATTAAAATTTGTATTCTTTACAGAAAAAGTAAATCGCTTTAATGATGCATTTACATTTACTTTTTTTTCTGAATAAAACTATTCTTCTGTTCTGAAGCAGCTACATAAAAATTTCATGACATTTTCGAGCGCTAGACGACTGTAATGAGAGAAGGAATACATAGCTATAGTGAAATTAGGATGCATCAACTTACTTAATTAATTATTCAAATGATTAAAAGGAAACTGTCCACTCTACTTTTACTATTATGCTAATTGGAAAAGGTATAAGAATTAACTGAGCACCCAGTAACTAAATTGTACAAATTTTAAAAAAGTCCTTATGGGCGCATACTGCGCAGTTTATAAAAATCTAAAAAAAGATTAAAAAAGAAAATATTCCAACAAAATTTTCAATTTCAATTTACATTTTAAATCCAATTTTTCCAAGGCAGGAAAAAGCATCATGCGCTATAATTTGAAATTTTCTATCAGATATTTTGCTTGCAACGTCATAGGGAGAAAAAAAATAGAAGAAAAAAAACTGAGATTGTAGAAATGCTGACAACGTTAAAACATGGCGGCGCGCAAAATTTGCTCTAAAAATAGAAACAGCAAAAAAATACCAATGTTTTTCTTTTCTTTTTTTTTAATATCATTCGTCAAAGCGTCGTTGACATTGACAGTTTGCTGCAGTGAGTTGTGTGGCTGGCAGCAAGGAGTTTTGGTTGAAGTTGCAGCAGCAGCAGCAGCAGGCATGGTTGGCAACTAGCTACATTTGTTCATATGTTTATGTGTTTGGAATTTATTTATGTATGTGTGTGTAAACTTATGCTTGTGCATGTCTACTGCTGACTTGACATTTTATGACTAAAACGATTTGATTACAAATTCAAAATAATATTTTAATATCCTGACTGAAATGAGCGTATGATTGGTTCCAATGATGACGATGATGATGAATGTTCGAATTTTGAAATGTTATTAGCTTATTGCTAACAATATTGACACTTGATGTTGCCATTGCTGCTGCATCAGCAAGACTTGTGCTCTCTGGCAATGTATAAAGCAAAAATCGTCGCGACTTTGATTCGGAAAACTATTCGCATTTGAAATTTGAAAGTGATACGGGTAAAATGATTTAAGGATAACTCAATTGATATGGGCATGTTACGGACTATTTGAATCGAATATGGAGCTCATCAGTTTGAATGCGAAGGCCTATTTTGAAGACTTCATGCGGAATCGCACGAAAAATAAAATGAATTTATAAAATTGCCGCTAACCTTCATTTTCAAAATCATTGATAACGAAATTTCGACAGTTTTCCTGTATGGAGTACCATTTTAACTTCGACATGTCGTTTCCATTGTCCTTCAAGGTGTCACCTATCAAAAGCTCTACGATTTTGACAAGCAATAGCAAAAAAATGTACACTGTACGCGGTGCCTATCCAATTGAAGTCATTTAACGCAATTGAACTTTGGCTGAATTTTTAATTGGCTTCACTATCAAGCGCGCATAGAGTTGCCATACCATTTAATTTCTTAGTTGCTCTTGTTGTTATCGTTACTGTCCACTTGTCAAAAGAAGTGATTCAACCATGTGATAATTACATAACCTCTGTCATTATGCCACAAGGCACGCAATTTCCGAATTGAAATTCCACTTGAAATGCCATATATTCCATTTGACACGAGACGTTTCAGTGGCTAACGACAGCGTGTTAGCATGAAAGAGATGTGTGCTACACAAAGGGGTATTGGTTAGTAGCAGCGACAGATAGTGTGTTGATTGTTAAATATTTTATTAAAAAAGTTACTTAAAGCATTAGAAAGACAGAGAAAGAAAGAAAAACTGACATTGACTTGTCATGCAAATTGTGTGCGTAAATTGCTAGAGCGCAGTTGTGAAGTGTCGCTATCAAATGAATTCGGTTGTCTATGAACGCCCTCTTGTGTTTAGTGTTGTGCTAACACTTTGACAGCAATGACAGGAAGACGTTGAATTCCATTTTGCTGAGCTACAACATATTTTTTAAAGCTGCCTTTTTTTTTGCAATCAACATAAATAAGGTGCGCGTCATATTTATAAGACACCTTAGAAAATTTTAGAAAAACTTAAAAAAAGTATGCTTGTACATTTGCAAAAATGGCTAAATTTATATGAAACGTCAATTAGAATATTTACTTCGGTCTGGCATAGTTTTTTGTTAGGTAACGGTACTTTACCGTTATCTTACATGCGATTATTTCAAGCGCATCTAATTTTGAGTAATTTTCATCGCGTCATATTTATAAGACACCCGTCGTTTTTTAAGTAATAAAGAGTTAAGTAAATGAATATTTCCTGGTAAATCATTGCTTAATCGTCCAATTATGTCACGAAGATAATTCCACGTGGAAAAGCTTTAAGTGAATTTGAAAAGGGGCAGATTTGTGCATTCAACAATGATGGTGGAACAATAAGCGGCATTGCGAAAAAAATAAGCCGTAGTAGATGTGTAATAAATAATTTTTTGAATGACGGAGATGGATATGGAAAAGCTAAAAGATTTGGTAGAAAAAGAAAGTTGAACGTACGAGATGAGGCCATTATAAAGCGAAAAGCAAGTAATTCTTGCATAAGTGCCACTCAACTTCAAGCAGTAGTTTCAACCACAGTTTCAAAATCCACCATTCTTCGAGTGCTAAATAGAAGTACGGATATCGTACGTTCAAAATTGAAGACCGTACCAATGCTCACCAAACGACATAAGCATGCGTTACTCCAGTTTGCAAAAAAAAACAGGTCAACAAATTGGTCATCTGTAAGTAACAAAACGAATTGGTGTTTAACGCTGTTTTTAAATGGTTTTTCTCATTAAGATAATTTTTTCGGATGAGAAAAGTGGAATTTAGATGGACTAGATGGAAACAATTTTTATTGGCACGATATCAGGAAAGAACCACGCTATTTTTCAAAAAGAAACTTCGGTGAAGACAGCGCAATGGTTTGGGTTGCATTTACGGCTGATAAAAGCTATTAATTCAATTCACTTCTTGCAAAATGAAAAGCGACGACTATATAAATGTTTCACAATGCAGTCTACGTCCTTTTTTACGAGAGAATCCGGAAGTGAATTGGGTTTTTCAGCAAGACAACGCTCGGATTCACCCAAGTAGAGCTACTAAGTCTTGGTTGGAAAGCGAATATGTCGCAACAATGGATTTGCCGGCTTGCTCCCCAGACCTCAATCCTATAGAAAACTTGTGGAGCATACTTGTCCGAAAAGTTTACGCAGATTGCAAGCATTACAGCAGTGCGGAAGAGCTGCGTACTGCAATACTTGCCGCATGGGAAAGTTTGTTTGTGGAAACGCTTCAATCGCGAATAACATCAATGCCAAACAGAATATTTAAGTTGATCAGTGTTAATGGAGGCCACACTAAATAAAAAACAATTATTTAAACTTAATTTCATTTGTTTTACTTAAAAAACGGCGGGTGTCTTATAAATATGACGCGGTGAAAATTACTCAAAATTAGAAGCGCTTGAAATAATCGCATGTAAGATAACGGTAAAGTACCGTTACCTAACAAAAAACTATGCCAGACCGAAGTAAATATTCTAATTGACGTTTCATATAAATTTAGCCATTTTTGCAAATGTACAAGCATACTTTTTTTAAGTTTTTCTAAAATTTTCTAAGGTGTCTTATAAATATGACGCGCACCTTATATTAAAGTACTGACAATGAGGCTATGAAAATTCCCAACACGTAGTAGGCAAATGTGTTCGGTGTATACCCGCAGCGGTATATAATATGACTTTGAATAGGGGAACAAATAATATACAAATTATCTGAAATTTGGGGGTGAGTATCTTTTTCAATTGTTATTTAAAGACAATTTAATATTAGCAGATAGCTGCTTTGAAAGCTCTGAAATTGCACGTACACATAGCGAGGACATGAGGAGTTTCAGTTGATTTCGCAGCGCCCGACCATATAACATATGTATTATCAGTCATGGATTGATACTAAAACATACTGTCGAAAAAAATGATCGGCTACTGCTCAATCAAATCTAGACCCACTTCGAAGCTTTTCCCATATATTAACCCTTTCATCACCAAATTATTTCTAGCAGGAGGAAAAATATGAACTAGGTATTTTAAGCTAGTTTGGGTTCAAAATAAGATAAATTTCAAGTGGAACTGTTTTGAGAGTATGTTGAGTATACGCAAAATCTGGTACCAACATTTTTGAAAAACTTTATATTTTAACAAAATAAACTTAATTGCATAATATATCAATACCGTTATAAGAATAAGTTATAATTATATTAAATATAACTCAAACGAATAAATAAACACATTTGGAAAACCTAACCACAAGCAAAAATTTCTCTGTAATTAAAGCCACTAACAGTTTTCCGCCGATATCTTCATAACGATTGATAAACGTACTCTAAAGCATAAGAATAAAATGAGAACAAAACGAAGAAATAAAAAAAAAGTCACTGCACATAAGATCACTCGAAAAAAACCCAGTTACAGAGGTTCTAAGTTAGAAAACTTATATGCCACATTGGGTATCAAAGGGTTAAAAGCTATATCAGCAACTAAATTGCTAAATTTATTTCAAGTGAACTTTTATTACTTTCATATTTTATACTACACTATACGGGGTGCGCAATTTGAATAACTTAAGGCTTTCCGCTTACCCACTTTTGGTATTAATGCGGTTTGTTGCAAATCATTAGCCTGGGGCGATGCTCTTTAATGCGATGTGAAAGCAATGCGTAAGCAATGGGAAAGCAATATGATATCAATTCGAAAGCAATACGAAAGCAATTTGATTCAATGCCGTTTAGAGTACAATTTATTCAATTGCGATACGATTTGATGTTAGGTCGAGGGGCACATTTTTCCGTAGTCCAGATCATAATTCTTCGAAACGCACATATGAATTGAACATTCATTGCAGGAAAATCCTAGGTCATTAGCTGACTCATCCTACGGGCCTGACGTTTCGAATTAATGAATTAGTCTCTCCAGAAATACAAATGACTGAGCATTGAATGTTCCTTGAAACACTGCCGTATCTGCGTATGCTCTGAAAAACTCCAGTTATGAGTCTGTTCACTTTAGCTCTTCAAAACTTCCTTTAAACATACAAAATAACTAGACTTTGTAAATAAAATTTGAAAAAAATTTCGTTATCCTTGTTATCAAGAAAATTGAAAACGTAAATATCTCGCAAAACTAATTTGCTTCGTAAAACTTGAACTAAACTTTGCTTTTATAATCAGAAAAGAAAAAAAAAATCCTGGCAAATTTTATTAACTTTCGCTTTCCTTGCACTAACATAAGAAGGCTATTATTTTTAAGCCAATTTTGTGTTGCTGTATTTTGTATTTTTTTCTTGAACTTCGATCAAAAGTGGAAAGTTTGTGTAAGGATTTTTTTTTTTTGTCATCCTTACCAAGTAACAGCAACAATACAATGTCAACAGCAACAACCGCAACGACACTGAAATAAGGAGCATTGCAGCAAAATAAAGAAACTTTTTTTAAGTGCATCAAGCAAGTTTTTATTCCATTAATTAAAAAGAAAACTAAATTTAGCAAAAAATGAACTTTCACCAAAAACTCTTTTTATTTTCCCTATTGCCAGACTCTTTTTTCCCTATGCTTCCACAGTACTGTTTTTCTTTTTTGCCATCACTGTAATGCATTACAAGTACTTTGAGTGTATAGATGCTTATGTGGTATACACTCTCGTATGTGTGTGTGTGTGTGTGTTTGTGTGTTGTAAGTGTGTGCTTGTGTCTTCAAGATGCTACGTGAGTTGCCATTATCTGGCATATGTGAAATTTTGCTGCTTCTTGTATTCATCACAATATTGTTGTTGTTGGTGTTGTTGTTGTTGGTGTTTTTGTTGTTGTTGTTTGCACGTCTCTTATTTAATGTCATTAAAAATAACAAAAAAATAACTTTTTGGTTGTGGCGTCTTAAGTAACGCGTTGCCATTCTGTAATGTTTTTTCATCCCCATAGAAAAGATGGAGTATCGTTAAAATTACCATGTTTTTTGTGGAATGTTTGTTGTTTTGTCTTTTCAAGCGTCAAAATTTAAGTTTTCGATAACTTTAAATTTTTCTGCATATTTTTTGAGAAAATTTGTTTAATATTTTCATAATCATATGATATATATAAAAATTTATCATTTTGTTGTTTATGTTTATAAAATTTATGTCATAAAAAAACCTGAAAAATAAACTCAGCCACTGTTTTGTTGTTGCTTTCAAAAATTATTAAAATTAAAAGGTAAACAATCTCAGCACACAATTTTTAAATCTGCAGTTTTTAGAAGAATATTTTTTCTTGATAATCATTTATCTGTTGTTTAAAAAAGATGAATTAATTTATTAAAAATTTTTATAATACCCAAGCACATTTGTTTTGTAAAGTCAAAAGCTTTCAAAATATAAGCAAAAAATCATCCATATCTACATATATTATGTGCCCTAGATACGATTACATCAACCTTGTTTCAGAGTCATAATTTTGAAAACTTTTCAATGAACGCATAAAGAATGTTTATTTATGTAAATAAAAATTACATTTAAAAAAATTTGTATGGATTATTTTACAAAAAATTATTTAAAACCAAAGGCGTTGTGGTTTCAACTTAATTTTTTTTTTTGAGGAAGGCAGTTAATTTTTTAAGAACTAACATATAAAATATTCAAGCGAATCGAAAATGACACCAATTGAAAAAAAATTAAGGATGCTAAGGAGCTATTTTTGATGTCTTTAAACATTTTTTCAATTTTCTGCTTTTATATACAGTGGCGACAATTTAAATAGCACAGGTAATCTAACTTTTATGGTTGTTGAAATTACTACTTCTACATTTCCAAAATCAAAATAACGAAGTCGCAAAAATTAAGCATAACTATTGCTTATTGCATTAAAGTAAAAAAAAGTTCAGTTCCATTGCTTATTGAAAAAATATGTTATAAAAATGAAAGTAATATTCTATTTTACAAGACAAATTAAATAGCACACTTCGCGTATTTTTAGTAATTTCCTTAGAAATAAAAATAAAATACATATTAATACAAATGCAAATTAGTATTTTGTTGGAAATCCCTTGTTTCGTATGACAGCATTACAGCAGCGTTCCATTGATGATACCAAAGCTTGGCATCGCTCCTTGGGTATAGCTGACCAAGCACGCTGCACTTCTAGCCAAAGTTGATCCAAATTCTTGACCGTGAGTCGATTAATGGTGCGACCAACGTCATTCCACAAGTTCTCAAATGGGTTGAGATCAGGGGATTGCGCTGACCAATCCAGGACATCTAAATTTTTGGTTGAAATCCTATGCTTCACGGATCTTGCGGTATGCTTAGGGTCATTGTCATAATGAAATTTCCATTTCAGTGGCATTTCCTCTTCCGCATAAAGCAGCATTACTCTGGAAAGGATTCCCTTGTACTTAGTTTGGTCCATAATGCCATCAATTCTGTATATTGGGCCAACACCAGTCCAGGTACTTTAAAAAAAACTGGAACTAAAAAAAAAAATAAAAAAATAATTTATTTGACTTTAGAATGCAAATATTCTGAACTGAAATCAAGACTAGCAATAATAAAAAATATATGAGCTTATAACCCAATTAAATTCATTCATTTAATTTCTCTAGCTCTATTACTTTTTTTTTTGTTTGTAAGTAATACTATAAAAAAACTTTTTTTAACACCCTGTAACTCAAAGGGTGTTCAATATAGATTCATACATTTGTTTTAATAACAAATGTATCAGGAACTAAAATCTTAGATTGTGGCTGCTCAGATTCGGATCTCCCCGTATAGCAGCTTCTTAAATGAATATAATTATAATAATAAATTTTAAGCTACTAAAGCTATTAGTCTTCTTAGCCATTAAGCTTTAAGCAGATGATACTGAGAGAGCTTTTTGTAACAATAAAACTTTGTTGTCATTCTCATTTCTTGCAAAAAAATCAGCATCAATCATCTCTGATTTATTCCATCAACGACTGTAACAAACGACTATGTACCCATGTTTGTACCTACTCCTAAGCCATTTTTTTGAAAGAAAAATTCAAGATTTTGTTTTTCTAAAAAAAAAAAATAATGTTTTTAGACACAATTAATTTCCTCAATTTTTTTTATAGAAAAAAATGATCTAAATATTTTTCATATGTTATAGTTGAATGTTATCAAAACTAAATGTTTTTACATAATGCGTTTGACACACAATATAAAATCACTTCCAATTATTTCACTGTTCAATCAGTGCTTTTGTGAATTAGTTATTTTGCTGCTCATTTAGATTTTTTGCTGCTCATTTAGATTTTTTGCTGCTCATTAAGATTTTTTGCTGCGCATTTAATTTGTTTGCCGTTTAGTCACCATTCAAGATACTTAATAACTTTTGATCAAAAATTTTCAATTTTGCTGCACAAATAAATGTTATGCTGCTCTGCGTTTTTTGTTTTTTTTTTAAAAAAAATTTTTTTTTAATTTTTCAGTGATATGGAAAACTAAATATACTTGCACATATCTTATTGATGTGATGCAATGCAATTTGTTTTTATCAATCAATCAATGTAAATATGACCCAACGCGTGCCCAATCTTTTTTACAGATTTTATTTGTCAACTTTACTGATGCATTAAAAACGTATCAAAAGCAAAACCACAGCAAAAAATAAAAAATGCCAAAGCAAATGTAATTTTTATTTAATTGGCGGTTTTCTGTAGTAATTAAAAGTCACATGAATATTTGCATAGCATTTGGCAAGGATGCACATTTACTCAAACAGCTATTTCGCATGTCAAAAAAATGTTAACATACATTTATGACTTCATATGTTGAAGGCATTTTGCAACGCTAATTGAAAATCAATCATTTAAAATCTTATTGCTTATAAATAAAATTTTGCACACTTTTATAAATATTTTTAAAAAATAAAAGAATATAAAAAATAAAAATGCCTTTTTCCAGATATAATTCCAGAAAAGTCTTAAATCAAAAATCATTATAATTTTCATAATCAACTGATGCTGATTAAAATTGATTGTTGATCATACGCCCTGTTGTACCTCAATGAAAACGTTTGCAATTAATGAGTTGAAAATGTGGTTGTTGTTCACACTGGCGCTGCGTAGCAATAAATAACATAAAGAAAATGTGAATTGAAAAATTGCACAATTGCATACTGCGTGCCTGCTGCGCTTGGTTGGGAACGTTGTTGATGTTGTTGATAAATTGCACTTTAAAAATATCTCAAAGAAAACCAATAACAGCAAACAGTGTGTGTAGCGTTGTTAGAACAAACAAAAACATGCGATTTCTTAGTTTTAATTAAATTCTTAAAAACATGTCAGATACGAAAGGGTATGGTATTTTGCATATTATTCGTTTCGGTCAATTTGTTTCTGTCTTTTAAAGATGTATTTTTGTAGGTTATCATATATTGCACTGTATTTTTTGCACTTGCATGCGCATTTATTTTTTAATATGTAAAATTGTGTGATGATTTAATTATCTGAAAGTGTTAAATTATCTGCCAAGTGACGCAAATACGCTAATGTTGCATGTATGTCCAAGCCACAATGCAATTGACTTTTTTAAGCTCTGCGACAGCAAACAAAAATATTGTTCTTATTAAACTTATTGTTTTTTTTTCAAATTTTTTTACTCCACAAATTTATAACTACTCGCGCGCATACTCTTTGCTATTCAAGGAGTTTTTAATATATATAAATTTTTTAATTAAATCACATATAGCTTTTCGATATATGTTTGTGAATCATATTTATTAATTTTTTTTCTAACATTGTATTGAAACAATAAAATAAATTGAAATTTCACAGAAGAAATCAAATTTAATTTGAGAAAAGACTCGCTACCACGATTGCCACTTTCTATTGCAATTATTTTGCAATTGACTTATACGTAATATGTTTCTAAATTTACACATATTTTGTTGGCTTCATTGCCAGCCAGCCAGCAACATGGTCCCTTGTTATTTTTGTGTCAATTTGACATGCCTCAGAGCATGCAACAAAGCGCACAAAAAAAAAAAAAACGGAGTACGCAGCGAATTTGCAAGTGTTGTATCAATTGTGCAATATGTAATAATAAAATTTTGGCAACATCTGATGCTGCTGCTGCTCTTCCCCTACTGGTGATGATGCCAGTGTTGCCAGCGGCAGCATAAAATTTAGAATATATCCCACTCACTGTGCGCGACAGTGTATGAAATGCATGTGGTGTCGACGTGGGAGCTTTTAAAATTCAATTAGCCATCGCAAATTTGCTGTAAAAAATTATTATAATTGTTAATAGGGCATGGCAATGCGCTCTCGATGTAATTGTGCAGATTTAGAAAAACAAATTATAAAAATATGAAATTGAAAATTTTTGCGGTTCACAATTTAAAATTGGAAAAATAATATGAAAAATTTGCTTCAAAGAAATAAATTAAAAGTTTGAATTTTCCTGCTTTAATTTAAGTGTTTGTGTCAGCATGTGGTCGCGTTCACTTATAAATCATATTTTTAAATAAGTGAGTAAGAATTTTAAATATAAATAGCATATTTAATTTGCAGCGTAATTACTTATGTTTCGTAATTGAAAAGTTGCAAATGAATTTGCGGTTGTTCACATTTAATTAAATAATCAAAACTTTTCAATTAAAAACTGATGGTTTTGGTATTATTTTGGGAAGGAATAATATTAAAATAAAGTCCTTATAGTGCGGCAATTTAGCAATTTTCCCTGCATGCCTTATAATGTTTTTGAAATGGATAACTCAAATCTAATGAAGCTTAATTTTATTAAGAACTTGAGTCCCTTTTGAGTATGTGACAGGATTTTAAGTCAGTTTCCTGATTTTGAAATTTTTGTTATTACAAATATTGAATTCAAAATAAATAAAAAATGTATAACATACCTTACGGCGCTTAAGCACTGACAAATAAACAACCGATGCCACAAATACCTACTCGTACCTGCATATAACTACGACTTCCGTATCACCATAACAGGAACTGTCATCAACAGATAAAACCCAACCATCCTACTGTTGACCACTTTCGTGTTTACCGCAACAGTAGTGAAAATGCGAAATTGCTAAAGGTGACAAATACAACAGCAAAAACAACAACAGCAACTATGATGACCAACAAATATGACAGCTATTACAAATGCCCGTGCTACTGCTGGCAATGTTACCGACACCTGCACTGATATGCGTTTGTGTGGGTGTATTTATCGGCTTGTTAAATTGCGATTGCAATTTCAAAATTGATTTGAATCAGGAGTGCAGCAAAAAAAAAAAAAAAAGTAAAAACTACCGGCAGCTGCCTCATTTACCATAATTTAATGCTATAATTATTTCGCGTCGCCGACAAAGGCGTCTCATTTTTGACCCAATTTTACAGCCACTGATGTGCGACGCTTTATTGACTACTTTTTCAATATTCTTTTGATTTTATAATCAGGCAATTTTTAAAGTTTAAAACATGCAGAACGTTTTCATTAACTTTTTAATGCTTATTAAGTCACACTTGTTATTTCTACAAGCTGTTGCTTGCAAACCGTAGAATGAAAAGTTTTTATATGAATAAAAATATATCGTCACAATTTTTTTTATTAATTTTCAAATATTTTCTCTTGATTTACTAGACTAATGTAAAAATGTTTAGTCTAAGAAAAACACAATTTTTTGTTTGGCAATTTCATCTATATCATTCTTCTCTTTTTAACTCGATGCACTTAGTTCAGCGATTTTTCAACATTTCAATATCTTTTGTGTAGTACGGTTTATTCAGTTCTTCAAAAAACTTTTCTGCTCTTTACCGTGAGCCGTCTTTTAAGATTTGTAAATAGATAATAGTCGCAGGGAGTTACATCTGCAGAATACGGTCATTGAGAAAGAAATTCAAATCGTAATGCTTTCAATGACTTCTGAAATTGTGCATTGCCTTGCCAAATAATGCTGTTTAATATTCGCAGGTTTTTGTTTTTTCAAAAATCCATGTTTCATCACTGGTTACTAATCGACGTACAAAATCTTTCGGATCACATTGCTCAAAATCATGAACTCGTTGCATTCTTTAGTCGAATTTGTAAAGCCGCTGAATGTTTTTTAGTAATTAATATTATGGGTAATCGAAATAAGCATCACTTCGCTCAGTCACTCGAAAATTAAGGCACAATTAAAAAAAAATCTATAATTACATACCAGTATTGTTGAAGAGAAGATTGATTTCTTTCCCGAAAAATCTCTATACGACAAGATTTGACCCATCTTTCATCGTAAAAAATTTCCAATAATAAGTGTTATTTTGAACAAAATAAGTTATTTTTAGTGAAAATTAAATATTTTCAATAAAATGGCTATGATGGTTATGAGTAATCTTCAAACTATGAAAGTTCGGTCAAATCTAGTCATACGAAGATTTTCGGGCATATAATCGATGTGTTTTCAACTCCTCTTCTTGATGATCTTAATAGATTTTCCCATTAGCAACAGTTACTAACTATTAATTGAAAAAAAATTTAACAGCTTCAAGCGACCATCATAAAAGCACACTACCTTCCGAACTATGTTCCCCATATTGAAATGCAAGATAAAAGGAACGATATACAGCGATATCGAAGCCATCAAAGTGGAAACGTCATATTTCCGTATTTTGTGATATTTTTACAGAATATCAGTTGTTAATTGACAGATGTCGCAATCATGAATGACGTGAAATCTCGTCCGGTTATTTAAAGGACATACTGTGTATGTCAAGCGCAGCTTACTTGAAATGTTATGTTCTGAATAGAACAAAATTCGAACTTTGACTTTTCGTTTATTGATTCTATTTATTTGCAATCAGCTAAACTTACATATGACATGCCTGAAACTATACTACAGAAAAATGATATTGCAGCGCCTGAAACTATGCTATAGAAGAATAGCTGCTTTTGCCTCATAAATGTAGTAAAAATTCTGATGCTATTAATTTTATAATTTTGGGTGCTCGCTACAAAAAGTTTATATTGTTAACGAAAAAGACAGCTCGATTTAACTTTTGAACCATCAGGCTTAGAAAACAGTTTTGAAACATTTTTTTTCACATGATATACGCATTTAAATTAATTGACATGCAACCCAGAAAATTTCTTATATAAAGCTGAAAACTTAAATCTTCAGCATATTAAAATCATGTTAATAACTTTAATCTTATATTGTGTAAATAAATTTGACACATGTTAAAATGGTAAGCCATTGAAAATTTCAAATTCATATAAAATAAGCTATTATTTTTATGGCACTCATGTAATAAACCAGCAGCATATACATACATAAAAGCAGGCAAGATTTTATCAAAAAATATTCTACATTTTATGCATTTAAAATCAGAAAACAATATACCTGTGACAGGTACATACATTGTATTGTTTCAGCTTGAAACGAGAGCATACGCACACATTTACGTACTATCATGTTTTTATGCATCTGCGTAGCTGTTATTGAAATGAAACATCAAAATTTATCTATTATTAAAATCATTTTATTTTGCAATAAAATAAAAAGGTTAAAAAATAAATAGGTAAATTATTGATATAATGTAAAGATTGCAACATAAAATTTTAATATGATTTTTTACTGTTGCATACACAAAGGCGTAAGCAATATAAGGAAAAAGTAATACTAAAATTAATTTGAATTTTAAACAACCGAAAATCATGGCAAATTTCATTTTACATTACTTAATTTCGTAAAGATACCCATTTAAATGGGTATTATGTTCTATCAAAAATAAAATCCTAATAAATAAAGTCCTTCTTTGTTGAATTCTAAGAACTAATTTTCTATGCACATACATTTTTTTCCATAGCTGGATACTCTGATAAATGAGCGTGTAATCAATTTTGCAAAGAACACAAAAATTAAATTAAAGCGCAGTTGGTTGTAAAATTGTTTCACTACGCGGTGCTTTCTGTAAACATTAAATGGCCTTTTTTGTGTTTTTTCTAAGAAAACTTAAACGAATTTTTATTGCTTTTCAAGACAAAGTGAAAAATGCTTCGATCTGATATGGCTGTATGAATGAAGGTGGCTTTATTTTTATTGAAATTGATAAATGTAGCAATTGTGTTTTAAGAAATTTAATATGTCTTAAAAGCAAAGAGAATGTCTTGTCCTTTTTGCAAATATTTGGAAGATATTAAAAAAAAAATCTATGAATGGACTTAAAATTGTTTACTTGAACTAAGAAATAAGTGTGATTTAAATTGCGTTATATTAGAAACATGTTTTGCTCTTAAGTGCAGCATCCCACTTATGTTCGGTGCGCCTGAAATTATGCAAATATAATTAGGGTATACAAATTTTATTCTTTTATGGAGTTCATATGTATCTTGTTCGTTTGAAAGCTGGGAAAATTGTCGCTAAGCATCATAACTCATCTCAGTAATAAGCTACAGCCTTTTGCCAAAATTAAAACTTTGACGCACAGTATCGTTAAATTGAGTCGACTTTGGCGCTGACTAGTTCGATTGTCAATTGTTTCACAAATAAACGGATTGTTTTCGGACCATATGTATTTTAATATTATAATAACTTATAGCCTTTTGATTAACTTTACGTCAACTCCAGTAATTCCAGCATACATCTATTTCACAAAAAGTAATGGATGTATTTTCATAATAAGTCACTTTTAGTCAAATGTACTTAATAGAGGCAACTCTGGTTCATTTTGTGAAATTGAGTACATCGATCTCAAAATTAATTCTATGCACCTAACCCCAGATTAATACTTTGCGGGGTCTGGGACCAAAAACTTTAAACGGTTAATTTTCATGTATTAAATTTAAAATAAGAAAGAAAGGTCATTCATAAATAAATAAGTTTGTTGCTATTTTAAATCACAAAAATCATTGAGTGGGATGTGTGCATGTTCAGTGGGGCGTAGAGGTAATTTGCCTTCACCTACCTACCTACCAACCTACCTTGTACCCGTGCACCAAAAAGTTTTATTTAAAAAATTAAAAAACCAACAATTTCATAAATTTTCCAATAAAATAGCATTTAAAAAAGCTGGATGTGACTTTGCAGATTTTCAACTGACCTCAAGGACCTTTTAACGAAATTTCAACTCTGTAGCTCAAGTCATTGAAGAACATTTTTAGTAACAAGGGTTATCAACACTAAATGTTTTGTATACATTGTGAATGAGCCACATGTCAATACATTGTTTAGAAACAATGTTTGAAAATATTATTTAAAAATGATGCTAAGAAATATATTTAAATGTTATTCATAAAAAAAGTCTTTTAAATTGTTTTAAAAAAAAAAAAATTTTTGAACTAATTTCTCACTTCAATTCTCTCTCTCTTTCTCATTACAGCACATGGTGCAGGCTGGTGTTGCACCCTATCCGGGTGCACCAACCGGCTACCCAACGGCACCAACACAAGTCGGCGCTGCCACTGCTGACAGTCTCTCAATGGCAGTGGCTGCAGTTAAAGCCGAACAGGTTTCACAAATAAAACCTGATGGAGCACCGCCACCTGGTAGCGCAACATCAGCTGCTGCTGCAGCTGCGGCTGCTGCAGCACAAATGTATATGCAACAGAAAAAGGTAAGTGTATGCGTGTGTATAACATTGCGCGCCTTAATTTATGCAACGGAAATGTAGCATGTCACTCAAAAAGATTTTAAATACATCAAAGCAAATTAAAAAAAAACTCACTATTATATCTACTACTGTTTTTTTACTACCTTTTTTGGAACAAAAAAAAGTAGCATAATTAAAAATATTTAGCAAAAAAAAAATATTTATTCAATTTTTTACTTTTTCATAACTCTGCATAAAATTTAAAAATGGCTGCCATTATAATAACAGTATTTACACATACGTATAACTAAGCTAGCTTTTTTGTAATGCCATCGGGTGTGTTTTTATGGTAGCAATATTTTGTTACGTAATCCTTTTTTTTTACTTTATTTTAAGTGCAAGTTTTGAATAGTTCTATATAGCTAAACTCTATTGGGCGTGGCAACTGTTTGCGTAATTAAAGCTTTAGGCTAAAATGTAAAATAAAATTATATAAAAAAAGAAAAATTTTAAAATATCAACATTCCATTCAATGTGTATGTTATCCTTTTTTTTCTGTTATCCTTGTTATTGGTGTTGTTGTGGTGGGTGTTCATTATTTTGTATATATATATATAATTTGCTGCCCCATGTTTCGCCGCCCTTGCCCACCTCTTCACTTACTCTCATCTGAATTTGTATTTGTATGTATGTATGTATGTGTGTGCCTGGCAACACATATTAGATTTTCTACAGTTGATGTTGTTGTTTTGAAGTTTTGTGCGAACAAAATAAAAAATAAAAATGAGAAAACTGAAGTCACAAAACTTTTTTCCATTGTCACTGCATTTGTTTTTAACATTTTAACAAAACTTTCGCTGGATTTTATTAAAAAAAAAAAATGAATATGCGCGTGTAAAACATTCATGTTGAAATTAGTTAAAAATTAATTGAAGCATAAAAAGAACAAGCACTTTGCGAATTTCAAATTTCGAATAATTAAGCAAAAAGCCCTATATATTTTTTATATGATTTTTTTTTTATTGGGAAAGTGCATGTTGCGCATTTAATGTTAATTAAATAGAAATGTAATCTAAGCTTTAAACAAAGCTTACACTAATAACTATATAATTTTTTTTTATTATTATTAAATTTTAATCAAAAATACGATATAGACTTTGTATTAATCTGTTCAATTAAAACTCATATTTATCTTATAGTAATACATTTACATTTAATAAATTGCTCTATAATCGAAACGTTTGTTTGGTACCTTTAATTAATTATTAAAAATTTGTAACTTTTATTTTCAATTACACATTTGTATGTAAATTAATTAAGTTAGCTATAAAGTTTGATGAAAATTTTTTATTATGCATCTTTGGTGTAAAAATTGCTTTTCCGATAGCTTAAGGCATGTTTAAGAAAAACGAAATTTAAAATATAAAATTATTTAGTTAAAAAATTTATCTATCACAACATTTTATGACGCTGTATATCTAAAAATAAATATTCAATTTAAAAATTCTGTGTTAAAGCATCCAAAATTTTTAAACAAATCGCAACAAAATTTACTCTGTCGTCTTCAAAGTAAGCCGCTTTTAATATAATTACGAAAGCGTTTGATCCAGTATTTCACACAATTTTCGTAGGTTGATTGAGGAATATCCCTTAGCTTCTTCAGAAAATTTGCTTTTACAGCTTCAACCGATTCAAAGCGCCTTTCTCGAAGTGACAACTTCAACTTGGAGCATAAGAAAAAGTCGGACGGAGCCATATCAGGTGCATAAATGTGTAGCATTCACACAAATACTCTGGAGTATTAACTTTAACGTTGTTAAAAAAAGGAGTCTTAAAAATTCTCAAAAAGGTTTAAAAAAAATCTAGCATAGCTAATTTTTTGACATATTTGACCCCACATTTTTCTCAAAAATTTGATAGAGGAAAAAAAAAAAATAGAGGCCCCTATTGCGGTTGTCGATTTTCAATAGATAAACGCTTTTTTTCTATTAGCGATTTTGTTTGGTATTGTGTTTATCGATCACAATCGCTGGCTGTTCTATCATTTTGTTTTGATAGATAAAATTTTTTTTACTTTAGTAGATATTTCTTTATTTTTTAAATTTTTCACACAAAATATTTCAAACTGAATGAAACTAAATGGATGTCTTAAGAAAAATAATAATATTTCAAGTCATAATGACGCAATTTTTTCTATTGAGTTTTGTAATACCAAAATGGCATCGTTTCTATTAAATCGATGGCTATCGATTTTATCGCAAATCGACAACCGCAATAAGGGTCAGATTTCCGTTCGGCGTTGCAAATTACGTTGGAAAAAAAACAAACAATGACAGAATATTTGTACTTTGAACAATGATTGGATTTTAATGATGCTCGAACTGAACGTTTCTGTTTTGGACTACTTATAATAATAACCTTTTTTATGGTGAAATATGCGTTGAAAACTCGAACTATCTATATTGCCCTCACAATCACAAAAGTAGTATTTCAGTGAAAGTGAGTTTTAAAAAAAACATTATGTTTTGTTGATGTTTGTTACCATCAAACTGAGATAGAGGAAATTCTCTTAGGATATTTTTTATATCTTTGGACTAAGATACCGGCATTTAGGGAAGTACATTAGACGCGCAATTTCTTAAGCTATCCGTTGTGATAAGACTCAAGAATATGCATTTTTTTTTAAATACTGCTTTTGTGCTTCTGAAGGGACAGGATAGTAAACTTTTCTGAAATATGCGTACAAATTGAGTGTGCATTTGTTTTTAACATACTAACAAAATGTTAGCTGGATTTTATGAAAAAATATTTTCCGGATAAGCAATCAGTTCTTGGGCGTTTGGTCGTTTGATTTTTTTTTATACATATTTTTTGATTTATAATTAAAAACAAAAAAATTGAAATTTTCTGTTTACGCCCGCCATTTTGTCAAAAATTAATATTCTTCAAAAATAAACGATCAAACGCCCAAGAGCTGGTTGCTGTTTTTGTTTTTTTTTTTTTCGGATGAACCAGTCTCCAGATATCTTGCTCACCAAAAAAATTGAAGTTGTTCACGGCATTACATTTTTCTAACTTATTGTCGAATATTTTTGGACCAAAATTTTAGCGATAGATATTGAATAAGTAGTTTTACTTTAAAAAGGAAAAAAAATTTTTGGTCTAAGATAAAATGCAGCTTAAAAAAAAAATTTAAAAAAGTGTCTTTTTATTTTTCCAAAAACTTCCCTTAAATATGATAACCAATAATTTTTTTTTTTTGCAAGTCCAGCCAAACGCTCACAGAAAAAAAACATATTATCTCGCTTGCGTCACAAACGGAATGACAAATTGAATGTGCTCTGAGTACAGGGTATAAAATAGATCAGCTACGATTTCAACGCTACCTGTTTCTTAATTTGTAAAGCCTTGAGTTCGTTGCTAGTAACCATGTACTGCCGAAAAGTTCAAATGTAATGCCCTGTAAATATTTCGTTAGTCTGGGAGGTAAAATACTTTTTTAAGGAAAAAACTGTGAGCTATAACCAAACAATATGGCATACATTTCATTTGTAATGTCTCGAAGACTATGCTCCGTACAAATTTTCCAATACTAGGGTTCTCCCAGTGGTTGAAATTCAATAGTTATAATGATAATACGAAACAGTTTAGTACCATTTTACCTGACTAAATGTCATCATATTTTAGTGAATTTTCTAAAGCCAATAAAACTACCCTACATATTTTTTGCCAAAAATAAAGTTCCCAAAAATAAAAATGAATATCTCCATAATAAATTTCATGATAAAAATATGTATATTAGTTAAGCTGTGAAAACATATTTTCTGGTTAGGACATGGCACTGCCTACTAAAAGACAAATATCCCTCCTCATAATTCAATCAATCGTATTTTCCTGTTACAGGCATGGCACCTCCTACTATTGGTATTGGTATTCACAGTCTTTCCAGCAAAAAAAAAAAATTATGCGATTATGTTGCCTGATGTCAGCTAAAAAAAGATGCAACTGTTTTTCCTTCGTCTTTCGCCTTTTTTAATCAAGTAGGAACTAACCAATTTTTTGCTAATAAAATAAAATAGAAAGCTCTATAAAAGAAATGTATTTCAAATACACTTCTCAGTTGTAGTATGCACGTCATTGGACCCCTCCCAACAAAATCATATTCTGGACACGTGCTGTACTATGCCGATCTAAAAATGTTGCATTGAAATCTACAGTTAAATCTGATAAAAAAAAAGAATTTGTACGGAAATAATTAGAAATAGAACTATTTTATTTGCTGGATTATATTGTTCCTGGCAGCAGTAAACATAGGTTTGAAAAGAATATTATTCCAAAAAAATTTTTCAATAGTACCACCCTATTTAGACTCCGCATTACTCGAATGCCGGGTACGTGCTTCCATAAAGAAAAGCTTAGATAATTTAATTATATATTATAACGTTCTTGTAGCATGATACTTTTTTCTATTCAGATATTTAAAGGAATGGATTTTTCAAAATTAGGCCTGAATTTATTGATCTCAAACGGCCTTAACAAAAATGTTTCACACAGTGATATAAAATAGCGTATAGGGAAGCTGATAAATTTTTCAAATAATGTGTTTTTTTATTGAAATTAAACTTTTTGAATAATTTTATTTATTTACTGTCTAAAAAACAAAAATTTTTCTTGCTAAACATTAAGTTTAGTCCATAAGCAACCATTTAATTAGATTCATTTTTAAGAACCCAAAAGTATAAATTTATATATAATTTATTATGTTATTGTTCCCAAGAATGTATTCATTATTTAGTTACATATATTGAAAACTTCTATCTACAAAAATTAAGTCTTTTGTAAAAACTTTATACAAATAAAACTTTTCATTTGGTGGTTGGTTGCGTCAGTATATTATTTGTTCGTTTGGTTTTTCTTTTTGTGCCAGGGTTCACTTGGTTTAGGTCGCATGCGAGATAACAGTCTCATTTACACAAACGCAAATATCATTTCAAACACATGCACACACACAGACACATAATCAAACAAACAACTTAGCTATTTACTTTCATTACTAGCAGTGGCTCACAATGACTTGCAATGTAATCAACTCAGATAAGCGCATTGAATTTTATGCTGATAAGAGATTGATGCTGATGATGGATGTCGTAGCTTCTTTATTTGTAACACATTTCTTTCTATTATTTTTTATTACATTTTTCACTTACAACATAAGCAAAATGTTATTGAACTGAATTGAGTTAAATTGAATGGCAATGAAATGAATTAAATTGAAATTAAGCTAAGTTTAATTATTAATGAAATGCTTTATTTTTTGTTCAAAATTTTATTTGTTTTTATCATCGGAAAAAGTAACCAAGAATTGTAATGTAAAATTGAAGAAGCATGAATTTTGTTATGAGAATTAAAAAAAAAATTAAGTTTTGGAACTTAAAAAAAAAAAAATCAAACCTTCATATAGCTACTATATTAAAAAACAAAAGAATCATTTTTGGTGTTGGTATTGCATCTAAACGCTAGAGAACGTAATTAAAAACTAAAAAATTAAAAATGAAAACAAAAAAAAAACGAAATTGAAAAAACTATAACAAATTTTTATATATTTGGTACAACAAACAGACAAACCTGCAACAACCTGCAACAGTGTACAATTCCAGCATCTCAGCTTCAGTATTAGGCCTGCCATCACATCAACAGCACCAACATCAGCAACAGACACAGCAACAAAATGGTTTAACGTCAGCGACGTTATCAACGTTAGGCGTTACAAATGGTTTGTCAAATGGCATCGAACATCAACAACAACAGCAGCAGCAGCATCAGCAACAGCAACAACAACATGCGCAGGCGCAACAGCAACACACAGCTGCTGTACAACAGCAGCAACAACAGCAACAGATCGTCAGTCTAGTGAGTTTTACTCTAGAAATTTACGAAAACTACATAGTGAATTGAAAACCAAGTTCGCAAATTTCAAGGTTTTTCATTTATTAGACATAAAAAATGTTCTCTTTTTTACCAGCACAAATTGTATTTTGAGAAACGTACATGAAAAATCTAAAATTTTGTTAATTTTTTGTTAATAAATTATATAGTTTTTGTTTTTCATCATCAAAAAACTTAACTAAAAGGTAGTTCCGAAAAAATAACAAGATTTCAATAGGCAACGTAAAGTCATTAATAGAGAATGGCTACCAAAGCAACTTTGCATTGTGTTGTTCATTTCGTATGACATGTTGTTAATTTTTTTATATTTATTTGAGTACTCTTTCAAAATGGAACTTTTTTGAAAAGTTAAAATAATTAATTTCTTACACTGCAATCTAAAATTTTGGGTTAATTCAATAGAAATTCAACATCCAGTAATTGATGCCTGATTTCTAAAATTAACGAATTTAAGGTTGAAGTCTTAGTGAATTTAATAAATTTCCGCAATTTGCTAACGTGGTTGATCTTAAATGACAACACCGCTGCAGATTTGTTAAACTTTTGGACGGTTAATCCCTATAAAAAAAAAATCCGACACTCTATAAAAACAATATTTCTTGGTTTTACCGCAGCTTTTTAAAAATGAGTTTGCTGCCATCTCATTTCGGTATAACATGGCGTATGAGTAATATTTATTATTTCGAAAATCAATAGAGATCATTTATTTTTCAAATTAATAGACACATTAAAAGGATTTTAAGAAAAAAAAACAATTCATGGACATACAAATTATTACATAAAATTTATTAAATTTTTTATTTTTTCTAGTACATCACATTTTTAAGATAGTTGCCATATTGGGTCTTTCATTTTATCTTATTGAAACTGAAAATAAAACCGCAGGCTAGAAGTTAAAAGTGAGCCCAATCAAAAAAAAAAGTTTATTGCGTTAATTGGTTTTAATAGGCTCCGTCAAAATATAATGAGTGACATTTTTTTTCTGGAACAAAATTTATACATTCTATTTTCCCTATATTTCTATATGACGTCAAAAACCTTAAGGAATGATAATATTTGAAACCTTTATATATAGGTATACTACTATAATACTCATTTAATTTTATTAATTTTTCAATGATTTTCGTACGGTTTAATATTTTAAGGAGAGAATTCATATTTTAATTTTTATAATAAGTTCGTTCTTGAGTTTATATTCATAAACATTTAAATGGTATTATGTCTTGGCCTTTTTGTATTGTTTTTTTTTTTTTTTGTTAGGTATGTGTGCACGATAAAAATATGGCGATATTTTTTTGTTTCAAAAAGAAGCTAACATTTTCAAAATATTTCCTCCTCCCACATTTATATGTGTATATTATTTGCCAAAAGACAAATGCTAACCAACATTTTTTCGGTTCGCCTATGAAGATAATATTGCAAAAGCCTATAAAAATGTTCTGCACGAAAAAAGTTCGTTTTGCAATTATTTTACTGAGATTACTGCTCAGTACAGTGTGTGATAGCAAAAAAAAATATATAAAAGCAAAAAAAAAAAAAATAAAAACTAAAAAAAACGATTAAAGCTAGTCATAATAGCTTCATTCATTGCTAAATGGAATCATCAGCGAATTTTGAGCCAATGTGTGAGAATTTCTGATATGGGCATTTCTCTCATGTTGAACGGGTATACTTTTAAGGATAACCCATGAAAAATTAGGCGAATATCGCGAATTTTTTTAAAAGAAAGTACTCGATAGAATGTTTTGAAGTTTTTGACATAATAAGGTATATTTTCAGCTATATTTTGAGATTTTTTTTACAAAAATATTGAAAAATAACGGAGTTGCGTGCTGTTTTCGGAGGTGCCAAAAAAAAAAGTTCCCCAACTGCTGACATGATTCCGGCCGAATGAGTAGCTGAAACAAAAAAATTCAAAAAGGTTATTAAAGTTGAAGGTGTTTCCTATACTATGACCTACGATTTATGAAAAATATCAAAAATTAACAAAATGGCGTAGCTCTGAAAAAAAGTGTCGTTTTCTGGGGTAACAAAATGGTCGTTTTTTTAATGCCAAATTGACAATTTTCAACCAATCAAAAAGTCATTGTATAGTAAATATATTCAAAAATACTCAGTTTCAATTTGAAGTCGATCGGCCAATTTCTTTTTGAGTTATGATGTCAGCAATTTTGAAAAATGTCTTTTCGAGAAAACGCGTTTAAAGTGGAGGTGGAGCGGTTTATACCTGCGAGCGGTCGCTCTTTAGAACACTGCAATTCTACAACTATTCAAGATACGACCTTGCCGCTTTCACACGATATTTTTGAAAGTATAAGGAATAGCCTTTTAGTACCACTATATTGAGTACTGAAGTTGATGATGATTAAGTGTGATTTTGCTATCGCAAAATAGAAAGGTCTAAAGTCTTTTGGTCTTCAGCGGCTCATAACTAACGTTCTAACATTTTTAGTATAACCCTGCCGGTAAAATTATAGCAAATGTTATTATATTTTGTCAGTATTAAAGATTATATCACGAAATTAGATTAAATGTTTTCGTGCACAGACCTTTATTCATCACCACGCGTTGTTTTTTTTTATTTGTTGTGGTTTATTTTGCAACAAATGAGCTTATTTTATAAAAAAAAATTATTTGTTAATGTTTCCTATAACAAGTAATTAAACAGTTTCAGACCTTAGGAAATAACATTTGTACCTTTGACATAGTTTAATGTGCTATCTAACTTATCTGTTCACGTGCAAAGTTTCATTTATATTCACACACACATACACAGTTACAACTGAATATATGTACGAGTACTACCCACAAAATACGATATTATATTTCTCGCTCTTGGTGGCTACTACTTTAGTGGCTTTGGTTTTGTTCTGAATTTTTGGTTATTTGCTTTTGTTTGTATAATCAACAAAACAATAGCAAAAACTTCTTACACCCAATGCTAAATATTGTTCACATACTTGCACACACACACACATATACTGAGTAACATACACACATCCTGTGTAAATTAAAGAACAACAAACAAAGCAAATCCTAGGGACCACATATGGCAAAAGTTTCAACCAGCTGAGTTTTTGTTTTAGTTGTCATTTTTATCTTAGATTATCATGGGTTGCCTTTTGTTTCTGTTTGTTGATTTGGTGTTTTTTTTTTCTCTTCTGTTATCTGCCAGTGGCTTAACATAAGTAAGTGTCCAGTACATGTTTGTACTCTAACATTATTTGTGTATATGTGTATGTGTGTGTATGAGGGCTTATTATTGTATGAAAGCGATAACTGTTTGCTTATGCTTCATATTCGTATTATTATTATTGCATTCTATAAAAATGTACTTGAAGATAATAGTTTTGATATAATTTTTATAGCATACTTTCTGGGATTACCTTAAAAGGTTTCAGTATATTTATGAGTACTAAGTTGAGTACTTCTAAAATGTCTGATTTTAGTTGGAAAAATGATTATTCAATGCCCAATGCTTTTCATTTTCAGACCTTTTTTTTTATTACAACCTTTAATATAATTTATTGCGTTTAACCTCAAACCTTTTCTTTGCCACACTTTCCTGTTACGTAAAAAAAAAACAATTAAGATTTATATATCTTTTGAATAGCGTTACCAAATTAACTTTTCGCACATTTCTGTCATAAATTTGTTGGCTTGCTAACGCCTTTGTCCCTAAACTGTCTTTAATGGTGTATCTGACATTGTACTTTTGCGCCCTAAAAGCTGCATAAATTTTGAGTTATATAACATTTTAACATCGCACTTCATTACTATGACCAGCAAACATTTATTTTGTTGTTATTTTGTTACTATTATCATTATTATTATTGCGAGTATTTGTGTTGTCAATGCTTTTGGTACAAAAAGAACATACAACTGTTAGTCAATAACGACAATAAAAGCCAAAAATAATACATTTTAGAGAAAGACAGAGCGAGCAGCGTGCAGATAAAGATAACAAAAACGCACATAAAAAACATATAAAACCGCACTGAAAAACCACCACCAGCAACGCTCAGCTTAGCAACGCTCAGCTGAAAGACAAATACAACCAAAATATTTGGCGCTCTGATAATAATCATTAATTTTCACACAGACAATATACGAATACATTCAAATAAAAGTGTTAGGCGTACCCAGCTGGAAATATACTTTACATGCATTACCAAATTGTATGTATAAGTAAAATTTTGCTAGAATATATTATTATCGAACATTTCTAAATAGCTTATAGTGTATCTCTATTGTAAGAATTGTTTAAAAAAGGTCTTTTGCCGAATTGAATAAAAAAAATTCAGTGCGCAAAAAAAATAATTTTGGTAAATTGTAACAATTTCCTTTTGTCATTTCACATTTTCAGTTGTGTCTAATTTTCTTAATATTCTTGTTTGGACTTTTGTAAATTTTAAGGTCTTTTCCGATGCAGTTAAATAATGTTTGAGCCCATAGCTCATAAGCTTACAATGATTTTGCAAACTCCTTATATCAAGTTATAATTTTGTACACTAAATTGCCGAATTAAGCCGTGCTTTAATGTAAGAAATCGTCTCATACTGAAAGTAAAATATTATATCTTTAACAATAACAATATATAACTCTTTAGAAAAGTCAGCTCCACGACACTTTTCCTTCGAATTCGGTATAAAATCAAAATCATCAAAAAATTTTGGCTCAGAGTAAAACTATAAAAAATATGATTATACATAATTGCATTGCTTAATATGCATCACCAGAAATGTGAAATATCGGCTAGATAAGTAAAATATTACTTTGTCCTTATTTGATATAAAATTCACATAACCAAATTGAGAACTATTAGGTATGATTTCTTATTGTAAATATTGCAAACAAAAAAGACACAACAGAAAAAAGAATGTTCGCTTTGCTTTGTTTCACGTTTTGCTTGGACTCTCAATAAATTTATGGAATTTATTAAGAAAAACATATTAGACTTAGAAATTCGCACTCATCAGCTGAAAGGTCACTGATGATTTCACTTAGTAATCGATGAAACCAACCTTAGCGGTTTTTGGTTTTTATTTTTATTTTTGTTTTTTGAATTTTTTTTTGGTGATATCACTGTACTGAAAAGTAAAGTCAGTAAATTAATTCTGTTCCCATATGAATTCATTCCATCTGACTTATTGACAAGTTGTAACAAAAAATTTCGTAATATAAGGAAAAAGTCAGATGAAGTCAAACTCATTGTATTGAATATGAGTAGGTATTTTTGTTTTCGACTTGGATGGATAATTATAATAAGCAAAAAACCATAAATATCAACTATAGTGAACAATATTTTTTTTTTTTTTTTAAGAGCTTTCAGAGCTTTCAGATTAAAGAAAGAGTTAAAGCTCTCAGTAACAAAAGTTATTAATTTTACAAAAACATAAAAGTTACAAAAAAGAATTGACCTCGAAATGATTCTAAAAATCAAAAAAAATTAAAGTTTATTGTCATTAAATTCTTATTCAATTTTTTTCTTTTTTTTTAAAAAAAGGGGTTTGAAATTAAAACTTATATATTATGGAGTAACTAATGCATCACTGTGAAAAAACATTATTTCGGTTCTTAGAAAGTATAACGCGCTGTAAATGATTTGTTATATAAAGACCATCTTTATTTCCAATAAGCTTAATTGACGATATTAGGTTTCCTATTAGGTGTGCACATGTGCACATATTTACACACTCACATAATTTATACACATAAAAAGAGAAAACCCTACATGCATACGTGTATGCAACAGCGCATACTTCCGGTTTAATTGAGTGTGTAATGCGCGCTTTGTTAGCAGCATGAAAGCCGTTTATGTAGTCGTATTATTTTACACACTCGATAAGTTTCAAATTCTTAATATATGTGTGCTTGTTACATGTATTATTGTAAATTAGGGTGCTCTACTTAAAAAAAAAAAAAATAAAAGTAAAAATTTTAAAACAAATTGTATTGTACATTTTAATAAAAAAAATTGTAAAAAAATGTGTTCCAATTATGGAAATTTCGTCATATTTTAGTAACGTAATTTACTTAAATTTGCAAAAAAATAAGCCACCCCATTTGCTACGTATGTGCAGTATTTTTACTGCTCTATTATATTTTCATAGCTGCATATTTTAACAATTTTAAGCGTTCGACTATAATTTCGAAATTGTCTTTTCCTACAACTGAGAGATAAAATTTGCAACAATTTTATGTGTTGCCAACTAGCGGTACGCAGAATGCGCAACATTTTTTTACGCGTTAGTGAATTTCGTAGTTACGTGTAAATGTACATTTGTATACTAAAGGATAAGTTTCTATATATGGACGCAAGGCCTTAATTAGAGTGAGGCGTTCTATTTAATGACTCCCAATGACTTTAAAAATACCCCAATTATGCATACGCCATTTAACTTATTAACTTCTATTCCTTTGGTCCTTTTCAGTTTAATATTTTGAAAGAAATGCCTGTGGAAACATAAATTTGAAAAAAATGCTTATGTCTTGCTTGCTTTTCCAGTCTTAAGAATGAACATTTTATTTTGTCACATGAGGAAAAAAATATTGTAATTTCTAGGTATTACATTTTGTCTATAGACAATCTAAGACAAATGATTAACTTTATGTTTTTCTTTACATCCATCAATCGCACACAGTTATTTATTCAAAGAGAAAAAAAATGCAATTAAAATAACCCTGGTCTGAGTTATCGCTAGGTAACCAAAACTCTGCAATATTTAATGAATTTTTCAAACGCACAACATGTCGTATGAGTAACATCTTACTGTTGTTTAAGTAAATTTTAACTCTTCCAAAGTTATAAATACGTTTAAAACTTTATTTTGAAATGTTAGACCTGCAAAATTTTCTACAAAACTTTTTGGCTTCATTTAAAGTTACTTATAATATCAAAAACTTACCTGGATGAAGTTGTGACGTAAGGATGTAGTTATTAAAAAAAAATCAAAAACACAGATGTGTTAAAAATTAAGAAAACAAATTTTAAATCAAACAAAAAATAGGAAAATGAGGTAGAAATTTATGTAAAAAATATGCTGCTCGAATTGTGTGAGCACAAACTTAATAGGTATTCTGAGCTTAAAATATTTGAATATAGAAGGGAGAAAAGGAAGCAAAAGCATTGAAAAAAAAGAAAAAAAATTTTTAAAGTGTATTATATTTCATAGCAAAGCTGTTAACGTTACTAATACTGATTATTTAAGTAAAATATCTGAACTGACTGTCACTCCTACCTTACCTAACCTAAGTTAAATATCACTCTATTATTGATTAGACCGAATCAGTTAAAACTTATTTTAAAATTTCTATGCAGCGGTTTGATTGAAGAAGAAGAAATTTTCTTTTTTTTTCAACAGATAAGGCAACTATTTATAATTCACAATAAATTTCTTTCCGTCCCATGAGAGCCCCAACGCATGCCACACTTTATTTATTCCGATTGAAAAACTTAAGGTATATGGCAATGCACATGGAAAGGCTCATACGTCTGGTTAAACTCTGTACAGAGTTTAACACAACTTTGCTTGTGATAGTTAGCGTATGATTAAAATCTGTCCATAAGAACAAAGTTTTCTGAAATGCTGTATAACGCAGAATTTGCCGTAACTTCATTAACTGCAATGTTTATGTCAATTTTAACAACACTTTTTTCTTTAACAAAGTATTGATTACATCATTCTTTCAGAAAGTTGGAGAATACACGAGATGAACTCAACTGTTTCTCTGGCATAGTTCGAGTGATTGATCCATAACTAAGCACTGAAGATTTTCCTCTGTTTGTAACAGCGTTTTGCTCTCACTTTTTAACAAAGCTTAGTTCTGTCTATAATTTAATTTGTTTCTGTCTATATAAAACTTTGACTAAACTCTTTTTGAGAGTTTTGACTAAGATATACCTTCTTCTGCTTCTTAAGAAAGTTTCACTCAGTTCTGTCTAAAATAAAGTTTGACTAAGCTCTGCCTGTTACAGAAATTAACGCACCCTTGTCAGTAAACAAACAGTAAACCTTGTCAATACCAGTTTTTTATTGAACCCTGTCTGTAAGAGACTTTGATTGATTTCATTTTATAACAAATTTTAATTTAAGTCATTGATTTAACTCTGTTTAAGTCCGTAGTTGATGAAACTCTTTGTTCTTGACAGGATCTATAACTTTCTCTGTAACAAGTTGATAATGAAAATTTACTTGATTTTATGTATTTCAAAACTTGGCTAACTTTGGCAGAACCGAAAATGATTAAAATTGCTGTTTAACCGCAGTTCATAAAACTAAGTTTAACAAGGATCATTGATTTTTTTCATTGCTAGAGTTCAAGTTAGGAGAAATTGAGTAAATCTTATCTACACATACAAGAAAGTAAAATCAAAGCCAGACTGCGTAGTATTCACGCCAAAAAATTCTTGCCTTAAAAAGCTTTAAACGAAGTTTGCATGGCTCTAGCAAAGTTTTTTGAAACTCTTTTTACAACAGAGTAAGTATGTTCCAGAAAGAGTCAAGTTTCAAGAAAACAGCTTAAAAACATTTTTTGTGACGAATTTCGCAGCAACTCTCTCGACACAGTGGTTGGCTTAATATTAAAGTTTATTTAAACTCAGCGCCCGTTTTAACAGCATGAAAATATTTTTTGTTTCGACATAACTTTTTTAATATACTTAAGAATTAAAACAAGTTCAAAATTGACAAAAAAAAAAATATCATCTTGAAGTGCACAATTTAGTGATTTCCCTTCGAAACTTAAAAAGGATCTTAAAAGTGCCCAATTTATTTTTAAAAAAGGTCAGAAGTCTTAAGAAAAGGTAAATGCTGCTGTACACTTGAAAGCACTAAGATAAAATTAGAATTCATAAGATATGATTTGCGTTAAAACAAAACCAAATTCCGCTAGAAAAAGGTTGTCAACTTTCAAAAAAAAATATCAACAAATAAAGGAGAGCAAATCCTTACTCACACACAAAAGTACAAAATCGTGTAAATGCGTAAAAATCCAATAAAAACAAAGGCAATCAATAGAAAAAACAAAATTCAGCATAAAAAAATGGAGACACAAAAAAAATAAACCATAAAGGAAATTGTTACAACAACAAAACAAAATATAAAAACAACATAAACAATGAAATCAAAAAAAAAAAAAAAAGAAAAGAACAACATGAGAAGAGCACAAAAGAAAGAAAGGACGAAAAAACGTGTCGTGCATCAGCAAAATGGAAAATTTTACACCAAAATAATTGAGTTTCATAGAGTTGGCAGTCATTTGTTATAGTTGTGTAAACTTTTGCTGCTGCTGTGTGTTATATATTTTTCTGCATCGCAGGCGTTTCCATGGAATTTAGAGTGGAACCTGTTATTTTTGTTATACAAATTGGTTGTTTTTAAAATAATTGGGAATGAAACAAGAACGTGTTGTAAAAGAATTATAAAACTACAGGACGTATGAGTAATATTTAATCACAAATATATTATGAAAATGTTAAATATTATAAAAAATAAATGTCAAATTTGAATCAAACACAAAGTGTGCCTTATTGAATAAGAAAAATAATTGTGAAAACATTGACAAAATCCCTTCAGTGAATTTTGGTCGACCTAAAATAAACAAACAAAATTATTCCTTTTTTTTTCAACCGATGACAGCCAAATCATTTGGTTGAGTGATATCTTTATATGAATTTACTCAAAAAGCTTGATAAATCTAAACATTTTCAATTAAGTTGCACTCGCAACACAAGCATACACTCACATGCATACAAACGTAATAGTGTCACATACAATTATACCACCTTCGTACAAAAGCATTTAAGCATGAAATAACAATGGAATGAAATCGCATCACATGGCATCACGATATCGCCTCACCGCTTTTATTTAACGCTACGAAGGACACAAAAGGCGGCAAAGTTTAAGGACATGGATGACAAGAAGCTGTGGCATAAGCATCATCAGCATCAGTCTTATGCGCAGTAACAACAGCAGGCGCAATAGAAATTAATAGCAAAAGTTCAATCAAATTGAAACAACAAAAAATAAAAGTTGTCCACTGAAGTATGAAAGATACGAAAAAATAGTCTTTGCTATAAGACTGGTGAAATTTGTTTTTCTATTCTTCAGGAAATTGAACAGATAATTTGATGTCCTTCCTGTTTAATGCTGTTTACTTATAAGTGCCTTTGTATTAGAAAAAATTGCCTTAACACACTCTTCACACAAACACACTTAGTAGAAAATAAGTTTGTCCCCAAATGTTAATCCCATGGTATTTGTTCTGGTAATTGAATGTTTTTCTGCCAAGGATGAAAAATTAGCAATGTGACAAGTGTTGCAGTGTATTTATCAGGATTTCAAAGCAATTTTATCTCTGTCGATTTTTGATTAAATTTGTTGATTTAATTTCATATTTTTTATATATTGACTTAATACTAAATCTGAAGTTTTCTGATGTTTAAAGTTTAACTTTTTGTGTTATAAAACTCAAAAATATATTTAAAAAGCATTCAATTCGCTTAGCTAAATAATTTATGTTTAAAGTTGCAGTTTTTCTCGAGTGGAGTTATCAGAAAGTTGTAAACGATATAAAAGATCTTCTCGGAAAACACTGTCAAAGTTGGTGTCTAAGGGATTTTGCTGAATTATGACACTGGAAACTATGAATTCGCTTTAAATTTTTGGTTATTATACACGCCTTTTTTATTTTGCGCTAGACAAACATGCCTTAGAACTTTGTAGCAATGCGTCTTGAAAGCTCTCAATAAATTAGCTTTCTTATGGAATCTAAGATTATTCTACAAGAAAGTCGAGCTGAAAATCAAGTTTTGTAGTAACTTAGTTTCTAAAATCTTAAACAGAAATATTTGGAATTTTGGGTTGCGCCATAATAAGCCTTTACTTTTGATTATAATTGTCAAATATACCTTGACAAATTCGCAGGCATTTGCGTGTTGTGGACCAACGGAAAAAGTTTATAACCTTTTCCATAATGAAACTACCGCTCCAACGACAAGCGTTGCTGCCGTTGACGATACTGCGGCCTTGTGTGGATCCCCTTTTTGTGCAGAAATCTTCTGAACACTTTGCACTGCTGATCACCTGCAAAAGAACATCGTTCAAGTAATTTGCTTTGATCTTTTTTCTTTATAAAATAAAAATTCTTAAAAAGTCCTTAAGGGGGGTAGGGTTTTGACGCTACATATTAGGCATGAGTTTAAAAATGTTTTTTAGTGATATGGTAAAAGTAAATTTATTTATTTAAAAAGCATATAAAAGTACAATATTTAAAGAGTATTCTGTGAAAATTTAATTAAAAAAATATTGCAAAATAAGCCATTGGCAACAAATTTCCGCGGACGCCTAAAAAAAAGGTGGTTTGCGGTGGACAAGATATCTCATCACGTTATCATCTGAAAAAAAAAAAAAACTTTCTTCAGCTTATAAGTTTTTCAAGGTACTGACGAAGGGTTTTCTTCTTTGACGATTTTTAAGATTTTGGCATAATTTTTAAGCCAAAAAACGAATTATTTTTTTTAAAAAAAAAAGCAAAAATCAGTATATTTATTATTGCAGAACTGGTTGTAATGAAAAAAAACCTTAGTCATTACCTGGTTTTATATGTATTAAGAGAGTGTGTCAAATTTCAAGAAAATCGGTCTCGTAGTTTTTGAGAAAAAGTGTCCATCGACTTTGAAAAGTTAGTTTCGAGAAAATCACGTTTAAAGTTTTAGCACTGTCTTTTTTTTTCATATAAGTACTTACACAGAATCATCGAGACTCAAGATACTGTATCATCGTCAGTTTTACTCCAATCGACCTCAAATTTCAACAATATACTTTCGAAACCTCCTTAAACAATTTTTGAATCAATTTCTACACCTTTTTGTGTCAGTATACAGGGTATGTACCTGTCGTATACTTAACATTTATTTCCATTTAAATTTATTTGCTAATTAAAAATCACTCATACGCCATGGTAACCAAATAAAATAATTAAAACGATAGCTCTTTTGTAATGACGAGCAGGAATTTATGGGTACGTATCTGACACAATTTCGCATTTTATATGCTGTCATTATAACAGCATTTATAACAATAAAAATAAAGCAATAACAATAGCAACAACACCAACAAAAATCGACTATAAAATATGCATGCAACAAATACAAATGATTTGTTTTCACTTAAATAGCTTACAGGCGCGCAAGCATACAAAAACGCTAACAACAATCAGAGAATAGAATAACAACAACAAAAAGGACAATAAAAATAGCAGAAGCAAACAAAAACCGAAGACATTTCATGCGCCAAACAATGAAATACAAAGAAACACTTAACCATTTTGCTATACTACATGTAAATGTGACTGCTAGCGTAGGTGCTGTGTATGTATGTATGTATGAGTGTTTGTATGAGTGTTTGTGCTTATAGTATTTATAGAGTAGTCTGCATTTCTACTACTATTGCTACTGCTGCTGTCGCTTGCATGTCAGGGTAACAGTTTTTATAGCGTGGCATTTTAATTTTTTTTTTTATTTTTCTGTGCTAAAAACGCTTAACACAAAATGATGACGTTGTGCTAAGGAGCCGCAGGAGATTTTTGTTTTCACGCCATTTTTGTGAAATTTTTTTATATATAGTTTATTGAAACACAAGGTAAACTATTTGGTTGAACAACTTAGTGCACAACAAATTTGTTGAAAAGAAATTTTTTCGGAAATATTGACAGACAAAATGGAATTGGGGCTAAATTTTATATATTTTAAATGAAAAATTGTGCAATAACGTTTAGGGTATTATTAGTTATACTTAACGAAAATTTATTTTCAATTCTATACAAAGAATATCAGATTGATATCGCAGTATTCATAGTCATATACATAATGATATTACACAAAAAGAAATTTTTCTGCCTTTTTTTTCATCCTAGTTTACACCATTTTCTCTAAAATATGTCTAAGTTTTTAAATCACCCATAAATTTTGGAAATTTTTTCCTGAAATGGAACTAAGCTTTATATGATACATTTTTGAGCAGGCAAAATCGCCCAAAAAAGAAATCACGAAAAAAAAATATGCAAAAAATAATAGAAATAATTCCGAGAAATATGAAACCATTTGTGACCAAAACTTTGATCATAATAAAATTGCTGATCCGATTTTATACATCTTCCATTATTTTGGAAGGTTCTTTGTCGTTTTTGATTTGTAAATAGTTTTCCCCAAACAAACATGTTCCAAATATTAAAATGGAAAATATACTCAGAAAATTTTATGTAAAAATTGCCCAAAATTTATATCCTCTTAACATTTTAACATGGGTTTTTTATGCCATTTTTTATTTATTTTGTAGATTAATAATTGAAATGAAAAATGATCCAAAAGTAGCATGAAAAGCGCATATTCATTTCATAAAATATTAAAGGAAAATCGACGAATAATAAAAAAAAAAAAAAAAATAGCTCAAACAAATATTGATAAATCGAACTTAGGCAATTATCAATCGTATCAGTATTTTTGCTCCAAATATATGTTGAAAAACTATACATTATCTACGAAAATTCTCTAAAAATTAATGGAAGAATAACTTAAAGATAAAAAGAAAATCGTTTACTAGTGATCAACAACTTTTTGCGTATATTTTGTTGCCCAGTGTAACTGTTACTTATGCAAATTTTTTTCCTCACATAATAAAAATCATACTAATGTTCAATAAACATGCAAAAATTCTTAAAGAAACCTTTAAAGCAAACAACAAAGAAAAAATTCGCAACAAAAACAGCTGTTTAGCAATTAAACAGGACCTTAAACATCATTTCAAAAACAAAAAATTATTAAATGCGAAAGGCATTGAAAACAAAGAGTGCGCTCAATATGAAATGCATAATACTTAGTGTGTGTGAAAATAGAAAAGAATGGGAGAGAAATCAGCAATACAAAAGTAGGTTGCAGCTGAAATTCTTGTTTTTGAACCAATTTACAGCTGTTTGTAGCCTGAGTTTGTATGTTTATTGTTACAACAACGAGCAGGCCAAGGACATGGTCAATGATATTTTATTCACATTGTTATTTCAGTCTATGTAATAAATGCCTGGGCAAAAAAGCCTTTAGGTCTTTCCAAGGTAGATGCTGAATTTCGAAGAACATTAAGTGAATTTAGAGCATTAAATTTAAGCAGTTCATTGTAGTTATGCATTTTAGCGATATACCATAGTTTCATATAATGATATTGAGGTTGCGTATACAATAAGATACACAAAATTTAATGGACAATAAAAAACAATGTTTACATAAATTGTAGGCATTATTAGTTTATTATATGTGACAGGGTCCGAAAATAAGTTTTCGAAAAAAATGACTTTGAAGTTAAGAAATAGATTTTGATGCGTCTGAACGTTTTTTTTTGGCTTGAATATATAATACTGAATTTTAATATCTTTACATATTTTCATGAATTTTTTTCTGTTTTGCAAAATATGCATACCGTACCAGGATATTGAAATTTTTGCCATTATTACTCTCATATATTTTTCATACTCGGTACGTTTATAAACAGTCTAATTATAACTCGACTTATCACTTCTTTTCTATGGCTTTATTGCGACCACAACGGTCTAATTGTGATTTTGAATTAAGAAAAAAAACATAACTTTCTTTTTTATTTGGAAATTTTACTCCTTGAGACCAGATGAATGGATCAGTAAAACTTTGAATCGTATCCTATCCTATTACTGAAGATGTAAATTTGCTTGAAACATAAATTTCTAAAATTTATTTTTTTAACTCTTTGATTTTATATACCTAATGTAATTTTTTGTCGTTAAATCCGAAACTGACATTAATTTTTCACTTCCTCTTTTTGAAACAAACAATCAATATGTGTATTATATGTTACGTACACGACAGCAGTAACCTAAATTACATGGAAAAGAATTTTTAAACAGCTAAAACTTTAGTAAAAATAATGGCAATTTAATTCTCTTAGCATCGGTTTTAAGTAGATAAAGTTTTGAAATCTTAAAAAATAAATTTTGAACTTAATAATCAATCTTTCTGTCATCTACAAAAGTTGAACTTGAAAAACTCTCAATTTACAAAAAAAAAAAAATGCCATAAAGTTCAATATATTTTCTAAACAAAAAAAAAGTGTTGAATTTTTCATTACAAATGAATTCAATGTTCATCATACGCCTGGTGAACCTGATTTTGACTTATCGCTACTCAGCACGTATGTGTTATCACTACATACACAACATCGCACAGAGATACACATACTATAGGTACAAGCACGCATATCATAAATCACTGGCACTGTTGTTGTTTGCACATTGCCTTTGCATATCCTATATTGTGTGTGTACTTTTCTTTTATTCACTATTTTTTCTACTTGCTACCGAAATGAGAAAATTAACCCCAAGCCTTACACTAAGAAAATATTCCCAATCAATTATTGATAAAAAATTTACCTATGCTATTTAAAATGGAAAATTTTTCTTTCATAAAAAAATTGTTCAATCATAGAATCCTGCAAGTAAAAGCTTTAATTTAGGTCTAGGATTAATCTTAAAATTATTTTCAATTAAGTCATTCATTTAGCAAAATAACTAGTGCAATACGTATAGTCACCAAAAGCATTGAAAAAAAAGACTTTTAAAAAAAAAATCTTATGCATTTTAAAATCAGCTGCAAAGTTGCCATGTTTTCATGGAACTGCTTTCCCATGTTCAAATATCAATATTGATCTATTTCGCTTACTATATTCCGCAAATATTTCTCACCGTGTCATGATGGGTTTACTACAGAAGATGAAGAAATAAATTTCTACTTAGAATGCGTAGCAAGTAGCCTCATCAATTTTGTTGCAACAACAACAACAATATTATGGTCACAATCAGTCATTAGCTGGCAGTGTAACCAAATCCAGTAGAATGAAAAAGAAAAAAATTGTAGTTTGTAACTCGTAGCAACAAAGACATCAGTTACCACGAAGCGAGTATTGATGATGTCTTTTTTTGTTGCTCCAGCTGCTGTCTTTTACTGCTATGCACATAAAATTCCACGTACACCAATACAAACAAACAAGCAGCAAAAGCAACAACGGCAGCCATACATAATCAACATAATAACGAGACAACCAACAACAGCCCACCAACAAGCAGGTTGTCACACTCACCACCCATGTGATCTATGTGATGTATTTGATGATAATGATGATAGCGTTGCTAGTTGTATTTAAACTCTACAGCTTGAGGACAATATCAAATGAAGTATCGTTTGAAGAAACCAGAGTTTGTGTGTTATCAACAAAAAAAGAAAAAATTAAGAAACAAATTTCACCTTTATTCGTTCAAAATTTCCGACGATCATTTGCCATTTAACGGCCACTTTTGTTCTATGTAAAATATTTTTATTGAAACCTATCTGCTCTTGCCAGTTACACTCGGATGATAATAGTTGAATAAAAATAAGTTTTTTGTGTCGTTATATTATAACTTTAAGCACTTGAAGTGCCAAGCTCGCTTTTTTTGTACAATACTTATTTATCACAAAAAGTTTCAATACCGATTTTGGTGGTTTTAACTTGAATACCTTATTATGGGAAGTGCCACGGTCTCATCTCAAATTCCCGCGCAATTTAAATTTTTGAAGAAACATATGAACGCGCTTTACATATTGAGTGAATTTGAAATCACGGTTTTGCTCAAAAAAATATAATGTTGCACTCAGAGAAAAATGGAATTGCAAATTTGAAAATTTTATTTTTTGATTTAAACGCGCAAATTTTGAAGTTGATAATAGTAAAAATTATCTTTTTCCTTTTATTTTTAACACAAACAACTTAAAATTCATTTGTGTTTGTAAGGTATTGAAACAAATATCTTTTAACTTGACTTCAATTGTTAAAAATTCAAATTGCTTTTTGCAGTTGTAAAATACTTAAAATTACAATTTTTAGTTTAACATTGATCACTTTGAATCAAATATGAAATCACTTTAAATCAATGTGAATTCTTTTTGAATCATAATCAAAATTTTTCTCTTTGATGTGAAAATTTTTGGCTTTGCAGTGAATCATAGGCGTTTATGGTAGAATCAAATATGAAATCATTGATTTTTTCCCTAATTTTACACAAAAATTTATAAGCTTTAAACTATTTTGGGCTTACTGAACCTTCCCATATTAAATAGAAAAAATTAAGTTTAGGGGTTTTCTTGTAGTAGAGGTGTCAAACCCTCTTATCGAAATGCGTCCACTTATGTCTTGTTCCTGCCCAATTCATTCGCAGTATGTGAAATTCCGTTGCATAGCCTTGTACAACTCTCGTTGTTCAGCGTTATAAAGTTATTTTGTTTTTTGTACAAATTTGCACAAATTGGCACAAATCTCTTTAATTTTTTGTATGTATTTAGTATTTGTATAAAGTTTGGTTGCACTTACTCAAATTGAGAACTCGATATGCGTTCCAAAGTATTGACAAGGCGTGGCACCTCCGTAGCCTGCATAATGTCAAGATATGACAAAAACAAGTTTTATAAAAAATTTATTAAATTTGACTTAGTAATTCTTGAAACAGCGTAAACTTTGAAGTTTTTTTTATTTCTAGTGGTCGGAAGACGTGTCCGTTAACCGATTTCGCACATTTTTATTCGAAATATGTACAATTGATGTAGTCTTGCATCAAATTTCAACAACTATTTAGCTTGGTTTTTCCGTATTCGTGATTTTCACATACGGATAGATTACACTGATCGCGAATATACTTATGCGTTTTTTCAACACTTGTCTTAACAAACATAAGATCGAAATGAATTGTAGAGTAAAATATAACATAGTTAATCGGTAGCTTATCGATACCCAAAAGTATCACTGAAGAATACCACAATTCTAATGCAACTACTCGCATAAGGAAAATATCCATTAAAGCCGCTATTCAATGTGAATCACACGAACATTCTTTGACTTAAAACTAATACTCCCACACAATGCTTGCTTGTGCTCAAATTCATAACACTTACTACCACCACCATCACATGTATGTTTTGAATATAGAATTTCTTGTTACGTTTATGTCCCATAGTATTTGTTTGGCGTTGCCACCTATTTACAAGAACTACATATGTTTTCTTTATAATTTGTTTTTATGCTATTTATTTTCTCATTTCATTTGCAACATCTTTAATGTTTTATGTCTTTTTCTATGCCTGCTCTTTTGTCTGTCAATTTGTGCGTATGGTGGGCGTTAAATGGGGCGTCAGTGCCACATGTAATCATTTTCTTTTGTCTCGTTACCTTCTGTTGATTTATTTTTTCTTTATATGCTGTCGCTTCGAATGTCAAAGCAGTTTATTTTGCTCTCATGTGATTTTCTGGAAAAATTATTCCCTATGGTTTACATTTCTTGTTGAAAGCAACATCCTTTTTTGTCTGCTTTTTGCTCTCAATTTCATCGCCTGTTGTTTTTTTATTTATTATTATTTTGCTATTATTTTGAAATGTTTGTACTTTTCACGAAAATTCCCCTATGGTAGATTTTGCGTTATTTTTCATTAACTTTGTAACTTTATATGTTGTTGTGCATAGCCTTAAATTTCATCATTTAGAGTGTTTATTTTTGGTTGTGATATTTTACACTGACGCAACACTAATTAGATTTACTTGGAAATGATGAGATTTTGTTTTGATTGCGAAAGCACTACTCAATTTTTGTTTTTCTGCATTCATGGCAGAAAAAGAAAAATACTGATTATATTATAGGTAAATAGCCTCTAGCTTTTTGCAGAACTTCCTTCTACTATAATGTTCCGTAAATTTTTCCTATACGAGAAAAATCATTTGCACCGAAATTAATAAAACCATTAGGAACTGCAACATTTTTTTTTTCAATTACTTAAACAAGGAAAAGGACATTTTTGCTTAAAAATGCTTCCTTGTGAAAGAAAAAAGTACACGTAAAATAAACAAATTTAAACTTTAATTTTTTTATTTATAAAAATGTTTATCGTGTCCTTATTTTCGTGTCCTTATATTCACCCCTAAAGATGGCACGTTTTTTATGGGCAATCGCTAAGTGAATAAAACCAAATATAGGCAGTTATTAAATTAAATTCAATCCTTTGATTATAGTTGAAAAAGTAACTCTAAAAATCTTGAATAATCGCCAAAAACTAAAAAACCTAAAAAATAAATTGGAAGTGTTGGCCAAGTAAATTTTTAGTAAAAATTTGTAAGATTTTTCTTAAGGAAATAACGCTCAATATCTGATAACCTTATTTTTAGATAATTTTTAAGTGCGACTATTTGCATTAAATTAAGGTAATATATGTATTTCATTAATGGCGTTACTTTAATAACTTTTTTTATTTTCTCTCGACATTAAAGAAGAATTGGTCAAAACAACTTTTTCTTAATTTTACAGCCATTTTCTTATTTTTATTCTTAACTCTCATTTTGCACTCACTGGCTTGGAGAGCTTAAGCTTTTCCAATAATTTGAGCATTAACGAGTGTACATTCTATGCAATTTTCATAGCGCAGACTATAAAATAAATATCGCAAATTCATGCGTGCTGCATCAATGAATAAAAAAATCCTTGCTATTCATTAATTTCATTTTAAAGAGGCTTAAAAAATATGTCACCGTATTCATGTCGCTTCTTAAAAATATTTTAATTTTTAATATTAAAATGTGAATTTTTTTTTTTTTTGCATAATTCGCGTTCTTATGCGGCAGTGACATTTTTAACTTAAATTATCATCCCAATAATGTCGCAACGCCGCTTCCTGTTTCATTAATTTTTAATATTTTTCCTTTTTTTATTCGAGCCATCATCATTGTCAGCTCAAGCGTATGAGTTGTCAATTTTAATAAAAATTCAACGCATCCTGCCGATTGTGTGTTGCTGCAGTGTCTGTCGACTGATCGATGTTGTTGCCATAGCCATTGCATCGTTTTCATTCTCATGTGTATAAATTTTAATAACACATCCGGAATTTTTTCGCTTACCGCTTCTTTGCACGTCCTTCAGTGTTTCCTTAAGCCAAGCTTCCAACCAACATGCTGGTCCATTATGCACTTGTTTTTTTGTATTGCTGTCACAATTGCAATCGTTGCAATTTTTTGCTGCATATTATTTATATAGCGGATAAGGTAATTGTTCGTTATGCCGTCATAAAGTGGCATTGGGAATTTTTTAACTTTTTGTGTATATTGTGAAAATTTGTTCGTTTTGCGAGTGTGACGAGATTGTGCACATTGGCGCTACGCTTAAGTGTTTGTGTCTTTAACGCTTGTGTGCTTTTTCCAGTTGCCATGAAACAATCACAATCAGCACTCGACTTTTCACCAACACTTTCACACACTCACATTGAGTTGCTTTTCGCACATTCTCACATTTAAGCTGATGTATTTTTATCTTGAACTTTTTCTGTTATCGTTTGAGTACTCGTATATTCCAATAATTTTTCACTATATAACTATTGTCCTTAGCTCTTGCCAGCTCATCTATTTGCCTGTTTTCTTTTTTCATTTTGCTTTATTCTCTTGTAGCATCATTCGGTTGTCATTTAAGTACGATTGAATGTCAACGTTTATTTTGACATTTTCTTCTTTAATCCTTCGATTGAATGTGTGATGGCTTTAAATTGTTAAATATATACGCTCAATGTTGTTATAAATGATAGCGTCTAAAAGTAGATAGAGAATTTTGTTTTTAAAAAATATTTAATATTCAAATAACTGGAAAATTTTGAAAAAAAGGAGGATCAGCTTCAGAATTAACCTTTAATCGGTTAAATATTGACCAATAATAAATAGTTAATTGTGTACCAATTATGAATTTTTTTACCATATACTCTTATCGCGCCTCCAAAAACTATACACCGTTTCGTATTAGACTTTTGTATTAAAGCTGTTCAGAAATTTCATACAAGAATGTGCACATAAAATGTTGCATACTCTTAGGCTGCTTTAAAAATTTTCAATTTAAACTACCATCATCGACAAAATATATTTTTAGCTTAACAGCCATCAAAATTAATTGAATTTTCATTTCTTTCTCTTTTTCTCTCGTATCGCAGTCCACAGTATTGATTAAAACCGAACCGGATGCATCTGGTCAACAACAGCAGCAGCAACAATCCAGTAATGCCAGCAGCATCAGCTCAACCACCGCAGGCGGCGGTACTCCTGGCGGTGGCGGCTCTATAACCACAAATGCGGCAACATCTGCCACAATAGCCGCCATCAACTGCAGCAACAACAGCAACAACAATCTTAATATTAACACAAGCCAAAGTCAATCAATAGCAACAGTTAATGGCAGTACAATCGTAGGCGGTAGCACTTTAGATACAACCAACAACACATCATCGGCAACAGGTGGAACAGCATTAGCTGTGAATTCTGTTAACGATATGCTTACACCAACACAACAACAGTTGATAAGCATCAGTCAACAGCAACAGGGCGCGGTAGTTAGTTCACCGCTAAACGTTGGTGCCGGTGCCGCTGCATGCAATGTAACTGCTACATCAGCTGCTACCGGAACATTGGCCACATCATGCAGCACTACATCCGTCGGTCATTTACCTGCAGTTCTTTCCGCGCCAAATGCTGTTGTTGCCGCCACAAGCTCCGACAATGCTCTCGTACCATCATTGGTTGGTGGTCTACCAGGCTCTGGTGCTTTAGTTCCTGTTGGTAACTCCAGCACCGTTGGCTCACAAACTACATCACAGGTGATCGCTTGTCTGAATGCTGCCGCCAGCGGTATTATGACATCCGCCGTGCAGACTGCGCCGGTCGCTACGAGTCTCACGTCAGCTCTAGTCCAACATCAGCAACAACAGCAGAGTCTCATCGATAGCAAGAATCAGCCAAAGCGTTTGCACGTCTCAAATATTCCGTTCAGATTTCGTGATCCCGATTTGCGCAACATGTTTGGGGTGAGTTCAAGGAGATTTTTTCCAAAGCAAAATATGTTACGTTTACATGTTTCTTTTTCTTTTTGTCTCTCCCTTAATAAATTTTTTATGTTGACAACTTTTTTTAATGTTGCTGTTAATGTGTTGGCGCGCCTGCAGCAATTTGGCACCATTTTGGATGTAGAAATTATTTTTAATGAACGTGGCAGTAAGGTGAGTGTACAACATTTTTAGCATACATTTGAAAGAACGAAAAAAAAGACGACATACTTCTAGGGGCTGTTTTTAAATTGAAAATGACACCAAAAACAGCAAGGAGACAATTTTTAATAGCTTTTTTCTAAGAGCCTTGCAAATTTCTTGCTTGCTGTGTGTGTTAAATTTTAATCATATTTCTACTAACAACATTTGCTACTTAATTTTTGAAAACAAAACTGAAGGCACTCTAAAAGTTTGCTCTACTTGGTGCTATGTACATAAATTTCAATGCTATGTGTCATTTTTTGTTAAGAAAGTTGTAAAAAATTGCAATTTATTCAGTCTATCAACCTGACCGAGCTTATCAAATAGTTGACACTTAAAACATTTCTATTGCCACAATAAAAAAACATGAGAACTAAAATGAAACCTACAGCATAAATTGGCTCAGTAAAATGCAACTTCTTCAGTTAGCATGATACAAGTGTTGGTAGTAAATTTTACTAGGGTTCGCACTTAAAAGTGGGAGTCGAACGAAGAACAATTTGTTGTCAAGTAACAACATGAGACATGAGTACAAACTTTGCAGACATGATGCTGGAAATGTTGCAGAGAAATGCAATAAATTGACGAAGCAAAAACTAAGAGAAATGGGGATGGTAAAACTTAAAAAAGAGGCGTTCCTTTGCAAAACAACTTTTAGTTAAGATAAAAAAAAGGAACTGTAAAATAAAGATTTTCTTTCTCCGCAACAAAGACAGCAGTGAAGGCAACTTTGAACTCTGAAAATTTACAAACTCTTGGTTTTTTGTCAATTTATTTCAAAGTATTTTCTTGCATTATTTTGCAGTTTTCGTACTGATTTTCTTTTTTCGCTCTACTTCTCTATCTCTCGTTTATGTTTTTTAGTAGAAAGTTATCGACTTAAGTTTTGTAGATCAACTTCAACTTAGTGCTGAACCAAAAAAAAAAAAAACTTTGAATTTGTGGATTCTCTTAAAATGTACATAGATTTATATAAGAGACAAACCAACAAACATACAAACATGTGTATGGTAATACTATATAAGCAATGAGTAAAATGCTTTGTTAGCAGTTTTTTCTATGTTTATCCACAAAGAAATTCAAATAAGAAAACTGGAAAACTTTCCACAGCTGAACAGAAAAAACGACTGGTTTGCATATGATTATTTGTTAGTTTTTGGCATGAAAAGTTTTGTGGATGAAAAAAGTTGTATAGGTTTTTACTCAAATTACTTTTTTACGGTTTGATTATAGTCTTTTTGTCTCCTTAATTCTCAATATTTTGCTTTTAAAAAAGTAAATCATCTATCAAAAGCAAGCGTTTTTCGGTCCTGTTTTGCATCGATTTTATTTATTTTGAAAAAGTATTCATAGCGGCTACAAATTAAACCTATATATTATTTAAGAATACTACTAACTTAAGTATAATTTTCTACTAGGCGTGTCTCAAAGCACATCACACTTGTCCAATTTAACTTCAAAGTTTGGTAAACTGAATAATGGTGAAATAAATTGCAATATCGTCTTAATGCTAAGCCACGGTCTAGGATTATCTGACACATATTTTAAAGGAAATTAGCTGTAACAAATAAGATCTCAGTTTTACAATTTCTTGATGAGATGAGCTGTCTGCAATATTGTCTAGTGATAGCAAATATTGACTTTATAAATCGATGTGCAAAATGTTCACAGAATTAATGCAAAATATTTATCTAAACTTTCATTTTCCCATTAAATTTTTTTAATAGCATTAAGGAAAATCCCTTTTTTTTTTTGTTTTACCGCCAAGTGCTTGTGTAACAGCATCAACTTCTAAGTAGTTTTCTTGCCCTTGGTAAAACGAAATGCTTTGTCCATAAAATACTTCAAATCTGAAATAAAAAGCGACATTTGAACGTAGACAGTTTGATTGACAGTAAGTAGAATAAAAGCTGTAGGAGTAAGAAAGAGCAGCTCCTAAGATTGCAATTACTTTTTTTTTATCTAAATAGAAACAGTAAAAATTGTTCATTTGCTACAATTTTCCAACGATTGCTTTGCACTTAGCTGAGCATTCAGTTGTTTTCTCCTTTTTGTGCTGTTGTCCTTTACAGTTTACTACTGTTATATTTCAATTTTTGTTCTTTATGCTATTTGAAATCTTGTTACTTTTTTGCAACAAAGCTATGTGCCAAATAAAACCTTAAGCTCAAAATTGTACTTATGAAAAGCTCTTACCAAAGATACGCTGTTTTGTATACCCATTTCTTTCTGAGCCAAACACAACAATTCTTCACTTTGTGTGTTAGCTCTTCGTTTTATTATCTCGCTTGCTATCTTCTGAAAAGTGCAAAGTTTTCAAGTGAGTCCTTTTAAAAATTTTCTCTTTTTCACGTGTAAAGCAATTTTTCTTTTATTATGCTTGGCTACAAAGCAAAGCGTAGTTTTACAAATGTAACATAAACGTGTATCTCTTATTTCTCGTTTAATGTTTTGCTGTCAGACGACGACGACGACAAGGTACTACATTGTAATACTATTTTAGTTGATTTAAAAGATTTACCAGCAGCTTTTGTAAATGAAAATTTTGCTTTGTAACTCGGACTTTTTATTTGTCAAGTAATGGATTTGATTTTCATTTTTTGCATTTAACTTTATTTTTTAAAAAATTTCAACTTGAATTTTCTGACTTATTTTAATTTATATTTTATTCAAAGCAGTTCAGTTAAAACTCAAAAAAATTTACAAAATCAAATATTTTTAATTTTATATCACTTAACTATCGTCAAAACTTAACTATCCTATCAAATTCTTTGGAATACATAAAGTTATCCTGCTGTGACACACTTTCCAAAATCCTTTTGCTGTCGAAGTAAATTAACCTAACTTAGTTTCCATGTAGTTTCCACACATTTTAATTTACTGCAATTCTTAGAACAATATCGACATGCATAATAACCACAAAACAGCAACAACTGCTGAAACAATTAAATGCCTTAACTTGTTCACATATGAATTTGCAAATTTCATTCAAAAACAAATCTAATAAAATGCCTTTTTCGACAGGCAAATAAAATCCTATAAGAAACTACTATGTGTACATCAACAAAAAGCACAAAATCTTTAAAATCCAATAATAAATCCTGCTTCCATGTATTTGCTCTTTTGTTTGTCTGCCATTTTGTATGTGACAAAAGAAAATTCTTTTGTAAATTGTTTTTATTCGTTTTATTCACTTTAGCTACGATGTCCTTAATTCTGTACTGTCCTCTTCGTATGCAACTTTGACCTGATCGTATATTTAAGTTTCCTTCCCCAACTGGTATCATCTTTCTCACTCATTTTTAACTAGTTTCAAGTTAAACTGAAATACACTTGCGGCATTTCAAATAACATTTCTTAAATGCCCTCAAATGTGGTCACCCACCAACTAGTAAAAATGGTACAAAAAATTTGAACAGGAATGAAAAACTTAGTTATGATATTAGGTTGATATTTTTTTAGTTGTTTGATATTTCTTACTGATCCTGTGTAAAACAAGTGTAGGTGCCTTTAAATAATAGAGAAAAACTACATTTTATTATTATACATGCTACCGGCTTAACTAGCTATTAGGATAAACTAGTTTTTTCTAGGCCAAACTAGTTAATTTGAATGCCTAAAGGAATGCAATTTAATTTTAACACAAAAGCACTGTGGATCGCGAAGCCGGTGCTATAGACTGAACCGCGGCCGAAGGTGTTAGACATATTGGAGGATGTTAATCCTGAGCTGTGGCCGAAGGCCGCCCACTTACCCGTACTGACCACTTGCCAAGTATTCAATAAAATTTATAGTTTTATTGTCTTACTTCGCTACTGCCTTAGTTTTCGCTAGCCACAGTGCTTTTGCATTAAGATTTCATTGCATATCCTTAGGCTTAACGGTAACTAGTTTGGTCAGTAACATATATAATGAACATACAAATGCCTGAGTACATCCAAATTTCGTACTGCCGAATAACTTCATGATTCTTGAAGAGCGCTCTAAGGTAGACTTTGTATATGTTACCAGCCAAATTAATTTTAATATAAAAACTAGTTTTTCTAGGCTAAACTTGTTGATGTGTATGCCTAAAAGTGTGAAATGAAACTTTATTGCAAAAGCACTGTTGCTCGCAAAGCCTGTGTTGGACATACTAGATGACAATATCAGGATGTAAATATTGACCGAAGTCCACCCACTTACAAGTCAAATGCATTAAGATTTCGTTGAATATTTTTAGGCTTAATGTAACTAGTTTGGCCTAGGAAAAACTAATTTTTCTAAAAAACTCCCGGTAACATATGTCTATTGCTAACACTGAATATAACAGATGACATGTACCTATTACACTACACCCGATTACTTTTCGTTATGCATTGTGAGATTATTGTAGTACTTCAATTGAGGTATGAGAAATACTCGTACTATCCAAAAAAGAAACTATTCTACGAAAACAAATTTTTTTCCGCATACCCATGTGAAGGTGAAATCGCCCTAATTTATCGAGGAAAACTTGTAATGGACATTTGAAGTGCCAAATACATGATCTATGTTTTTTTTCGGAAAGTAATGCAAAAATATTTCCGTACCTCAATGCATTTTTATTTGGCTTTTTACACATACATATAAAGCATCGATACTTCAAAACCTGCTCAGGCAGTGACAGGGAACACATGCTGACAGTTATGCACATATAATTGTTGAAGCACCCATTTTTTTCTTTTTTTGTAGGAACTTTTAAAATTTTCATCTTTTGTTTTTTTTTCTTAAATTCTATTTTATTTTGTTGGCTTTTATTGAATGTTTCTGTCTTGTGTTTAATGTGCATGGCAAGAAGTTGAAGAAACCCCCACTTAAAATTTCTATATATGACATGAAATAGTTTTTGAAGAAGAAAGACTATGAGAAAAACGTGCAGCATTCAGACGCATATGTGCGGTTTGTATGAGAATTTAAGCATCCCTAAAATATGCTACGAAAATTCACATTGAAAAACAAAGCTGCAATGTATGTTAATTTTTGTTGCAACTTTTAGGGGCTTTAGAAAAATATATGAGCTTTGGGTTTGAGCTGAAAACTTAAATTTTTTTTTAATGTTTTTTCTATAAATGCGTTTGATATAAAATTTTAATAAAAACGCTTATCTTTAAAAAATTTTACCTTTAAAAATTACCACATACCTTTAAAAGTTAATTGCTAATGTAAGAAGCACTTAAATAATTACAATGCTTTGTTGTACATACTACATATAATATATAAAACGTTTTCACAGGCTGGCCATTATCTTTTATGGTATGTGCTTTTATTTAAAAATGTATAATTAAATAAACAGCGCGCTCATTTTAAACGAAGTAGCAACAGTCCTTATATTTCTCTACAGCTTACATACAGAGAGATCAAAAAATTAAATTCATATGCCATTATATTTGCATATTTTTTGGCTATCAAAAAATTTTATTAAAACATTTTCTATAGCAAATATATAACAGCTTTTGTACAGCTTCAACCACACGTTCAATGATTTAATTAATTTGTAGAACTTTAAAGAAGCTTTGAAACCTACAAGTTCAAGGGTGCGGCAAAACACCTGCTGCGGCGGCAGCTGCTCCTGCATTGTCTTCCCTACAGAAGACAAGAAAATCTTGATTTTCAACTGTCTTCATCTTTACAATGGAATTTCTTTTATCTTGAGGCAATTTTTTCTAATTTGACAAAAAGTTTTCTTTCACTTTTTCACGCTTTCATCTGTCTCGTTCTATCGCAGTTTGAAAAGTTGCCTTGTATATTTTGGTTTTACTTTCGAAATAGGGCGCAAAGTCAAACGCATTTAATATTCTGTCTTCTTGCCTATGTTGTTATGTTATTATCACATTTCACTATCATCAAGAGGCTGGTAGCATATAAATGTTGTTGTTTCTTTCTTTGTTACACATTCCTGTCGGCAGCTAAACAACATACCATACCATATACTTCGAAAGAGAAATGTCGTGGGGCATCAATTTTAACTTTTGGCAAATTTGATAATTACCCTCAAGGGAGCTTAAAATATATTACGCAAAGGAATGGTAAAATAAATGTGAGGCTTATGTTAGTAATTCAGGATATTTGCCAACTTTTCATCATCATCATAAATGTGGGTAAACACAATTTTTTGTAGACTTGGGTTGAAAATTAAAAATGATAGTTTTATTTCTTGTTGACAGATATGTAGCTAAAATTATTTATCATGTTTTAAGTGCTATTTACTTAAATTTGTATTATACTTTTTAGATTTAATATGTTAAATACAGAATTTCAAATTAAAGCTCTTATACAGTGGCTGTTATATGAAATGTCTCTTTTTAACAGAATCGGTCTTTTGTAGCTTTTGTGCTCCAAATTCGTTATAAACAGAATTTTTGTAAGTCAGAGGCTGTAATAGAAGGTCCTTCAAAAATTATCTCATAATTCTGTTGAGAAAAAATTATAATGGAGGGAACCTGCAAAGCCTTTTTCATTACCAAAGCTCAATGAACGCAGACCTAAAAATGTTTATAAACAAAATGAAACTCTGCAATAACATCTTTCTGCTTGATATAAAGAAATCTTACTATATTTTTTTATGTTGCATACATTTAAAGAGTATGTAATTCCACAGTATACTATGCTTTGCAATAGAATCATTAATATGCACAAATGAATTAAGTCACTTTAGCTCTGTACCTACTCTATGCACAATAATATGCTGTGCGGAATGCATTATATGCTTTTACTACTCGTACTTCTACCTCTTTTTTCTCTACTATACTTGTTAGTTCCTCAGTTTCAGGATAACAACTGCATCCTTTTATAACTTTAGTTATAACAATTTGATATGATATATTCATGCTGAGTACAAAAGCACAAAATTGTGCTACGTTGTCTGTTCTTTTTATTGTAATTTAATATTGGTGTAGATATTTTTATGCTTTATGCACTCAATGTTTAAGTTGTGCTTTTCAATGAAAATATCTAACAAGGAGGAAACACTAGATGACTTCTAAACCATTTAACTCTCATGTCAAGAATGATGTTTCTGATGTAAGGGGTTTTCAAATTTGAGGTATCTTTTTTAATTTTCCGATAATAAATTCTGCCTCTCTGATCTTAAACTGAACCAGTTTCTCAAATTTATCATGAATAAGCATGGTTTGTCGAAGCATCTTCTCTACCGTATTTTGAAAGAAATTTTCTTTGAAATTCTGAATAACTTTCACCATATTTAAAATAATTTTAAATATTAAAATATGTTGCTCAGTCGTATAGCGATCCATTTTAATTAAACGGATTGTATTTACTATTTAAAAAGTTACCTCAAATTTGAACACCCTTTACATAAAACCATGTATCAATGCTTTGTATGTACCATGAACATTTTACACAATTTAATTCTGTGTACATTATATGTTTTTTTTTTTTTTTTTGACAAATCAACACAAACTCTTTAATTATTAAAGTATACTACGGATATGATAGCATTCTGATTGTATCACAAGTTATGCTAATACACCATCGTAACAAAAACTTTCGAATTATTACAAATATAAATAAAAATAAAATTTTTTTCTAATATCCTTTTTTCTGCAATCATGAATTGCTCACTTTTGCTACCTATACAATTTCGAAAGCTTTTCAAGTACTTCATTTAATTTCTTTATTCTTCATTTATTTATTTTTCTTACACTTTCTTTACGTTTTTGCAAAGTTTGCAACCAAAACTTAATAAAAATTTAATAACAAAAAAGAAACTATAGAAACTTCTAGTCGGAAATTGATTTATTTCCTTGTTGTTATGTTGCTAGCATACTTCAAAGCGATTTTTAAAGTAGCGCCTGCAGTGCTCTCGTTGCATGTTTACGCAGTGATTAACGTTGCCGTGGGTTCTGTCGCATCTTTTGATTATTTTCTGGCTCTTTTTGTCTTCGTTATTTGAATTTTTAGCTATTAGAAACTTTTGTTTTTCAATGGCTTTTTCCTTTGATCTATTTTGTACAAATAATTTGCTTTTGATGAACTATTATCGACATACAACTCGAAAAAAAAAAATAAAAATTGACAATATTGTTAGATGAAGTGTGTATTTGTTTATCTTAAAAATTAAGTAAAAGAATATTGAAGTTTCAAAAAACTATTCATAGTCGTCTTTGTAGGGCCTACTTATAAAGTCATAACTTCTCTTTAACCAAATATCAATCAAAAACCAAGAGCAAGTAATTCAAATTTAACTAAAAAGTTACCCGATTTTTATAGAAATACCTGCATATAAATCAAAATAAAGTTGCTAATGCAAAAAACAGAATAGCCTTGTGTGACATGGTAGTCTCTTACCTATGACTTTACTTTATACATAACTTTTATTTAAACCTATTTCTGTGAACTCTTTAACAGCAACTTAATCCAACTATTTTTTACAATTCTTCTACTTTCATGTATTCTGCCCTACATTTGGAAAAAAAAATCAACAACAACATCATAACAATATAAATTACAGGGATTTGGCTTTGTAACATTTGCCAATAGCACCGATGCAGAACGTGCACGTGAACGTCTACATGGTACCGTCGTAGAAGGACGTAAAATTGAGGTGAGTGCTTAGACAAAAGTTTTATAGAATATTTTATACAAACTTTTAATGCAAAAATTTATTGACTTAAACAAAAATTTGCTAACAACCCAAAAAAAAAAATAAATATTAAAAAAAAATTAACAGGAAATTGCATTTGCAATAAAAATTCTTTGTGTATGTGTGAAATTTTGCACTTTACGTTTATTACATTTTATTCTTATTTCTGAAAATGAAAGAAAAACATTAAATTTTTTATAATTTTGCTAGAATTTGTAAAATAATATTGAACTTTAACAAGGACTTAACAATCAAATAAATAGAATTTCATATTAATTTGAAGAAGTAACATAACAAACGTATATCTTTTTATTTTTTTTATTTTTTTATCTAAATGAAAAACCTTTCAAGAATATTGTGTAATAATTTGAGACGGATCGGAGCAAAAACAATGAAGATACAGCAGTTTAAGCAACCGTGCCGCATACATGACTCAGTGCACGTTTGAAACTTTAAAGCGTTTTTCCCACAACTCACGCTTTCAAAGTCGGTGCCCACCAGAGATGTGCAATGAGTAGCTCGTTGTTGTTTACCATTCGTTTATTTATTGCCATTGCGTGCTTTTATTCGACAACATATGAAACGAGTGCTGCAGTGCATTGCCTTTTAATTGCATTGCCATTGCTTGCCTTTTTTTTCTTTGAACATACACGAAAGACAAGCACTATTCACTCAAAGCTCATTCATTCGTTTCTATTTGTATGCAACGAATGCTATGGCTATGCAACGAATGCTATGGTTATGCAACGAATGTTATTGCGCTGCATCGAATAGCTCATACGATATGACCTCATGCTATTGTAGTGTAGTACTTTGCTTGCCATTGATAGTGATTGTTGAGTTTCTTCTAAAAGACGAAATAATTTCTTATTTGAAAGCATGGAAAATACACAAATCAAGAAAAATATAATAAAAAAAGTTCATGTTGCGTAATAACATTCGTTGCATAGCCGTAGCATTCGTTTCATAGCCATAGAATTCGTTGCATTAAAATAGAAACGAATTATTGAGCTTTGAGAGAATAGTGATTGTCTTTTGTAGTGTGTTCGTTGCCTTCAAAGAAAACAAAGTCAAGCAACGACAATGCGATAAAAAAGTAGTGCACGTCAGCATTCGCATTCGCTTTGAGTGAGCAGTGTTTTCATTCGTTTCACACGTTTGATGCATAATGTTGATTCACAATTCGTTTTGTGTGAGTGTTTCACAACTGAGTATGAATGCATTCGTCCACATCTCTGGTGCCCACCGTATCTTCAAAACTACTTCGATTCTTTTGAAATTTTGAATACTATTTCTGTACATAGCTTACGAGGTAACGCTGGAGAGTTTTATTCAAATTTGTCAATATTTATTATTTTGGAATAACAAATTATCCGATTTTTTGTTGCAAAAATCGCGTTTTTCACGGCAAAGTGTTCCCAAAAATTGAAAAATTTAAATTTCAAAAAAACCCCTCAGCGTTGCCTGGTGAAATCAATAATCTAACGAACAAATTTTTTTTTTTTTTTTGATTTGAGATGATCCAGCACCGACTTATCGTGGGCAACGTAATTATACTTTTTTCTGAGACGCTTCCAAAAAAATGCTGCCATTGCCGTAGTTTTCAATATTTCTACCTGAAAATTTTTCAAAATATTCTTCAAATGTTACGCTTTGATTTACCATTGGTTTTAATAAATAGATTTTAACTGTGTTGTCGAAAAACGTTACCCTCCCCTTAAGAAAAAGTCTGAGGTTTCAAAAGGTCTTAGTTCAATAAAAAGTTTTGCATAAACGGAACTCATCAACCTTTCATTTCAGACTTAAAAATTGCAATATTTTCTTCTATAAAATACTAATAATAAAAAGTAAAATTCCTTAAAAAGTAAAATTAGAAGCGTTTTAATATTTAGTGTTGACTTTGCAAGTTTTTAAAATAGTAATACCATATAACTATAGATTCGAAAAGAAACTATGATGAGTCCAAAAATATGCTCTAACATAAGAAAACGTAAGATCTTATGGCGCATTAATTAAGCACTACAGCTAAATCTTCGTTGCATATTTTTAGGCAATAAATTTTCGAAATTACTCCCAATCTGACAAAATGTGGCAATTCAAAAATATACTTTCACTTTTAACACAATTTCAATAAAAATGTGACTTAATTTTAATTCTTTCAAAAATTTTACGATTTCAAGTAAACATTTCGATAAAATAAATAAAAGTTTTAAAATTAATCCATTGCAATCAGCAGCAGCAGCAGCAGCAGCAGAACTATTTTACCACCTTCTGAAAGTAGCAAATTTTATGCAAAGCTTTGTCAGCACAGTTGCTGCTTCTTCGTGCCATGCTTATATTTCACATTAGTATCAACCCCTAAGCGAAAAAACAGCACTCACGTACTGTGTTGCATTTTATGAGTTCAAGTGTTTTTTGTGGTTAGAGAAAAATTTTCTACTCAGTGCGCTTCAACCAACGTTGGGTGATAAAGACAAATAAAGCGAAAATATTTAAAACTCTCTTTTAGTGAAAATTTCAATTACCCACCCAATAGAAAATATCATTTATGTACTTTTATTAGTAGTTTTACTAAGTTCCGATGCCTTACAATTTGCTCAGTTATATTTTCCAGTTTATCACTTCATTCAAATGTTATCTTGCAACAACGCATTTACAAAATGAATCACTTTACAACCGCTCAACGCATTAAAATTGTTCTATTGTTAGAGCAGCAGGAAGGTTATGCTAAATTTAAAAAAAAAAAAAATCACTTTCTCTGATAAGGCACATTTCCACCTGCCTGGATATGTAAATAACCAAAAATGTCGTACCACGGAGCGAAAAATATTTTATGTGATTTAGAAATAGCTATTTCATGCCTACAAAGCCTCAGAACAACGCAATTTGCAAAAAAATGTAGCCTTTTTTTAATAAATAATTAATTATAAATATAAGAATTGTTGTGGCATATTTTTAGGCTTGAAAATTAGAGACGAAACGAAACAAACCGTGATGCCTAAAGAGGTTCTGAGGCATTCTACCGCCCGCGGGCTACTGCGGCAGAACTCAAGCAGAGGTTTCGTGTACGCATACTCGTTGTGTACACTGCGATATGCGATTTGGCTCGACTCGATTACGTTCGGTTGTTTTTTTGTGTTCATTCTAAGCTTTTTATGTTGTTCCCTAATTTCTCTTAATTTCACGCACACATTGACATAAAAACATAAAACACTCATCGACTTTGCATGTGACGTATGAAGTCCTCTAATTTAAAATATCGACTTTTTGCTTATATCATCGCATCAACAACAATTTTAATCTAGTCACCACATTCTCTAATTCCGACTGGATATTTGATAAAGACTTCATTTCACATCTTCTCATTTGCAAAATGTACGAGTATTTGGCAATTTGAGTGTGCAGCTGCGTGTACTTAAAGTTGTATTTGTCTATTTGTTTTGTCCGTCTGTGCATGTGTCCTTGTGTGTGGTTTCAAGTTGGATTTAATTAAAGTTATAATTTTCGAAAGCCCCCCAGCAGCGGCAAGTCAATGCAGCATTAAAGCTAACAAACAAAGTAAACGGATCTTAAGGGGAGTGTAGCAGCAACAATGGCAACATTGCAAAGTAGCAAGGGTATCAATAAAAGTTAAAAATGTGGTCTGAATGCTACTTCTCCTTGCTATGCTCTATGCCTTGACAGTTATAAATATTATTTGCATAAATTGTGGCTTGCATTTAACATGATGCTGGTGTGCAGCATCCCACCAGAGCTATGTCATTGTTACTACTTATTTTAGGGAGACTTATATTTTAAGAATTTCTAGAATGCAAAGTAAAATTTTTTTAAGTATATCGGAATGATATTTTCATTTCAACTTTTGGAAAAAGCCTAAAGATATGCTTGACTTTTGGCGTGAACTTTTGCTATTCTGCTCTTTACATTATGACGGATTATGGATGATTTCCATTCCATATTCAAAAGCTACTGCAGAAGGCATATTAATAATATAAAAATTTTTTGGACCACTCCTTTAACAAACACATGGGAGCTTCGTGTGAAAATAGTACTTCAATGCAATTAATTGTGTTTGGTAAATGTATGCAAAGACCAAGTAGTATTCATTGAGATGCTTGGCTTAATTATGCCGGGTTCTAAGCAATAAAGTAAACTTTGTGTGCTATTGCTGAGCTGAGTAAGGAAATTCACTTCAGTTAGCCTACTTAAATAGCTAGGAAATTAAGAGAATAATTATAGTTGCGAATGAGCATCATCAAGCCGGTGGAATCTTAAAACTTAACAGCCACAGTGTCACATAATTAAGTGTGTTAATTTATGAAAATTATTCGCAGTGGCTAGTTTTAAGTAGGTCCTTTATTTTAATGTCCAACCATTAGTTGAAAATTTAAAGTTGGTTAGTAAAATTCAAATGGCATTATTTTGCTCTCTTATTTTTTTACTTTCTGCTTCATTTTGTGCTTACTTAAGCTTAAAACATTATGAGCTTAATGAATTTTTTACGAGTCATAAAACTTTGTAGAAGCTTGCGTTCATGAAAATATTTTAAGAGCTTAAAATAAGACATTAAAAATCATTTAGTTGGTGTTGATGTTTTGTTGTAGACTTGATGTGGTTTTTATTGATGCGCCTAATGCTTTTATTCTGTTGTGGTAAAATTAAATTTTTAAAACTTTGAGGTAAAGTATAAGGCAATTTTTTTTTTTTTTTTTTGTAATGATTGATGCTGCAGTCAACCATTGTCAAAGACGTCAGAATACAGATTTATCTTGTTTTAAAACCATCGTATGTGTTTTGTCCACAAAGCAGTTTGTAATCATAAACAATTTTACTTACAAAATTAATTGTAAAATTATCAAAATAAACATTCTCACTCTCGTATAAAAAAAATATTATAAATTTTCATATAATAATTGTTCAAAATTCTGTTCGTACCACACTGAGCAGCTTCTATTAACATATTTCAATTTAAAGTTGATTTTCCAAAATAATTTCTGCAACAATAACCACAGTTTTAAATGCACTTAAAAAGTTTATTTTTATATTCAGACTAATGTATGCTATTCGGCAAAAATAAAAAATTTAGAAAATGTCATTTGGTGCCTAAAAGTGAACTTTGAAATTTTAAAATTCTTTCGAAAGGAAACGCTTACATGCATACAATGGACTTTTCGTCTTGACATGTTGCAAAACTTTTACATATGCGCCGCGGCATTTTGAAGAGCAGCAAAACACATTATTCCATATAACCACAGTAGTAGTAAACTTTCAGTTTTGCAACATTGCAAATACGACTACTAACATGTTTTTCGTTACTGCAGTCAGGCAGTCAGCAGTGTAAAAAAACGAAAATGTTAAAAAGTTTTTCTGTTACAATTTGCACTTAGAGAATGCTGCGTAGCACTTTAATAGAAAAAATGTTCCAACAGCTGTTTGACTGCCATTGTGTGTGTAGTTTAAGCCACATGGACACTTGTTTTAAAATTTTTCCCCAATGTAGGCATTTTTAAAATATTCATGATTAGTACCAATTCCAATTGTTTTTGCATAATTAGCAATTATTTAACATTTGCAGCGAAACTTTCCATCAATTTTATTATATACTTGTAAATTTCTTGAACTTTATTTACTTAAGGAAATCTACTCCTTAGCTACCTTAGCCTTGCATACTTATTTTTGTGAAAGCGTTTTTGACATTTTTTACTTTATTCAACTTTTTTCTAAGCTTTTGTTGTGCAATTCACATCAAATTAACTGAAACTTTTCATATTAGAAACTTGTAAACGCGTTGGCTGCACCTAACATACCTTTGTGTTCAACAGAAAAAGTTTTTTTTTCAGGAATTCTTTGTTAATTTTACAAAGTTGTTGCTGCGTACAATCAATTTAAGAAACTTTTCAAGTTTTATGGATACCGAATAAATAATTTTTAGTCAATTTAAAAATGGACAAATTGTAGTAATTAAACTTCGGCTGCTATGACATCAATTATGTTTCATTTTCCACTTCATTGCATTGCATCACTCATTTAAACTTAAAAAGAAACTCATAAAAGTCGTATTTACTCTTACATTACCTAAGACTTCAACTCCAAAATCAAACAAAACTTTTTCATATTGCTGCTCCAATGAGTTAATTTTAATTTCATTACAATATTGATATATAAAGTTTTCAGCATTTTTGGCGCCATTTTTTCAACGGAATTTATCTAAGAAATTATTTTTGTTTCAATCAGTTGGAAAATCAGTTTGGTTGCTTATCTGGCTTTTCCGAAAACAAAAATCTCTATGGCCTGCTCTGATTCCGTTTCGAATTTGCTTCGGAAACGGTTTTGAAATTTGAAGCTTAATTCAGGATCATAAAAAAAAGGAAATCCGTCAACTTTACGGAACTATAAGAGCTCAATATCGCATAAAAAAAAATCCATAGCAAATTATATTTAAAAGCAGCTGTTTATAGCAATGATTAGAAAATAGCAAAATTTTTTTCTCTTTGAAAAATTATTTTTGCTTAGTAAATTGCCATTTCTCGATTCGTTCGTTCGAACGAACCGAGTGCCTTCCCTATAAGTTTTGTGCAGCCGACACTCACCACATTTGATATGTTTCCATGTAATTTCGGTGTTAAAAAAAATATTAGTTTTTATTTCTAAGTCGATTAAGACATAAAATTTTTTTTGGAAATTTTCCTTTGAAATTTTTTCAGGTATTGGAGCCACTGGACTAGATTTTATTTCAATCAATTATTTTAACAAGTGCTCATGTTCTGCTTAGTAATTAAAATTTTCATTAATTTTAATTTAAAATTAATAGACTGTCAAAGGTTAGCATTTTTACAAACATAATTTTAGGCGCAGAGTTAACAATTGCATTTGCTGCATTAAATTTTAAATAGGTAATTTAAAGTTATTTTGTCATTTATTTATTATATGCCACTGTTTTAAAACTGAATAATAAGTAAGCTAAACATAAAAAAGTCCCAACTTTCGCCCAAAATTATGCACCATTTTTTTTATCTAATATTTTTCAACTGCAAACTAATTTGCAATTTTAATGCGCTTCTAACAACTACCAACAACTACCATTGTTAGTGGTTGGTTGAAATTGAAAATTTAATTTCCGCTTGCAACAATCACAACAAAAACAACGACACTCAACATACAACAAATTTTTCACCGCTTAGTCAGCACTTGCAATTTGACGTGGCTTAGTATTGGTTGCAGTGGTTGTGTGGATTTTGTTTTTAGTATACGAAATTTTACTATGCAATTTTAATAGAAAATATTGAAATTTATAAAACTTTTGCATTGACTTGAAATATGAATGAAACGAGTGGCAAAAAATACATATATTTTTGCAACAATAAAGCTTAGTGTCAAATTTATTTTTAACTCATTTAAATTTTAATGAATTTTGCCACATACACTAATTGGGGTAGTCAGCAAATTTTTGATAAATTTAATAATTTTGCAATTTTATTTTATCTGTTTATTAAAGTATTAATTAAAATATTGTATCTAATTTCATAATTTCAACAACATCAAGGTGAATAATGCAACAGCACGCGTACAAACCAAAAAAGTGACAACAATTCCCAGCGGTAAGTAAATTGAGCTTTATATTAAGTTTTGCGCAAAAAGTTGTGTTTTTATTTAACTTTTTTGCAGCATTGAGGTCTAATTTTTTTAATTAATAATTTTTTTTTTCAATTTGTTTGTTAGTGAAACTTAATTTCTATTTGAAATAGATTTTATTTATAATACTGCAAACGTTTTTTTTTTATTTTTTTTTTTTTATAAAATAATAAATACAGTTGTGGCACACTGTTGAGATTAAATCAAAAATGCATATATTTTAATCTAAGAAATTCTGTCCAATTTTGCATGAATTAATATAAATAATTTCTGGTTTTACTTATTTCCTAAAACAACGTGATTACGAAATTATGTTAGACTATCTCAACAAATTCGCCAATCCATATTATTTTATATGTTTAACCTATTCATACTTTTTGTGAACACTTTATTTATTGGAGTTTATTTTTTTACTTTCAATTCTGAAGCTGTTTGTTTAACAAAAGACGGTGCCATGCCGGCTCCAGCTCTAGGTGAGCGCTAAAAGAAATTTAAAAAAAATATCTATACTGTAAACTATTTGAAAAAGTATCTTGTATTGCCTCTTAACTTATGTTGTAATTTACATAAGTAGCATGATAATTTAATTTCTTGTCTTCGGTTAAGGATAACTTACTATCTATTTGTTGGTGAAAAGCACAATATTCTATAAAAAGCATGTCAAACTATCCTAGCATGATACATGATATACTGTATACTACCACAATGGAATTTAACTTAATCAAAAATAGAACGCATAGAGCGGAAATTAAATTTTGTATGCATGTGCTGCTGTAATGTGTCTTCTAAAAACCCAACGACAAAATAGATCGCTCTACAATGCAACACCCTAAATCGCTCTTTTCATATCTACAGTTCGCTCTCTTTGTAATCAACCTTCATATATATTTTTATATTGCATGTTATTGGAAAGGAGCTCAGATTTTGATATTTGCTAATACCAACATTTAGCCAGCCCAAAGCCCTGCAATCAGTGGTTAAAGTTGTAGCTATAAAAGCGATGGGGTGCGAGCTCGAATCTGGCTGAATCCAACCAACAGTAACTTTTTAAAAATAAGTTTATGGTTTTTCTTAAGGCCACAGTAAGATTAAGGGTTATTAAAAGGCTGATGAACTAGCATGTCGTGGTTCCTCTCAAGATAAACCCGCTTCGGAGCGTATTCTTACTCCTCTGGGTTAAGCCAAGAAGAGAATTTTCTCACATTTTCTATCTGAAGCCAAAAAAAAACCTGTAAAATAGCCAGATCAATCTGGCCACAAACCTAAAAAATGTTTTTTTTTTGAAATAAAACTTTCAATCATGGGACGTAAAATTTTACTGATCCTCGATCTGGAATTTAATATTAACGTTTTCCGGTTCTTCTTTGAAAACTGTACATATAGTCAGAAAAAATGTACAAGTTTACATTCTTAAATGTTTCCTTTAATCTACCATTTATCTTTACTAACTATTTTACCGTATTGCTTAAAGCATTTTCCCTACAAAAATGTAAATTTGCTTTCATTTTTAATCGTTTAATCTCATTTTTTTCTAATAAGTACTTTAACGAAGTAATATTTTAAATAATGTTTGCGTGAAAAAGTAAAAGTTAAAAAAACTTTTTTTCACTACATTGTAGCTTTTAATCCACATTTTCTCCTAAGCCGCTTAAAAAGAAAAAAACTGCCAGCAGCTTATCCAACACAAATGTAAAAAGCACGCCTATCAAAACACATAAAACTACGCTATCCATCTAACTACCCAACCATTCAATACAGCGAACTTGCATTCGACAGCAGCACTTGCATGTGTAAATAAAGCTTACAAGTAGCTTGCAACATTGCATTGAGGTGAAACTAAAATCTCTCCTTTTTTTCAAAAAAAAAAAATATATACATATTTTCTTTCAACTTTAATCAATGGTGGCAAAAAGGGTGACAGTATTTCTTAACATATTTTTAAAAAAAGTTTTTAAATTTTTATTGTGTCAGATAACCATTTTTTGGGCTTAATGCATCCATTGCATTAGCTGTGTAATAATAGTTTACTGCACTTACAAATCAATGTCTGGGTTTCGATTCCCGGTTTCGGCATCCCAACAAGCACAGATTTCGCAAATTACTTTACTTTAAGTAAAGAAAACGCTTTCGAAGAAGGACTTTCGAAAACAGTCAGAACAGTATTTTGAAAAACGGTTTCAGAGACGTCTTCGAAAACGTAAAATTTTTCCTTAAAAATAGCAGCTTTTTATGAGTTCGTTATGTGCGTCACAATGATCGAACAAATACTAAAGTCAGACAAAAATAAACCGAAAAATTTAATTGATTAAAAAGTGGAATCTATTTGTTTCCAAAACGCGACCAGATCGAGTTTTTATGAAATTGATTTCATTATTCTCCAGGAATCCAATGGTGCAAACCCATCACAAATGCCTTAAAAAATTCACTTCTTTCCAAAAAGTAACCTGAACCAAGGTTATTTTATTCCACAAATGACAAATTAGCCGAAACCTTCAGGTCGCGTTTTGTCAATAAACAACTCAATTGATAGCAATAATTTTTTTTTTTTTCAATCATAATCGTTTCTGTTTTAAAGACTTCACTATTGAATTGAATTAACTGTGTTGCAGTCGAATTCATAATTCTAGGCTTGAAAATTTAATTTCTAATCATTACCAACCCTGATTTTATCACTACGTGACACACCGCACATACAAGAATCTGTAGCAGTTTGTAAAACTGCTAGATTCAACTCAAATCAAGCTATAGGGCGATAATTTCCATCGATGCCAATCACAAAAATTATGCCTCTTGGGCTTAATGTTATTTGCATTTACAGTATGCGCCAGTTTTTTCTTTACTCTGCCCTGACCTTTTTTATTTTATTGTTTTTTGAATGATGCACAGTAGCAAATATGTATAAGGTTCGCTTTAAAAGATAACCCGAAATAGAGGATAGTTTAATACTTCTACCAAGTAGCTTTTGTATTTTATCACCCATAGTTTTCGTTCCGATTTGTATACAATTAGTGCACGAAAACATTTCCTATAATTATTTTTTTCAGTAAATTATAGCACAATGTTTGATGAAGCATAGAAGCTTGACTGCGTTCCACGTCTTATTCAAAACTACGTAGAATAATAATTTGGCAAAATGTTCATATGCAAAACGTTTTTTTGAAACTCATAAAAAAAAAACTATAATTTTTATTTCGATAACAATTTGTCCACGAAAAAAATCTCGTCACGGTACAAATGCTGTTACTTTGCATTAATATGAATTTTAGCTAAATATTGCAATACCCAATCAGCGAAATATATTATTCTCAAGTTTTTAAGAATTTTTTTTAAACTATATTTACTTAGACAAATAATGTACTAAACCCACTGTGCCACGCATTTTCCTCGATTTTTTTACTATTATCCTGCTTTACCTTTGCATGCTCTGCTTTTCTCAATCACAATTTTAAATAAAAAGCACTCTACGCTGTTATGTAGTCACTATCTTTTTAGTCCTGTTGCTCGCTCTGATCTTTTGCTAACAGAGTTAAGGACATGCAAATACATTTAAGGATATATTTGCTACGCTACGTTCTAGTTGCTAGTGCTTATAATTTTGTTTTGTATCCTTTTGAAGTGCGTCTTGCTCCTTTTTTTAACAGCAGTTGTAGGTTGGTTACTTTGTAGTTTCTATTGTCGATGTTGTTTATCTCTATGACATCCTTTTGCATGTATAAATAGAGCAACAAGCAGTTTAATAAAGATTTACTTATAAATGTACGTTTGAAGCTTTTTGTTTTTCATTTTTCGTAATGTGAAGTCCTTTTCTTGAAAGCCTTTTTGTGGGTGTGCAATGAGTACATACTGTTTAGACTTCATGTCTACATGTTGCTTTGAGTGCGACCGAATTCTGGAAAAAAAAAGAATTCGTTTAAACAAAAAAAAAATCTCTTGACAAAAAAGCGTAGAAAATTGTGGTTCGTCAAAAACAAAAAACGCTCTTAAACTAAAAGAACGATTCGTGGCGTTCAAAGGTTTTATCTTCCATAGCCTTAAAAGTAACGTTCAGTTCTGTTGTACGACGAATTATTAAGAACTGAAACACTGAATCCTCTTTTTTTTCTTATCCTGATAACTCTATGATATCAAAAATTTTAACTGGCGCTTCATTTTAGTAGCTTTCTTGCCCAATCTATTTAATTCTCTGAATTAATATCTGATAGGTTGACGTCTTTATTTATTCGACCTCCACTCCCAAAATTCATGCCCTATTACAATACTCGAGGTTCACAAATTGCTGCCCAAACTTTACTTTTTTGCCGCTCGATATAAATTTTTCGCTGCTCAATTTAATTTATAGCATAACAAATATTTATAAGGCTGCTCGTATTGTACCGCTCAGTTTATTTTTTACCATCCAAAAATCTTTTATTTAGCCGCGAGTCATTCAATTTAATTTTACATTGCGAAATTGTATTTCTTATTGCCGCTCAACACATTTACTGCTCATTTATTTGGGTATCTTTTGATTTAAAGCAATTTTTTGTTCCTCTTTATAAAAATTACTTTAACTTCACTGTAGGAACATATAACTGTTAACCTGCTTTTGAAAGTAAAATGCTTGAAATGCATGAAACTCATGAGAATAAAACTATCTTGCTCCATGGCATGTAGCATGCAATTCTAAAAAACCTATTCTTGTAAATGTTCCTAATATGTCTACCAAAAATAAAAAACATTTGAATACGTCGAATTATAATAATAAATTTTCTGTTTCTTTCTCTTTTACTCCAATTCTTTTCTTAATCTCAACCCCTTGACGACAATCATAAACAGTCTGTGTACAATGGCCAGAAGGTAAGTTTTTTTGCATTTAATACTTTGGCATTATAACTATGTTAAAAATATTTTAATTTTATATTTTCTAAATATTTTTAAGTTAATATAACATAAGTCTTTATTTTACAAAGGTTAATTGCATAAGGTTTTAAATAACAACAATTAAAAGAGAACAAAAAAAGTTAGGTATAGGGGGCACTTTTAATTTTGATAGGTACTAAATTTATTTTAAAAGGATTTTTCACAACTGTAATAAACCTAAAAACAACATAAAAAAGCACCGTGATAACCCTAAAAGCATCTTTATAATAAAAATTAATTCCAAAAAAGAAAGAAAGATACGCCTTGTATGTGTTTATGTTACGATAACGTAATTTTTTTTATATTTTTAAGTTTTTACTCATTAATTTCCCCAACTGCGAAAGAATTGCGTTGAAGTCCTTTTATTATTATGCTCACATAGAAATTTCAAACGAAAAAAGGATCATTCAAAAACTTTTGTACAAAATGACTTCGTCGCATTTGTTATTGGTTTCGTTTTTTTTTTTTGTATTCTTTATTTTGTTAGTAGTGGAATTAGTAACTTATTTTACTTTCTCTTTTATTTTTTTTTAATTCGTTACTTTCGTACTAAGGATTACTTTACAAATGTTTAATGGTTATGGAAAGAATATTGCTCATTTTATATACTACATACATACCTATTTATTTATGTATTTATATATAGCTTTGAAAATTATTTATTTACCTATTATTTGTAAATGATGTAATAAAAATGAAAAGTTTTGTCTCTTGTTAAATGAACGAAAAAAGAAATGATTTTTTTTCCTGTAGGTTTTTAATAATATAAATTTTATTTTCTAAAACTTAAAAAGACTCTTAAAAATTTTACATTTAAAAAAGATTTGTTGTTCTAAGCTTTAAATTAGTAAAAAAAAATGTATTTTTGGTTTTTTTTTTTTGTTTCTTTCTCCTGGGAATTGAATTCCAACTGTCTAACGAGAAATGTTTGGATATTTTTTTGAAAGCATTATGACGTAAATTTATATTTATTTTTCACAAAAGTTGTTAACTCATTGACAAACATTTTAACTTTTATTTATTATCTTATAAAATATATTCACTCAAATCTGAAAATGAGCATGATACCTTCAATTCAATAAACTCGATATTCTAAGCAAATATTTACTGAGTTAGAAACCAGCCTCTTATAGAAATTTAACTCAAACGTTTTAAATCATTTGCTTTGCAAACTCGAGCCATTTCAGTTTTGTGTGAATCTAATTTAAAAAAAAATTCCAAGCTTCAATTCAAAAATTCAGTTAAGTGCGACCGAGCAAAAAAAAAAAATTTTTTTTTTTGATCCACCCTAAATTTTTTTTTTCTCCAACTGATAGGTAAAGTTTGAAAATATCTTTTGGACAACACTTAGGATGGATCCGTACCATAAAAAGTACCGAAAGGGTCGAAAACGGTCCTTTCCAGGATCCGGAACTACCCTACGTGATGTCCGAAATCCATTTTCGAGCTTTCCCAATCGATGGGAGCAAAAAAAGTTTTCCGAAAATGGGTCAAAAACGGTCCTCTGCAAGGTCCGAAGCCACCCTAAGTGATGACCAACATCCATTTTTGACCTCTTTCCATCGATTGGTGCAAAAAAAAATTCGAAAATGGACCAAAATCAGGCATTTTGGATCTAGGTATTATTTCTGGTGATGGCCATAATCCATTTTCGACCTCTTTCCAATAATTAGTGCATGAAAAAAATTCGAAAAGGGAGCAAAATCAGACATTTTTGGAACACCGAACCACTTTTTGTGATTGCTAAAATCCATTTTCGACATCTTTCCTTTAATTGGTTGAGTAAAAGTTTCAAAAATATAGCCAAATCGGACACCATTGTGAACCAGTGACCAGCTCTGGTCATAAAAACCACCTCCCCATCGGATGGCGCAAAAAGATTCACAAAAATGGGAAACTCTTGAACAATTTTTTTCAAAATAACGTAAAAAAATATTTTTTTCCAAATTAATAGTTATTGACAATGGATAAACAATTCCTTATGCATAATAGTTATGACTCAACGAAAAAAAAATCCATTGAAAATAATAGTTATTGAAAACTAATAAAATATTTTTATCCATAATAATTAAAACACAATTTTTAAAAATAATCCTTAAAATTGGGCAATTTTTTTCTATCACAAAAAAGCAAATAATAGTTATTTTGGGTCCCTGGTTCAAGTTAATACACTTTCCATACAACGTAATTTCTTCCAACTTATTTACTACCGCATCCTGAATTTTCTGAAGGTTTCTTCGTGCTTCATCCAAATGAGTACCACAATGAGCTTCACAGTCGTGGTAAGAAAGTACACAATTTGGGTAAACCATCAATAATTGAAACACCATGAGGTTCAAAGAAATAACACATAACAGATCGAGATACAAAAACTATTATTCTCGTTGCTACGTCAAAATGGATAAAAATTATTTTTATAAAAAAATACGTTCCTTTATAGTTCAAACTTATTCCCACAAGTGAAATTTTTCTCTTAATACAAAGCGATACATACGCTTAGCAAATTTTTTTCTTATTATTCACGATCAATTTCTTCAGATATGAGGTCCCATAGTTTTTGTGCGTACTGTAGATATTTTTAACAAAGGAGTGGAAAATATTCGGACATGCAGATATAAGATATTTTGGAATTTTTTTTATATTTCTTTTCTTGTTTGTCATATTCATTATCCACTATTAAAATACTTTAGTATTGTAATGTTGTAATTAAAAAACAAAATATATATTGCTGAAATGGAATTAATTGCTTATGATAAAATGATAATCATACATAGTTAACATAATTAAAATTTATTTAATGAAAATGGATATTACTTCATTATTATTAATAAGTAATAACTTTGGCATGCACGATGGATAATGTAATGTAATTTTTAAAATAAAGCATTTAAATAAATTTGTCGCTGGAACTAGATTAATACACAGACACAAAAGCGCATTTGCATTCATTTAATTTATATTTTTACACAATATGATGAACTTATATTATGTCAATTAATAAACAATAAAATCGAATGTTGTTAAATTAAGACTATAGGTTGTGGAAATAACCTGTACATTCGAGTTAAACAGAAAAACCTCATGCTCTAGAAGTTGTCGGAAACGCTATGAATATATATAAATAATATACCTTCAGAAAATACAAAATAAGTGGTTGCCATCAGCGTTTTATAATTTAATAATTTATAATTTTTTTTTATTAAAACCACTGCCAAAAATATTTTTTTTTCTTCTAAAATTCTCACATAAAACAAAAATCCCATGATATTAAATAATTTTATTAAAAATAAAAATATTTTATAACGAAAGGGCGCGGTATTCAAATTAAGAAATCTAAAATCCACAAGAAAATCATAATTTTCAAACCAATATAATTATATAATTAAAATTTTCGTGTTTATTTACTCGAATCAATTAAGATTTTTTATGGTTTTTAGGTGGCTAGATATAATTTTGATGCTTATATCGCGATATCATGACAAGTTTGAAAAAATTTAATTCTAATGTAAATGTTCTTTAAAAGATAAAAATTTTCGAATTTTATGCGTTCCCGTAAACTTTTAGAACATAACTTTTTGCCATATACTTCACTGCGCTTATGGACTGGAAATAAAAACTAATTTGTATTGTGCTGCATCAACTTAGTTTCGTATTCAGGTATATCGTGGCAGTAACAAAATCAGTCAAGTCAGGTTTTTACGTATTCAGCATTGAGCAACAAATTTTACAAAATAAAAGTATAAATAGAAAAGGCTGCATGCCCTGCTTAGCTCTTAACTCAATATATTTAATCAATTTATAAAACCTACAAACATATTTGTAAAGTAACAAAAATATTTTTTGGAAAACAAAAACAACAAATTAATATATTCTGCATAAGCCTATTTTATTTTATGTCCTCTTCATATTGGCTCTAATTGAAATAAATTTTAATTTATTTTAATCCACTTATGCCTAACAAAGTCAACTACATCGTCTGTCGACCAGCTAAAAAACGTAATCAAATGGTTCAAAATTTGGGTGCAATTGATTAGTAGAAAACTGAACTTTAGCTATTTCACCTAAAAATTTTCAGCTATTTATTTATTTAACCTTTTGGTAGTGCGTGAGTAAGTTGGTAGGTCAAGTTACCACAAAAATGAGTTAGGACTGTTTCCTTGTAGTTTTCCTAATTTTAGAAAACTTCAACCATGTGTTATTCTATTTGAATAAGTCGAAAAATACATGGTGAAAACGGTTTTCGAAAAATACATGAAATTTCGACTTGCCTACTTATTCACGATTGCTAGGGATATTAACGGACTATAACGTAAAAGAATAATTTTTTGACGTAAAAATTAATGCTTTTAACTATTTAGTTTTATTTTTATTTACCTGTTCTATAGAACAGTTACTAAATCAGAGTTCTACACTCGAACACTTCTATGAAGGAAACTTGTCCCTTTTCTTTTAAATTCCCTTCCTTCCTTCCTGAAAGATATGTAAATCGAGTAGAGACTATGTTCTGTAAATGTTTCTCTTCTTCAGAAAGTTGAGAAATAAAACTAAAAACAAAATTTAATTTAATTTGAAATTTTTCTACCAAAAATGGATGAAAGATTAAATTTTTTTCGGATATTTCAGAATTTGTTGCTTTTGTTTTGCACGCTGAGACTCATTCTTATTTTACTAAATTCTTATTTGTTTTAGGAGCTTTGATTAATATATTTTGTTAAGAGCTTAGAGAGTTTATATCTATCTACCTCATTTCTTTTCCACTGTACACTGGATACGAAATTTTCTATGAATTTGTTGCTTATGTTTTGCACAGTACTGTATGCTGATATTTGACTTATTTCTATGGCTCTTTAGAATGCAAACAACATAACAGAGTAGCTCTTGATGTCATCAACCTTTATTCATTGCAAAATTTTCTGAAATAACACAATTATTTGAAAGCGTCACTGATTTGCACTAAATGTTTGGTGGCAGTATAATTTAATTGCTTAGTGGCAATAAAGTTTTGATTCTCACTACTAGTATAACGATTCGTGGTAGCATTAACGATAGTGCCGCAAAAATCCAATGCACTCATTCTACAACGCCAATTTTCGTCGATGTTGGCTTTGATGATTGATTGTTTTGTAAATTGTCTTTGCAAATTTGATCATTTGGTTGTGTGCATTTTCTGTAGTGTATACTAATACTAAATTTTGTGTTCGCACAATATATAACTCGAACATTTGCTTTAATAATTTTTATAATCAAAGAATCCGATGACAAAAAAAAACCCAATTTATATTCATACATTACAACATCAAACTCTTTTATAGCTTTTGCATGACTTTAATAATAAACACGCTGTTTTTCTTCTTTGTCATTTCTAGGGATACAAATGTGACAAAACACGAGAAATTAAAATCCGCTTAAGTAACAAACTTTTTTAGCTGGCAGCTGTACCCGAAATATTTTAAAACATTTGTCAATTCATATTTTGAAAGAATCAAAATATTTTCAATAACTAAATTTTTACTTACGAGGGGGCAAGAATAGTTTGCACTTCCCAAGAAAAAAGTCCATAAAAGCTTTTCAGTTAGTTTTTTCATTCCACTTTAAAACATATGGCAGCTGAGCTACAGTTTGCTAATCTGCCATTAAGTAGCAACTAAATTAAACTCGAGTTTAAGGTCTCCATAAACAAATTTTAAACAAAACTACTCGAAACTATCAGTAGCAAAAGAAAATTTTATACATTAGTAAAATAACTTGGATTCGGGCCTTAGTAAAAACAAAATATCAGCTGTGAACAGAGAGCAGTTGCTAACTTCAATTTAACCAAACCTGTCATTAAGCTCAGATTAACTCTTACATGAAGGACAGCGAAGGATTCTTTCTTTATAACCGAAATTTATTTAAATGTAACAAAAAAATTAAAACTAAAGCTTTTTTCAAGTTGATCTACAGTAGCTGGAACGAACGCTTTCTAAAACAATTAATTCCATTTCTGCACTTCTCTAAATAAACAATCACACACATTAAAATATATTTTGTTTTATAAAATTAAAGCATTGTTATGTCAAAAGTCAGAAGCATTTCAACAATATTACACTTAATACAATAATTCAAACTATTAAAAACTTGTACTAAATTCTTAAATACAAAAACATCAAATTATAAGGTTATCGTTTGCCTGTGACTTGGCCATTTTTGGGTGCCCACATTGGCGCTTCTGCCCTAACGCCTGTTGCAGCTGGAACTGCACCCACCGCAACACAATTAGCGCCCGCAGCAGCGCCGCTCGTATTTGCGCCACGTCCGGCCACGCAGAGACGGAGGTATAAATCGAAAATAAGAAAAATCAGAGATACACTTAAAAAAATTATAAATGTTACTTAAAAGCAGAATTCAATTGAAAAAAAAAAATAACCTCAAAACTTCACATATTAGTGATTTGTTTTAATTCTTATTTGACTTTCTATTTAGCTACATTTTTTTTTGATTTCGTTCCTTATTTAATTGATTAGTTTTTGGTAAAAATGTGATTTACATATAACTCGCCCTTTTTTATATTGGATGTGCAAGTAATAACTTAATACGGTAATGCAGTGATAAATGGGATGGTATGAGAATATTATTAAAACTTATATATATTGAAATTGCTATATTTAAAACAAAACGTATATTTCTTATTATTATGGTTACTATCAATCATTATTCTTAGTTTATAATGAAAGAGCAAATTTTAAGTCTTATGGAATTTTAGCGTACGAATTGCGTTAGTTTGTGTTTTTTCTCATTGGTTTTTTTGTTTTATCCGAACTATATAATTTTTTAAACTTTATTTTAAGCAAGTTGATATTTAAATTAACTAAGAATATTTGCAAGCAGTGTATTTTTTCCTCATTGGAATAAAATTTTGCACGTCAGGTGATTTGTTTGCTAAAGAGATTCAATGGGAGGGTGTTTTTTTTTTTCTTAAAAAAATCGCACGCTTTTGCATGTTTAAAATGATACATTGCTTAGGAAAAAATCACCAGTCATAAAAAAAAAATTTAGGCATACTTTGATAAATATTTTGAGACGAATCCAAATGGGGTTTCAAGACAATGAGTGATACTTTCAGATGTCCCATCGCGTCATGTCAAAAACTTTCAGACCACACTGAAACATGACCCCCAATATGACAGAAAAAACAGCGTTTTTTCACATTTAGGTTAGGATACTTCAAAAACCATGCCTGATGGGTCAAATGTGAAATGTGAAATTTTGTCGACCTGCTTAATTGTATTGCAAAAATCTAAAACTTAAATGTGAAAACTGCTTTTTCATAGGACCACCAAATTTTTTCTTGTCTAATCAAAAGAGGTTTTTTGTTTAAAAATTTTTCTAATTTGCCGTTCCGTACATTCTGAAGTAAAACAATTGTCGAAAATGTCTAAAGCCACTTTTTAATGTTAAATCAAATTTCTTGGAAAAAATCGATAGATCGATATCGGAAATAATCGAATGGCATCGAAAAAGTTAATACACTCATGGAAGAAATCAGTGATTTTATGCTTGAATCAGCAAAATGCAATTTGAAATTTTTTACGATTGAAGTAAAGTTAAAAATGTTATTTTCAATATTTTTCAAATTCAAAATGAATTTAAATATTATTGTTGCTATTTTCAACTTGAAAATTTCCGGCTTTAAATAAAAAATTAAATTTTCAAATTCACGCGACAATTTTTCCCTGACTGTATGGGTCTAAAAGTATTCAATAGTATCGAAGAACATTAAAAACTCAGAAAATATCAAATTATCGGAAAACATCAAAAAGTCGATAAGTCAATAAATGTTGAAAAAATATCAAACCAATATGGAATAATATCGAAAACAAAAACATCGAAAAAGTCAGTAATAAATGAAATCATAGAATAAATAGTAAGGAAAACCTTCGAAATATTAATAACAATTAATGAGCTACAGGCCAAACATGAAAAACACAGTTTCCTACCCTTTGTGTGGTCTAATTATGTACTTTGCACTTATTTCATTGCTTTAGAAAAAACTCATTTGATAACATCTCATTCGTATCGATGGAACTAAGTACATATTTACTTCATGCACAACTTTACGAAGTACTTTCTATAATGAAGTTATTTTTATTTAGTAAAACACTTTTTTTTATGTAAAAAGTTCACCAAAATCCATCAATAGGATTTCGCATTGCACTTGTTTGAAGCATATCTAAAAATCTTGTAGCATACCTATTGGGGCTTATAAAAATTCACAAATAAAATCATGTTGGTTGACTGTGTTAAACATAAATTTATGTGCAAGCTAATGTAACAAAGTTTTTAACAATCAAAAACGCTTTGTTCTTCGTGACGATTTTGTACAGGAACTTTTTTTTTTCTTAGTTCTAAAACTTTTAATAAATGAGCATCCTACTTTGTACCACATAGTACAATAGAATACGTTAATAAAACCAAAGAATTGCAAGGTGTTTTTTTATACATTAATTTTCTCTTTATATGAGTAGCGTTACATATAAATGTTTTACATATTGATTTATTTTACATAATATATATAAATATATCTGTATATAAATAGCGTATTTTAAAAATGAATATACTTCTTAAGATAAAAACGAAACAAAAAAACTAACCGCATGCATTTTATGTTTTCTTTTTCTTTTTTTCCTTCTTTTTTGCAAATTTACTGTTTACTCATTCGCAAAATAAAAATATAAAACAAATCAAACACAAATACACACACAAAAAAAACACATCCACCTTGTCCACCAACAAAACACTCATACAACTGCAAAATGGCAACAAAAAACGGTTTTGTTTCTTACTAACGCCGACATCAACTCTCATGTTGGCCACAATAAATTCAAACAAAAATCCAATAAAAAACGACAACAGCTGCCGCTGCTGCAGCCGCAGCTGCAATGCGTGGTGTTGCCATACAAAGGGGACGAGTCGGTGTGGTGGGAGCTGCCGCGTTTAATCCAGCTCTAGCTGTTGCTGCTGCTGCAGCACAACAACAGCGTCAAGTTGCCGCCGTAACAGCAATGCATCAGCAGCAACAACATCATCAACAACAGCTCGGTGCACTACAAGTGCAAGCTCAAGCCGCACAGCACGCAGCACAGGCACAGCAACAACAGGCGGTTGTAGCACAACAGCAACATCAGGCGGCACAACAACAAGTGGCAGCTGCGCAACAACAACAGCTAACGCAAAATCAAGTCGTCACACAGCAACAATTGCAAACACTCGCTCAAAATGCGGCCGCTACTGCTGCCGCATCAACAAATAGTGTTGCTGCAGCAAATGCTGCAGCTGCTGCATATGCTGCACATCGACAATTACCATCTAATATGGCAGCTGCAGCAAATGCAGCTGCTGCTGCTAATATGGCCGGTGCAGCAGCTTTGCATGGATACGCACCGTAAGTAGAAAATTTGAAATTCAAATTCAATTGAATTGAAGAGAAGCTTTTTGTGCCTTTTTTAGTTTTTTCGATGATTTGATTTGATTTGATTATGGTTTTGTGTAGTTTGGTAAAAATTTCTTTTAATAGAGTATTTGTTGAAAATAGCATAAATCAGAAGCAGCAAATTTTGAAAAAAAAAATGCATTTGAAGTGGTGCATATACCAATTACCATTTGTGAAATGTTTTAAATATGCACCTGAAATATGTTGTGTATGTAATTTTCAAAGAAATGTTTGTAATTTTTATTTGCAAATTGATAAAATTGATGATTTTTGTTTTATTCAAAAATAAATACATATGTGAATTTTTGTAAAAGAAAATTTATATTAGTTGCATATTTTAAACTTTAGCAGCTTAAAAGTACGCAAGATTTAAAAAAAAATATATAGTTTTTAGTATGGTAAACTCAAAGAGACATATATAAAAAAATTGCGCCTAAAAGTATGTAATGCATTTTGCTGAGTTTTTGCTCGTAAACTCTTGTGGTGTTATGAAATTTTCAATATTTAACAGTGCATACGTTAAGGCTCAATTTTCATGCAGTTTGCCAAACTTCTACAACATTCAAATAAATTTTTTTTTTTTTTTTTGGTATATGCACCGCCATCTCTTTTTTTGTTTTAGTTTAAATTAAAAACTTTGAGCGAATATCTTTAAGTATTTACTTGATGCAAATACAGCATGTTGTGCAAATCAACAAATGCAATTTGTGTAAATATTTGTATTTGTTCGTTCACTTTTTACCATATATACAAATACTTTTTTTTTATTATTTTGATAGCGCATAAAATAGCAACTTTCATGTATACTCGTATAACGTATCTTGTAAATAAGTCTAAATTTTTTACAAAAAAAAAAAAACAAATAAAAGCACGTTTCATTATTTTATCTAAAACAATATAATAAAAAAAAGCTGAAAAAATACTAGAATTCATGTAAATATAAGCAACGCGCCGCACTTTTTAAAATAAAACTGAATTGCAGAGTATCGTAGTATCATCGTATCGTTCTCCTTCTCATTTTTCTAAGCTCAAGTGAAGGGAACTAAAATTTTATTTAGGTTTTAAGTTTTGAGTTGTGTGCATGAAAAACAAAAATGAAAATTTGCGTATGTGACATTCGTTTAAGCAATCGCAGGGTATATGTACTACTTGTAATAAACGCCGCATGTTTGTTTTTTGAAAACAATTTTTATTTAACTTCTCTGAACTCTTCATTTTTAATTAAGTTTTACATAACTACTACATATTTATATAACTCTTTAACTAGCAAGTGTGTTGGTTGGTTTGCAAGCAAGTTGGTTTGCTGCAAGTTTGCAAGTTGCGTCCTTTTTTTGTGGTAAATGGTTCTATTTCTTAAATTACATTAAAAAAAATTAAATTCTTTAACTTACAGTAGCGTTTTTGTTGAAATTTTGTACAACGACTCTTCTTTTTTAATCAGCATAAAAATCTTAGATTATTCCTACATTTTCCCAAAGTTTTTTTAGAAAAAAAAAAAAACAAATAAAATCCAGTAGTTATTGATCTAGGGGAAGAAAGAAATTTTACTAAACAAAAATTGTATGAGAACAAGCAGATAGTGTACCTCATATGAATGCCAGGAAAGTTTCTACTTATTGTAATTTTTAAAATTAAGTCATGTTTAATAGATTAAATTATAGAACCATGGGAGAAAAATGGAATGTTATAGTATATAGAACTATGTTATTTCTAACACATTGCATGCCACTGTTCAAAAATTAATAGAGAAAAATGTGTAAGTCATATTCGTCTGGCATAAAATGTTTAAAAATTTGTTTAAATCGGCTTGGCATGCAATGTTTGAACACAAACAGTTTACTCAGAATGTTATTATTCAAGATACATTAAATTTTTTATTTTATTTTTCACGGTATATCCACCCAATTACTTTACAACCAACAAACTTTGCCAAAAAACCGCAACTATTTCAAAAATTCATAATTATTTATTAGCGGGTGTTCTTGCGCGCCCTGTTGAAAAGTTAGAGTAAAAAAAAGATCTCGTGCTTTTTTAAGTAGACGTCATTATCATTAATAAATTTAAGTCCAGGAGAAAACTTTTTCATATAAATCCATGTCAAGGTCACTGTTATTTGATCCTTTCTAAACCTTATAACTTTTACCTAAAACATTGATCACTAACATTGATCTTACTAAGTTCTCAAGATAATGGCCTGGGGAAATTTAAATGGAACACCCGGCATATTTCATCATAATTTCGTTAAATATTAATAACTCAAGGCAGCACAATTTGTAAAAGTTTTAGTTCTTGATTTTGAGCCGATTTTACCCCGCTAAGTAAAAAAACTTTGCTAAGTAAGTACTGCAGTTTTTCAATACGCTTTAACTTGTCAAGAACCACATTTTTGGTCAACTTTCAGCATTTCTTTTATGACCACCAATTTTCGTATTTCATGTTTCTAATCCGTTTTCTGCTCGCTATTTTTCAAACAACTACTATACAAGTACTTAAGTCTTAAGAAGATCGCTGGTAAGTTACGATTGTATAGTCAAAAATATTCGAGAACATATAGTATGTGCGGCTTTATATCGTTCACAAAAAAATGAGGCACAATCTATTGCCATTACCATTGCCTACTTTTCTTGATAATAAAGCTAAAGTCGTTGTCTTATGTCTTATTCCAATTTCTGAAGCTTCTTACCGTGGAATCATAAAATGTTTTGAAAATTTAATGTATAGATGTTAGGTTATTCAAAAAATTATGTAGAAATACGTCCCTTTCATTAATTTTCAGCAAAATTGTCGTAAGCAACACATCACCTTTAATTTTATGAAAATATTAGAAAATCCAATCTACGGAACTTTAAAGTAACAACATGTCATATGGCCAATCTTAATTTAATAATATATTTATATACCTACATATCGCTTACGATAATAAGGTTGAAAAAAAAATCTATATTATAAAAGTATTGAAGTCAGTATAGGTCTTTAACGTGTATAGCTTAAGTATTAATATTTTAATTAAATATTTTTTTTTTTTTGGAATATTTTCCTTAGGAATAAAGACTCTTTTGGCAAAAATATCGAAATTTATGGTCTAACAAATACCTACAAACAGCATCAAAGTTGAACTAGCAAAAATCATTCAAACGACATACTACACATGTCATTGGGTCACTCTTTTACAAACCTCTCACATCAAATTAAACTTGACATTTAAAAAGCGTTAGAAAAATTATTTTACAACTAATATGCATAAAACAACTTGACACGTAGGTACATACATATGTACATCAGGAATTTGCTTGAAAAATTTTTATTTTTGCAAAATATCCACTTAAAAATTTTCAATAACTTGATGGACTTTCTCCACTTATCTCCGAACTGTCAAAAATTTTATTTTCAACACATCGTATCAACTAAATTTGTTGAAAAATGCAGAAAAAAAATTTCATCGCATTTGATGAATTAAAATTTTTGTTCCTGAAATCCGTGCTGTTTGTTAAAGAATGACCCATATATTGATATAAGTAAAAAATTTTATCTAAATTTTTGATAATTACTGTTGAAAGGAGTGGTCTTTTTTTACCTATAGTGCCTTTTATGTCCAGTTTAAGTCATCAAACTGTTTCTAAAGCTAATAAGTAGCAGAGCTTTCAAATAATATACAAATCATTGGAAAAATTGTTTAATTTGGAGAAATTTCGACACAAAATTTTATTATTTATTAGAATTTTGATGTGGGTCTTTTTCAACTTTTCAACAATTTTGCGGTTACCTACACCTTATTGGCCAAAAGCTTGCCCATATTCTGGTCAGTTTAACGATTTTTATACCATTTCCACTAGGTGTACACATTTTTCTTATCCGTTTATTAGGAATGGAAGTGGGCACAGTCTAGCCGTTTGTCCGCAAATAAATAATTTTGTAAAAAAAAAAAAAAAAAAATTATTTAGCCCAGTATAGAGTGTCATCGAGTACTTAACATTTTCGGTTATACATTTTTTTTACTCGAAAATTAATACTCATAGAAAAAACCATGTTAAATAAAAAAAAATTTAAATTACTAAAAAAAACCTTTTAAAATTATTTTAACAAATCTTTATTTTTCAGTGTATTTAGTTTTTTTCTTAAAAGCCATTTGTAACCCAGCCTGGAATACCAATGAGCACTTAATATTTATTTTTCATTTTTTTTTTTAACTTGTAGTTAATTTAATATAAACTTTTAAGAAAAAATTAAATGCTTTTGAAAGACTTATTTCCACGATTTTTTCACAAGAAAATATTTTTTAGTGTACGCTTAGCAGCCAGAAAATAAAAAGTTTGTAACAATTTTTTTTTTTATGTAAGCTTAGTAGTTTTTCAGTATAAAAACAAATAAAAATGAAAGTTAAGTGCTCGCTATACAGGGCTTAATACTTAAAATAAACATTTTTCAAAAATTTATCAATGGGAAATACAGAACAGTCCAATTAATGTAGATGTTCTAAAAAACAAGTTTGTGTTGAATAACTTTTTGATACATACATTAAAAGTAAACGGAGTCTTATGAAAAACAAAACATAATTAGTTACTCATCAAAATTGATTTTGCCTTTAAAGAAGGTCCTTCGGCTGCAATGCAACAAAATGCCAGCACTTGATCCAGTCTACCATACATTTTTCTTATGCTTATTGAGTATCGATCTTTAGCTTCTTCACCGAATTTGCGTGTATAGCTTCAACTGACTCATGAGTTGTGCTTCCTCAAATCTGACCATTTTCTTCCGAGATTCTCAAGCTTCATTAAGCCCATATAATATTACTTATTTACCCTTTGTCCTTCAGGAAGATATTCCTAGTTATCGAATAAAGCTATATATCGTAAACTTTTTGCACAGCTTAGTATTTATATCTCTTTAATTTCATATTTCAACATATTCTCTAGGTAATTATTGCAAATATGATTCCGAAAATTTGTAAAGCGCAAGAATTAAAATTTTAAAAAATTGGAGCATAAGTTTTTGATGCGCTTAATTCACATTTGGCATCCGATTGGTCGAAATTCCATAATCTGCTACAAAATTCAATTAGAAAAAGTCGACGTTGTTAAAATAAACTGCACAACATTGCACTGCAAAATATGTAAAGCTTTTTTTGTCACAAACAATTTTTTCTCGGGAATCTTTAAAAATTTCCCAAAACTCTTCAAAATCAATAAAAAGTTTTTTTTTTTACTATATGCGTGTAGCACTCTTGTTGCCTATTCGATATTTTTGCTTAAAAGAGTCCACATAGGTATATAATTGTTTCATTTTGAAAGTATTATTATTTACTTTATTTTGAGTGAATGTGTAAGTGTGAATATATTATAACAAATATGTATTTGTAAATATTACAGATTTTGAAAGAAAACTCATTTTAATTTCAACTAAAATCATTATTTCGATAATTCGTTAAATAAAAAAATTTAAGCAAAAATATTTAAAATAAAAAATAATTTGAAACATGAAGTCAATACAAGAAGAAAAAAAAAAGAAAATAATTGTGAATTGTGCTTTTAAGAACATAAGTTATATCTTAAGATTAAGACATTGTTTCTAGTAATCAAAAAAAATTGTTTAATTCAAAAAATATTTCTCTTTCTTTTACCACCAACAAATACCAATTACCTCTACTACCACTACTACCATTTTGCTCACAAAAACACACGTATAGTGTATACTATGATCCCTTCTTAGCAGCTGCCGCCGCCAACGCTGATCCAAATTTACGCTTCCAGGTGAGTTATTTTATATATACCTTACTAAAGTATAGTTTTATGTATGAGATGTTTCACACTAACCGTATCACCATTCTAGCTAAGATGCAGTGCAATAAAAAGAGAAGACTGAGGCTCGAAAGAAACTTTGTCAAATTTAATATAATAGGTCTATTCGTTTTTTTATATAACTCTTTAAATAACCCCATTTTTGAAAAACTAAAGACATCGCCTCAAAAAAGTTGTTACGAGTATGCGATGATTTTTTTTTATTAAATTGAAATTGGTTTTCTGAAAATCTTTGAGACACCATTTTCAAAAGATTGAGTTTCTTTCAAAAGTTTACATATGAACGAATATTGAATTCGTCAAAAAGCCACGTTCCTTTAAAAGTTTAGATATGAAGTAATCTTAAATTATTTTCCATTCACATAAATTTTTGGCAGTGTGCTGATACGCTTGATGTGAAACGTCACATACAAAAAATCTAATGATAAAAGTATTAATTTACGTATTGTATGAAAATCTTTAATTTCTATAGGCTATTTATTAAAAATATTTAATAATCATAGTTTTACTCAATTATTCTTATTATTAGCTGTAAATACCTACATACAAATAATTATAGTGTTAAGATATCTTTGCTTAAATTATTTGAAATCATTTAAAACTAAAAACTTTTCAGGCAGCAAAACCAGTCACAGAAGTTCCAGCACCACAGCCAGCAGCCATTTTAAATGTAATAATTGTTAAACTTTTTTTGTATAATTTTTTTTGTTTTTGTTTTCAACTTTTTCGCGCAATTTTCTTTTTTGTAAAAGTTTAACAAAAATGTTTAAACTGGGATATAGCATAGATTTTTTGTTGATTTAACTCTGAACTTTTTCTAAGCTTTTGTAGTTTGTTTTTTTATTTAAATTGAGGTGTTTCTTGACATACAATTTTTATACTATTTATTTATTCAAATAATGTTTTTTTTTTCACCTTCTAACTAATATGAAATAACTAACTTACAGTTTGCCATATAATAAATCCTTTGTAAAAAAAGTTACTACAACCCCTATTAAGAGATACTCATGCATAATGCGCATATGTTGCGCAATTTTATTAATAATAACTTAATATAAATAATGTGTTTTTTCATGTGTAAAAATTTTCCTAATTATTAATTAATTGCTCAGCAAGCGTTAAGCTCTAATTAAACACACTCATTACATACTGCTCCTCGAATTCATAAATGATATATATGATATTAAAGCATTGAATGCGTTCTCAAATTTATTTGTTGAAAAGTTATATTTATTGTAATTTTAGTCAAACAATTCAAATATAATTTAATTTAATTAAAATATTCAAGTTAATTTAGGCCATAAAACTGTCGTTTTTATCAAAAGGTTTAATGGATTTATTTTACATGTTTATAAACTGAAAATTATCAGTGCATTTTATTTAGTTCCCATCTTTACTAATTTTGTCACCATCTCAATAAATTTTCCCAAATGAATATTTTTCAAAAAAAGAAATGTTTGACAGTGATGAAATATAATGGATTTATATAACTGTGCTGGTCAGGTTTCCCAAACGAAAATGCAGGTGGCACGGCTCCATGGCACTAATCAGTGACAGTATTCGCATTGCCAGCAGCGTCTTTGAAAAAGTTAAACCCAGTCACTCTTTCAGCACAGGCGATAAGTTGATAATACTGTAGTTACTGAAGCCGTCATTTGCAAAAAACCGAAGACGTCGTTACCTGTAGTGTATATGTCTTTTTTAAACACTCAAAGTTTGAGACATTACACATCTTTCAATGCGGATATCGCTGATGACGGTGGCGCCAAATTCGTATGCCTTAAAAAATTGATTCAAAACTTTTTCGTTTATTTTAATCTTTTTACAATTAATTTTTTCGTCCCGTAGGAATTTTTCTTTCGCTCTCTCATGAAAATCTTTTAGTTTCGGCTGAAAATAAAAAATCTATGTATCATCGTTAAATAAGTTTAAGAAATATGCTATAAAATATACCAATTCACATTGCTGTTTCGAGAAATAATGCGTTCATGTTACATTAGGTGTGTGGCACCGTTTCGTTGAAACTACATATTGTTAGTAATATCGTTCACATTCCACAGTAGCAGCATTATCGACAAAATTTAAAAAAAAAAAAAAAAAATAACTTCAATAATACTTCCACCCCAAAAACCACACTAAACAGTGACTTTTTTGAAAATACATCGGTTTTTCACGGAAATCTCTCTTGGATTTTCATCGCCCCAAATCAGCATTTGCTAATCAACATAGCCGCTGAGATGAAAATAAACCTCGCTGGTCACTAAATATGATTTTCTTAAGAAATTCTTGAGTTACATTTCCTTTTGAGCGACCATTTTCATAATATATTTACACGTATATGTCACTCTAATGATGAAATACTTATTAATCCACGCTGCATATGCAAGGTAAACCAAAAATCGAAAAAGTAAATATTTCATCCAATTTGATAATATTTTTGGTGCATTGTTTTGAAGAACTTATTACTTTAGCAATAACAAATCATTAAAGTTAGAATTAAATATAATAATTTATATTTCTTCATGAATGATTGTACAAGAAAAATAACTTTAGAAAAATATTTACTTAAAGTTATTTTATTTAACGGCCGAAGCTTTAACACAAATTTGTTGCCGCTGTAACTACCAGATATTCATATGAGAAGAAAATATTTTCTGAAATTAACCACTCTAATATTCATGAATTGTTTGGAAAAGTTGATCAGCATATACCTATTATTAATCGAACATATATATTACATTTCTGCTAGGAATATATTTTATGGGCTTAAGGCGAAAAAATTGATTTTAATTTTATAGCCTAAAAATTACGAATTCTGGAGTAATGTGGAAAAACCTCTTTTCCAAAGAGTTTAATCCCCTGAAGAAAGTTTTGCTTCAATGTTTTTTTTTTTGAACATTTATAGAATGCATGCAAGTGCGTTATGCCGATTAACGTTTCCTGCAAAATGTTCTCATTCTCGATTTTTATTTATTTCTATTTTCCACATATATTATGTAGCTAATTTTGCCGTACTTAACACGAAATAAACCTGAATGGCCCTCCATTTAAATATATCATTCCGAAATACTTTTCATGATATCAACATCTCATAACTCGGTTTTTCCCCAAATCGAATCGTCGTTAACGTTTACGGCGTTTACGTTTATAAGAGTTCTTATACGCCAAAAGGATTTATATTCACGATCATGTGAATTTCGCTTCTATTGTCTGTTGAATAATGTAGGTAGTACCTTTCTGAACGCAAACGTAAATAAGGTAACTTCATTTTTGAAACTAAGTGCGAGTAAGGCACACTTTTAAGCGCGAATGAAGTGCCACTTTCCTTGAACGAAATGCTTTGCTCTGGCAAAATTGACAGAAAAATATTTTTGTTGATTTTTTTTTATAATTTGTTTGAGTAACACTAAATAAATTAAATCACTTTAAGTAAATTTTTGCCATACGTGATCTTCTTTTCGCGTAAATATTCCACTGATTCTTCTTATCTTAATTAAAGATTTTAAAATCGAATAAAAACTCGCATGAAAATCCGACAATCTCTCGATTAAAAGTATTTTTAAAATTAAATGTTACTCATGTTTCTCGCTGTTTCGAGCTGTCAGAATAAGTGCATACCACTAACCGTTTATTTTTTTTTAATTTCACAGTATTTTTTTTTTTTTTGCTTTAATACAAACTATCTCTCATGTTCGTGCCACATTTTTTCCAACTACAGTTTTTCCACTGATATTGACACATATTTTTCCTTTTACCGCCATTCATTTATTCAAATGGCATTAATTTCTGTCACAAATTGTTGTTGTTGTTGCTGTTACTGCTGCTATAGTGACCAGATTTTTCAATGACTTTACCATTGGAGCATCATTTCCACACGTACACATACGCACACATGCTGCAGAGCAGAAGGCGCATACACGTTTGAAAATACGCTCTGTTGCGCACAAATTCACTGGGGTGTAAAGAGAAATACACGCCCTTAATGTTACCACATTATCCTTTATTATATATATGTATGAGTATATGTTGTTTTTTCGGTTTTTCTTCTGTTTTGTGACAGTAATTTAATACCCAGAATTTTAATTTATATGCGAGCAGTTAACATTAAAGGCAAAAGTAAAAGCCTTTTAATGAGTTGGTTTGTGTTTTTATTAAATATCTTTTTTAACTTATGTATGGGAACCCAGACACGAAATCAGACACATTAACGTTTACTGTAAATTTTCGCTTATGGAGATATGATTTTTTTTATATCAGCGCATGTTTAATTAAAACTTTTTTTTTATTAATTTTAATGCAAAATATGTAAAAAGCTTTTAATGCCTAATTGTTTATTTTTATAAAATTAAATTAAAATTTTTTACCAAATCCTGGTAAAATGTGACAGTGACATGAGTCGTAAGATATTTTAAGCGCTAAAAATTTGCTTAAAAATTTTTGCAAAAATATGCCACAAAATAAAAAAGAATTATTCATGTCATGGATTTGTTTTGTTACTGTCACTGTCACACTTTTTCAGCAAATGTACGTACGTTAGATTACAAATTTAATTCAAATATGTATTTCTTTCACTATCCCATTCGCCGCCTCATTGATCAATCGTTTTACCTTTTACTTACTTCATTATCGTACTTAAAAAACTACAACGTTTTTTCGAAATTCAATTTACTTCAAAACTTACAGCGCCGCACAGTGACAACGCTAAACACGTCTCCACATACGATCAACCGCATTCCGGTTCCACAAAATGTTTTGGTAAACATTTATTGTTGTTGTTGTTCATGTTGTTGATGAAGATGCTGATGTTTTTGTTGTTCCACACCTAATTTGTAGTTTAATTGATTGTTTTTTGTTCGAAATTTGCTTGAACGCTATGTTTTTTTTTTTTTGATATAGCTATGTATCCGAATTTGCTTTTGATTTTCAGTTAAAAAAAAGAATTTCGTCAAAATTAAAGAAAAAGTTAAGAAACAAAATAAATAATAGTTCGCTCAAAAATAGACATGTTTCTACTATAAAATCTCAAAGTGTTCTACTTTAAACTAGTTTATCCTAAGGATTTTGACATATTAAAATCGAATTTGAGATTAAAATGGACTGGTAGTCAATAAACCACAGTGAAACAATTTTAATTAGATATTAAAAAATTGAAACGCCGTTTTCAAGTTATACGCGTAAATTGGCTTATCAAATTTCGTAATGAGATGTTCCAATAACTTTTTAATACAAACCGAAACATAATCTACTCTTTAGTTTAAATTTTGAATGGACATATCTTTAAAGAAGCCTTAAAAAAAGTTTAGTTCCAGAAACCTCTACGCTTAAAAACCATTTTAGAATAAGAAACTAACTTAAACATTGAAAAATTGTTCAAGGACATAAAGGAAAGCCAATGAACATTATCATTTATTTTCTTTATCGCATTTGATTTTCTAAGCTTATTATTATTGATAAATCAGGTACCCATCTTCTGTTAAAATTTTCTGTAAAAATTGTTCTTTGTATTATTTTTTGAAAGTAACCATACCATTTTTTTTCATATCGGTTTAATGTTACGGCCCGATATCACCAAGGTTCATAGAATAAAACTTTAAAAATTTTTTCCTCAGATATAAACATGCAAAATTTAGCTCAAATCAGAGAAGGTCATTACCAAAAATAGAAGAGAGTAGAAAAGATTGAGTGCAATTATTTCTACGATAACAACTAGAGACAGATTAAACTATAGGCAACATTTGTTTCTCATTGTAATATTTCTCCTCAGGCACAAAGAAAGCTTTCTGAAGAATTTTCCACAAACTTGTGTTTCTTATTTACTTATTAATTATTGACATTATTATGATACACAAATTTCTTAGGTTTTTTTTCACAAAAATGAAAAATGTACTGTCTTGTTACACTTCTGAAACAGATTCAATACAATGCGGTTCTTCAATGCCACTACTTTAAATTGACTTTTTCAAATTTCTAAGTTATTTCTAAAAACTTTTTGATATATGTAATAACTTTGATAGCTTTAATATCTGCAAAAATGACTTGTTACATTTATGTAACACGAGCACTTCATATTTACGTTTCTATTTGTAAAAGTAAAAATTACCAATTTTTTTTTTTTTTTTTGAGTTTTTAAAGAAAATATAAAATTTAAGACCAATTAAAAGGACTTGAAAAAAATTGTATCAAAACTGTAGGAATTTTTGTTCTGCTGCCCAAAAAAGGAACAAACCACGCGGATCTATTTATGTTTTTGATGGAAAGGCTTTTTAATGTTATGCACCAAAAAAGTTATGTTACAAAATAATTCTACATAAAGAAACTTACTGTTAATGCCTTTTACAAATTAGCCAGTGTTTGTTTTTTTCTAAATGTCTTTGTTTAATTAAAAATCTTTGTGAAGCAAAAAAAAACAAAATTCACTTAACGGACAGTAATTAAATCTTGCATGTTTATAATAAACAATTTAATTACCATATATTTTTGTATGTATTGTACCTAGCCCTTATTTCAGGTGATGCTGTGTGTTGGACATTTGATAGAAATTACATTTTTGAACGTGATATTTTTAAACTGATGTTTTATACTCGTATTAGTTAATTAAGCATGTTATACTATATATCCACTAAATTTAGCACTTTATATACATACATATGTACAATATAATTTGTATTTTTTTTTAGCACAACAATGGGTTCTTTAAGGTGTTCATTCTATCAAAAAAAAAAAATAAAAATTCATCAACTTCATTTAATAGTTTGCACTGTTCACTAAATTCACAAACGAAATAAAAAATTAAAAAAATAGAAATATAAAACACGTAGTTAACTACACTTAATTGTTTCACTGCATTTCTTCAAGTCTGTTCACCTTTCAGTACAAGCACATTTTCATTTTTTTGGTTTTTCTATTAAAAAGTATTTTGTCAGAAAGTTTTCCCAATCTAATTACTAAATTTATTCTACTTGCAAACTATATTTCAGGCCACTGCTCCATTGCTAAAGACACCTTTGTCACAAGCTCAACAGGCATATGCAACCGCTGCAACTACGTATACAGCAGTTGCTGCTAGAGCGGCATATGGTGCTGCTGCAGCTGCGGCAGCACAACCAGCATTGGCCGGTTATGCCACAGTTGCGGGGTAAGTTAAGAAAAAGTTTTGAAAGTTCAACGTAGTAAAATTATTCTATTAACCATTTATTCCCAAACTCTTGGTGCTGATAGTCTGAGTTTTAATAAGTTCTATTTAAAGATGTTTATTGTCACATAAAAGGCACTTTGGTCTCGATATGGAATTTTTAAACGAGCACACTTCCTATTTGATTTTTGTTAATTTTAGTACCTGGAAAAATTTTTATAGCTAAAAATATTTTCAAAATTATAATCATAAAAAGAAAATAAATTTCGTACACCTACTTTTTTGTATCCAGATTTACATGAAATTTCTTATCGATAAGTTATTTTGAACTCACTCTAAGAAATATATTTTAACTGAAGCAAATCCTTCTTCTAGTATTTTCCATACGTTAGCTTGCGAAATGACCCGTTAAAACAAACTTAAAACAGAACCTTTGGACACCATTTGATATTACTTGCATATGTATTTACTTCAATATAGAAATAGTACTCACTGCAAAAACTGAATCTAAATTAAATCGTATTATCTAAAGGCGAAAATTTTATAAGATACAGCCTTTATTTAATCTTTATGTCTTTAGATACTTATCAATCAAAATTGATATTTTTTATAAGCGTTAAGTTTTGCAAAAATGTTCTTTAATTTTAATTTTTTTCTTTTAATAATAATTTATCGAATTTTTCTCTTTTATTAAGTTATCTATTTTAATCTTATACTCATTTCTAATTTAAAGGGTGTAGACGAAATGGCTCAAAAAATTTATGTAAATATCGCTAAAAAAATTACACAAAAAGTTTTAATTTAAATCGCTGCAAAATCAAAAAAAAATACTAGTAAGTCGACCCATGCTTTTCCTAAGTGATCTTAGCTTTACATTGAATAATTTTCAAACTTTTTTATGTTCCTTTTCCGTGAACGTATTCGAAACCATAGCCAAATCAAACATTGATGAAGTTTTCAAGATATTTCAAAATATCAGTTTCCAAAAACATGCAAAAGCCAACTTTCAATTATTATCGATATACATGTCAAACTGAAAATACAACAATATTCTAACATTTCAGAGGAAATAAAAATAATTGGAACTATGAATGAAATATTGACAAATTTTCCAAAAAACTTGCTCAAGATTATGTAGAATCTCTTTAGCGAATTTCGTTCTTGAGCCATTTACTCTACATACACCCATATTCTTATTATACCGAGTGTGGCAATTAAAATTACCTCATTTTTTTTAATTAAAAAATCTGGTCCAAAATTTTTCTTTTCAAGTATGTTTTTGGGCTAATTTTATTATATAACTTAAGAAGTCTTAGTATAAAAAAAATTGGTAAAACCTACGCGGAGATACATAGTGTACATATATCGGGATCGAATTCAGTAACAGAAGTAGCCCATAGTTTAAAAATAAAAACAAAAAACTTATATTTCCTCAAACCAAACTATTTCTTTTGATCGCTGAATTCGATGACATTCGATTCCCCATTTTATCACAGTACTCAAAGTTAACACAAAAATTAATTTCTTTAAATTTATTTTTTTTTATATACATACTTACTAATTTCTAATATAATATAAAAGCGAATAAAGTTGTTCCGAAAAAAAGATAATAAATTTATATTGAAATAATTTAATTGCCGAACTCGATATTACTTTTTTACTTTATTTTTACACTTACTTTCTTTGTATTATTTTTCCTTTAAATTTACTTATATTTTGTGCTAATTTTTGTTTTTGTAGCAAGAGCAAGAAAAGAAAAACTGAATTCGTTGTAAGCTTAAAAATTGCGCTCGAAGACGTTTGCAAGACACTATCAATATTAAACAATTTTCATTGAAATTCAATTCCAAAAAAAAAAAACATCAAGCAAAACTTTTAAAGAGCTAACTGAAGTAATAACAAAATTAAAACAAGACCTTTACAATCAAGAAATCTTATATCTACCAAGTCTGTACTTCCACTTACTAACAATATACACATAAACTTAAATTTACGCAATAACTTCAAAAAACTAATCATATTTATATTTTTCTAAATATAGTTATGCCCGTGAGTATGCCGATCCTTATCTGGGACATGGTATTGGACCGGTGCCCGGTTATGGGGTGAGTCAACAAAGAAACATATATAATAAATTTGAAAGCTGTTTTTGAAAACTATATTTTGATTTTTCGAGAAACATCAAAATTTAAATCTATTCATCTGAAAAACATTTCAGCCCAAGTTTTAGTTTAATTTCGGAAAATGTTTTTAAAAATCATTAACACTAAAACTGTCTCCATAATCGAATGCTGTTCTGTTTTCGCGAAAACTGAAGGCGCCATTTTGTTTCAGCGATGGTTTTACAAAATAAATAGCTATTTTCTATAATTATCGATTGGTGTTAATATTTTTCAAAAAAAAATTTCCGAAATTCATTAAAATATACTCACAAAATTTGCGATTTTGCGTTGAGCCGCGCTGTGGGAAAGATATCAAACTGAAACTGAATGTGTAGGTTGTTGGCAGATTTCAGCCTTTAATGAATGTTTCAGTAAAATTCTGAAGTACATTATGATGAATGTTGAGATACAAAATAAAATCTATCTAGATTATTTGAAACAAAAAATTAATAAATTTTCTTATCCTTTTCTTCAGGCAACGATGTATCGAGGCGGCTATAATCGCTTTACGCCATATTAAAAATAATGATAAAATACTCAAAAGGATCCTTCCCCGCCTGGGCCCTAAAACAGAGAAAATGCAGCTACTGACGGTTGAGTAATAAAAAATACGGATCCTAAGGGCGAAAAGTAGAGGATTACCAAAAAAATAAAATACTCAAAATTAGCGTAGTTTTTAAAGAAGGAAAAAGAGCTAATCTCAAAAAAAAAAAAAAAATATGAAGCGCCAAATTATGCTTACATCAGTGAACTATAAAAGAAGCATTGTTGTCGCTGCTGCTGCTGCCGCCGCCGCAAAACATCGTCCAATATATTGAAAAATAAAAATTATACAAATAGAAAAAAAAACAGCAAAAACTTCAACAAAAAAAGTGCTTCAGTAGTTTATCAAAAAAAGAATATTTAAAATACCAAAAAAAATTTGAGAACTTAAAATTAAAAAGAAACTCATGCAACATCATGTCTTCAACACAACAGAGCAACATCAACACGCGCAAATATTTAGCATATTGAAACATACTCTTACATACATTAAATAAAAAGTTGATACCAACGTTTATTCTCAGCTATATAGAACAAAACAGAAAAATGTTAGTTATTAAGCAAAAAGTTTAAAAAATATCACACACACTCACATACAAAAATCACACAATTTTTAATTATCATTATTATTATTGTCCTTATTATTATTAAAGCAATTATTTAATTTACCTTAATTATATTTTATGCAAAAAAGCTAAGTATATTATATTAATTTTTTGTTTTTATCGATTAAATGCAAATAAAATTTATTATAATTGCTGTCATAAGTAAAAAGAAAACAAAAACAAAATACTCTTATTGCAAATTTTTATTTAAACAAACATTACATGAAAAAACATCACCAATTTGGCTTAGTTTAAATGTCAAAATTTAAGCTGTTAGCTTGGATATATCGTAGAGAAATATTTTCTAAATGTGACGATTTTATTTCTACTACTATTTTTAGTGTCTTTGGACGTTTTACCATTTTCATTTAAACCTACATGTTCTAAAAAAGCAGCATAATAAAATTAATGAAAGAAATTTCACAATATATATTGGATATAAACATATATTTTATTTAATTTTTTGTGACGTTTTAAACTTTTTTTACTGACTTACTGATTTTTAAACGCAATGAACATTTAAAAAACAAAAACCTTTGCGTTATTTATTGATTTTTATTTATTCTATTAGTGTTAAATTTAAGATAACAATTATTTTTTGCGATCAAAAATAACAGTTGTACATTTTTTTTAATAAGAATATAAACATTGCTTAAATTTTTTTTTAAATATGTCAGTAGTAGAAATCTTTTGTTAATTTTTATTTTTCGGTGCAGAAAACAATAATTCGTTAAGCTTAAAAAATCACGATAACTTCTAGTCATTAAAACGTAACTTTCATATGAACATTTTCAAAACGATTTAATGCATACTATATGATAGAAGATAAAAACGAAAATGAAAATAAAAATAAAAAGTTGAAAACGTTTAAAATCCAAACTTTGAGTAAATTCAAATGATGATGCGAATCTGTCATCAAAATTTCAGCACTAGTTTCTGTTATCTGTTTAATTGAAATAAATTGTAAACGGAATTTTTGGGAGAACCTAATCTGAGAAAACTAAAACTTTTGTTAAAAATTCTATATATTTTGAGTCGCAAAATCTGAATCAAAAGTTTGTTTCGTCCTTTTACATCAGGCTAAAATGAATTTTAAATTCTCCTGTGCTTATGTATTTCTTTCGAGTTCAAAAAAAAAATAAATTTATTTATAATGCGAAAAGCATAGCTAGCGGGCAGTCTTTTCGAATGAAGGAAATAAATAAGCCGCACGAAATAACTACTTTAGTTGATCGATTAACAAAAATCATAAAATAATTGTTATTTTGAATCGAATAAATCAAAATTTCAAAAACTATTTATTTATACATATATATGTGAGGAAATTAAATATTCAATTAATGTTTTTGGATAAATAGAAAACAATAATTTCCATCGTATGTGATAAATCTAAAATTTATTCCTTTGACTATTGCTCCAATACTATTTTTAACTTAAATTGAAATGTTTTACGGTCCCCCTACGTTGTTTACTATTGCGACTTTGCAAAGTCATGACAAACTGTATTCGGATATCAAATGGCAATGGCAAATCTATGACTGTAAATAAAATATATGACTTTTGCAATTTATTGCACAAATTTAAAAATGCTGCAACTAGTTTTAATTTTTTATTTGACAAAATAGTTCCTCTGCTTTTTTTTTTTCAGTTACTTCATAAGCTTTTTTGTTTCATATTGACATTTTTTCATCAAACATCCTTTAACTTTATTTAAAAAATTTGGCAGCTTCCCTAATTTTAAGAAAGTTTAATTATATTTAAAAAAAAATTAAGAAAAATCATTGATTAAATAAAACGTACACAGAACATATCCTAAAATTTATGAATAATGATTTTATTTGAATGTTAAGAGAAAAAAAAAACATAAATTAATTAGAAACTTTAAGCATAGATTTGTTGTAGATTTCAAAGCTGATGTTATATATATTTTCCAAAAAATCAATAATAAAATAAAAGCAAACTCAATTTTTGTAAATGTTTTTTAACGCGTTGCAGAAATAAAATAAAAAATAAGAACACAATATTATTTTGATCATTTCATGCAGTAAACTTTTTTTCGTAGCATTCAGCAATTAATGCAAATATACTTAAAATTTGCTAAACTAATTAATGCAAAAATGTGCTAATAAAAACTGCAAAATAAAAATTAAATTTTAAATATGATAAAAGTAATTGCTCAAATTTTTGCATAAACCATTTCTTGTATAGTGAGCAAAAAGTAAAAAAAAAAAATCAAACAGACAATTTAAAAAAAGAAAATCAGAATTAAAATTACAAATAAAAGCTAAACGAAAAATTGCAAAATGTATATTAAATCTACAATAAAATATAAAATTTCGCGCACCACCTACAAATTTTGAATATAAATTGTTAAATAAAAAAAAATGAAAATTATACTATATTAGTTGTTAAAATTTAAGCAAAAATGTCTCCCAGTAAAACGTACACACATTACTACTAATTTTTAAAATATAAACGAATTTTGAAATTTTTTCTTGTTTTTTTTGTGTTTTTAAATTTATTTATTATGTTGCAATTATTGAGTTTAAAAGTTATATATTAAAAAATATATCAAAAACAAGCAAATCACAAAATGCTGCCGAACAACGTGATGTCAAACCTATAATTTTAACTAACAAATGACAGAACCTAATCAAAATTTGCGCCTAAAAGTATGCAATTAAAGTTGTTGGAATTTCGTTTTACTATAAGTGACAAGCTTAAACATTTCATGCTGCATATTTTTAGGTCGCTACAAAAGGAGGTTACGTAGTTATACCTCAAGCAATATTGAAAATTTATTTGACTCCGTTTTGGCTGACATTTACCAAAAAAAAGAAATACTCAAATTACATTGTTGCTCAAATATGAAATTTAAGCATTATTTTTAGAAACCTAGTTTTTGTAGGCATAGTAACACGTACACACAATTAAATGTTTAATTAAATTTTAAGCAACTTGAGATTTTTTCAAAATATTATTTTTTCGAATTTTAATGCTTTCATATTGTAGTAGTTTAAAGAAAACGATAAAATATCAAAACAAAGCCAAAGTTTAATTTTTAATTAGCGTAGGCAATAAGTTAGTGTTTAAAATTTAATATTCATTCAACTAAACATTTTTCTTTACTGAAATTGTGTTGCCTTTTTTTTTTTTTTTTTAGGAAACAGTATAAGAAAGTTACTTATTAGTAATTTTAATGCAAAAAAAAAAACAAGAACAGAATAAAACCCATCAATTGCCAAATGAAATTTAGCTTTTAACGTTAAATCAATAAATGATTAAAAGTAAAATACAATTTAATACAAAAGGTAACCAGTAGACACTTAATTTTTAAACAATGTATAAAATAAGAATTTAAGAAAACAAAAAGGAAAAAGTAAAAAACACCGTTGTGGTTGCATTAAAAATTTGCTTAAATTTTTAACTATCACTAAAAAATCTATTGGAATTTGTGTGTGCACTTCATTTTCAGTGAAAAATTTAATTCTAACAGAGGCTTCAATTCATTGCCGTGGGAACTTTAATTGCTTATGCTGATGATTTCAAATGCCATTAGAAATGATGCTGAAACACAAGTTTTTGTATTTGTACACTTGGTCCAGTCTTGGTGCTTCTAAAAGGCCCTTGGACGCTGAATGCAAAGTCAGCATATCGTTATTTCAAATTTTATTGAAAAAAGATCTTGTGCAAACTACATTTTCAGTGAAACAAATGATACAAGTTCACAAATGATACCAGCATTATACAGAACCACTTGAATTTTTTATATTTTGGCCAAACTTTGTACTTGTATTGGTTTTGCTGAATTCTAATCCGATTCACAAGTATTTATTTGAAAAGGATATTTTAAGATTTTCTTTAGCTAAATTTTGCTAAAAATTATTCAGCGGCACCAAAATCAGAAAAGCACAGCATAGTTTGTACCATGGAAGCATGAGAAAAATGCTTCCAAACTTTGTACGGTTTTTTTTTTAACTAATCAAAAATACAAAAAACCTTTAAAAAAATTACAATTTTTTTATTTTACTTATTCTATAAAAAAACTTGATAATTTAGAGCATCTGATCTGAATTCAGCGATCCGATCTGAGTTAACGAAAAACACATTTCATATACATTCTGTATACTTAATACAATTCAAAACTCGATTCTTAAGTGCTTTTTTATCTCTGGCACATCATCTGCTAAGCTTTCAGATTTTTCTTTTATTTTGTAATGAAAGATAATTCTACGTTGGCCATTTTAAGTTAAAATACGCTTATTTTTCGGCAATTTTCGGTTCCATTGTAATTCAGTTTCCGTATACGATGCTAAGTAAGTTTCCTCCATTTTTCTTTAGCATTACATTTTCCAATGTTGATGGAATAATCAAAGCATTACGCCAACCACGCATAATGTCCAACACTGCAAAAACATAAATTACGAAAAATTTTCAAAGTTTCAGTGTATTAAGTTGATAAAAATTTAAGCAATAGCACATTCGTCGTAGTTTCTTCTCGTCTTTTAACAACTTTTATTTATCCTATGAAATTTATGTGTTTAACAAAATAAAAACTCAAAGTAAATACAAATATCGTAGTTTTTAGTAAAAAATTTATCAAATTTTATATTCTTTTCTTCCATTTGAGATTTCATGTACTAAAAAAAAATTCAAATAGAACATTTTTACTAAATGCACTGCTGAAATTTTAACAATTTCAGAAAAAAATTTCCAACACTTTATGCTGCAGCTTTTAAATTTAACTAAATACAGAAGAATTATTTGAATATTTAAAAAATAGTTTAGAAAAAACAAAAAGTCAACAGAAAACAATTTGTGTAAACGTGGTAAACTTGTGGTAATTAAAAATAAAAATGAAAAATTTTATGTCGTTGAAAATTAACTACTAAAAAAATGATAAAAAATACTCTCTAAGCTTAAAATTTAGCCATAAATTTATTATGATACATTACAAAAAAAAAACAAAAACACATATGGCAAATAATATTTTGTAGTGAAGAAACAAAAAATACAGTAAATATTACATTTTTAATTATTATAATTAATTATTATATGAAGAATAGTATATACAGACAATTTTTAATTATAACAACTCAACAAAATAAAAAATGTGCCAAATTGTACGTTAAAAAATATTTTCATTAATGTGAAAAATAAAATCCAGAAAAAAATTATTAAAAAAATTTTAAAAATAAATTCTTTACCTTGTTTTAATTTCTATTTAAATTTTTCTTTCCTTTCAATGATAGTTCATTAAGGCAGTGTAACTCAAAATTTTAGAATTTTGTTGTTATTTTCATAATTTTCCTCGAAACTGAAATTTATCACTTCCTTGCAATATAAAATTTGCAATTAACGTTAAAAGTATTAATAAATAAAAAAGCAAAAACAAAAACCAATTGTATTTTAAATGTAGTTTGCTATAAAAATATTAAATTTAAACAAATGAAAAAATTTAAAAAAAAATCAAAACAAAGTTTATGTAAGAAAAAATCACAGCCCAATTTTTACTTGAAAAACTGTTTTCTGAAATAATTTTCATTTTAAAACGTTTACATGTGACCATTATTTTAAAACTTACTACAAAACTTAACATACATACATGACATGCAAGACAGCTCAAAACTTAAATATTGAACAAATAAAAAAAAAACAATCCATTATATACACACTTTACATATGTACGTCAATATCTATCTAAACAATTTAATTATTTTTTCTATATCAATCTTTATTTTAATTCAATTTGTAAGGTTGTGAACTGTGAGAACAAACAAGAAAAAAAGCATAAATTAAAACAAACCAAAAAATAAAATATAAACTGATACACACACCCAAAATAAAAATTAATAAAAATGTCTTAAAAAATTAAAAACAGTGTAATTTTTGGCGGAGTTCGTAACGTAAGTTTCTATAGGTTAAGCTACTTTTTCAAGGATATGCTACGATTTTTATATAGAATTTTGCGATCAAGGTAGATTTTTTTATAAAAACCTTTCTAATTTTTTTATATTGGTACAAGTGTACATAACAATTGTCAGAAACAATCATGATATTAGCCTTGTGAATTAAGAAATTATTCCGTGGTTTGGTATTGACCACAATAAATTTTTTTCAATTGAGCAAACAATTGAGAATATTATTCAAGCGTTATGCGTTGCTTACGCGAGTCAGCCTGTTAGTCCAAGAGCCGGCTGTAGAAAATTCGAGTGTATAAGATTACAGGATAATTTGGATTGCAAACATGGGTTTTCACCGGTTTTTTTTTTGGGTCAATTTTCATTAATGAAGATAACAGCTTGAAATTTGTGCCAAATGATAGATATCGAAAAGCCTAAATAGAATATATAGGGTTGCCTTGTCGAATCCTGTCCCAAACATGGGTTGCCACTCATTTAAGAAAAGTTGACCCCGAAAACGGGTGTCAACTAATGTTTAGGACATGATTCGACAAGGCAACCCTATATATTCTATTTAGGCTCTTCGATATTTATCATTTGGCACAAATTGCAAGCTGTTATCCTCATTGCAAAATTTTTGGCGATTTTTAACTTAATTAGTAAACTAATTTTCGTAGACAATTTTGTACAATCAATGTAAACTTTCATTTCAAATTAAACACATAACGCATTTGCATAATACTTCATAATATAACATATGTACATGCGTTTCTTAATATGTACATCCAAAAATGAAGAGTTCATAGCTAATATACAATTATACCAAGTACAATTATTTTTCTATAGCAATTAAACCAAAATATTTAACATCGTTTAGTTTCGCAATTCCAGATGATATTCAATCATTATGTATCTCAAGTTATACATATTATGCAAATTTAGTTTTATGAATAACATCTCATAGTCATATAATTTGACTCATTATACCGCCTTCCAAAATCGATAATGAATACGCGAACAACTAATGCAACGCATAAAGATGTTCCACAAATGATTTGAGTGTGCAAGCTATGGAGCCTTAGGGTATTATGTGCTAGCGCAAGCTAAACCTTAAATATTACTATGTTTCATTCACAGTTTTAAATTTGTTTGGGCCTACCTATAATTATAATTAGTTGAGAAACGTCAATGGTACTGCATTACAGGTAGGTATTTCCCTAAATTTTAAAAGCATAAGTGAAAGTTTCTTGCAATATAAATCAAACTAATCGCTTTATGGTAATCATGTTATAGCCTCATCAGCAAGCAAGCGTGTAACCTACACTTAAAAAAAAAGTAAAGATACAGCTGCGAACATGAAAATATAAGTACCTTGATCTAAGTTTTACAAAGTCCCATATTTTTTGTTTTTCACACAACCCCTAAATAAAAATTGGAACACTAATTTATTACTAGGGGTCTGGGCTTAAATCTCATAGTAAAAAATCCGAACTCTGTAGATAACGGGTTTTAAAGTCGTTACCACGCTTTTTCGTAGCAGTATGATTATCTTTTTTGAGTTTTATTGGAAGAAGTGCAATTTTTTCCAAAAATTTCAATGAAAGTAAGTTGAATATTCTTCGTTTGTGATCTTTTTATAAATTACACTGAAAATGAATGCATTTATTTTGACTTTTTTGACCATAGTAGGGCGCGCCATACATTGAACTGCTAATCAGCGAAAGTTTAATTTTAAAGTTGAAAGAAAGGAAATCTTATAAGGATGTTCTAGATATTATATCTTGCTCAACAAAAAAAAAACCGCCATCAAATATGTAGAAATCAGGGGAGAAGAGCTGGAAAACTAAAAATTTCACCACAATATAATAAGAGCCTACGGGTTGTTTAGAAAATGTAATATTTTGTCACATAATAGCACCAATTGAATTTTGTGACTAAAAGGTTGATCAAATTACAAAATTACAATTTGAAAGAGAATTTAATTAATAACTGAACGACATGTGCTACCTAGGGGTTTAGCGAATTCAAGAAAACGTGTGAACAAAGGTCAACTTGCAATCAGAAATTGAAGCCACCAAATTTCAAGTTCGTTTTGGAAAAATTCAAACTCATAATACTTAATTTTTTAAACCTGCAATAGCATTGGCCTAAAAAATTCGATCCTGGAGAGTTTTATTTTTTAATAATTTTTGACGATTAAATCAAACGATTTGTATCAAAAAATTAATTAATGAGGATTTACTATATGTGCACCCATATCACGAATAAACATTCCCTCGAAATTTTTCTCAAGTTTTGGAACGCTCTTTTCTGGTCGCTGCAATTCGCTTGTGGAATAATCGTCCACTGGAATTGCAAATTGTTAGGTCGGCAGTGCAATTTCGGGAACGACTTTTTGAACACTTTAATTCTTTGATGTCATAATGTGCCTATATTAGAATTAATCAATATATTTTTAATGAACTATTTAATTTCACAAGCATTATTTTAAGTTTCCTAAACGTAAATCTTTTCATTGCTTAGTATTCAAATTTGTTATGTATTATTATTGCTTATTTATAAGATAAATTATCTTGTAGCATGTTGTGAACTTGATTATATAAATGAAATGGGAATGAGTAAAAACTTTCTGGAAAATATGTTAGCGGCAATACTTTTTTTGAGAAAATATTTTAAGTTCCTCGCAATTTTTTCTCAACTTTGTAGGAAGGAATTAAAGAGATTCAATTTTAATTTATTCTTTTGCACTTCACTTTATTTTGTTCCAAAACTTATTCAGCTGATAGATAAGCTAATGTCAAATATGCGAATTCACAGTTGCATTATTGGCTGATTGGAAGTAATTGGAAATATTTTGGTAACTTTGACTGGTAATAAAGTCGTCCATTCCTCAATTTTAAACGATTGAAAAATTTTGCTGTCAGGGAAAAAATTGAATCCGAAAGAATTATTTTCCTCCGAATATTCATGATAGGGGTGGTAATAATTTTGAAACTTCGTACATTTTCTTTAAAATTGTTCCAGAAATTATCCGCAGAAATCAATTAATGCTAATTTCTAAGCAAATATTAACTTTCATGGTCTTAAACTGTTTGAGCTAGAGCAAATTTATTCGGATACTTTTAAAAAGCATTAAACTGACAAAATACAACTAACAGCAGACTTACATTAATAAATACGGCTCCGATTTTCAGATCTTATGTAAAAAAGATTGGCCTTAGGCGACCTCTAAACAGTTGAATTAGAAAATTTAACTGAAGAGTCTATCTTTATTTTATATGCATTGATATAGTAAGACTTCGGCAAGACAACCATTACATTAAATTAAATTAAATACGTTTATATTTCTATTTACCCTTTATGCGTTTCAATAGCCTTTATCTGTCCTTACACTGTTGGATCTTCGAAGATCTGTATGCCTATAAGGAGGAGGTTAGTTGCGATATACGGACGGTTTCGGGAATAATGGAACAAATAGCTGAAACTTATTCTATCTGCCATACCAAAACAATCTGCTTAGAACGATATACATATCTCGGATAAGACAGCGGGGCATGGCACCTCTCATACAACAAAAACAATTTATCGTGGTACTGACATAAATTAAGTTCAGTTGTGAAATTTGGTACTTGTATGCATATTGTCTGTATTAAGCACAGCAAAAACTTAGATTGAAACACATGCCGTACGCAATCGAGCTACTGGGTAACTATGATAAATTTTCCCACTTTTCCATAAGCTTTTATCTTTCCTATGAAGAAAATTTTGCTTAAAAACCAGTATCCTCTTTTTGCAGTGTATCAATTTGAAGAAAACTAACTGAAGCTGATTTGAATGATCAACGCTTGGTATTCCAAATTAACTAATTACCGCAAATTATCTTCTAATTAAGTCATATAAAATTCATAACAAGTTCTTATTACCTATAAAAACGGCGCCAAAATTATGTTGGTGAAAACTTTCATATTTTTTTGTTTTGATTTTATTTTATGATTTGTATTCTTGCGGCACATCAACAATTATATAGATCTTGAAAATCAAGAAATTTTTAATGAATTCATTAAAAAATCGGCCGAATATTATTTAAAGAATGTGCGAATCGGTGAGACAAAATAAAGGTATAGCAAAAACAAAAGTAAAAAATAAAATTCCATAGCACTAAGAGTTTAAAGTGCCAAATGACCTTCAGAGACCATAAATAAAAAGATTAAAATTTAAGGTTTCAAGAAAAAATATAACGAACTTGACTCATTACAATACACAAACAAAAGCTTTGAATTGTTTTTGTTAAAGAATAAAATAAATTTTAAATAAATCACTCGAAATCTACTTCCGGAATTATAAAAGGATATTATTCTAGCCTTGTTTCTTGCTTGGTGTTTTTTTTTTTTTGTTTTTCTTAATCGGTTTATTATCTAAAACAAAAAAAAATGACTGTAGGTACTAAAAAAAATGTATTCATCTTTGGCTGGTTAATTCAACCTTATTTTCGAAAAAAATTTTATTGCAAAAATTGACGAGTAAAGGGCAAAATATTATTTTAGACATTACCAAGAACTGCTTCGACTCTCTTAAGGATATACACAGGAAAGCTTTTTCGGATTTTATAATTTTATTTGTGTTCCTGTGTTGCAACACAAACATACACAGAAATCTCAAAAGCAGCTGAAAGTTTGAAAGAGCATGCCTTCCGATGTATAGTATGCCTTGTAAAATACGCCAAACAAAAGCTATTTACGCTGAAAATTGTTTTCTCACACAGACAATAAAAACTATAACAGTGAATCACAATGCATTATACATAGTAATTGTCATAACGGTGAGAATATCCCATTACAACACAATGGATAACTTAATAAAAACTCAATGCCGAAACTGGTTTCGAAAGAAAAAAAAAAGCTACACAACAGCTGATTAGCTGCTTCGAAACCGGCAACATGAGCCAAGCACGAGCATAATTGGAGCACAAATCAATCAACATAATAACAAAAAGAGAGACACTGAGAAACTCAAGTTTAAAAGAGAACAAAGAGTTTAGCTAGCGTTTAAACTTGGCTTAAAGCTTATAGTTTTGTTAAGGTAGGTACTTCAAAATACCATCAGTTGTATTCGAAAATTGAAGCGGTACTCACACGGGTAGCGGAAAACGAACGGCAAACGTGGTGCGAGCCAAGTAAATGAGATCTGCAAGTGACAAATTTTTGTTGAATTTTTTTCTTGGTAGTAAATTAAGCCTTTTAAGATTATATTAAATCATTTTGTCTTAATTTCATTGCCAAGCTAAACGCGTTTTTTGGGGAACGTTTTATTTAAACGTGCTTAGATTTAGAAATAGTTTGCCAAACAAATTAAAAAAAAAAAAAGAAAAACAACATCACAGATATAGTAAAGATAAAAAACGCAACAAAAAAATTTGTTAAAAAAGAGAAATTCAAGGTTTTTTCGAAAATAAATCACGCAAATTCAAGACATTTGCAGATATTTGTCAGAAAAAAATAACAGAAAAGTGTTAAAAAGTGAAAATCCATTAGTCTCAAAATAATTCAGTGATCAGATTGGTTCGATAAAAAGATACGAGAAATAAATTCAAATCACCTACATTTGGTGGTTTAATTTGCTTTCGTGTTCATTCAACTGTAAATTTGCGCACGTGCGGTGAATCCTTGATTACTGATGAACAACTAAAAATTAATACAACACCCAGGTATGTGATTTTATTTATGATGCCTTACTACATATTAATTGAAAAGCACAAAATATAGAAATGTTTTTAGTCATTGTTCAAAAGTTCACTAAAAACCAAAAAAGTTTTTTGTTTTCAATTTGAAAAATGACTTTTTCTCGCTTTATTAAGAAACTCACTATCCAAAGACAGCATGATACACTCCTACATATTATATATTTTTGTATAGGAATCTGAGTCTGAAGCATTTAATAAAATTTTTGGAGATTTTTAAACTTCTTTTTTAATAATTTTTTAATTTTACGAAAATTTGATTCTTTTTTTTAAAAAGTCCCTCAAAACTTTCATTAAAAGCTTAGAAACATCAAGGAATACAACAGCTGAAAGTTGTTGAGAAGAGTAAAAATTTAAGTTTTCGCCTATAAATACACCCTCGTAACTTTTTACTTTAAACTTTTTTGGCTAAAATTTTGTGAAAATACCCTTTTTAAACTATCTCTGGACAATAATATGGCAATGCTTTCATAAATCTGAACGGACTTTTGAATCGAAAATAGTAGGTTTTTCATACGATTTGAACGATTCAATCACTCGATATTTAAATAAATTTTGTGAAACTTAAAAATCTTAACTGTAAGCGAAGCAACAACTGGCCATACTTGGCTTTACCCCACGTAGCCGAAAACCCTGGATGAGCGACGCTGTCTGGGATGTCATTAAAAAAAAGAAAGGTGCTAAACGTTCAAGAGATGAAGCGCGATCAAGAGACCCTTAATAAGGTAGTACAAGTCTCCTGCAAAAAGGATAAACGAAAACTTATTAATGACCTCGCAGACGAAGGTCAACAAGCCGCAGAAATCAGATATCTTCGTATCGCTTACGAAAAAACTCACAAGATTGCTGGTAACAAATTGGACAATCAAAAGTAAAAACGGGAGCCTATTAACAACTACACATAACCAGCTACTTCGTTGTAAAGAACATTTGTCGGAGGCCATCAACCGTCCACCCCCACCAGTTAGTAAGCGTCATATGTTCCCACCTGAGGGAAGATCACAACGACTAGCCTCGTTCCCATCTTCATTAGCAGATATAATAAGAGTAATCAAATCTCTCAATAACATTGAATCTGCAGGAGCAGTCCACCGCTGAACTCATTTGCCCAGTTCTTATTTAAATTTGGGAAAAATAACGAATGTCTGATGACTGGCTCATAGGTACCTTAGTGAAAGTTCAAAAAAAATGGGACTTATCACTATATATCTATATATATACCTATAGGTGCATCATGATATTGTCAGTTCCGTCCAAGGTCTTAACGAAAATTCTCCTCACCAAAGTTAGCGGAAAACAAAAACCACTTATCCGAAAACAACAGGCTGATTTTTGTCCGAACAGATCGTGTATCGACTAAATTAATGCCCTTCGCATTATCGTGGAGAAAATAAATGAAGTGCAGGCTTCGCTACATCTTAAATTGCATCTGGGATGTATTGAACAGGCGAGGTGCAGTAGTCAATATTATTGACCTCATCGAGGCTCAATCGAAGTTTTCAAATTATTGCATAATGGGAAACTTTCTGACACTTTTGAATCCGTCTCAGGTTTTTTTCTGTCACTAATCCTGTTTCTGACAGTACTTGATGACGTTCTTAACAGAGCCCCAGACTCTACAAATCGCGGCATTCAATGGACTTTCAGCGAGAATCTGGAAAACCTTGTTTTTGCCGATGACATATCCCTTCTCACCACCAAGTAGTCAGACATGAAAGAAAAACTCACTGCCATAAGATCTTCGGAAGAAGTAAGTCTGAAAATCAACATAAGTCAAACAACTTTTCATACTGTCTATTCTTCCAACTAGTGCCAGCAGTAACTTCATGATGGGCGAATCCAGCAAAGAAGAAGTAGATTAACTTAGTTACTTAGACAGTGTAATAACATTTGATGGTGGTATCTATAAGGACATGTATTCTGGAATCAACAAAGCGAACGATACCTTTGCCCAACTTCGTAATGCCTGGCAATCTCCGTACTCAACGATCAAACGTGAAACCAGTTCTTTCGGCTGTGAAACTTGGCTTACCATTAGCACCCTGCTACAGAATTTACAAGTGTTCTCCAACAATTGTCTTCGTCGAATACTGAAAATTTGGTGGCCTAGGATTATCTCAAATGTCGATTTGCTCACCCGATGACGTCAAGATCCGATTTCCACTCAAATAAAACGTGAACATGGAAATGGATTAAACACACATTTCATTATAGAAACAATACCTTAAACAGGATATTCGTGAATTAGGAAATTGTTGGAGAGAATTCCAGACACTCGCTTCAAATCATGCACGTTAGAAGAGTTTTGTGGAAGTCCGAGGTTCCGTGAGGAGATAAAGAACACAACAGAAGAAGAAGATGAAAAATTTATTGTTTTTTCTTTATTTTTATAGAAGTAATGCTTTGTGGAAATTACTAGCAATGGTGATTTCCATTTGCAAAGAATAGTTATTAGAGTCACTATTTTATTTTCCATTGAATATCTTCTCTTTGAAACTCTCTTAGCAGACTCATATTTTTTCCTTTTTGGAAAAAAAAATCCTAATTTCCCATGCTTGCATGAGTTATTTTTTTAAACACTAGTTACTCTTACAAAAACTTATCGATTTTGATAGTTTATTTATGTTAAAGTGTACTTACTGTACTTAACCCTATTCATGATGCTTATCACGAATTCGTCCGTTCGCATTTTCGGCTATCTATGTGTCATAGAAGCGGCATGTTCTCTGCGGTAGTTTCTCACAATAAAGCGTGTCACTTTTCATGGAACCGTCGTTGAGAAATAAGAGCTTAAAATTAGTGAAAGGACGTAATTGTATTAAGCGTCCAGAATCATTAGTTCTTTGCGTAGTAAAACTTTTTTCCAAAAATCGTATTTTCTGATTCAATTGGACATTGATTTATTCAAATTTTAATTGATTTACTTATAGTAAAAAAGCAGGTGTATTTAACTTTCATGATGAAATGGCAATCCTTACTGTGCATAAATTAGACTTGCGTTGCAGTTTCATGATCTTTTTTCATTGGAAAATACAACACTCGCTACATTGTTGAATATATAGTTTTTAAAACTTCAATATTTACAAAGTTGCCCATGATATAAACGCTTTTTCAAGCTTTAAAAAGGTCGAACTGTGCTTTCATATACATAGAAAACTACATATGTACTTTGTTAAGAAAATCTTATTTGGTATAAGAAAGTTTAAAAAAAAGCTATACCAAAAATTTGACATAAAAACCAAATTTGATTAATATGTCTGAGACTTTATGTGACTCTTTTCGTGACAATTTTAAATCAAAAAGTGCCATGCAGCGTTTTGCTTATACATATATGAATTGTATATCTGGAAAAGTTCAGGTTTTTTACTTTAATATTTTAAGGTCCTTTCAATTTGCATTGTTTTTTGTGAAATTAATTGTATTTTTTTCATAATTTGCAAAAACTGTAACATTTCATTGTGAAAACACCTACAAGCCTCTTGAAAATCTGGCACGCCATTGAATTAAATATTTAATAATAACTCATATGTTAATTAAATTATAAATATTCAGCATTAACAACAAATGAAGTGTCAATTAGGTGGGCGAGCTTATAAAAATAAATTGATAATTATTTAGTCACATTAATGTAATAAAAACTAATTAAATAATCGATGATTAATGGACTTTTCCTTAATTTCTTCGCAATTGTATACTCAATTGACAGATGCGACAACAACTAAGCACAATGAAAACAATTTATCACCATGTTCTCTTCATTAAAACGCTTAAACAAAAAATAAAATAATCTAAGAAAAACAAAACGGAAAAAATTCTTAAAAATATTTTTTTTGTCTTAACTAGCTAACTTAATATGGTTATCTTAAATCTGTTAAATATAGCAATAATTAACGTTAAGTTAAAAAATATACTAAATGTTACTTTGTTTTCGGATTTTTAGTCGATAATATAAATTTAGTTAGCTAAATTTAGTCGGCCTGTGATCACAAAACAATGTAGACTTAAAAATATGCATAAGCTCTGAACTTATGTATGCTGTATTGTCTTGTGATCACAGAAATTTTGAGGGGTCCATAAAATACCACAAATATATATTTTTTAATTTCATAAGCAGCAGAGATAAACAAAAAAAATCCTGGATTCGATAGCTTTAAAGCCTATGGAAGAAACGAGAAGAGAGGAGTGTGTCGTGCAACTTTTTTGTCTGACAATTTCTTTTCCCCATCGACTGGTATATTAAATTTTTTAAGGATGTTCGAGTGCAAAATATGCCTCTGTTTATCTCCAAAATCTATTGAGATTGGTGCAATCTTTTTTTATACCCTACACCGAGGGTATATTCACTTTGTCCATCCGTTTGTAACACATGAAAGGAGAAGTGGCAGGTATGGAAAAGTATATATATTCTTGATCAGCGTCACCACCTAAGTTGATTTCGCGATGTCCGTCTGTCCGTCTGTCTGTCTGTCCGTCTCTCCGTCTGTCTGTCTGTCTGTCTGTCTGTCTGTCTGTCTGTCTGTCTGTCTGTCTGTCTGTCTGTCTGTCTGTCTGTCTGTCTGTCTGTCTGTCTTGGTTTACGGGAAAACCAAGAGAGCTAATTGAATGAAACTTTCACACACAGGTCACATCTTCTTTCAGGCATCTTTCTATTGAAAATGGGCGAAATCGGTTAACGGACACGCCTACCGCCTATACCCTATGTATATATACCTAGGTCAATTTTGAAAAAAGTTGCAGCGATTTTGATGAAAATTGGTGATTTGATGCACATGTGAACAAGATTAGGATAAGGTTAGCTTTCAAGTTTTCAAAGCTTCCTACAGGGGCGTGGCACAGCCCTAAATTTAAGCCTTTATGCCACCATATCTCGTAAGCCGTGCAAGATATTGTTATGAAATTTGGTAAACGGGTACATTTCAAATATATCTTGAATTGTGAGAAAAAATGGGCGGAATCGTAAAAGTGGGCGTGGCACTTTTCAACAGTTAAAAATTTTGATTTTATATATCTCAAAAGTGGCTTAAACAATTTTCATAAAAATTTTGGAGATGATGCCGCTGGAAGCAGTCATCAATACAAGCTCAGCCACTTTACTGAAAAAACTCGGGCACAGCCCACAATATTTATAAACGTTATATTAAGAGAACTAACAACGTAATCGTTATGAAATTTAATAAGGCAGATAAACTTGCTTGAAGGTATGTTTTTGCAAAAATTTGGTTCAATGGAGCAAGTGGGCGTGGCACCTCCTATACAAACAAAAAACGTTTACTGTTATAGATAGTGTGCTATGAGAGTAATCTTCATAAAATTTGGCTTAGAGGTATCGGCTGCTATGGGCTTTGAAATTAAATGAGAATTGATGAGATCGCAGTAGCGGGCGTGGCATCTCCTATATGACCATAAAGTTGCAATCGCTATATTGATTGAACTATTGCAACAATTGGTATGAAATTTGATTTAGGTGGCTTACTTGCTATAAGGTATACCTGAATCAAAAGTGGGCGAAATAGCACGAGTGGGCGTGTCACTCCCCACACAAGTAAAATACCTTAAGTAGCATATATTTGGAAATATGTGATCAATCATACTAAAATTTGGTGAAAGAGTGTTGCTTATAAAAAGCTATTTCTGGCTAAAAATCGGATCACATTACACCAGTAGGTGTGTTACCGCCCTAAATTTTAAGACAAATTACGGCATATATAGCAAATTATACAACCTATTGGGCTAAGATTTGGTGTGTGGATGTCAATGACGAATATGATTTAGTAACCCAAAAGTAGGCGGAATTGGAGAAGTGGGCGTGGCACATTTAAATTTCTTAGTTTTTATTCAATTTTTTTTCAATATTTTTCATATTCTTTTGACTTTATCAACCTTTTAACTTTTTCCAATATATCCCATATGTATTCGTTTGACTTTTTCAACCTCTTTCATTTTTCTTCATTACATATTTTCTTTATTTTTAAGACTTTTTCAGTGACTTTGACTTTCAACTTTTTTCAACGTTTTCATATTATTTCGACATTTTTAAGCATTTTTCAACATTTTTCATATATTTTCTTTCAACTTTCTTCAATGGTTTCCATATTCTTTCGACCTTAGAAATTTTTCAACTTCTTTCGACCTTTCAAATTTTTTTCGACTTATTCAACCTCTTCAACGTCTTTTAACATTTATTTAAAAGCGACATTCAGTGCAGTGTAGGGTATGTGAGTTTCGGCCAGGCCGAAGATAACACCTTAACTTGTTTAATTTAATCTGGCCAAAGTATAACTATTGGTGGGACGGGTACCATTTCAGTAACTTATTAAGTTAATTTTTAACATTTTCTCATCGATGGGTGCAATAAATCTTTCTTTTTATGCCAAAACACCCATAGTGACATCTTAAAACCATTTTTGACCTTTTCCCATCGATTGGGTTAGTAACATTTATTTCAAAGATTTGAGGCTAAGCTTCAGCACAGGCAGATCCTGTTGACTTATTGAAACCTTTTTAGAACTTTCCCATTGATTTATGCAATAAATTTTTTTAGCGGAAATTGGTTATTATCATTTTGGAAAAATCGAAAGAATTGGTTCTGTAAATAATTATTAAAAATTAATTTTCAATTTTTGTCCATCAGAAATTCAGATAATTGAATTTTGATATTTTGCGTTTCTTAATAGTTCTTTATTTTTTGTATTATTTAAAAATCCGTTTGTCCTTGTGATTAGTTATAAGCATTTAAAAATCATCCGTGCTTACAAAATTGCAAATTTTCTTACACAATGTCTGTGTCGTGAAAGAAGCATGCATTTCAAATGTATAGTTTTTGGGACGCAAGGTTTTGAATACATGTCGAGAATATGCAGAACTTGGTTGCTTGTTTTTTTTTTTTTTGGCGGTCAAGAAATGTAAATATTTATGGTATTTACATTGAAACCCGATTTGTTTACAACAAATACTGATTGTATTGAGCCGCAAGCTTGACAACTTTATTAAATTTATTTACAATGAAATTTCACAACTAAAGGTAAAATAAGCACAAGATTAAAAAACACGATACCCATACATCAAACCGTCTCAGGCATTACTTGATGGATCAATGTTGGCACAATAATTTCTTGGTCTCGATCATGGCCACGATGATTGAAAGCGAAAACGAAAAACCAAATGATAAATGATTTGACAAATATTAAACAAATGTTTTAAAACAAAAAAGGTAAATTTTAATCAAAACAAAAAAAAAAAAAACAATAAGTTCAACTTTAAAGCAAAACAAGATTTATGACATTCACAATAGTTGAAAAGAAGTTGAATGTTGTAGTTAATGTTGAATGTTAGACAACTTTGATGCAATTAATTCATAAGCTTTGTGTAAATGGTCCAAATCGAGGTTCTATTAGTGTTTGTTGTCTTTATTTCTGATTTTAAAAAATGCAGCTTAAACAACAAACGACTTTAAACATGTGATTGTCAATATTTCGGATATACTGATACTGACAGCTACCTACATTTGACATGATTAATTGAACAATAAAATGTTTGTTGTAGTTATGTACATAGCATTGCGCTTGACTGACAGCGTCTGGGAGAACAATTCATTAACCGGTTCTAATTAAGCAAAAGTGTTAAAAGACATAAATTGTTAATTGTTAGCAATGGTAACAAATGATCTATGCTATGTGGTATGTAATTTGCTCCCGGAAGCGTTGCCAAGTGCGAGAGTGAGTTCGCGTACATTTTTGTATTGACTGAACTGTCACTTTTATTTGCCACATACTTAAGTAGTGTAACTGATCCAATTTATTTTCACGATTTCTTGATCGGTCTAACCTCTGTTACTTGCCATTAATAAGATCATATTTTATTGCGCAATCAACGCATGACATGCGATTGAACAATATTATACTCATAATTAAACAATTTATAGTGCAAATCATTTAGAATTAATTGAAATTTAAAAATCCGGTCTATTGTTAATTATTATTACTAAAATTTATCGGCATTGCATGTATGCGATCGTGTTTTATACATTCGATCACTAGTATATCATGTACATATATCGATAGTAAAACAAGAGCACAATATTGTTATTGGAGTTATTGTAAGTTTTATTTGATAAACAAATTAAAAAAAAAAAAACAAAACCATGTTCGCTATATCGCGAATTATTAAAAGTTTGCATGTTGATCAAGAATATTCCTCATATGGATTTACCTAAAACTTGGAGTATCCACTTGAACAGCTGCGTATAGTTAGTGGGCATTGAATAGTTTTAACCTTGTTAGTACGATTTTGTTTTCAATAAATTCGTTTAGTTGCTGGCAGATTTTGCTTTAATTTTGAAAATCATCAGTGTCTATTCCAAGAAGTAAATATCTTTTTATGTGAGTTTTTAACAACATTTACTTATACTCATTGTTATTGGCGTATTTTGAGTTAAAAAAAAAATAAAATTTTGTTTTCTGTGTTTAATATTTAGTTGGAAATAATTTATTAATGAGCCTTTTAACAACATAAATCATTGGCAGTTCATTGCCTGTTTTGAGGATTATTTTTATGCTTTTTCATCTCACCAGATTTGATTTTAAAAATTCAAAATCGTTTCCTAGATATTTTGAAATTATTAAACCAGCTTTGTTTAGTTTCGCCGGAAAGTCACTAACTGACCAAGTTGATTTATGTTTAATGGGTTCATTTTAAAGTTAGTTACGTTTTTAAGTTTTATATATAATATTTATTTTTAATTTTCATATTTTTTAAGAGTAAATTTTTACTAAAAAATCGAATTGCCGTTTCTATAAATCGAAATTACCGGAGAAGAAAATACTTAGAACTTATGCAAAATATACACGGTTAAAAATGTCATTATAAAATTAATAACTTTCATATAAATCCATAAAAAAAATCGTATATAATCGTATTTCATAAAATAAATTTATAAAAATTTATATGAATATCATATTTGTTTCTATATTGAAAAGTATAGAATGGGTTGACGTGTAAATGCTATTTTATAATAAGGGCTTATATTTAATTTTAACTATAATAAAAAAAAAATGTATATTTATGTCGGTTGTTAGAACGTTTGACTGGGGAACAGAACTCACGGGTTCGAGCCCTGAAACAGATATTTATTTTTAACTTAATTTTATTAACAATTTTTATTTATAAAATGATTTGAATAGCACAACTTGAATCGACAGAGATGTGAACCTGCTTAATTTCTAAAATAGTCCTTAGCTAGCTCGGCTACAGAATGTTAATGTTTTGTTAGACAAAATTGAGCATAAACGACTGGCTGCATAGCTGGATTTTATATGTTGTGAGGTCATTAAATTTATACCTAAATTCATATTTAACGACCCTTAAACTGATATTCGTATAAGAATTTATACAAATTTTTTCAACCGTGTATAGAAATTTTAATTACTTTACCAATCAATGGAAAAAACTCAACGCGTTGAATTTCACCAACAATTGTCTTTGCCGAATCCTGAAAATTTGGTAGGCGAGGACCATCTCTAATATCGATTTGTTCACCCGATGCCGTCAATATCCGATTTCCATTGAAATAAAATGGCGAAAATAGAAATGGATAGGGCACACGTTGCGAAGACCACTAACTGAAGTATGTTGGCAAGCACTAGAATGGAATGTTCAGGTAGCAGAAAACGCCGCCGCACTAAATCATCGTGGAAACGATTGCTAGAACAGGAAATACGTGAATCAGGAAAATGTTGGAGAGGAGTAATGGCACTCGCTAGAAATCGTGCCAGTTGCAAGAATTTTCTGGAGGCCCTATGCTTCGTGGAGAGATAAAGTACACAAGAAGAAGAATTGAGGAATTCGGCATTTTTTTGAGGCGCCACTCCGATGGTTTTCATGTCCTACTCGCAAGTTCATGCCTCGCGATTCATGAAGGTGGTGTCCCTAGAAGAAAGACTTTATTTGTATAAAAAGTCCGATACGGTAAAATTTCAACTCCAGAAATTGAGAAAAAATCCTTTAAATGGGTGCCACAGTAAATAAAACATATTTTCATTTAAGTTTTTCTGGTATTGTAACGCATGCCCAAGTGCCAAAGAAGTTCTAGGAGAATATCCTCTAAAATTCACCAAATATTTTGACGAAGTTTGCAAATTTTACATGGGAAAAAATATGTTACCGTAATTGTTACAATTTGGCCACTGAAATTTCGAAGAATAAATTTCTATATTTCTGTTTGTTAAAAAAAGCTTCATTTCGATCAATGAACTTTGCTGATTTGTGAAATTTATAATTGAGATAAAACCACTTGACAGAAAACTTTATTTGTTCATTGCTTCTATATATCTATGATCCTCTGCCCTAATGTCACAACGCTGCATAATATGTATATGAACGACCTCTTACAATTTAAGAATGTCAGTTTTAAAAATACAAAAAACTTAGTTCATTCTTTGCGAAGCTTCCTGTTGTAAGTAGGTCTGAGTTTTTTTTCATATTACGTGGAGTTAACTTACAGTCCTGAGTATAACTGCTTGCATAGCAGACAGATATTGCGTCTCTTCGTCACAAGCAAGCGCTTATTAATTCATGTTTATATTGCATTATTTTAATACAAAAATAAGCGGCTAGTGTAAAAATTCCAAATGTTGGTACGCAACTTTACACATACATTATATATGCCTGCTTTGCAGTTTTATGACTTTTTATATGAAGATATACATATATGTATATTACCCGGAAGTTTAATTTATATTTAAATACAAAATTTCCCACGAAGCTGAAAACTTGTTTCAGTAAAGAAACTAAATCGAAAGTAAACAAAAATTTCATTGTGTAAGGTTCATTGCATCGAATCAGGGACAACCACTGCCAAAAACACGGAAGCAACCACATATCACATTGATGAATAAGGAATCATTTTGTAGGTTCACCTTAAAATGTTGTTATAAGTAAGCTCTACTTTGCATATATTGCAAGGACATTTATCAGTCAAATACATAGGATACAAAAAATATTCTTTATGAGTATTCTAGACTAAGACTACATAAGATAATTTATGATGTTAACAAAAAGAAAATTATTAATATGTGAACATATCTACTGTCGATTATGAAAGAAAATTTATTCTGGAGTGAATTGGCTCAAAAATAACGCTAACGGAAATAACATGCAAGTATCTTATCGACTTTTTCGGTACATTTCAAAGTTATATTGAGCTTGGAAACTTTTTTGGACTTCTTCAACGTTTGTCGACTTATCCAATATATTCTATATTTTTCGACATTTCTCCACTTTTTCAAAATTTTTTAATATTTTCAACTTCTTTAAATTTTTCAACTATCCGCACTACTATAATAACACTGCGAGTGCTTTTATTTTTGCATACATATTACATTCAATAAATATGCAAATCTATGCAAACAATAGAATGCTAAAAACCCATCCAGAGCTTTCAATGCATCTATTTAATTAAATGCCATTATTATCTTGCATTAAACAAATTGAAGTTATCGTAAATCATTCTTGATTATAATGTTGAGACAAAACTGCATTTGTTAATGTGCTAAAAAAGATAATCAACAGCTACTGTATATGGGAAAACAGTTTGAATGATCACTTGATTTGCGATCGGATTAAGTCTAAAAGTTAAGCCCACTTAATTAAGAGTTTCACCGCCAAAAGCTTGACCCACTAACTTAAGTAGCTAATAGCACGCTTCGCATTACAACACTTCACATTCTTTCTCACACCCAGACCACCCTAATTGTCACTGGTGCTAGTTATATGATTGTACAGTAGACCCTACATAAGTGAAAAATGCCAATATTTTGATTTTATTATACGAAATTGAATAACACGTGCATAGTTTAATTGCACCGATGGGTCATTTAAAAATAAAACTGGTTAAATGCTTAGGCCATTCAAAAATGTGGGCATTTCAAAAAGAATAATTAATTTTATTTTAAAATCAGACAAAAATATATAAGTATGTATCAACAGATCTATGCAAAAAGTAAAACATATCGGGCTTACAAGTTCTTACTAATTGGCTTAAAAGTCACTGATGATTCCGCCTAGCAACGGTCGAAACTATACTAGCTTTAGCATATTCTTTCTGTTTATTTTTTTTGCATTGAACAATAAATGCAATAAAAATAAATTAAATAAAATGCAATACAATAAATTATTATCTGTATTGATACACTACAAAGAAATGTATGTATTTTATACTCAGTAAATACTTTTAATCGCGGAAGAGTTAAGTAGTAATCGCTAAGGCGATTATTTTGATCACGCGCTATATCATGTCCGAATGTCAAGCGACATTATTTTGGATGCCTATTTTAGTGGGGATATTTTCGGTTGCAATTTTTTTGCCCATCTATACGGGAAATACAAATAAGTGGGAGGTAATTAAATGGGGTGTACTGTATTTGTATTTCAGATAGTCGTATTGCTTAGATAATTAACTTTCACTTTTTAACTTTGCGGAAAATCTTAAGTGATTTTTGCAATATTCGGTTACTCGATTTGTATAAATATTGAAATTAGCACCTGCGGCTAATTACTTGATGTCAGACCTGAGGTTTTGCATGTGAGTACTTAAGTAGTTTACCTAATGTGGACTCATCTTGAGCCGACAGAGGGTGTAAATTGACTTGCGTCATATTGCTGTTGATTTTGCCTTAATTTTTTTTTTTTTTTTGAAATGCTTCAAGTCATTGTAATTTTATGATTATGCTGTTTTCTGTTATGAATTTTTTGTTGTTTCTGTCCATTAGTTTGACAGCTGTCAACATTATTTTTTAAATGCGTTTATTTTGTTCATCTTTCCCTACACCTTGCCTGCTTTATTTTATTGTTTGCTTATGTTTCGATTTTTTTCTATTTACAGGTGCTTTGCGCGCAAAGAAAATCCAAATAAAAATCAACACATGTAAACAATGAAGAGTATTAATTATTTATTTTTTAGTAACTATGGAAACATTTTTATTTATGTGGTGAGTACTTTTATAGTTTATGGTGGATGTTTTTAGTTTTAAATACAGCATCTGGATAAGATGTTTACATTAGGGTGCACAAAAAAAAAAAAAAAAAAAAATGAGAGACTTTTTTCAAATTATTGTTTGACCGAACGATTCCATGAAATAGTCAAAAGATTTTGCGAAACATATAATGCTAAATTACCCACTGTTTTTTAGATACTGTGTGATAATTTTCCAAAAAAAAAAAAATTCAGTTTTCATGAAAAAAATTTCTAAGCTCCATGGATATGCTCTTCAATTAAAATTGACATTCTCAATTCAATGACTAACTACCTAAGTCTTCATACATGATGCAATATTGCAGCAAGACTGAAATTGAACGGGGTTAAAATTATTTCACGAGCTCCTCAGCACAAGAAATGAATTATTCTGAAGTCAAATAGTGTCGAATGGTATTGAATAATTATAAAAAATACGATTAAAGCTCAAAAAATATTGATACGTTCATTAAAGTTGGAAAGTATTGAAAAATCAATGAAAGCCGGGTGGTATCGGATAGCATTGAAAAATATTAAAAATCGAAAAATTTTCAAAAACTCAATAATTATCGAGCAGTATAGGAAAGCTCGATAAAAGTTGAATCTTCGAAAAAGTCGATAGAAGTGGAATAGCATCAAAACATTCGATATGAGTTATTATGTATCGAAAAGTTAGAAGTATCGAGAAGGACCGAAATAAATCGAAAAAGTCTTTAGAAGTCAAAAACTACCAAAAATATCATATGCCTAGTAGTATGTAGTTCCGAAAATTTCGATTCAAGTCAATTTGTCTCATTTCGTGGCAGAAGTTTTAGATTGAAAGAACTTATGAATTGGAACATAACTTTAGAATTTATTGTTTTAAAATGTTTTTCAGCATATGTTCACCACGACTAACTATTTACATAACATATGTAATTGTACTAAACCGAATACGACAAGTCACATTTTTCAAGTTATTAGTGGATTATTTTCGCTGGATTAGATTCACTGATGTCACTGATTTATACTGACTAGAGTCCGCCCAGTGAATGAAATTCAACCATTAAAACAAATACGTTTCCTCAGGGTTCAATCTTTTTCTGGATTTCGTCAAAATCCGTCCATTAGCTTAGTAGTAAAACATTTTTTCCTGTAAGGAACGTGGTACCGCTCACTCAAAACAAATATCTTTACTCAAGATTCAATCTATATATGTACATACCAAATTGCATCAAAATCGGTGCAGAGGCATAGCCGTGATACCGTTTTCCCATTTGAGGCGATGCCACGCCCTTTTTTAAAAATCAGAGCTTCTAATAATCTTTCTTAGAATTCAGTCCATCTTCAAATAAAATCTCATCAAAATCGGTTCGTTAGTTTAGTAGTAACGACGTATTTTCCTGTAAGAGGCGTGACACCACCCACCAAAAAAAATATATTTTTACTTAAGATCCAATCTATCTACATACCAAATTTTATCAAAATCGGTGTAGTGGCACAGCCGTGATAGCGTTTTTTCACATTTGAGGCGATGCCACGCCCCTTTTTAGAAATCAGAGTTTCTAATAGTCATTCTTAGGATTCAATTCAAAACAAATTTTCATCAAAATCGGTCCATTAGCTTAGCCAAGGAAACGTTTTTCTTTTTTAGGGGCGTGGAACCGCCTACTATTGAAAAACAAAGTATACATGCCCCCCCTTCTCCTCACAACCTTTCCAACAAAAAAAAAAAATTGAGCGATTACGTTGTGCTATGGCTGAGAAAAAGTGGTGCAACCGTTTTAGAAAAATGTATGGAGGACCAGATAAAGCGCTGGCTTGTTTCGTTTCATTAAACAATTCCATAAACTTTTTATACAAAAGTATATCAGTAAATACACTTTTTAATAAGATCGGAAAAGAGTTAAGACAGACGAAACTTTGGACAATTGATAACAATAAATAGTATCAAATATCTAAGATCCAAAGGTCAAATTTTGACTTTGTTTGTTCATTTATCGAAAAAATCAACTGCAAAGCTTAAACTTTTCGAAAGCAATTTGAGACATAGATATTTTTTTTTTTTTGAATTTCTATGAATTTTCTTGACAATTTTATTGTTACATTTATGGTGCAAAATTTTCATTTTTAAAGTGAGTTGGAAAATAAAAAATTTAGTAAAGTTCTGGGGTCTTACTCAAGTGCGATTAGAAAACTTAGTGAAAACTTACTTTTTAATTACACACTTTTATCCATCCAACAACCTAAGTGACTTCTGGTTCGGCAGCACTTAAGTCGCATTCCAGCTTTTCGCACAAATTTTTCGGCAGCATTTTTGCAATTGTTTCTTGGTTTCATATCCTTGCATGAAACCTATTAAAATTTCGCATTGGCGTGGTTTCATTTTCTTAAAGTATTCCTGCAAATGGAAATAATTTGTTAAAAATATAATTATTTTAAAAACTAACAATTTCAATCCTTTCGCAACTTTTGTGAATGCCAAAAACCTTTCAAATGAATGTTATGAAATTCGAATGTTTTTTGAATTAGGTTTCGTAAGTGCCGAAAATGTTATTTGCTAAGGAATTAAGAAATAATAATATGAGAAAATGGAAAATATAAAGGGTTTTTTAATAAGAGCGCTACAAAAGTTTTTTTAAATCAATTCAGACGCTGAATCCAATTTTCGATGGTTTTCAAGCATAATTCGGCCGATACTGCTGCAATTTCACGTTCGATATTCGTACGAAGTTCATCAATCGTCGCTGGCTTGTTGGCATAGACCATAGACTTGACGTAGCCCCACAGGAAAAAGTCTAACGGCGTCAAATCGCACGACCGAGGCGGCCAATTGACTGGGCCATTTCGTGAGATAACCAAACTTGGTTTTCAATAAATCGATTGTGACATTCGCTGTGTGGCTTGTGGCGCTGTCCTGTTGGAACCACATATTGTCCAAGTTCATATCATCCAAGTTGGTCCAAAAATATTTGGTTATCATTGATCGGTTGCGATTCCCATTCACAGTAACGTGCCGGTCTTGATCATCACGGAAGAAGTACGGCCCAATGACGCCGCCGGCCCATAAACCGCTCCAAACCGTAATTTTTTCGGGATGCAATGTTGACTCATGGAGTACGTGTGGATTGCTGCCTGACCAGTAACGCATATTTTGCTTATTGACGAAGCAAAATAAATATTTTATGAAAATCCGGATCATTTTCAAGTTGTGCTCAGCCGAATTCACGAACATACGACGATTCTGGTGGTCAAGCGGCTTCAGTTCTTGCGTCAATATGGTCTTGTAAGTATGTAGACCAAGATCTTTTCGCAAAATTCGCCACAACGACGTCACAGAGATGCCCAGCGCTTGAGAACGACGTGTGAGAGACTGATTTGGGTCTTCCTCAATTGATGCGCTAGCGGCAGCAATATTCTCGACACAACGGGCACTTCTTTGTCTCACTGGCACGGGAACAATTTGTGCTGTGCCTGCGGATTCAAATATTTCCACTAGACGCTCAATTGTTGATCTGACAGGACGATTATGACGACCATAAATTGGACGTAGTGCTCTTAAAGTTGAGGTCACTGACTCCGAATTTCGGTAGTAAATTTTAATAATTTCGACTCGTTATTGGATCGTTGGATCCATGATGAAATGGCAAACCTTACTGAAGAGAAATGTCAAATTGGTCTATTGGTCTACTTTTGTAGCGTCCTTATTGAAAAACCCTTTACTGCGAAAGTCGGATTGCATAGTGAAATTTATAGATATGGGATAGGGTCCCTGGTTTTCCCCTCAATCGCTATGTTCATGATTTCAAATAATGAAACATCAGTGCATACTTTCCAGAAGCAAAAGTTGAAGTCTTTATTGACTGTTCTCTAAGTTGCACTAACAATAACTTAGCAAACTTTAGTAGAATGATTTGCTTGTCCGTTTCAGCATTTATGGACATTTTCGACATTTTACGGTTTTTTTTCATATTTTTTCGACATACCTCAAAATTTTTCGGATATTTCGATATTATTGAAAAATTATTGACCCATTCCACATTTTACGAATTTGGTGTTTTTTTTTTTTGCCATATTTTTTTATATAGTATATCATATTTTTCGCATTTTTCAACGTTTTTTGCATTTTTGAACTTTTTTCGATTTCTTCAACATTTTTGAGATTTTGACATACTGACACATCACGCTGCGAGTGCTTGCATTAACTATTTTACATTTTTTTTTTTTCAATAAAAAAATTAAGATTTTACATAAAACTTTAACAATACTTATAATTTATATGTTGGACCGCGGTCATACATACATCTTCAGTTACAATATAATCTAATTAAATATACAGCATACCATGCGCTTAGCAACAGTTGAAGGAACTAAAATAAATGTCAGATCTTAAAAAAAAATCCATATTAATTATAAAATTAAGAAACACTTAATCAATATGTTATCATTAAATGTATTTTCAGATATTAGCATTTATTTCATCAGTTCTCTGTTCACCACCCTGCGGTCTTTACGGCGCACCTCCATGTCAATTTTTACCAGCACCACCAGGTCACACACCATCATGTGCCAGGCCCGGCAAAACATATTGTGAGCACGTCGACAATTATCCAACGTAAGTAATATGGAATTATACCGGAGTAACAAAAACCACAACAAGAAAATATTTAAAACAAAATAACAAAAAGAAAAAACGGATAAGAAAAACACGTTACGCACAACCTAAAATTAGACACAACATTAAAATGCCAAAATCAATGCGTCAAAAATATTTCATTTCAAACATGTTTAAAACAACAATATAACTGGTGGCTTTATTGCAGAACCAGACAACAGACAGCAAAAACAAAAGACCTATCTCCATATGCATATCATTTGGCCGGGTAGTCGAACGAAAGAGAGATCGACTGGCCAGCCAAGCGACTGACTATTAGATAGACCCACTCGCACGATACGTGCTAGTGAACGAATGACTTCTGTGACAAATTTGTACGTTGATCTTCAAGAGCTCTTAACGGAATTCCTTGACCCAATAAGGCACTTAGCGTCAGTGTCCGCTATTTATGATTATTTATTGTGGGTTTTTTCATCGTCACTTTCCGATAACAGTTGTTTTATTGTTGTTTCTCTCTAAGCCCTTATATGAGAGATGCTTTGTGTGCATCTTCTAATTCAACGACTTTTATGCGAGATTGTCCAGAAACCAGTTTACAAATCATCGCTCACAATAGAGTCTGGGCAAAGTTTAATGGAGTGTTTAAAGTTTATTTTAATCGTCAATATTTTGGACAAAAAGTGAGAAAAACGTGGTCGTGTACTAATAAATCAGTCGCTTTTGTGCCCAAATTGTGAGTGTGTGAAACTTGGGGAATTTAACGCATATTTTATAAGTGAACACCCTCACTGAAATGGGTTAGATAAGGTAAACTAACCTAATTTCGGGCTAGTACATACATACTTCTTGGAATTTTAGATTTTATTTAAAAAAAATAATAATATAAAGATATTTTGAAAGTTTTTGTTATAAGATATTGTTGTATGATGTATTAGGAAAATAGACGGAAAAAATTATGTTTTGAAAAATTTTTTTCTAAAAAAAAAAAGGTTAAGAATATTGATACTTTATAGACTTAAGGTCAATGAATCCGTACCTCATGAAGTTTATTTTTATTAAGGAAAATTGGCAAACAAACTGTGTGTTATTGTTAAACCTAATTTAGTTTTCATAAAAAAAAAATCAAGGACAAATTTTAAAATTACGACCATTCCAAAGGCCATTATCACTTATTCTGTATTGAAAAATAATAGCACTCACTGTATTAGTGGGTCAATTTTGCCCAATATAATTTTCTCATTTATTTATTTATTAGTACAATTTTGACAAGTAATTTTTACATTTGAATGGACTTTGCAAATGAATTTATCGCAAAAAGAGCATTTTGTTGAATATTTTGTTCTGTTTGATCGACTTGGGCACATGTGGCAACGACCTCTTTTGGAACCTCCTGCTGGATTCGGGCTTTCATGGACGTAATTCCTTTGAGCTTCCTGTAGCACTAACTTTGCTGCTGGACCTTTAGGAAGGGTCGATCGGTGAGATAGCTCTGACTGAATAAGAGACATACCGAGTTCTTCCAAAAATATTCGTCGCCTGTAATGTTTGCCTTTGTTCCAGTCAGTATTTATGGATGTGTAAACAACAAAGGCATTGTAGGCTGATATATCTAATATATTGTAAAACAGAGCTTGCGGCCATCTGTTGGTTCTTCTTTTGCAAGAGTAGTGACGGAGAAGTTGATCAAGCGTATCAACACCAGATTTAGTATTGTTATAGAAATCAATTATTTCTGGTTTCTGTTTATTTTCTATACAATTGCTAGAATGGTGGAACGTACTCAGTAAAAATACAGCTCGGTTTTTCTTGGGAACATATGCAACAATTGTGGTTTTGTTGTTGTTATCAAAGAAAAAGTGTGAGAACTACGCCGGCTTCTTCTTAATGTCCAGAATAGCAGGAGGCAAAAACTTTGCATTCTTCCGAATGGTGTCAACCAAAGTGAGCTTTCTTTTCCGAAGTTCTTGCAATAGCGTACATAGTTGTTCCCGGAGCAGTGTTCATGACGTTTTCCGCGGCACGTCGACCGGTAAGGCTGCTCATATTGCAATCTCTGGACCAAACATATTTTCCATCTTTTGAAAGGAATTCTTCGGCATCTGAGTGTGCTTCACTTTTAGATTACAAGCTTTCCCCTTCTAATAAATAAAGTTCATAAGATGAATCAATGTCCGAAACACACGAAGCGTCAATTTCACTTCCGTTATCGCCAGTTACATCATCATCAGATGCATTCAGCAGAGCTTCGATTCCAGTAGGGGTCAGATATGCCATTCTGAATAAGACATTCATATGAAACACAAAAAACGGTTACCAAATAGCAAATACTTTATAAATTTTAGTTTCAAACTTACTTTTTTCCCAATAAATTTATTTACATATGCACTATCACTCAACTCAAGTGTACTAAACCAAATTCCAAAGATCAAACACAAATCTTGCGAAAACAAAACTATTTTTTATAATAGAGTACAACTTCCTTTGACACGCGCGCTTTATTGATAAATACCAATTACGCGTGCAGTACGATCGAAGTGGATACAAATAATAGCAAAAGCAGTCACTGATTTCTAAATACGGGAAATCCCCGTTTTGCATGTGATAATGCGCAGTGAGAGCAAAGAACTACAAAATAGAAATAGAAATAACACGTAGTGTCGAGTGTTCTGCTGCTTGATATATAGCGTAGCAAATATGTATTGGGCAATTTTGACCCATGTTGACGGTGAACGTAACTTTTTCTGTACCGGGTAAACTAAACGTGCTAGGAACTGTTTTCTTTAAATTTTATGTTAATATAGTAAAAAAAATAAAAGCCATAAAAGTTCATACATATATATGGTACAGGGCTGGTAGTATTTTAGTTGAAATACGTCGTTGGGCAATTTCGACCCATGTATACAGGATAAGGGTTAAAAAATCTATCGAAAGCACTTGGATTAAGATATTTGTCATATGCGTCATATATGTGAAGGAATAAAAATGTTATTCAGCTGAAGAATAATAAACCCTGCATACTTTCAGTTTTTTGAAAAATTTTAATTATTTAATTTTTTATTTAAAAAATACACTGAACCGTATATACAAGAATGACCAATATATGAAAAGGTTTTTTTATGGTTATCATTCATAAAATATAATAATACAAAGTTTCTATTTTGTTGGATGCCAAATGTGGCTATTTAAGATAATAGAATTAGGTTCACCCATTTCCGGAATTAAAGTCTGAGTAACAATTTAGTGTGTAATGAATTGGTATTATAAAAGAAGCTTTAATATTCTCTAATTATAAACCAATCTTATACTCAAAATACAGAGGTCATTTATAATAAAATATTTTTTCGTTAAAAAAGCAACCTGAAAGACTTTGAATCATTTTGAAATTGATAAATTGTTTAACATTACTAACTATCGGAATATGATGCGTTTACCTTAATTCAGTTATACTTAGACAAAGAGAAAGATGTTAACCTTTTGTGGATTGTTAAACAAAATGTTAAAATAACTAGTTTATCGTTGGCTTACTTAACAGAAAACTAATATTCTGAAGCTACTGAAAATGTATATTGCACTGTTGATGATATATGTATATCGTAAGATACTTACATGCGTCCTAAAACTTTGTAGGTTCATGTTTCTTGATTAATCTTGACACAGAAACCGTAATGGTTATGGTAATAAAAAAAATCATTGCTTAATCGTTTTCAATTGATTTATTTTATTCCAAGAAAAAAAAGACTTAATTTTTGATTTATTTTTTCGGTCAAAAGTCAGCAAGAGAAATGAACACCTATGTATGCGAAGGGTAACTTTAGTTTTTACGTGTCATCGATATTTCAGATCAAACATGTTCACTGAGCTGACTAAAAGAGCCAGAACTCAACCTGTCATTTACTGAATGACTCAGAGATTAAGATGCGAATGATTTTTTTAGTGACCATATGAAATTTGATGAGTAATTGACGATGTGAACGCTCATCAAATAGTTGGTCAGATGGTTTGATGGAAAACAACAAATTTTGATTTTCTGCTTTTTTGACAGTTAATTTGATATTGTGTACGCCTGTCAAATTTTTCTAGTGAATTTTTGTCACTTGGGAAAATCTTATTTACTTTACATAATATATGTAGTAGAAGGGTGTTATTAATATTTTGTTTTTACCTGTGTTTAGAGGAGCAAATGTTGTCAATATTGAAGGATGTCAACCAGTGATGGCATTTTTGGTACATTTGTACTTTTTTTCAGTACATTTGCGTTGTGAAAAATCATCCTCAGTACATTCGAAAAGTTTTGGATTCGATACATTTGAATCATTTTCAGTACATTTCGACAATTTGTAAAAATTTCCATTTTTTTTAGCAAAAAACTTAAAATTTTACTGAATTTTTGTAATTTTAAGTAATTTTTTCATGTTCATGTTGACAAAAGTACTTTTGGCACCTAAAAAGTACACTTCAACTCTCTACTCAGTACATTTCCACAAAACCTAAATGTCATCGCTGATTTGAACTCCTATGAAAATTAATTTTTTACTCTGAGTAAGGACTGAACAATTTTTTTATAGTTTTTTCAATTATCAGAGATGTTTTAATTTTAATTTGAAAGGTAAAATTGATATGAATCTTTTTGAAATTTCATCTTTTTGCTTAATTGTTATTGTAGTCTTCAAAAGGACTTATGCCTATATGTATAATTTGGCATACCTTTATTATTTTGAAAATTAATTTCCTTTTTTTCATTCCATAAACATATTAATTTCTACGCTATGTTTTGTCTTTGGTGGATTTAAATTTGACGAAATATTTTATCATGTGTACGCAGAGCTGTCAAAATGTTTAACAAGCAATTTGATGAAAAATTTGAATGTCTGTACGCCCCTAATAATAAGCTGCCAAGTAGTTTATTTTTTACAGCTAGTGGTATTTCTTGAATTTATGGGAAACAATAACAAAACATCGCAATGGATGGCGAAATATTGCAAAGTAACTACAATGCAAAATAAGTACAGTAGACACAATGATAATGTGACATTGATAATGTTAATTATACTTTTGCCATAACCACCATTTTTTTTTGAAAAATACATAAATTTTGCATTACTTCTAAATAAGCACTGCAAATTTACTGTAAGTTTTGCGTACATTTGCTAAAACGCAAAGGTTTTTGCTTGCAAATGTGCTCCAAACATACTTTTAAGCGCATGCCATATTTCATTAGCAAATCAGCAAGCAATTTTTACAAGCATCTCGAAAGCAGCTTTTTTCGCGCATAATACGGTTCGCAGATCACTGTTTTGCAATTAGCGCATTTTGAGTTATCGATTACAGCTCTTATGCCAAAGCAAATATGTACGCATTTTTTTTTTTTTTTTTTTAAAAGTTTTGCGCAGCAAAAATGTCATAAATGTGTAAGTCATTAATTTTTCTACCGCAATACCTATTGGATTGAACTAAAAACTTAAAGTATTTCTTACAAATATTTAATTTGTATTCAAAAAAAACTTTCAAAATTTCTTCTTACACTTTGTTAAGTGTACCGTAAAAGTGCGAAGCAAAGGTCTAGCTTTACATAAAAATTGACACGTGACATGAGTAATGTAATATGTAAACAACAACAACAAATATTTCAAAAAAGCCTAAAAATACTATATACAAATACATACACGTAGTTTGTGCAACAAAAAAAACAAAAAAGGCAGAGTTATACGCAATATAGTCATAAAAAATATTTTATCTTTTTACATGTGGTACCTGCGATGAGTATTGTAAAAAATACAATTGTATAATTATACATAGATGCAGAATGTATAAATAACCTAAAAGTTAAAGGCAACACTTTAAGCGTTTAACAACATTCCAACATTTCTAAAATTAATGATGAAGTTCGAAACTATCACCCTTTTCTATGATGACGAGATGTAAACGTTTGAAAAACGATTCATAAGCTGAATGCACAATTTTCTGCTCCATTTCGTCCCAAATCCTTGTCAAACGCTGCTAAAACCCATCAATTGTTAAGCCTATTGTTGACCTTACTTTACATAGCATATGGCCCAGTACGCAAAAATCTAATGTCTTCAGATACGGTGATAATGCTGGCTATTCTGCCGCAAAGATGAAATCAGGCAATATTTTCGGCCCTTTTCTTGTTTGAGGTATTGCTCCCCACACCTTGGTTTTGGTCACGTTTTGATATCGCTTAGCAGTTAATTCATCTATTGGAGCATTCGCAAAACTTTTTGCGTACGCACGGTTATTCTGCTGGTTGTGGCTGTCTTGCAGGAAGAACAGTTTTTTTATCCGAAAAGATTATTTCATCTCCACCGTGCCAGTCAAGTAGTTCCTTACTTTTTGTAGCAGGTAATTGCTTTTGCTTATTAGTTAGCCCATGAACGCGTTAGCTTTATAGTCCTTGAGTCGTAAATTATTCCTAATAAGAAGCTGTTTGGATGTTTTGGATATTTTCATATCCTTTGCTACAGAACAGGCTGATTGAGCAGGATATCGTCCTCTCGCTTGACTGCGGCCAATTTTTATTAATCTTCGAGCCTCCCGTTTCCTTATATCGTTTTATTGTCTTATGTATGAATTCTTCTGCTTTTCCGAGTTTTAGTGTTTTCATGATGTCACAATTTTTATTATTTTTTTTAAAAAAAATTTATAACTAAGTTACGTTTACCTTCCATGGCGCTTCTGAGTTTGATATAAATAATATTTTTTTTGCCGTGTACTTTCGTTGTGTACAATTTAATTTTCAAAAGCAATGCATCCTTAGATTATAAAAAAAAAAAATCAGGTTTTAAATTTTTTTCAGAACAGTGAAATTTACTGACAGTTACATATCACTGACAGTTATTATGCACATAAAACTTAACCCCGACTGAGTTGGAACCAGCGCCCAGACCATCTGAGAAACATAAAAGAGCAGAGCACGTATTTTTTTTTATGCCGTACAAAGAATTTCGTAATAGTAATTTCAAATATTGATTTTTCCAAACAGAAAAGTTTTTGTCTTAACTAGTTACATAATATGTCCGTTCCTGATATAGTCAGAGTTAGACAGACTGACAGGACTTAGATTTAGTCCGAAAATTCGTTATATTTTTGTGTGGTTATCAATAAAGTTTTCGTGATATTTGAAATCACTTCAATTTGGATAAATCTTCCCCTTAAGAGAAATATCAGGGTTGTAAGCCATATGATATACCATATAGTGTATTTTTTGAGAGTGTTGTACTTTAAAATAGTTATTAAACATCAAATATATCAACAAATATAGCAACGCTTGGGTTTTGTTATAGATTTGGATTATTTCTTGTCGAAATATGTAAATTCTTTGACTTAAGCAGATAAGCTAGAGGAATTAGACCATTTGAAGGCCAACTTTTGCGTAATATTATGGCGTACCTTGAACAGTTTTCTTCCGGGGCGAAGATCACTCTGCTGCCGCCTATTTTTTAGGTAGCAAATGTACGGTGGGCCTAGCCATATACCATAAAAAAAGATTTAACTTACTCAAAAAAAGCTCATTCTGATAAAGTTTAATAGAATATAGAAGTTCTAATCTATTCAAAATTTAACATTATATAAAAATATGGCATATGTGACATGATTTATCGCTCTCTTTTTCTATACATTCTTTCAATAAAAATATGTTGCTCACAAAATTGTTTTTAATAAAATTTGAATACAACAATCATTAAACATAGAATGCAGTACTATTTTATTTTCAAACAACATTTTTACAACTATTGTAAAATATTATGACATACAACAAATCGCACTTCTTATGACACCTTGTGAATTACCTATGTATGTAAGTGTACTGTTAGCAATGAAGGCTACTACCGTATGATTGTTTATGATCCTTAGCCTCGTTATATAAACATATATTTCGGTATGGTCTGTCAAAATAATTTGAAAATTAAAAAAAAAACCAACATAATTCATACTAACAACAATTTTTTGTTTAGTTACACGTCCCATTCGCTTAATTCTGCATAACTTCTGTTTTCTTTTACTAAAGTAAGTGCCGTAAATAATTTTTAATGAGGTGAAACATTAAAGCTTGCATAAATATGTTGGAATATGTAAATTAGAGTGTCCCATTGTCTTTATATTTGAAGATTTTTGAGAGGGTCAGACGAATTTCGAATATTCAATATTATACCAGCTGAAAAACTTTCGCGCTTACCGCAGCCGCAAAGCTTCATTCCGAAAATTCTAAAAGTTATTCAACTCTAGATTTTGCTGAATATTCCAAGCCATTTCAATCGAGTTGATTGCTATATAAATTATGGATATATGTTCAGCGGGCTGGTGGAAAAAAACTATATACTTTCACTGCGTTCATAAAAAATTCTTATAACCGTGGGACTAAAGTTTTTTGAATGCCCGACTGTTGTTTTTTCAAAGAAAAAAAATGTAAGACACCCTAATACGCATATACTTTGTGTAACTAAGAAACGACAAAATTTTAAGCGCACTCAATTGCTACAGGATCATTTAATGCATTATTTAGAATAAACTAAATTTACTTAAGTCACTTTCATTTCGTATTTTCAAAAACAGGTATCTCATCAAACATCTTGTACACAAATGGGGTTACGAAGCAAAAAATCTGCTGGTAGATGAAACCTGGGAAGAATTTTCTTCCCTGAGCTGGCAGGACATACCGCACTTTTATGACCCAGCTTATATCTTTCCACGTCCTTATGGCAGCAGCAGTAATGACGACTTTACGGGATACAAATATAAAGCACCAACAAACGGTGGTGCTTCGAGTAGTGCATCAAGCTCAAGTAGTGCCAATACAGGCTACGGTGTTGATGACACACTTTTCATAGCCAAAACGCGTACAACAGAGCCACCGACGTAAGTTTGGTAGAACCCAAAACCATCAAATAAGATATTGAAATTAAATAAAAAAGCTATTGTTTGTTTGTTTAGATTTCTGCTTTATAGTAGCGCAGGGCAACGCTTAAACCTAAACAAAAATCAAGTTCATCCCTATGGTAGCAACACCAAAGTGACACCCAACAATCCAACGCTGTGGCTTAAGCGTATCGCTCGCGAACTGAGTCAAAAATATGGCACTGGCGCTAGTGATGGTGGTGGCGGTGTAAGTGTTGCTCAACCGTCGTCGTCGAATGCATCATTGGAACGTCACACACGAGATGTTTCCCTCAATATGGATCTCTTGGATATAGTAGGCGTAGAAAAGGGTGAAAAGTCGCGTATTAAGCGACAAAGCCCAGGACGTTCAACGCTATGTCAGACAGCATCGCAGTTTATAACGCCACAGGCGGCACTCAATAGTAAAGGTAAAGTTTTCAAAATATTTTCTTCTGAAGAGTCTAGCAAAATCAAATTTTTCCTTTGGCCGCAGAATGCCATGTCAGATTTGGCATAGCTCTTGGGAAGTGATAAAAACTTCTGATTTTCTATTTCTTATGCATTTTATTTACTTAAAAATTGATTTAAATTAATGGCATAAGCTAATGTAAACGAAATTTTGATGGGAAAACACTGTAAAAGCGGTTTTGTTAACCTCCCTTGAAATATTCTGGAGCGAAAAACATTGTCGCACAGTGTTATTCTTTCACTTGGCAATATACTATATATAAAAAAAATTATATAAATAATAAAAATTTCACTCTCTTAACTTTTAAAATTCTCTAATTTTAGGCAACTGGATGTTTGTTGTCAACGAGGCGAACACTGCACGACAAATGGTTAAAGCGGAACTCTGCGCGTAAGTTCATTTTTTATAAATAAATTTTATGTTTATATGTGAATAAAGTGTTGATTCATTTTTGGTTTAAGGAAAATTTCTGGAACGTTCCGTTTGAAATATTTCAATTGAAACATTTCTGGTACGTTACATAATGATTTGAACTTTCTGAAACGTTCGCCAATTAACTTTTTTCAAAATACCTTCTACATTCAATTTTGATGTAACGATTCTATTTTATGTTCAAAATGTTGCTAAATTTAATTAAAAAAGGAAAAAAGGGGATCCGTGTGAACATACAAAAAAAAAAAGCTCTGTGTGAGCAAAAATTATGGGAAATTTTTTTTTAAGTTTTATAGCACAAAACAGTTTTTCTGTGCTCCCCGTAGTTTTTGTCAACGAGGCAACAAATGGTTAAAGCGGAACTCAGCGCATAAGTTAATTTTTTATGGGAAACTTGCTATAAATTTTCTGTGGTAAAGCGCTCTCATATGTGAATAAAGTGTTGTTGAATCATTTTTGGTTTATGTACTTACTAGAAGTTGAGGTTTATGTCAAAGCTAAATTGTGTGATAAGCTGAGTTAACATTTTGCTGTTATATTTTAACATATTTATTTTGGCATAAGAGATTTCTAAGTTGCTGTATGTAAGTTAACAGTTGATTGTAGATAGGGCTGCCGTCGATTTAACATATCGCTCACTTACTTCAAGACTGTCATAACTCAAAAAACATACAGTGGGAGAAAGACGCATTTAAAACAAAATTTGGCAAGACCCTACCCCCCCTTAAAGTAGGTATGTCTTAACGATTTTATAGTTAGCACAAGGAAATGCTAATTAAAAGAAAACATCTTGAGTAGTGGGTTTTTGTATTAAATACATAGTTTTCGCGTAAATTCTTTTGATCGAAATCTTGCAGTGGATAAATTTTTAGCGATCAATGAACTTTCGGAGCTTTCAGCTAGTCAGATACATACATTTCTTTTTGAGCTAGTGAATGAATATTATTTAAGGATACTGATTCTGCGATTCTGTTTCACCAACTAAGCTTCAGATCGGCCGAATTGAATTGAACAGAGAAGAAACATTTTTTATGATGAGAGGTACCATAAGGCTTCTGGCGTAAGTCAAGTTTTATCAGCGGTTCCGTGCAGAATCTCTTTGGCTCCCTCAGGAGTAAGATACTTTCTTCCCCATCAAGTAGCTTAATTCACATTTGTTTAATTAAGACTTTGCGGTGCTAATGGCTTAAAACTAATAACGGACTCTTCTCATGTAAAAAATAAATTGGTGATCAAAAAAAAAAAGGTTATTCAAGGAATTTTTTCCTATATACGTTTTGTTAATGATGTCTCCTTTAACTTAGCAGAAAAATAACAATTATTCGTGAATTATTACTTAGAAACAGCATAAATGTGAAATTAAGAAGACATGAAAAAAAAGAATTAGGTCACTTGTACCTGAAATTTTAACTTTTTTTTATTTATACAGAAAATTAATTAAAAATCCAAAAATCTTTGTATTGTTACTGAAAATAATTAACAATTAAATGCTGTTGTTTGTCAGTTTTTGTAAGTTTTGACAAACAAAAAATAACAACAACCCCTTAACATATAATTCAGCATTTACCATATCTATACAGCATACCAGTATTGGGGAGGGTTAGTTATAAATTTTATTCAAATTTAAAGTAAAAAAATAAAACCCTCTTTAATTATACAAAAAGCAAACCCTATTTTCTTAAGTGAGTCAATGGCTCAAAAGGGGTAACTGCTGCATTTAATTGCAATTTACAAGCGCTAATTGGTACACTTAGCAGTAGAAAAGGACATTCGTGAAACAAATACAAAAAAGGAAATAGCACTACTTAGTTTATGTTTCAACTTTTGTTCGTTAAATTTCAGGTGAAACTTTCACATTTAAAAGATTTATATCTCACACACGTTGTCTTTTTTATGTCCGCTTATTTACTTATGCGTTTTTCGCAGTTATTTATTACACTTTTTTTAAAATTTATCCTTTTTATTTATATTTTAGTTCTTCCACCTGCTCCAATCTGTGTCAACTGCCCAACGGTTACAATTCCAGATGCGAACAGAAATTTGTGCAAAAACGTTTAATCGCACTGCAGAGCAATGGACAAAATCTGTACACCGACTCGTTTTGGTTTCCAAGTTGTTGCGTCTGTACGATTTCATCAATTTGATATTGAAAAATATGAAAAAACCCTGATTTTATTTGAACAAAAAATTTACGAAACTTTAATTTTAGTCGATTCTGGAAAACAATTTATACAAGAAAACGCTGTATTTTGATGTTTCGTTTTTTTCTAAATTTCAAAACTTCATAGACACACAGATCTGTAATTTTTAATATAAGGAAAATAAATTAAAAGAATAAAAACTTATCCAAATAATTTGTATACATTATTAATAAATTAATTGATAACAAAATATCTGTAATTAGACCTTTGGAATAAAAAATTTTAAAAATATTTAAATTATGAATATGGATATTCACGCGTTGATATAAAAGTTTGCACCAACGCATTGAGTCAAAGCAATGCGTAATACAACATCACATTCGCAATGTGTTGGAAATATATCAAGCTTTCGTTATCTGCACTTAAGCAACGTTGCAATATCATTTCACAACAACGTGTGAATACCCATAATATGTTTCTTTAATCATCTATGCTTGGATGTCAGAAGGTAAGTAATGCAGGTTTCTTGAAGTGAATCAACTTTATATTAATCTTGATAATTTTATATTAAATTTAATAAATAAGTTCTTTGAGATATCTGGAGAATTTGCTGTTGGTTAAGAATTTCTGCGCTACCTTCTTATAAAAATCCAAGTGGAAAATACCATTAGAAAAGTGTCTTATAAAACTCCACAACACTTACAGCCAGGGTTACCAAATCGTACTGAAGCAGTTCACGGCCTTCTCTATTTCACAAAAATCTTTGAAGCAGCAAGCATTGTTCTTTTTATTTAATGCGATCCCCAATTCATTTAAAAGTTTCGGGTTCTTATTTTGAAAACACTAGATAGCAACAGAGAATAATTAAACTAGTCTAGTAGTAAAAATTGTTTTATTTTTCCATCAGTTTGGACTTATTTAAAAACTTCTCCGACTTGGTTAATTCGTAAGAAAAGCCGTATCGTCTGAGTGCACTGTAAAATGTACAAATATTTGATTTCCACTTTTCGAAAAAGGCACTTGTTTTAAGATTGCTAATTATTCTGCATTGCCTTATCCCTTTCTGTGGCAGTGATGGTATTTGGGATACATTAAAATGTACTGAATCGAGACTTCAAATGAACTTTTTAGATACCGAATGTAAAAAGAGTTCAGCAAACCTATACGGCAGGCTTGTACGCATATGTCAGTGTACCGAATGTACTAAAAACTTGTCGAATGTACTAAAGACGATTTTTCGTGATTCAAATATAGTGAAAAAAGTACAAATATACCAAAAATTCCATAACTGGTTCAGATCTGTAAATGACGTACGATAAGCAGTACAGTGTTTGGGCCATATTAGCGTTGTTATTAATATAGAATGCCTTTTGTAAGTCTAACTAGATATCCTTTACATGAATTTTTCATAAATTAAAACACATTCTTTCTTTTTTTTAACTATTTGAGTACCTATAATTAAATTTGTATTTAAATAATTGACGATTATTTTCATATTCATTTTATTCATTAACCATTTGATTTTATTTTTTAAAGCTTACCAGTTTTAATGTATATGAAGTCGTCATTTTATTTTTAGTCTCTTAAACGTTTCTTATTATTTGAGGTTATGAAACCCTTTGCGACAAGCAAATTTAAAAAAAAATTGGTTTTAATTTAACCAAAATTGTGTTTTATTATTTTAAATAATATTATACGTCATTTTGTATTATTTTTTATTTATTTTTAAGTTTCTTTTCAGATATGGAGAGTTCAACCACGTAAAAAAAGCCTATTAAATCACAAAAGATTACATTTCAGGGATCAAAAACAAATTGATCTTAAGCTTACATATCACAGCTTTTAAAAAAGCCTTCGTCAATGAAGAAATTATAAGATACGATATTTCGAATTCGCATCAAAAAGCTTCCTGCGCCAAAATAACCTACGGAGAAAAAGCTAATAGGATAATTTCCAAAAGGGTTTTTTTTTTAATTGCAGAAGGAATTTTATTTATTAAATATCCCAAGGGGTAGAAAATTTGCAACAGGAAATAAAAACCGATTCCTCTCATTCGTTGGCCACAACTTTTGCTTTTTCGCACAGGGAGCTTTGCGATGCAAATTCGTTGCCTGCGTCGGCTTTCTTTATAGACTTTTTTTTCTTATAGTGAAAATTTTGTACAAAACTTACCATAGATTAAGCATTTTTGACCAACTCCATGTATAAGACTTGTAATTTTGCACTAGCGATTGTTTTTATTCGGAATATATTAAAGTTAATTAACAATTGAAGTTTAATTTACACGAAAGGAAACGACAAACCTTTGCAACTGGGCAACAGTACTTAACGAATTAAATGGCTGACGAGTGTTGTAATTTATCGCGGTCAAGGGTTGCCCTTTCCGACTTTTGGGTGGCATTTTCCTTGAAGAAAATGGTGTTTCGTAGTTTTTGAAATTTTATTGATATGCTCATATTTGTAGCTATAAAAACTGAATTTTAAATTACAAATTACAATATTTGTGGGCACTCAAGCTAATGCAATTAAATTTTACTGTAGTAGAAAATCTGCACTTGTGTTTTTTGCATAAAACTGTTCTTAAAAAAGTTTAACTTGAATTAAGAAGATATTAACATTGAACAGTATGTTGTCTTGTACATGAATCTTTTCGGTATACCACATGCCACAGTGATGGCATTTTCCGTACACTTGCACTTTTTTCGATACATTTGCATCGTGAAAAATTGTGTTCAGTACATTTGACAAATTTTCAGGACATTCGGTACACTTAACCCTTTCCAATCCATTCGGCGCATTTTCAGTAAATTTTCGGTAAATTTTCGGTACGTTTTCAGTACATTTCGATAATTCCTAAAAAATTTCCAGTTTTCTTATATTCAAGACTTAAGCTTATTCCTTTCCGAATAAATAATGTGTTTACTTCACAACCAAGTCCTTCGCACTATATTTTTATAAAATTCTTCGTTATGTCGTTTACTGATACTAATTTATACAAATGTTACATTCATATACATAAACGTAATTGTATATGTATTTCAAAATTTAATCAACTACGCTTATTTTGTTGGTTTACTTTAAAAATCTTTATACCAATAAGAAATGTGCTTTCAAAATATGTAGTAGGATTCGAATGTTTTTAGGACGATGGCAACTCACTTACTAAAAGTGATTCGTCTACCATTTGGCTCAGTCGTGATAAATACTGTCCTCCGTCGGTTACTTGAATAATAAAAATAAATAAAGTGTTTAATAAAAAGTGAAGTAATTAATAAAACAAGTTAAAACAGTGAAAAATATGAAAGCGCTGCGTTAGAAAAAGTGTTTGCCAAATCAATTATATTGCGTATTGCCATTTTTGGTAGCTTGAAAATGGGTAAGTTATTGTTGCATTCAATTGAATTTATTGCCTAAACCAATGCACAGGAAGATTCGTAAAGTGTTTTCGATTAAATGCGTTTATTTAACTAATAAAATAGCATAACGCATAATGCAGTTATTCACTGACCAAAATCAATTATAATTTATTCATTTCATTCCGCTATCGCCATTTTGCAAACGATAAACAAAAAAAAGCTTTACAAAAACAATAGAAAGAATGTGTTCCTATGGTTGGTGGCTTAGCTGAAATATCATATTTATTAAAGCGTCATCTATTGCAAACCATAAATATTTAAAAAGGTGTCACTACATTTATTGTGTGCAAAACAACACTTGTTCTTTATAGTTTTGTTTGCTTACTCGCCTTTTAAGTTAAGTCCTTTGGTAGTCTAAGTCTGTTTAACACGTTTCTGTTTACTCCAAAATGTAGTTAACTCTAGTTAACACTTACTTCGTATGTATTTTTTTTCTATCTTTTAGCTTGAGGTTTAAAAATAATTGTCCCAATATTTGAGCCTGGAAACGTCGCGAACAGAGTTTATGTCCGATTTCGTTGAAATTTTACGAAAAAACCGACTTTCTAAAACGTAAGACAAATCTGCCTTAGGTGCCAAGATAAAGCGTTTAAGGAATTTTAGTTGTATGGGAGATACCACCCACTGTTGTCAAATGAAGCCCACATTTTTCGTGTGACTCATAATACACCCGAAGTGGTTTTTTATTTATTTTTTAAAATTGCAATCCTATGTTATAGAATCGGATTTGAAGAAAATTCTCCCAAAATGTCAGCTTCCTGGATCAAACTTGCGAACGGTGCAATCAGTTTGTTTCCTATTACAATTCATAAGGAAGCAACGACTTTTATACTAAAACGCTAAAAAATATGTCATTTTTTCATATGAATTACATTAACAACAGTGGATAGTATATCCTACACTACTAAATTCCTATAACGCTATATCTTGGTACCTAAGACAGACTTTTTCTACGTTTTAATAATTGTTTCGTAAAATTTCAACGAAATCAGACATAAACTCTGTCCGCGACGTTTCCAGGTTTGAGCTAGGAAGCTCAAATATTGGGATAATTATTTTTAAGCCTCAAGCTAAAATTTAAGCAAAAAAAATAAAATACATCTACAAAATAAACACCCTAATATATATATATGGGCATTTTCACAAAAAAATAAGTTTTTGTCCCGTGCGACTCCTTGGTTTTTTGCAACTATCTTGAAACCGAAAAATTGCCCAAATTAAACCTTAGCACCAATTATAAAGCTATTTAGGAGCTATAAGTCAAATCTATTGTCGAAATGAAAATCCGTTTTATTGTATTTTTTTTACTTTAAATGTGTTCGACGGTCGAACGGGACCCACGGAAATGCCCATATGTGGTAATGAACGAAAAATATGGCACCAATAAACAGTGTAAATTGAGAAACAGATATGTTTTCTAGTCATGTCTGTTAAAGAAAAGGCATTATCTGACATGTAAATTTACATGAATATCGGTGTTTGATATTGACTGTAAGTTCAATGAAATAATGTTCAACTGTAAATTTTAAAGTTAATTAATTATTTAGACAATAAAAATATCAATCTACATTATTCGACGGCATTAAGATCTACTTTGCTTCTATGAGTTGTACATAGTCAAGATGGCGCTGATTAGTTCCTAATCAGAAAAACTCAAGCAATTTACCCTAATATACAAATATGTATAAAAAAGTTTCACAGAAAAATGTGTCAGGTGTTGTTGCACAAGGATTTTGCAATTTTTCCCAAATATAAGAAAAGTTACCGATAGATATGTGATATAGGTACATTGCCATGGGATTAAGAAACCAAAAAAAAAAGTAAATATAACAAATAGTGCGTGTCATTGCAAAATCTTTAAGGATTTGAAAAAAAGAAAATAAATGGAACAAAATTCTACATGTAGTGGTTAGAAGCAAAACTGCAGGATATTAACTTAAAACAGTGTGCGTGTGAAAGGTGATGATTCTCGATGTTGAGTATGCTGAACAAAATTGTGTTTTTTATATAATTCAGGTAGATCTGTAAATTTTGCAATAGTATCTATGCAGGATCTGATTCTGATGATATAATTTACTTTGTGTAGTGCAGTGGTCGTCAACCTTAGGGCTCCGATAGATATTTGTAAGCCTACTATAACCTTAATTTCGGCAGTAAAAATTATCCACAGGTCGGGGATATATAATATTAATTATAATTTATAAAAAAATATCCAATATTCATTCAAAAATCATTCGATTCTTCAGATAAATTAATATTTTTTATAAAAATTACGAAATTAAGACCATTCACATTCCATATACATTCATATGTACATATTGTATATCCAAAGACACGATCTAACAAATTTTGATCCAGCTGAATAACAACAACAATGCAACAATTTTGTTTTTTATATCTAAAGGAAATAAATTAAAAATCTACAAAAGCAATGAACGCAGCGCGCAGGATGTGAGGCCGAGGACTTTTTATACGTACGTACATACATACATACATTCATATATGTATATCAGGTTATAAGAGCAACTCAGCGAAGCAGCAACAAAACTAATAACAACAACAGCAACAACAATACATGTTCATCAAATGCGAATGGCAACAACAATATTAACGACAACAACAACAATTCAGTATATAGTTGTAGTAATATAAAGGAACAAAATTTTAACATCTGCTCCTTTCATGATTTCGGAAAAACTCAAAACTCAAAAAAATGTAATGTGTATTTTGTTATTGTTGTTGTTTTTGTTGCTGTTACTTTATTTTCCATTCTTTGCTTTTGTTCGGATCTTTCGCATTTGTAGCAAATCGTTGGCGATTGAACAGTGGTACAAAGTTGAAGATAAATTATGTTTTTAATAACTAGCAGTTACCCGCTGCCCAATACCATTGACATTTAATATATGTACCAAACTATTGTAAATGCTAAGATTCAGTAATGTAAGTGCTTTTTGTATAAGATTTGCTATGCACCAGATAAGATGCACCCCATGTCCTTTGCCGGGCTTAAGAGAACCTTTTCTTAATTGAAATGACAGATCATTTCGTGCGTGCGCTCTGTTAGAAAAGCGGGCCACCTACAAGCTCTCAATGCAGTCGATAATATTGTCCAGGCTTGTTCCTCGGAATAATTTTCTTATGTAGGCTAATCTTTACTGAGCTTGACTATAGGACTTCCTCGTTGCAGAGAGTTTGAGAAACTTAACACATTTTATCGTTAACATAGCACAACAAAATTGATATTTTTCCAAGAACTCCACATGGTATTTTGCAGTGTTAGAAAATTTGACTAAAATGCTCCAAAAGGGAGTTAAGAAGTAATGCTGGAGGAGAAGTATGTATGTTAAAATGATTGACTTTACATCTTTGCCTCAAACACTATAGCCCTCATAATTGAAATAAAAAAAGTTGCTTAAGAGCGTTTGTAACCGTGACAATTACCAGTCAATTTACCATTATCTCCAAACGCTGACATGCAGAAGAAAATCTTATGGTAGAGCAGTTGAGTTCAGCGACTTCATATTATTCTCCTCATATTATCCTCCAAAATTTAGGTATAATTTTTGCACACAATGTAATAACTGAAATATAGTGCTGAATTAGAAATGAAAAATCTATACATTTTCTTAATATTATGTTTAGAGCTCCCAAGTGGGCACTTTTGACGTGGCTAAGCCTGAAATTGCATTTCAATACTGGGGACCTTGCAGGAATTGAACAATTTCGGGCAAGACCTTTTAATTACAGGATTTTTGTTGTATGTACTTAAATTTTTTTAACGAGCCAAAAAAAGGTCAACAAGTTTTTCCATAAGAATAAATTCGGTAACTACAAACAAAACAGAAAAAGGTCATCATCAAGTTTTTTATATGAACTATTTTAATATTGCTAACCAAGTCATCAATTTTTGACCGGCAAATAATTAACTTTTGTAGTATTGGCGACTAAAAAAAAACAAAAAAGGTCGTTAACTTTTTCCCAAAAAAATTTACTTTTTGCCATTTTATAGAAAAAATATATTATTGTGGAAACGCTGGTAGTTCCTTGTTATCAAATTGGCCACCGTGACTATGTTGTTGACTTAATTCGTATTCAACCAACACTTTTTTTTAAATATTCTATATCCCTTTAACTTTGACAACAAACTGCAGTAGAGTTGGAAAATAAATCATTGAATTCGTATATCAATTTCGTAAATTGCAGATTTGATGAACTACTGAGATTATCTTAAGCTTGTTAAATTCTGCAGTGAATTTTTATTTATTTTTAATTAAAATTCGATCTGCACTCAAAAACACTATTTTGTCAAGATTAGTTGGTATTTATAATTAGTATTACCATTAGACCATTATTTCGAAAACTAAGTATGATAGTGATAAATGTTTAAGGCAAAATTTTTAAGGTTTCAAGTGTTCAAATAATAGTGATCTTGCCTTTGACCTCGAAACTTATATTCGAGGTCAACTGTGATTAGGAAAACCAAAATGTCTATAATTAAATAAGTAAACGAAAATTTATTTGCATGCATTTTTTGCGTTACGGCTGATTCGCTAAAAGACCATCCTGTATTGAAGAAATTAGGATGAACTAATGTTGATTTAAGTTTTTTTGTGTTTTGTTGTTAGAAAGCGATCTCTCAAAATGTTTGGCTTTATACATTAGGCGTTTTGAGAAGGATAGATAAAATTTATACATATGTTCTATTTTGAAACTTGAAACCTGAATCTTTATTTTGTCAGTAGTCGTTGTAATTTTAAGCCACTGTACTATGGACAGAGTGACAGAGACCTAAAGCAGCACAAGTTACAAAGTTGAAAAAGACAACAACAAACTTTGACAGAACAAATGCTATTCATTTCAGACAGACAGAGCGGCAAGCGCACATACAAATGGATTCACTGACAGACAAACTGACAGACACATACACAACTACACTTTTCTATTTATCTGAATTATTTTTATTCAATTTTTATTATTTTTTCAATTCACTACATAGTTTGCTGCATCGTTTCATTGTCTCTCAATTTTTGTTTTTATGTATTCAGGCTCATGTGTCCCTTGCGTCAAAGGACGATTGTGTGCTGCCATATAAGAAAAAATTGTAAAAGAAGCTCAATGATCAGTGCTAAACTTTGCTGCAGTCACGATTTGGCAAGTTGTACTTTTTGATTTACTTTTTTCATGATGTCTTAAGCGATGCAATTTTTATCATTAAGATAGAAAGAATTTACAGGACGAAGTTGGTAAAAGGAAGTAATATACAATTTTTTAGTTGCATGCAATGCGTTGTACGTCGTTGGCAAAACGTCTTCTTCGATTGTCATTCACCACTTTAATGCAAAATAAAGTAAATCTTTGTTTCCAAAAGTTAAGATAGGTCAGGTTTTTTTTTTTGTTCATGAATTGCACCCTTTATTACCTTCGGGGCAGATAAAAGACGCACAAGTCGGAAGAATGAAATGAATTGTTGAGGGTGTATTATAAAGGACTTTTTGTTTTTGACACTAGAGATAAGGTGTTGTCTATTTGAATTTTCAGTTGAAAGCCTCTGATTCATTCAGGCACATTTTAAGCGCCTTGTTATATCTGCAATGTAACCTTTTCAATATCACGACCATTTTCTAAGATAAAAATCTTTCGAAAAATTTTTTAGTTCGAACAAACTTTTTTGTCTTGTATTCAATATAAATAATTTCCAAGTCACTTCTGATTTGATAAGTATTGAATTTTTACAAAAGTATATCAATACTGGATTGAATAAGTAGTCGTAATATATGCAAGGCTTTTTTTGGATGACTGCCATTCGCTCGCTTCAGATGCGATATTCATTCTACAAAATGTGTTTTGAAAAATATTTTTTTTTTTTTCGATTTTTATAATGTTACATAGCAAAACTTTTCTAAAAACTTTGTTAATTCATGATGATCATCATCTGAGTCAATATCATCGTAATCATCACCATCATAATCAACATAGTTTTCATTACTGTTGTTCGAATGTTGGTGTAGATTTAACTCATCAGAACTAAAACCTTTTCATTAATATTTTGTTGTCTCACTCGAAGGCTGCTTGTCATCGGGGCAGAAGAAATTCATAACAATACTGTGATTGTGTCAATTCTCTAAAAATCTTAATGTATTTATTGCGAGCCCCTTCTGTGTTATGGACATCATTCCAATTGAAATTTCGGCCTATCTTAACACTTTGTGACATGAAGTGTTATTCAAATATACAATATTCTATAAAATTATCCAAATTAGTGTTATATCCACAATATAACATGTATGTATGGTTGGGAATATAGCAGTTTTGGCAATTGGTAACCACGCTGCTTGCTGTAATAGTACCAGCCCATCTCCGAGAGAGGCTTTGCTTAGTTGCCTAAATTGCCTGGTAATCATGTGAAATTTGATAAGTTAAGATAATTCGCTCAGTATACCATCTTAAAAGGCGTGTCAGTCAACCGATATCAGGTAATTTGTACGCTATTAGCTACAGTTGAAGAATTAACCGGTATACCAAGTTTTATCAAATTAATTTTCTTTGTTTTCCGCAATCGTGATTTGATCCGGCATCAATATATGTACATATATAATATTCTATAACTAACACGCCTCTTTCAATGCGATGCAAACAAAATGACAAAATAATCGAACGTTTTGTGTAGGGTATTAAAAAATACAATGAATGTGCAATTCGATTCAGTGGAATGACTGATAGTCCAGTGTCATCAGAAGTTTCATTGAACTTTTTGAAAATCCATGATGTATGTATGTATGTCAGTGATGGGCAGATAGTGGCTCTATTTGCTCTCATTGCTCTCACCGTTATTCGATACACAAGCAAGCGAAAAAAAATTCGCTTAATTTCAACGCTATCGAGGCACAGCGTTGACTTGAATTTAAATGAAAACAAAAGCAAAACACAGGCATAAGCGACGGGGCCGCATTGTGTCTTGACGAATGTAGCAATAGTTTTTGTTTGTAGTGCAATTTGGTTTTTTTGTGTGCTAATGGCAAATTTGGATTTTGTTTGTTGTTGCTTGATGTTGTTGTTTTGCTCTTTTGTTAGATTTCTATGCCCACCTCTGATGTATGTGAGTAAAAATAACTTTATAAGAGTATTGCTATTTCCATTATCCCTATATTAAAAACGTGCTTTGACACCGTAATTCAAATGAAAAAAAAAATAAAAATATTTTCATAAAATTGCTTTTATAGTTTCTGAGGAATGCCAAACTTTAATTTATTTAGAAACTGCCATACCTTAATCATCTTATTAAATCTTTAACTATCGTTCATAAAGTTTTTGTAAAAATCGATTGCTTTACCCTAAAATGAAAGAAACCCAGACGTGGCAAAAAGCCTTTTTCGAAAAAAACATTTTTGATGAGATTTCATAGCTGTGCAATTTATTTTCAGAACTGATAATTTTTTTTTGGTGAAAATAAATTGGAAAACAAATAGCAGCATAAAAAAATGGAAGATATACACACTGAGAAACCGATTTGATTGAATATAACAAATTTATGTATGATATAGGGCAATCTAATATTTATTTGAGTCAAACATATTTTTTTCAAGCAAATAGTGACAAATCTTGGTTGACATGTTAAATGTTTGACTGAAGTTAATAATTGATTGAACTAGGTATATCAATAAAATATACATATGTATGTGTGTATGTACATTTGTTGTATTTAATCATATCGTTTTCTCAGTGTTTTCAATTCATGCTATCGAAATCATTCCATAAAACCAATTTTTTTTAACTGCAGGCACTGGACTATGAAGTAAAAACTGAAACATGCAACTGACAACTTGACAATTCACAAGCAAAAACCGAAAACAACGAACAAAGGATCAAAAGAGCAAAAGAAATAAAGAAAAACAACCAAAAAGGAAAACAAGAAAAATTGCATGCAAGCAGAAATGCAACGCGAAACCTAACAAAATGTTGAGCACAAAGCAAAACCGAAAAAACTAATAAAAAAAAAACAAAAATCATAGAAATGAAACCCCATAAAATGGAGTATGTGAAATAAGGATGAGTACGAAATCAGCAAAGAAGCGAATAAACACGAAATGGAACAAAATAAAAAAAACACTTTTCGTATTGTGCGCGCGAAACTAAGGGTCCACAGAAAAACTTAATTTTTTTTTTCTTGTAATTGGAACAACTGTACATGAAGGAGGAAACAAAACGTCATCATCATCATCATCGTTGAAATACTCATCCTCAATGTCGTCCCACGTCCCACACTACAAAACAGAACAGAACATTGTCATCATGAGGCTCTCTACGCTACAGTGGAATGAGAATACGCTGTGTAGGAAAAAATGGAACAAATTTTTGTTCTTGTTGTTGCCTCTGGTGGTGGTGCTGGTGGTGTATTCGTTGATGTTGCAAGATTGCAAACGTACGATTCGAAAATGTAGAACAAGAAGACAAAAACAAAATTAACAACAGTAACAACAACAACAGCAACGGAGATGCATATACTAATAAAAGATGCAAAAGTGAACCACTGTTCCACTCGTATCAAAGTGTTCCATGCGGCACATCGAACATGTTTGAAGCGCACGCACGCACCACCATGAGCAGCGGCAACGTAGCATTTGTTGCGCCGCTAGAACGTTGTGGAATAGTGAAACGTGCAAGCAATGTACCAATGAAATGGGGGTTGGTTTCCGTGCGCTCGGCACTCGCCTGAACAGTTGTTGTGTATCCTTCGTAGGGTGAAAAGTTGCAACGAAACTTTTGCACCGCCAACGGCCGTCGGACGTTTGTTTTAAAATTGAATATTTGAAAATAAAAAAACTAAATAATAAACAAAACGAAAATCCGTCGTTGTTCAATTTTCTGTTGTGTTTTTTGGTTTTAATTTTTTTAAAACATTTTTTATCAAAAAAAATAAAACAAAGTTTTGAAAATATACCTAAAACAAAGTTTAACGATATACCGTGAAAAATTCAAATTGTACAAAAATTTACAAAAAAAAAAAACAACAAAACGAATTTGCGCAAAAAAAAAAACAAAAAACGGAAGCGGAAGTAGGCGTCAGAATTGAAAGCTGTGCATTATTTTTTGTGTAAAATAGTGTGTGTGTTTTAAACGAAAGTGCAAAAAAAACCAACAAATTAAAACTGCAGCAAGGACTGCCTTTGTGTGACTTCCTTGTAACAAAATCTTATTAGATAAAAAAAATAATAAATTGAAAAAAAGAAAAAAACGAATAAATAAAACAGAAATTTTAGTTTTTTGTGCCACTGTACAAAGAAAAGGATAAATATTTTTGTTTAACATAAATGTTAAATTTATAAAAAACTAACCAAAATAATTTTCTTCTAAAGGTAAATAAAAATATGTAATAATATTAATATTTCTTTTCATATTAAAAATATTTTTATTTTAAAACTTTGGAACAATTATAATTAAAACGAAAAGTTTCATAAATAAATTTTACGTTTGCAAAAGTTTGGATTTATCAAACTCCCGACCACTGGAAACGCTTCTATGGATTACGCTGTTCGATTAGGGTTCGTATCAAAACATTTAAATTGAAATGAGTTGCATGTTACTGTGGCCCCCTTTGTATATTGGCCTACTGCCTGACAACACTTTTGGCCATGCTATACTCCCCCAATTCATTTAATGCTTATGCATTTTTCGCATTTGCTTTGATTACACCATGAGTGTAAGTGCTTTTGCTGCAAAATTAATGCAGGGGAGCCTGTATTAAAGTGGGCAGTATTGGTGCTAGTATACTTTTCACTCTTGACCTAATTCAATAGTTTGCTGGCGCCATTACTGTAGGAGGACTTGTATACATGTGCATATACAGTGTTTCCACAATTATTAACTTGACTGTTCGCTATAGCACTTAATTGATTATCGAAAATCCGTAGGTGTTATTAGGAACATTCGATCTTTTAGGCAACTTGTTGGGAGAGTACGGGCTGTTAACTTTTTTGCATACGAAATTGTTTTTGAGATATCGCAAGTTATAATTTGGAGGAACATTTCAGATGTCGGGACGTCAAGTTTGACTCATAAATCTTTTTTTTTTTAAAAACAATTCTATTAATTTTACGTAAATATTTACTATTTTCTGCAAGTTTTCAAGTTTTAAGTTTTGTTTTTAACAATTAAAAGTCGGTTTATCACAAACTGTTTAGCCATTTTAATCGTTAAAAATATGCCAACAAAATAAAATCGCTCATAAAAAAAATTAAATGGCATTGGAAATACCATGTATTGAATCGCAAAATTTCATTAAACAAAATGGCATTCATTTCAGACGCTAGCAAGAACTATTTATGGATGTTTAAAAATGTAACAATCGTAATGCACCGGTCATGCTTTTCCAACAGCAATATATGTAAAAAATGTCCCATTTAACTTCGATATTTTCACAAATGATTTCTTATTTAACTGACCGTTTTGTATCAAATGTGATTGTTGAAAAGGATAGTTCCTTAATAAGAAGTGGCAGATGAAGCTTTGACAGTGCCTTCTTTTCAACCATTTTCTTTTCTTATCTTTCAGTTATGGTAAAAAAGTATGTAGCATAATATTATTGAGTATCAAATTCACACTGTTTAAGTCTGCCTCACACTCAGAAGCGTTGATGATTTCGAAATTCAAGAATTCAATGTCAAATACATATGTCTTATTTTTCTAGGGCTTTTGGAGAACTCTTTTTTTTTTTTTTTTTTATTAGTCGCAAAATTTTTCTAATTTGAAAAACAGAGATTTTTTTTTTGATGGGGGTGCGGCAAACTACCTGTTCGCTCCGGGTGCCTAATGTCTACGGTACGCCACAGCTCATACTAGAATAAATTTTTTCACTTGATCTTCTTGAGTTGTTTTAAGCTAAAAGCAAATAACATGGGTCATTCGGTAAAACGAAGCGAAAGTAGTTAGTTACAAAGTTAAAACATGCTCATTAAACACTGTGCGGATGGTCACCCTAGTGATACATTAAGAATTTCTATTAATTTCTAAACTCTTTTTGAAAATATGAAATTTATGTTCAAAGGATTCATTGGCTATTAAACGATTTTCTTTCTCAACCCTACTTAACCAGCACGAATTCTGTGGCAACAGCTTTAGTCGATTTATGATCACAAGGCAAAGCAACATAAACAGGTGACTTATACGGTTTCGGATTCTCATCGTAGATCGACTTGAGCTGTTATTGCTTGTTACCACAGAATTATTTAATATTTAAATTATATAAAATTCTTGTTTTTTGGTTTGTATATAATTTTGTTTATACTAAATTTGAATTTAGTCAAGAGTGTTTTTGTCGAAGGGTGGATATACCATATGAATTAGGCTTAAAAATTGATTTACCTAAAAGCCAAACCTTTTTTGCTCAGTATATTGAAAAATATAAGATTCTGAAATCAAATGTTGGCTCAAGCAAAAACTAAAATTGAGTTCTTTAAAAACCTTTGTAGTACATTGAATTTTATACATTCCACGGATCAATATTTGATAGTATCGATCTGCTTTTGTAAAAATACTTGGAAAATTTACAAAAAACTGTGATTTTTTTGGGCAGAAATCTATGCGGAGTAGAATTTTATCTGAACTACTTTCTAACTTTAGAAGTGGCTTGGTAAAAACATTAAAACTCAAATAAAATTCGCGTTAAGCACTTGCCCGCTGATTTAAAAAATAACTCATATTTTTTAATTAAATATTTTTTGATTCCTAGTTTTTAAGATGAATTCCCAACGGCATGAATTTTCTTCTTCTATATGACATTTTGTGTCGAATTTTTCTTATTAAGTTATTACTCTGGGGAAGAGAATAAACTAACAGAAAGATGGCAAATACTCAGCGGCAAATCGATGAAGTACTCTGAATTTTCATATATGAAAAGCTATACCCTTTGTGTTGTATGTTTCACAAATGAAATTGTTACTTTGATATTTTGTTTATTTGTTTGCTGGCTGCATGCTTTGCAAATGGAGCTGTAGGCAGTCCGCTTGCTGGCTGCCTTCTTTGTATATAGAGTTGTAGGCAGTCTGTTTGTTGGCTGCCTGCATTGTATATGGAATTGTAGGCAGTCTTTCTGTTTGCTGTCTGATTTGTATATGGAGATGTAAGGGGTCTTGCCTGTTGGCTGCATACTTTGTATGTAGAGATGTAGGCAATTCGACAAACTATACAGGCACTTGGTAAGCGATGTTTTAAGGTAATCTGCCTTTCCCTTACTAAACATTGTATATAGAGATGTAGGCAAGCTGCCTACAAAGCGGCCATCCCTTTGTAAAAAGCATTTACATTTGTGGCTGGGGTTGTGAGCATTACTGCCTACAATGAGTATAGCTATTCATCGATGTTGTGTATAACATATTTGCCGCTGAGTAATCTTAACTAAGAGTGAAATTATATTTAGAAATAAACTTTAACAAAAAAGGAAAAGCATAAATTGGTATTGAAATAACAAAAATTTATTTCTATTACATCTAACAATAGTATTGTATGAACATTCATAATGCTCGTATTAAAGAAACAATGATTTAGGCGCTGAAGAAATTTTAACTCTAGAGAAACCTGGGTCTTAGGACCAAAACAATTTCGGAAAGCGACCAAATACCCAGGTTTATGGAACCTGCAATTATAAAAATATTAAATCAAAAAGAAATCTCTAATTTATTTGACTTCAAACTGTTTGCAACATCTTCAAACATTCTGGAAAAACTTTAAATTAAGCTTAATTTTTTGTTTAAGAGATTATAATTCGAAAATGACTCATATAAAAATAAACAACTCAAAACGCGACGTCGCTAAAATATGAGGAGAAATTATTAAAAAAAAAAACTTCTTAAAGACATGAAACTTAAACATCCATCAAAATAAATACATCAAAATAACGCAACAACTTTAAAGAGAATTTAATTCAGATGGCAAAAAACGGACCGGGAAAAAAAGGAGCAAAACTACCAAATAACGGCTGCGCGCACATTTCACACGAAAGAAAACAAAAACATGAATGAAATGATAACAAAAATAGAAAAACAAAAGAAGACAAAAATTAACAAAAATAAGTAAAGAAAAACGTCAGCGCCAAGAGGTTTTTGTAGGATGGTAGTGGTGAAGGAAGAAGGGGCAAATGCAGCTTTAAATTAATAAACACAAATTCATCAGAAAGTAACAAAATCATGAACCAACAACAAAGTGCGGCATGAAAACGTCATTTTGTTAATTTCGATGATAATGACGATAAAAAAAATAATAATAACAATGATAATGACCTACGAAGCAGACGACCCAGTATGAAGATGATTTAATACAGTGGGGTAAATTGGACAAACAATAACTAACTGGAAAACTCTCAGAAAATTAAAATGAAAATGGATCACATTTTTCAAGAAGTTTCATGCACCTACAAAAGGATGTATTTCTAACTGAAGCAAATTCACTGCAGTAAAAACTTTATTTTAAATTGGCTTACCCGATGAAACCAGAAATCGACGACGTTCATAAAAATTAAAAGTTTTTACTTTTAATTTGACTCTCTAGAGAATCTATTTTCTTTCCTAACATTACCAAATTGATCAGCATAAAGAAAGTTTTTTTTTTTTGAAATATCGAACTAATAGACAAAACAGTATGATGATACAGTGAGGTATATTTTTGGTGATCATATTTTTAAGAGCGAAATAGGAATAATAACAACACACGAACAACAAAATCGCTACGTAACAAAACCTTAACTAAAGAGACGTTATTGCCTCGTCAGAACAACAGGACCACATCTCATAATTTTAAGTTTCGAGAAAATTGAGATTAAAAGAATATAAAACTATCCTCTGAATTTTAAGATAGGCATATTTATAGTTTGAACTGGAATACTTCTCAGAAATCTATAGATTAAGCTTAACATAGTTTGGAATGTGGCAGAGTTGGAAGAACTTTGATTGAAAATATTCTTGGATAAATTATTTTCGGAAAAATCTTGGAAATCCCTATAGTAACAAAAGCATTAACTGTTTCGAGCTGGTTCTTTAAACATTTTTAAGCCGCGAACTTTTGCCAGATAAACACCAAGTCCTTCAAAATAATTTGACTATGCGAGTTACGACTTAAGTCGAGAAAGTGATGAGCATTCGCCTAAATGATACCCACTGTATAAAATGGGTAATAAAGACAAACTTATGTACCCACTGAGAAGCAACAAGAGGCTCTTTAAAAACAGTAGCCAAAAATCATGCGAATATCAAATGAAAGCAAAAGTGTGCGAAAAGATGATGATGACGATGATGATGAAAGGTTGGCAAAAGCTACCACATAAGCACCTACAGCTAACAGTATCCTGCGTAGGAGAACATACGGACAAATAAACAAAATAAAGACAAAAACAAAGAAACAACACTGACAGGCTTTCAAATGAGACACAACAATAAAACGATGAGAGAATCAAAATAAAAGCAAACCATAAAAAATACACGCAAAATATCCAGCATGTCAAAGAGGCTCCAACAACAAGAACAGTAGCAGCAACAGCAACAAATTGTGGAGCATGTCAAAAAGTTGCACAAAATAAAAAAAAAGCAAAAGAATCGAAGAAGCAGCAAAAAGCATCAGACACAATTTCAGGAGGCGCACATTGACAATATTTGGATAAAGAGATGTTGGGAGGTGGACAATATGGAGGCGCACAAGAAAATAAGCGCCAAAAATACACACACACACACCCATATAAAAATTACGTACTACAGCCCCCCAATGAAGTAGCGGCGAAGCAAACACACAAGTGGAGCTCGAGACAATATGACAACAACAACAGCAGCAGCAGCAATAACAACAAAACAATAACAACTTATAAACACAGCTACATCACAACATGTTCTAAAAAAATATACGAGCTGTAGTACATCATTGGAAAAATCTTGGATATGGCGCGTACGCAACCCGATCCCTGTCGGAAAGATTACAGATTTTTGATTTAGTATCATGTTTCCAGTTCTGCATTGATTTTTATATGATTTAAATGAAGCAATTTCAATAGAATTTAAATAGGTCTTACGGTCTGGCTTATGGAAACCAATATTCGAAATAGTTTCCACCAATCCATGAACAATCGTATGGATCAGAAATTATTGCACTGCAAACAAAACTCGTCCCAATAATAAATGTATTTTTTCAGTTTCTAAAAAGATTTTGGAAATGAGGCTGGTAACGGTCCAATCATCAGAGGTTTTTACTTTCAACTGAGACAGATTATGTCGTGTTCTGGTAAACTGTAACTATGTAAAAGATCTTCTTGAAGCCGAAATCAGTGTTAAGAGGTGTGTATTAGCATAACTAAGGAGATGCTCGTTGCGAGAGTTAGATATAATAACACGCAGATTTGAAGAACACAACATTATGGAAAGAAGATTACAGAAACAAGACCGTAATAAATTTCAATACTGCAAAGGCTTGATTCTGCTAGAAATCATCTCATCTGAAAAAATACCCAGATGAACACTAGAATGCTTTTAAGGCCCAAGAGTAAGCTTAACTTCCATGCCAACATTTTTGAATGAAAATTGAAACAACTCAGATCTACGGGAGAGTCTAGCATGCTCCTCTAACAATGCATTAGTCACCACAATCAAATATTCAAGTTCGCTGTTAGCGAAGTGTTAGTAACGTGAAGTGAAGTGGTTTTTTCATCTCCTATAGGTTTTAGGTTCAAAATTGCCCATATTGATTTGAACAGCCAGAAACATCGTCCAGATGTTTCGAGCCACTTTCGATAAAATAGGTTTTTTGTTCAGCTATCGTCATTTAAAATACTGTGAAACTTCATATTCATATCAATAAATTTTTCAACCCACTAATATGAATTATAACTTGTAATATTCTTACCATCACTGCATTGTGATGTGAAAATATATTACTGACTTATTCTTCGCTGAGACAAATTTATTCTTGACAAAAAAGCTTCTTTTCACTTCAGCACGGTTGATAAATTCAAGCAGTAATAGTTGCAAGCTTAGAATTGATATTTTTAAATATTTTGATTTGCTTTAATATTCCTAAGGTCACTTTTGTCTTGATTTCCATTTGGGTTCAAACTACAGATGCTGCTATCGGTGTTGAGCAAGCAATCATAGAAGCTATAAGCTATAAGAAGTTCAAGTTCAACACAACGTTAAAAATTTTGGTTTGTGTGTTATAAGAAAATAAATATTAAATTAAAAGTACGCTATAACACTCGCCACAGCTACAGCCTAAGAAGAATAAAGGGGCCAAAGACACATTTATGTTGTTGCAACATAACTTTAAAGTTTTATTTTAGAATTATCTAAGAAATCATCAGATGGAAAGTCGCCAACGCATAAGGAGGCACCCCAATAAATTCATTTTACGGTTGTCAAGTGCGTGTGAATGTTGCAAATAAAAGGAATCTGAAAAAAAAAAACTGAATTATCGCTCCAGCTCTGGAAGTTCGCAACAAATAAAACATAATTATTAACAGCTGAAAGAGTTAAGCACGAGCTGAATACAAAAAATATTCCACTGCATTTCGTATGAACACTATGTGGGCTATTTTGATAAAATTCTCAGGTCAAGTGCACATTTGCGATTGGAAACTCGACATGGCCTAGTTATCAAAAATAACTTTTTGTTATAAATTGAGTAAATAAAAATTTTTACTATGTCAACGTTTTGGTTTGAGAATAAAAGGTTATTTCAAATTCTGTAGGTCGGCCTTTTTTTTCGAATATCGTCATTCCTCAATGGAATCCAATTCTTCCTATAACTTTTTGACATACAGCTCTATATGGCGGACCTAAGATTTGATGTTATTTGTAGACTTAAAGCATACTTTAAGATAAATAAATACTTTGAATGCCTCGAAATTATTGCTTCATTAGTAAGATTTTTTCAAGCATCTCAACAAAGACGTCGTAGAAGAATTGCTGAGACACAGTAATTATATTAATGTTATATACCTAATCTAGTAGCTGGATTGATTTCTTGAAATTATCGTCAGTGTTTATTCATGCTTCAACAAAGGTATATAAATGACATGATGATAGGCAATCACCGTATTCAAATACGATGCAGCTTTGGAACAGCTTTGAAAATGTTGCACAGTACATTGTATATTGTAAAACGAAGCGTGGCATAACTAGTTAAATTTTGGTTAAGACTCCAGTGGATTACTATTGACCAGAGGCGTCAATTGGGTAGGTTCAATAACCCCCCCAAGGATCTGATATTATTATTATTTACATCGATTAAATTCAAAATATCATCGATTCGATATGTTATTTAAACTCTTGACCCCCCCCCCCCCCAAGTATTTGGTAAAATAACAACACTACCATTGTCATTTAAAGTTCTTTGATTTTTTTCAGAGCTAAGAACGAAACCTTAGTACATTGATATGATTTGCTGAGTATAGTAAAGAACTTTGATATATTCAAACATTACGTTGGACAGATCCTTAAGTCTACATAAGTACTTACGTAAGATTTCTTCTCTTTGTAGTTTTGACAACTTTAATGCGATACTCCAATTGTCAAGTCGACACACGATTTTTCAGAGATGAGTTTTGATTCAATGCATGGATCCTATCCAAAAATCAGGTCCATCCAAAAAGAGTTTCAATAATAATGGATCGCATTCGGTGGCTGCGTTGTTCTTTCTAATCGCTAGACATAAGATTGCCAAGTTGGGTAAAATTTAGTAGGGATAAGTTAAAATTTTTTTTTTTGTGTTCATCAATATCATTAAATAATAATGGCATTTTAGTGTGAGGAAAACATGATGACCTATTTCTCTGGACTAGGTGGCTGAACGTTTTTATAATGATTTTTATTGCTCAATCAGCCTTTTCATAGCCATTGTTGACTGTTGCTTACTACATCTTCGACTGGTGTGTGGCATTGTTCCAATAGTTCACAAGCTTGCAGTCCTATTTACAAGTCGGTTTTAAAAATACTTAATATGTTTAATATTTTGTAAAAAATTACTAATTATAAGCCTTTCGATAAGTTGAAAAATCTCTTCGCATAATGCCGAAACTAAGTTCAAAAATTTGTCAATGTAACTGTACGAAATGCGAATATCTTTCTATAGATACATATATATGATGCCGATATTTTCTCGGTTAGTTTCTGAAAAAGAACTGTTTTAAAATACAATAAACAAGAGATCACGCACACATTTTAAAAGAATTACATGCTAGGATTTATTTCAGTAGAAATTTAGCCGTAACGCGGTAAAAAGTTCGCTAAAATGAGCAATACCAACTTATTCTTACCATTCAAGAAAAGCAAAAATGAAAATATAAAAAGCTAAAATCCTACTACAAGAAAGAATATTTTTAAAATGTTGAAATCTACTTAATTTAATGATTAAATGAAATTGACACTTCCTGAAATCCCAAACAAAAATTACATTACCAAAAAAAATGTTCCAAGAATTTTTCGTTGTTGAGTTCAATAAATTTGCGACGACATTATAAATAAAAATCAATAAAATCAAAACAAAAGACCGGCATTCATTTAATCGCACATGATACATAAACAAACGTACAAAGCTACACACATGCACACGTAGTTACACGTACACGTTATGAGTCCCCCCAAAATTTATTTCATTTGCGTGCCGTGCCCGTTAGCGTTTGCTTAAAACTTTTGGGACACCTTAATTTTCTCATGCGTAGAGTTAAATTTGGGGGTGTGCGGAGAAGTGAAAAACGATAAAAAAAAGAAAAAATTACGTGTTTTTGTTTACATTTCATTCATAAATTTCATGGCAGAAGGCGCGAAGGTGCGACTGTGTGTGTTGTACAGTTATAACGGTATATTAGCAACTTTATTGACCTACAGCACATGTGTGCATGTGTATGAGTTTCTGTGGTAACGTTGTTGTGTGTCGTGATTTTTACGCACGTAACAAAGAAGCAAAAATATTATTAGGCTCCACGTGAAAGCGTACAAGATAAATTCGTGGCGCCATTTTTTTATCACTGGTTTTCTAGATTGGGTCATAAGGGAGAATCTAAATTGTGAGAATTTTTTAGCAAATTATGTCTATGCAAAATATGTATGGTTAAAATCTAGTACCTTGAGTAGTACAAAATTAAGGTAGGGCTAAGGGAGAATGTATGGTCCCCAATCTTAAGAGGGCCCTATCATGTTGTATAGAATCGGAAAATGATGACGTTTTTTGGTCCCGTTGTCAGTGAAACTGTCATTTTTCTGATTTTCTATACAAGAAAAGAATAAAAATTCAAAAATTTCAAGTTTCATGCCGCCCCATACTTTATTCGATAAGTTGATTCAACTGATAACAACTTTCAAGATTCAACAACAGATTATATAGTGTGTGAGCGGGGCGAGGACACAACTGACAAGTTACCGTTCAAAGCTCACGGAGTAGATATATGCGTGGATCAATACCAGCATCTGCCGTAATTGACGATCTGGCAATTATCTATGATGCATTAAATAGTCGAGGTGCAGCAACCAAGATCGTAAATCGGATGTGCACTAAACCTATCTGCTGCAATTATACTTCTTATGGAGAGTATGTACATTACTTTATCCTTAAACTGAACCACCGACTATTTAAAAAATGGTGGATTCAGAGTTCGGCTTAAATATCAACATTATTAAATCATAAGATACGAGTGTGTCCATCCATCTAACTATCGCCAACAATAATATCATGATAGGCAAATTTAACATGAAAAAAAAGCATCCCTAGTAGCATAAAAGGGTCTTATAGCTTCTTTTACAGGCCTTTTAAAGACAAGTAGAAAGACAACATATTATATTTATAAGCTCTTTATAGGGGCTTATAAGAGCCATTTGGCGTATGAAGTATAAAGACACTTTCCCCTCATTGTTATATTTCAAGAGACTTGGTAACGTATCTTTCTGAGTTGTTTAAAAGACGCCTTTAAAAAAAATATCCGTGTCTTGTCATGTAGAACTTTATTATATATAATTTAATTTTATTATCAAATTATTTAATTTGGAAACTTAGAACTTTATTAGTTATATATAATTTGATTTTATTTATCATCAAATTTAATTTTTACTTACGATTTACAAATTCGCAAAGTCAGTCTCGAACCCATGTCCCAGCGATTCGTAGTCCTGCGCGTTACCTACTAGGCAACCTGTCATATATTATATTGTATGTCAAAGGCGAATCATATCTTTCTTTCATTTGTTTTGGTAAAGCGACAAAAAAATGGACAAGACATCATAATTTTCCAGTGACTTATATGGCTACAGTATTAAGACATTAGAGACATGCGGTGTCTTTATCATGATTTTATATCTTGTTCTAGTAAGATATTATGAAACAAAATTTAGCTACAAAGGCGAAGTATTTTATTAATTTTGATACACAGCTATTTAAAAGACATCACTGTTTTGTAAGCTGGATTTTTGTCTTCATAACTTCCACTGATGCTACTAGGGATTTTCGAGCAGTTTCGTAAAGTCTGGTGCTCTCGTTCATGTCAACTTCAACGTAGCTCAACATTTTTGAGTAGAGATCGAAGCTTAATTTTCTGTACGGCTATGAGACGTGGTATGGTGACCGCGCTACACAATTTACAAGTACTTATAGTCGTCATCTCCAATTTTAAAAAATTTGGTGTCCTGACCAATCTCCAAAGTCAAATTGTTCATCATACGACCACTATCTACAATTTCAGTTCGCATTGGAAATGAATTATACCGACACGCACTGGAGGGGAATCCTCAGGGTAGTAGAAAACACAGAAATCGCTGTGATAAAAAATTAATATATCATGCATAGTTGAAGAAAATCGAAGGCTTATACATACATAAGTATTAGCTTACGTCTTAACGTATCAAAGCATTATGTACTAACGTATTATGTACAATGAAACTTAACAAAAGAATATTCAGCTAAGGCAAAATTAAACACCGTAATCCGTAATAGCTAGAGTACAAAAACAACAATGAATGCATGAAAACAATAACGAAACAAGCAACTCGAATTTGTTGTTAGCAGTGTAAAACTGAAAGAGGCACAAACAACAATTTAAATGCACTCTAAGTTCAGCAAAATACTAATCTTCTGTAAATAGATGCAATACAGTCTTTTGAAGATTAGTCAACCAATATAATATGATATAATTAGTTGAAAATAAGTTTAAAGGCAACCTTTAAAGCTCTTAATCCTGGCATTGATGAAAGGACACTTTTACTATAAACTTTTTAAAAAAAATCAGTAGTAAACGTACACTTTCGAATTGTAAAATACCACAGCAAAATGACAATAATTCATTGATATATAACATCACTATATAGTGGCTATATTCTTAAAACCTCTCCAAAATCTAGCTTGACACTACGTATCTGTAAAATTCCTCTAGCAAACCAATTTGCAGGTACAACCCGCGGCATTTTTGCATTGCTTAAACCTCATTAAAGACACGTAAACTCATACGCATACAAACTCAAGTACACTGTTCTACAACAAAAGACAGAAAAACGCCTCAATAACCCTTTTTTTTCGCTGCTGCAATCCACACGAAACAACAATAATGACAAGATAGCGCTTATGGTAAAACAAATAGAATCGGGGTGTCACATAACCCCACATTTTTTGCAACCCAGTACATACTCATACGATGACAATTCCATCCATGTGCTTACGCTACTGTTTTAATAGGTTTATGTGTTCCTTTGGGTCGTTGTTTTTTAACAGATTCCTTTCAGAGCGCTGTTCGGCTTACTATCAGCGGCAAGAAGGAGTAGAAAGAGGAGCTGTTATACATAAAAAAAAGTGTCACTTGAATAAAACCCTCGACAACGCTTGGCATCACATACCTAATTTTCATTAACGTGGAATAGCTGTATGTTGCGTCTTAAATGCGTTCATTCTTTCGTTGACAGTGCAAAATTTTATGCAGTAATGTCAGCTTTTTTTTTGCATGTACCTACTTTGTTCTTGTTACTACTACGTTGGAACTCACCCAAAGGACTTTAAAAAGCACAACAGAAAAATATGCATGCAGTGGACGACAATATCGCGTACGGTAAATACGGCCACACCAGGATGAACCACAAGAACTACGAATAGGTACGAGCACAGCACGTTGACTTGGCTCACATTTCCTCATTAAGTCGTTATCCTTTAGCGTTCGTTGTGTTACGTTCAGCGGAAAGTGAAAAAAAAAAAAACGATTGCATGTATATGAAGAATATATGCCTGATACATATGTATGTGCATTATCATGGGAGTACGCAAAAAAAAGGAACCACTTTAAAATTATATACCGTCAGTTTGGATGAAAAAAAAAATCCAAAATAATTATTTATCTACTATGCGGTACACGTTTACAACTTACAGTGACTTTTGACAACACAGGTACATACACAAAAAAAGGTTTGAAGTGTGAAGATGAGATACCATACCGTTTGATTTTTGTGTGCTGAAAACGAATCCAGGGTCAGAAGTGTTCTATCACGTCAAATTTTCGAGATATTCTCAAAAAACATGAATTTTTCAAAAATTTTTTTCAGAAATTTCATGTCATTGCGAAAATTATGAAAAGTTAATTCGCCATGGTGTGAACATTTATGAGAAACTAAGGTGAAATCTATATCTTTCATCTATATGATTCATCAAAGTAATGAAAAGTAACTTGCCGACTTTCATCGTCACATTGTTTTGGTGATATTTGGCTCCAACTCATTAATATTTCAGATATTGCTGTCATATGAGTTAATAACTATAGTCTTGTAAATTGAAAGTTCATATTTAAAAAGTAGTCGTCGGATGATGCTCGGTATAAATATTTGATTGGTAATTTTCTCAAGATATCACCGACTTTTATCTTTTAACCAATTTTCCACCTAAAATTCCTTTATTTTCGGAACCAACAAGAAATTTATTTGTAATACAGAAACTGTGATTTATTATTTCAGCTATAGGACAATGATTTTATACATTTGGACGGCCACAAAATTAGAGAGCCGAGGGAGGTAATTTTCATAAACTACCGCTTGGCTAATAAGTTAAGAAGTTGCCTTATAGACCTTATATATTTTAGAGCCGATTCCAATTTTGAGATCACTGACTCATTTACACACTTCTACCATCACTATTATAATTTTTGTTCTGGAAAATGTTTCTTTAGCGTCATAATACATCTTCGATACTCAGTTATTATTAGGATATGGTATGCACATACATATGCTCATGAAAGGACATTGTAGAAAGTTTTGTCTAATATATATACAATTTTCGAATGCACTAAGCTGTAATTTTAATAAGCGCTTCAAACTTTCGTTTCTCACAATCACGTAGGTGTCGAAGTATAATAAATCATCTTGAAATCGTAGGGCATAGGACATTTTCCAACTTTCATTCGCTTGCATAATGCCAACAAATTCAGATGCAAATTTATTCCTTCAAAAGGCTTTAAGGATACAGCAATGCAGTCTGAATAATTTACTCAAAAGGAATAGTAAAATGTGGGGTATAATGCGAAATGCACAGGACGTTGTGCATACAAATGTAAGAAGAGTACAAAAGTGTTAATGCACTCTCTACTTTAAAATTATGCAGGCGCACGCTTTTGCTGTAGTTTTGCACATAGTTAGTGACTTTTTTTTACGCTGCTGATCATAGGAACACAAGGATTCGAGACCATCTTTCAATGTCATAATCAATAATAATGTTGAGAATATATCTATGTAATTGCATGGATGTTCATAAAATCAGTTTATTTTTTATTAAAATTTCAATACTTAATTTTGTGTTGCAAACAGCGCCATCTTGGGGTGGATTTAAATATTTTTAATTTTATTTTTCTGAATGATAAGCAAAAGACTTTCTCCAAATTTAATATCAAATCAACTTAAAAAAATTTACAAAGTTTCCTCAATTACTGACATTTTTGTTGAACGCAAAAATAATGCTCGTATTTTGATGCTTTGTAAAATATACCAATCTCACATTTATTCGGCAGCATCTTTGATTTCGAAAAGGACAATGACAGTGTTATTCATGGCAGAAGTATAAAATAAAAACAGCAAAAAAAAACCCAATAAACAAAATAAAAAACCAAAAACACTTTTAAGAAGATGAATGGAAAAATTGTATCCTTATGAAAGCGTAGCAAAGTAGCAAAAAATTGTGCTTGATGAAAGCGAGGAAAGGACAACTCTTATGTCGGTGACTTCTACTTATGCATGTGATTTTTTTTTTTTTTTTCATTTGTGTACTCGTGTTTTTTTATTGTATTGTTCGCCGTATTCTTTTATTTTAAGCAGCTTTTTGTATTTGTTGCTTTTTATTTCCTGATATTTTTTTTTTGTTTTTGGCCTTACGAAGTTAACTTGGCAACACTTTAACGTTATCGAGTTGCTTATTTCTTCTCTTTTTTTTCTACATACACACTTTAAGCAATGCTTTTTTTTTACCATGTTGTACAGTGGGAATTTGATGATAGTTTCTAATCTATATCCAAAAAATATTTTTTCGACAGATCTAATTGTAAATAGATTTGAAATTTTTGAGAGCAATCTTTTAATCAAAAGATAGAACACAATCTCCTAGGTCCAGTTCGAGCTTCATCGTTTTGGGAGAAGCAAGCCCCAGGTAGCAAAATGCGCATCAAATAGTTCTTTTTTGGCAGGGCTGGTTTTGAATTATATGACGATTTGCCTTGATCCATATTGGGAAATGTTGCATACAAGCCCAGAGAAATGAAAATAGACCTCATCATTAAAGAAAATTTTCTTCGTAAATTCAGCTTCCTGTTGGTCTAACAGCCAATCCTGAACCTGAACGTTTTTAACGTGTTAAGCGGTATTAAAGCGATTCATTTGTAACTAAGTTGCACAAACTAAGATGTGACACTTCGAGCGCTCGGGACTGCTGATATTTTCAGGGCTGACAACCTAGAAAATTTGTAATAGATTACCTTGTATATAATTAATGAGGACAGTTATTTGGCTAAGTATTCATTCTCAACAATTAAAAGTTATTGAACCAACAAATGGCTTGGACACATAATCTTTTTCAAGTGGCTCAACACATTTCTGTAGTTTTATGTTTCCCAGATAAAACAGTTCTACAAGCACTATAAGTGTTAGCGGTTCAGTTGACTTTTGATAGGAAATATAAATGTACTCCCAGAAAACACTGGTAGAGTAAAATCCGCCATGGTAACTTTAAAAGTCCACGTTATACAGATTCCATAACAAGTACCTCCAACAATTATTGCTCCCTAACTCCAACAATTGAGATTATAGTATAGTTATTTAAACTAATTAAATGACGCAATATTATTATTTTGACTATTTTTGCGAAGAATTATCCAAATTTGCATAATAGAGTTTCAAGGAAATTGTGCAGTTGAAGAACAATGACAAGCTAGGAGTCTTGACGCTAAAACTTGATCAGGAAGATTTAAAGCAACAGTTTACTGACGGTGCATTCATCAGAACAAGCTTTTAGTGAGATTAAGGGCAACAACTTTGAAAATGTATAGATATGCATCAGGTGGAAAAAAACATCCCTTCGGGAATGAACTCCCAGGCACAAATATTGCGAATATCATAATAAAAAAAGTTGCATAATAAACAAATATTGCTTAATATTTTTAAAAGTTTAAACATTGCCGAATAAAAGTTGAAAAATTGATAATCCGAAGGAAACCTTACATTTCTGATATTGATCTTATTTTTATATGGCACTGTATTTTATAACTTTGTCATAACTTCCGGAAAGACGACAACGGGATAAATAAATTCAGTGACTCAGGAACGACGAAAAAGTTTGACTACAAACGCATCTTGTAATTGGATGTTCTGACGTCTGGTTAAATTGACGATGGAGCTGAGACAGCGATTAGAAACAAATCTCAAAACTATTTAGGAAGTTCCTAGAAGTAAAGGATGCTGAAGGAGCTGCCACAATCATGTTGACATGAGGAAGCATTATTTATATAAAGTCAACTGCGAACAAAGTCCTTCATCAAAAGAAATGTTGTGGAATACATTGCTGGAATTTCATCTAAAACTTACTTATTTCAAGAACACTTTGTTTATTTCTTATTTTTTTTTGGTTTCTTTTCAACTACAAGGGTTTTTTATTTTATAATAAAACTTTCTAAAGTTTTACACCACATTGCACTAAGTAAAACATTTTAACTTTTATCATAGCAAAGTGCATAAATTCCCACAGTTTGCGACTTTGGACAAACTCTCGAATTTTTTCTCTTTTTCTTTGCATTTGCTACTTTTTACTGTTGCCTGCTTGTTTCTTCATCTTCTACGCTGACTTGTCTTAGGATTTACTATTCAGGTGCACATATACATAAATATATATGTTTTTGCTACAGTCTTACAAGGACTTTTGAACACATAATTATCGTCTGTCATATGACGAAGTGAAGTAAAGTAAAAGAGGCGCGAGCGAGCGCAACGTACATTCGAAAGGGACTCATTCGTTGGCATATCCATATTTTAAAGGCACAGGTGTACGTTGCTTTTTTGTTGTTGTTTTTGTTGTTATTGTCCTGCCTCTGCTGCTTGTAGACAATTTGAATGTCATACTTGTAAAAAAGTTGGCTTCTTTTTTTTCCTACCGCTGTTACTTTTTAACACTACATTTTTTTATTTTATTTTATAATTCTTTTTTTACATCAGTTTTGCTGTTTCGATTTTTTTTTTGTACCTTTTGCAGTCATCACTTAGGACAAGTTTTTATTTTCAATGAAAGTGATAAATTTTCATCACAATTTTATCCCGGCATAGTGATGAAAATTTCAGTGAACTTTAAGTTGTTAAAGAATTCTGTTTGCATTTATTATAAACGTATCTTCGGTGAAGTAGAACTGACCCTTGTTTTGCTGCTGTTCTCGAATTGGCTTATTGGTATTTATGAAAAACTTTCGTAACATCTTGTGAAATATGCCGGACTTACCATTAGCCAATTTCAAATCAATGTAGGGCCTCGCAATTGAATATGATTTCCAAACTTTGGTCTATCATATCATATTATTAAATAGGGTCGCAGTTGAGTTATCTTTCGAATTTAAATTTCTTCAGAATGTTTCAACACATCCTAGAAATGTTATTGACTATTGATGTCATCTATTCGAATAAAAAAAAAAATGTTTTCCGAATCAGTGATGTATTTATTTTGTAGGGAGTAATTTACGCAGCAATAGTTCCGCAAATTTATTAAATTTGGGGTACAATACTTTTTCCGATATGTTGTAAGCACCAACAGTCTGTAAAATATCACTCTTTTATGATTGACTGGTGATAACTGAATGAATTTCCACATCACTTAAGCAACGTTTTTCAATTTTTTTTTGCTAGTTCAGTACTTTCAGTACTTTCAGTGAATGTGGATTGTCCATCGTTAAAGCCTGACTATTCGCTCGAAATGTGACGTGACGAATAGTAGTGTATCGCAGTCAACATCAGTGATATAACTATGCATATATCCAACCGTCGATCAATGATATATTTGGCAATCATGACTAAATAATATATTGATTAAAGTGAAAATTTCTTTGTGGCAAACATGTACTTGTTAACTATCACCAAATTATGTATATTAATATCGATTTGTGCTCAGCCGATTACTAAAAAAGTTATTTTAAAACATCGATTCATAAATAAATCAATATTTCCAAATCTCGTCACATCCTGATATTGGATGTTTCATCATAAATAACTAAGTTACGTACAAAGCAGAAGATAACTAAGTAGTCTTTTACTTAAATCTGTTGACGATGGTATAGTTTCCATTTTAATGAGAAGTGAATTAAAATTAAAATAGGATTATTAAATATACATATATCCAACCTAACGAAATGTTTCAATCAACTTAAACAAATATTAGGCTATTGATTATGTCGTAAAAAACAGGGCATTAAGGAACTAATACGTTCACGGGTTTTCATTGCAGGAATCAGTCAATGGGTCACTTAAGAAGAACAAACCGTGGAGTGCTATTAAATTAAAGGTTGGAAATCGGAGACATGAGTGAAAATGGACTCTTATGAGAAATGAAAACACTATCTGTTTAAAAGGGATAAAAATCGAAAAAAAGCTATGTTCGAGCGGCCACATTTCAGTCAATTCTAAACAAAAAAAAATTTTCAACCAGCATTTTAAAGGGAATTTTGTCTACTATTTTCTATAGACCCCAAAAAAGTTATAGGCAATAAAGCAAAAAAAAGTGAAAAAAAACTAAATTTTGGGTTTTTTTCTTTTTTGTTTATGTTTTGGCATAACAAAAATTTTCCAATTTTCCCATTTCGATGGGAAATTTAATTCTCTACAAAAAGTTTTGTATGAAGTATGTCGAAATTTTGCTTCGTTTGCGAGGCATATTGAAAAAATTAAAAAGGGTCCATTTTCACCCATATCTCCGATTCCCACCCTCTAATTTAATGGCACTCCGCGGTTTTTTCTTCCTAAATGACGCATTGACCGATTCCTGGAATAAGAACCCGTGAACGTGTTAATTCTTTTCTTTATGACATAATTAATAGCCTATATTATGTTTGGCCAATCTAACAACATTTTTTGATAGTTAATACATATTTAAAATATATAAGCTAATACAAAATAAATTTTTTTTGAAGAAAGCAGACTCTTTTCTCAGTGTAGAATAGCGAATCATTAAATTTCAGTTAATTTTTGCCACAAAGTTGGACATCCCCGAGGCGTGTTTTCCCATGACTGACTCGATTCCATTATTGTCATTTCCTGCTTTGGCAATTATCACTATTACTTCCTTAGAAACTTCAGTAAAGATGTTCTTGAGTGGAACGCAGAATATCGAGAATTTATTTAAAGTTCAAAACTCAATTCCCAGAATCTTATCGCTTGTTTAGAAATTCTAGGTCAATATCCACACTAGAGACATTGCTTATCTAAAAAATGTGAACGTATTAAATATCAAACATCAATCAACGTCGCTAAACGCCTATTATTGTGACTATTTCCATAAAAATATGATAAAACGTATTACAATATAATTTCAAGATAAGAAAACTTAAAAAAATCAAACCAAATAAATTCAAATGATTGAGAAAACGAACAATGCACGTGCATTGAAAGTGGAATAATTCGCAACTAACAAAATGTAGCTCCGCTCACTCTTCCACAGCTTTAAATAAATAAAGAATTAAAAAAAAAAATATGCAACACTAGCACCAACATCAAGTGCCTTCGTATTTACCACTGCTGCATTGAATGTTCCTGATGTTATACCAACTAGGGAAGAGGGAACAAACTGCCACATGACAATGCAGCCAAAAAATAACTAGGTGACTTTATGCAGCGCTGCAGCAGCAGTAAACGAAAACGCAACTAAAAAAAGGGCAAGCAACCTTAAAAGTCGGGTAATGCAGTCAGGTACAATGACGTTCGTTTTTTTATATATTTTTTTTAAGTGAAAACCTGTCAGTAAAATGTGCCCAACGTAGAGTGAAGTGTGGTAAATTGGGGTGGTATCATAATGTATCGTACGTATTGCATTTGGCATGGCCTTATTGCATTGTATGTTAGTTCTACTACTCCTCTATTTTTTTGTAACGTAGTTATAAAAACTTCTTTACTGACTCCGTTCAATTGCAGTTCTGGATGATGGTGCACACAAAAAAAAAAAGTTGCAACAAGAGCGAGCAAAGTTTGTGTTGTAACTACTACCTCGAAAAAAATGTTTTGCAAATTATTTGTCCGTTGGTTTGGTGCGAGTTTTGAAAACAAAATGGCGCATTCGGTAAAACTTCTGCAACGGTGCTTACAATTTTGCAAAATTATTCAGCGTTAAGGGTAGGAATTTGTTTTTAAATAAATAAAGTAGTTTTTCGTTTTGTTTGTATCCTTTTTTTGTTAATGCCATACACTCAAGTGCATCCTTAGTTTGTGGGTGTACGTAGCGCTCCCTTGAAACGTAGAATTATGCTGCATATGCTATATTTTCTTTAAATATATGATTAAAGGCATCACTTGATAACGATGCAGAAAAGGTGGTATAAAACAGCCACCTAGCTTGTAAAGAAAGTAACAATTTCACTGCTGTTAATCACTTAAGAGTGGTAACAGCTTTCTTCTATTCGACATTTGAGCCGTTTATTTTAAAAGTGATGCAAGTCCATTTTCGTTGAGAAGAACAAATTAAGTAACTTGAAATAAACTGTGTAAAATTTATTTAATTTTTCTTCTCAAGAGAGTGGGACTGGCCCCACTTTTAAAATAAAAGGCTGATTTAATGATCCCGGTGGTTTCTAATCAAAGCTTTTTCTGGGTGTTCTAGTCTTTGAGGTGAGATTTTCAAGGAAGAGACTATATAAAATCAATTTTCGGTCGGCACATGTCGATATACAAAAAATAACGCATATAAGTTCGTCGGACATCAGTGGTGGCAATTGCATTGGTTGAGTAAGTAGAAAAGTTTAAGTTAGTGGCCGAACCGGAACTATTTTTGTTCAGACATAAACTTATCACCCCTATCATGATAAACATTCCTTCGAATTTTTTCTCCAATCCCTTGTTTTGGATCGTGGAAGATTTTTGGCGAATGGGAAAAAATACCCTGGAAAATGAGGTTATCCCTAGCTTCATAGCAAGTCATTTAATGAGGAAAGAGTCAATGTTAGCAATATTTTGTAATTTTATTTGACAAAACAGATTTTTTTAACATATTTACAAGATCTAGCAACACAAACAAAGAGTATTTACTGATATCCAGTACATGGAATCCAATTCGGATACAGTAAAAGTCTTCATGAAAAGGAGTAGATGACGAACTATCAAGCTATGCTATACTATATTTCAGGTGATTTTTTTTGTGATATAGATAAATGCAGTCCATTTTTATTTATAAAAGCGTTCAGCTGACAGACAAGCTAATGTCAAATATGCAAAATTACTGAAAAGCTAATGTCAAATATGAAAAATGCAACTATGATTTTGGACTGTTTGGAAGTAATTGGAAATATTTTGGCAGCATTGACTGGATAACTATAAAGTTTTCCATTCCTCAATTATTTATGATCGCAAAATACTCCCCTCGAGAAAAAAGAAAATCCGAGAGGATTGTTTTCCTCTGGATATTCATGATAGGGGTGAATAATTTCTGAACTTAAATATCTAAAAATAAAATAAGAAATGTATTAAGTATCATGGCAAGGCGTTGGTGAACTGAAAGTTTCTGCCGATATCAGGACGACGAAGTTTTACTAAAACACTCTTCAAAACGAATTGAAAAAAAGTGCTCAGAATTTCGGCTTCACTGACACTTAAAAGGCCGAAAAGTTAAGTTACAAATTGTATCAGGTCAATAATCTTAAGCTCAAATCGGTCTAATGCAGGATCTAGGTGTTGTATTCTTGCAGTAAAATGATGGGCCAAGAGACCAATATAAGCCCCATTGAAAATTAATTAGCACACTGAAAAAAAAAGTTGCAAAACGGACTCCAACAAATAAAAACGCTCTAATAAGAGTTATTAAGGAGGAATGAACAAAAATACACCGGAAGAATATGATTTACAAAAACTTATTGCATCTATTCCAAGAAGGATGCAAGCCGTGATTGATATTCGTGGTGGACACATCAAGTATTGAAGTTTTTCTTATAAGTTTATTAGTTTCTTTATATTTTCTTTGCATTTTGTAAAGAATTATTTGACACCGTGAACTGGCTAGTATTTTTATTTTTGTTCCATAAACTTTTGTTTTTAATTATTTCATATAATTTTTTTGTTGTTTTCTAATGAGGAATTAGTAAGAGAATTGAGTACAAAAAAAAAAAATTTCAAAAAAATAAATACATTTCTTGTTTTTATTCAATATGAAAGTGAAAATTGTGTTTCATAATTTATTTTGCAAACAATTACTTGACAGACTGTACATTTCTTGTAACAGCTGTTGTAGAAAAGGGGCTAGTGCTTTTTCTTTTTTTATACGTTCATTGAAATAGAAAAAAAACTGTTTTTTCGCTGTTCACAGGTTTGATATAGAAAGCTGGAAATTTGGAGAATTTATGGGGCCGCGAAAAAAAAACCCACAACAAATGTTGACGTGGTTTGACAACAGTTGGTGGCATCTCCCATACAATTTAAATACCAAAAATGCTATATCTTGACACCTAAAGCGGTTTATTTTCTACTATTATGTAAGTTGGTTTTTCGTAAAATTTCAACGAAATCAGACAAAAACTCTGTCCACGCCGCTTACAGGTTTGAGGAAGGAAGTTCAAATTTTTGTGACAATTACATTGGAAAAATAAAAGTAAAATCTACAATTTTTCAAAATAAACACCCTAATGTGTATGTTAAAATCAAAATAACTACTTACTTCCATCCATTGCAAGTCAAAAATTGCAACGTTATGGACTATAAACAGCAAATATTTGTATACGTTATAAATGAAACTTCTGATTTCTTCAGTGGATTATAGCAGTTAAATTACAGAATGGCGTTACAGCGCATATGTTGTATGTCCATTTGCACCGGCACATATGCTGTATGGCCTAATTTTGAATGTTTTTTTAATCCTCTTCAATTCCTATATAAAAATACGATTCCCTGCTTCCTCGGCCAAATAATTTTCGTTTTATTTAACGATAAATAAAGTTGGCGCATAATAACGCAAATATCGCTGCTGGTTAGCTGAATACGCCGCGAATATATGGTGCAGTAGTAGCTGGCGCATGAAATACAGCTACAACAACAATTTGAGCCCTTGCAAAAATAAAATGAAAAGGAAAGAAAAGAAAAATGCAATTGCAAGAGCAGCTGCAATATTTTTTTTTTATTTTATTTTAGTTCATTTTCTTGTTTTTATTTTTGTATTTTTTTTTTTTTTTTGCTTTGCATGTTCGGTAGGTTGCGCGTCTTCACTGAACCAAGCAAAGTACTCGTACAGAAATCATTTACGTGCACGTTAGTTCAAGCTTAACGCAGGAAAAACAACAAGGACCCAAAAATTATTTAATTTTTTTGAAACTTTATGTTTTTGTTAGGTGCTTCTAAGCAGCGGATAAATATGTTTTGTTAGCAGCAAATGCTGCATACGACGACCCGTGCCACCCACATTTTTTAATTTAACTTTAAATTCTTATTTATTTCGACATTAGTTGCATGTACGCGCTCCATCGCTTTACCCTATTATATTTTTTTTCTTTCTTTCTTACACTCTTCCGCTTGAGTGTGTTTTTGTACACGTTAATGATTTTCTCTCTCGCTTTTGTGCCTGGCAAAATAAAAACGCAACGTTTTCACTTTTTTTCACTTTGCAGTGGGTTGTTTTTTCAGGTTTTTATTTTTTCTTTTTGTTCTTCGCTATGTAGCGCTTAAAGAACCTTAACAAATTTTACAACCTTGACAAGCAATTCACACAGACGCCCGCCCGCCCGCTCAAACACTTGCACAGTTTTAGTAGTATTTTCTATGTTGTCGTTATTGTTGCTGTTGCTGTAATATCCACTTTTCTTTGCGACAAATGAAGACATTAAGAAAAAATGTAAGAAAATTAAAAGGTTTGAGGATTAACTTTTGCAAGGCGTGAAAAAAGTCCTTTTCTTTCGGTAACTTTTTAGCGCCGTGAGTTATTGAAAACGTATTTGTGTATTTTGCAGAAATTTTACATATTACTGACGTGGGTGATTACGAGGCTCTGTGTCCTAGGTGTAATGTGACTGAAAGCTTGCAGATATCTCACAATGACTTTCGCAGAAGTTGCAAAATTGAAAAAGATAGAGAATCAGGAAGGCGTCTTTTATATAAATGTTCAGGATTTCAAGAATGTCGACTCTGGTGACTTAGAGAAAAAGTGCCCGTCACTGAGATATTAAGTTTTGACATTGATAACTTTGTCCGACAACGGTTTGCACCCATGAGAAATCCCAATATATGGGATTTTAACTTGGACTTGGGACTGTTTTGAATTCGAAATTTGCATTGAGAATGCAATATTTTCCAGAAAGTAAAATAATTTTAGGTAGCAGAACCTGTGCCGGTCCAAGACTGGGATGAGTATAGGGCGAGAGAAAAGGATAAGGAGGACTCTTGTGTGTTCTTAAATAAAGAAATAACGCTATTAAATATAAGAGAGTGTACCGATTTTCATGAATGATGCTTAACAAAAAATTATTTAACGATTTTTAAAAATAATTCACAAGTTTTGGCAATATTTCTAACGAAATTGAAAGCTTATTACAAGGCGATTTTCAGAGGCTTTTAAATTTATTTTAGCCTTTTGACATATTGCTGAAGTAATCTGTTTACATCTGCCATCATTTATCTAAGATTCTGATTTCATTCACTTTGCATTGTATGAACATTCAATTAGGGTTAGGCAAATAAGAAATATTATCGAAATATCGATGATCGATATTTCAAAACAGTATCGAAATATATCGAGAAAAAAGTGTAGGATATATCGATAATTAAAAACCGATATTTTTGCTGAAAAAATTATATTCTTAGTCAGCGTATACATGAGGAAACTTTTTAGGCAAAGTTTCCTTGTTTGTTGGCAAGAGAGGAAAAACGAAAGAGACGAAGTAAAAAATTTGTCATATGTCGCAAACGCAAAACGAAAATCACCAAAGAGAATAGACAAGAATTTGTCTCTCAGACTTTCCTCGTGCAAACGCCGACTTACCAGCGATGGTGTAACTTTTCACGGTTGCATTTCTTTGAGCATAAAAAAAAATTCTATCTTGTTAGGCTGGGACCATGATGAGTGGTTTTTCAACGCGCGTTACCTAACGTCATTACACAAACACAATAGAAGATCCAATATATGCGACGCAATCAATTGGATACAGAGCTACGCTTAAACAAAAATATCGAAATTCGATAGTCGGAAAATAAAATCAAATTTCGATATATCAAAATAAAAAAAATATCACCGATAATTATAGAAACAAATATCAAAAATATCGACATATTTTGCTAAAGCCTACAGTCTAGCAAATCTCCTCATACAACAACATTCCTTGGGAACTTGTGTGGCCTTTTGGGTGCATTCTCCTAAGGAAACATAGTTGAATAATAAACAAAGAAAAAAAAAAATATCCAAGAAAACCTCCTATGATAGAGATATCAGTGAATTATATTTCAAGTAACTTTCTTTCCTCGAATTTTTTTGGCTAAGGTTTTTTTTGTTAGGCATTTCATTATTATAATTATACATAATTATTACTGGAGATCAAATATATATTGAATAATATTGATATTAATATGATATTGGGAAATATGGTTTAATAGAAATGATACTACCAGAATGCTAGTAGTTGGAAAATAAATAGGGAAATTGTTGCCCAAAGTGATCGTTACACGGCAATTCAAGAATTGACTCAAAGATAAAAATAAAAAACGAATCTGACTACATTCAATTAATTCTAATGTCAAAATTTTTTCAATTGTATGAAAACAAAAATTCGTCTCACTAAAATTATGATTTAAAATTATTTACTGATTGATTTAGAATTTGCTCTATAAAACAGATATTAAATCAGCTCATTTTTCGATTACCTTTCAACAAAGTATTTTTTTTTTGTAAAAAAAATGTATTTATGTAGATTTAAAATAATGAATATATCGTACAAGCTTAAAACTGTTAACATAGATATTTGTTTTTTTTTTTTATTTTCAGATTTCGGCAACAATCAGCAAAAATCAAACTAAAATCCTTTCATATAATTTTATTTTTAAGTTAATTTAGACTTACTATAACTTTTGTACCAACTTAAAATATAAAAATGAGTTTTTAAAATTCATATGACAAAATTTTAACATAAGAACTGAAAAAAACAACAAATAATGAATAAAACATAGTAAGTAAATAGCTTAAGCAAAACAAACAAGAAGGAAGACAAAGTAAAATCACAAATAATTTTAAGCAAAATATTAATTAATACTGCAGAATAATCTAAATTTACTGAAAACATAATATACAACTACAAATACCAATACAAAAATTTTCAAATATAAAAATATAACCAATACAAATTTTAAAGTAGCAAGCTTTTTTAATAGAATTACAAATTCCCGATTACTTGCGTAAATATTTTTATAAGTTTTCGTGCCCAAAATAGATTACAAAATACAAAAGTACAAAATAAAAATTTTATAAAAATAATTATACTATGCAGCCCAAAAATATAACAACAATAGCGCCACAAATAAAGATGACAACACAAATTTTAACGAATAATATTTGTATAAAAAATTAAACAAAAGTTTAAAAAAAAAGTCTGAAATCAAACCAAAAATTTAAAATTAAGCAATTTTAACATTAAGCAAAAAAAAAAAAAATTAATTTAAAAACCATTTTGCAAAAAAGGAAAAAATTTAGCAAACGTTAACAAATTTACAAATTAAAAACAAAATAAAAATAAAAATCTTACAAATCAAATACAGTACAAAAAATATATATCTAGCCGTAAAAAATAATCAAAGCAACTTTTTTAAATTGCACTTCAATAAAATACTATTCCAAAAAAAAATACAAAAAAAAAAAATAGTATACAAGGTCATAAATCACAAATTTTAACTCGTGTTCAAAAGTTCAACTTACAAATTTTAATTACAAAATAAAAAAATAGCCACTTTTAAGAAAATCAAAATACAGAATCAAATAATTCCACTTAAAAATTTCCATATGCTTAAATAAAAATATTTAATCACTTAATAAAATAAATACAATTTTAACGTTAAAACTCCATAAGCAATTTACATATACAAAGTAAAAAGTTCAAACTTTTAATTCTAACAAAAAAAATTAACAAACATATTAAAACCCTAAGATTCGTTGTAAAAACTACCTCAAAGTGTAATTTCAAGTGTACAAAAAAATCGAATACAAAATATTAACGCACACAAACAACCAAAGTGTACAAAATAGTTAAAATTCCAACGAAGGATACACAAAAAACCTAAAAAAAAGTCACTCGTTACATAAAACCAAATACCGAATACTTGCCAGAGTACTGGTTACTTGCTATAAAAAACTATTTACTTGCTAAAACACATTCTACTAACACTCTCTCTTCAACTTATACTGTGCGTCTTGTGCTGCTACAACACTTAGCCATGCAAGTGTTTACCGCACTTAAATGGCGTCTTCTATAGTAGCACCATCTAGCGGCGGTACAGTTGAAGCGTCTGCAACAACAAATTCACACGCGTCGGCGGCAACGAATTTGCACAACACGCACTTAAATCACTTGAGCAGCTTGAGTCAGCATTACAGTCACGCGTATCATCAGCAGCAGCAGCAGCAACAACAACAGACGCACCAGCAACATTATCAGCAGCAACAACAACAGCAACACTTGCAGCAGCAGCAACTGCAGCAACAGCAACATTGGGATTACTATGCGCGTCAACAAGAGCACACACAGCAGCAGCAGCAAACCAACCCACAGCAACAACAACAAGAACAGACCAACCAATCCGATGATCCAACAATAAACTCCCAGTCGGGTAACAGCAATAGTAATCAAAATAGCAACTATACACGTCCTTGGGAAATGGAAACCAAGGATTCAAAAGGTGGTGGTGGAAGCGGCGTTACTGGCCTCGGTTCCAATAGCCTTGGTAGTGGCGGCGGTGGTGGTTTTGAACCCTTCCCCAAACTACCTTCATTTCAGAGTCAGTTTCATGGCTACAACGATCAATTAATGCCTGATGGCACACCCATACCGCACTCTGGTCTACCGCCTTCAATGTCATCACTGCAAACAGTCGCAATGTCACCGGCTAGTCTCAGCGTAAGTTCACCCGGTATGATGAGCGTCGGATCCCCGCTCACACAGCTAGCCGGTCTACAGACGAGCATAACGCCACCATCAACTTCGTTTGGATCGTTATCGGCAGCAACAGCTACTGTTGCACCGCCTCCCCCAAATGCATTTCACCATCCCCTCAGTGCCGTCAATACAATGCACTCACATCATCGACCACCTTATCCGCTGGTGCCGGCAGCGCTGCAAGCGAGTACAACAAGCGCCTATTGTTCAACGCTGGATGACAACAGTCGTCACCATTTACTGTATCAGTCATTGGGCAGTTCATATGTATTACCACCAACAGGTCTCGGTACTACAAGTAATCATTCTTTAATGGGCGGCGCATCATCTAATAGTGCCACCTCAACTGGTGCCACATCTTTGACAAACTCTAGTCTGCAGTCTCAGTCACAACAACAACAGCATCTTGATGTGATGATGAAAAAAGACAACACCAATTCGCCGTTTGATCTCAATAATGGCAGTGGTAATAACAGTAACGCCACGCCTCTTGGTATGCATACGCCAACACCTTCGTACGATGGTAGCACGTCGTCTATGATGGACACCAGTAATGGTGCTGGTTATCATACACCACACTCCACACACACGACGACTACTAGTTCTGGTCCTTTGACACCGCATAATACGCAGTCATCTTCATCGCATACGCCACACACTACACAACCGCATACACCAACGCCATCGACAACCACGCCCATTAAAATTGAGAAGGTTTTGAATTCGCCTATCGCGCGTGTAGATGCGCGAAAAAAGGAACGACGGAAAAATCGCGCCAGTTCGCTAGAGTCCAGCACAGAATCAGAGGCGAGTGCCATGGATGTGGACCCTAGCAATCCGGGACAGGTGGATGCTGTTTCGAGTACAGCCAACTTTAAGAGCCCACTCAGTGCTCTTGGTATGGGCGATAGTAACGATACCAATGGCGAGAAGCAGGTGAGTAAACAAGCGTGGGGAAAATCAAGGAAGTTGTGAGTTTGAATTTAAAATCGGAGAAAGAACGTAGTATACCTACTCGAATATCTAAAGTATGGGGAACTTATTTTCTACACTTCCTTGTTGTTGTTGAAACTTCTGATCTTAAGAGATTTTTGTAGAGTCTGCGTCTACCTCAAAAGTAATTCTCACGAACCTTCCAGAAAGTAAATAAATTTGGAGTACAACTTCTCATGAACAGAAATTTGATTTTCGACCTCCTTTGCATATTTTCATTTTTGAAAAGTAGCTTATCAGAAAAGATGATTTTGGGATTATCAGAAAATCTTATTTCAGATCGTTACATTCAACTTCATATATTCATATTATGAAAGAATTTGAAAGTTTGAAAATTTTTATCTTTTTGTGGGTCTCTCAAAATAATCTTCCGGATTAAAATAATTTATAACTCACATTTTATTCACACTTTTACAGCGAAAACTAACCAATAAAACTCTGCTTTGTTCTCCCAACTTACAGAATAAGAAAAAGCGTAAGCGCTGCGGCGAATGTATTGGCTGCCAACGAAAGGATAATTGTGGTGAATGTGCACCGTGTCGCAATGACAAAAGTCATCAAATCTGTAAGCAGAGACGTTGCGAGAAACTCACAGAGAAAAAGGTAAGTGATCGTTAAATAATGAATATAAAAAGATTTTGGTATGGAAAAGCGCCATATGCGAGAGCGCAATAAAACTGTCAGCAATAAACGACAAACAGACAGACAGACAGACATACATTCAAACAGAAAGACAGATGAAGTGAGATGCGATGTGAAACGCTGTGCGCCAATCAGAAAAAGAGAATTTAGGCAACAGATGTTCTCGGATGTCGTATCGAATTTGATGCGATCCGATCTTCTTCGTAAGCAATTAATGAGGATCACTGCAGCACCGTGTGTTATTGCGCACACGGAAAAATGAAAGAAACCAATGATCGAACACATGCCTGACGATGCAGTTGCAGTTACAACAACTGCATCCTTACAGTATTTGTTGCATCTGTTTGGTTTTTTTCGTTTGTCTTCGTGCTGAGGTTGTTTATCTCATTCTTTCAATTTACGCGCAAGTCAGTGATCGTTCAACGAATGTGTGTCGAAAAAGTGCAGCAGCAGTGTGAAGCAGAGATGTGATCCTGTTTTTGTTTGAATACAAGACGCGTTTCATTTATGAAATTTTATGATATGCTACTTTTTCATTTTCAGTTCTCATGATCGTAACTTCCAAATTTCCGTTCGTTCATTCATAAGTCATTAGCCACAAGTTTTATATATATGACATCATATAATGGAATATATGTGTCAATGCTTCTTCAACATTGTTTCTATTTGAAAAAAAAAGATCATGGAAAGTGTTTTAATACATTTGCAAACTACCTATACATATTTTTCTGATGAACCGTAAGCCACTTTCTAATATTCCAGACCCGATCGCTAGAACATGAAAAACGTAAATCGGGGAAGCTTTGGAAGAAATTAAAGTCATTCGCTACGTAGATTTGCGACATTTTCTGATAATCAACTATAGCCAGTGGTCTATGATATCATTGGTCATGGGGTCTGAATTCAGTTATTTGTAGTTTATTATTGATGAGATCCTTATAAACCTTAGCCAAAATAGACGTAACGAGACGGTAGCAATTGAACGAACGTTTGCACTCGTTTCGTCTGTTTTGACATTTAACCCAAAATGTTACGCTAGACAACGAACCGAAAAAGCTGTTATGACGAGTAGCAACGTTTTGAAGTTCGGCTCTTACGGAACAACTCGTTTCGTCAAAATGTTTCGTTCACTTTCGATCAATTACGTTGGTTCATTTTGGCTATCAACATTGGTTTACATACACTCGAACTTACTCGTTACGTCTCGTCTCGTTTATTTTGGTTTAGGGTTTACTCGTTATGTCTCGTCTATTTTGGTTTAGGCTTATCTCTCTGGTGAAATGGACGCTTAATTGTCTGGATCAGAGGAAGTGAGTTCATATGTAATTCTAGAGATTTTAAACTCAGACTGAATTATAAGGGGAAACGAAAATAACAAACAAGGAAAAATGCATCACTGCCAGTCATAGCCAGGATTACAACAAGCCACGCAACTAAGGTTTAGTAAAATACAGCAATTCAAAAATGCTGGAGAGCGATATAATCAAAACTTCGAGTATAAATTACTCTTAGCCATATCTAAGCTATCATAATAAAGGTTCTTTCTAACAGTTCTTGAAATAACAGTTACACAAAGCAGCTGGACTTCCGTACATTAATTGAAGCAAAAACAAGCACTTAAAAACATATCGTAAATTTTCTTGAAACTTTAAATGCCCCTAAGAAAACCATAAACAAAATCAACAATCGCATTATGCATTTTTTTTTTCGTTTTTTAATCAAAAATACCAAAAGAAAACAAAAATATCAATAAATACCATCAATAAAAACATGGCAATCGAAACAACGAACGTTCATTGATCCGTCGTCAGTTGTTTCAAAATTGTAACAAATACAAAAATAACATGAAAAAAAAACACTGTGTTTTTAAATCCTTTTTGCGCCAGAATTACACGCTCGTGCACTGCCAGCGACATGTGTACGCATGCGGCTCATGTGATCGATCACAAACGACGATCAGAAGAAAAGCTGCTTCTTTTTTGTCCCTTTTGACCCGTTTTGGTCGTACCAACGTTCAAAAGCCTCAATTGGTTCCGTTTTCTTGAGTTTTTTTTTAACATCCCTTTTTTGTGTTCTTATTATAAAAATCGCATGCTATAATGTTGTTGCTTTTTTTTTTATTTGTGAACTTGCTACCAACACATTGCAGCTTTGCTACGCAACGTTATTTATGTCGTCCGTCTTTTTATTTATTTATTTTTTATTTTCTTTTATTTATAACTTCTTCGCTTTAGCCAAACGGCTTCAATCGACGAGTTTAAAACGGAAAAATTTGTGTTGCCTCCTTGTTAGTTGTTCGGCAAGTTTTTTGTTTTCTTTTTTTTTACTCAATGTGAAATTATAGTAAAGTGTTGCCAGATCGCGCTAAAAGCTATCAAATAAGTGAATATAAATATCAAATAAGAACATGTTACTCACTGTTTACACACATAATCTCTTTCCAAAAATTCTTCTTGCTTATTGGCAAGAGGGGAAAAACGAAAAGGCCGAGGTACGGAATTGGTCGTTTTTCGCAAACGCTTAACAAAAACAACAAAAGAGAATAGACAAGAATTTCTTTCACAGAATTTCCTAGTGTAAACATTGAGCAAGCTAGATTTTGTGGGACTCATCTGAAACTCGATCATATAATCAATTTGGTAGTTTAGCCACTATCAGACCATCTAGTACAAATTAATTAAACTGTGTGAAATTGGAGGAACATAGACTGATATCAAAATATGGTAATTTGGGATCGCTGAGGTTTGGTGTCTGAAACCAAACTATTCCTCATGAAAAGAGTAGTATTTTAGTCAATCGACTGAGAAACTCATTGCATTTATGCATTGTAATCGTAACGTTTTATTCATGTTTTTATACAGAAAAATTAAGCTGATCAGATGCGCTTTTACCCGGCACCATTTCCCTTCAACTTTTCTAGCTCCTAAGCCTTTGCTCAACCCAATTTGAAACTTAGTAGACCTTTTATATACACTACACAATTTTCTTAATTTGTAATTGCAAGAGTTCTAAGCGGCACACATTCAAAATCTTATAAGAATGATCTTGCATATCATTCATTTATTTTTCATTCGTCTGGCAGCATTGGTTCATACTTATAAATATATGAGTATGTGTAATATCTGTAGAATGTGTGTATCTGCATGTTTTTCGTTTGTTTCGTCATCATCGATCGAATGGTAGTAGTGGCAGGCAAGCAGTAGATCGTGGCTCAGTTATTTTTTCTGTTTCTATGTCGGTGATCGAAACGATTTTGAACATCTGCTCATTTCCTCGGTTTCGTTGCGTTGCATTTTTCTTTTTTAATTTATTTTTTTTTTTTTCAAATAAAACTGAAATTTTATTTCCTCTCCGTGCGAAAATCATTTAATTCACAATCATTGTTGATTATTAATATTGTATTTTGAGTTACTATGTAGGCTGGTAGCTTTTTGGAATTATATTAGTTGAGTATCTGCAGTCAAACTGAAATGTACATATGTTTCTACGAAATTCTTTCGACGTCCATCAATAAAAAAAAAAACTTTTGGATAATAAAGGGTTTTTCAATAAGAGCGCTACAAAAGTTTTTTTAAAAAAAATGGACAAAGAACATTTGATGCCATTTTGTATGGAACTCAATTTCTTTTGCATGGCCACCACGGGCACGCCTGCAGAAGTTCAGACGCTGAACCCAATTTTCGACAGTTTTCAATCGGCCGATACTGCTGCAATTTCACGTTCAATATTCGTACGAAGTTCATCAATCGTCGCTGGCTTGTTGGCATAGACGATTGACTTGACGTAGCCCCACAAGAAATAGTCTAACGGCGTCAAATCGCACGACCGAGGCGGCCAATTGACTAGGCCATTTCGTGAGATAACACATTCACCAAACTTGGTTTTCAATAAATCGATTGTGACATTCGCTGTGTGGCTTGTGGCGCCGTCCTGTTGGAAATATTCGGTTATCACTGAGCGGTAACGATTCCCATTCACAGTAACGTGCCGGTCTTGATCATCACGGAAGAAGTACGGCCCAATGACGCCGCCGGCCCATAAACCGCACCAAACCGTAATTTTTTCGGGATGCAATGTTGACTTATGGAGTAAGCGTGGATTGCTGCCTGACCAATAACGCATATTTTGCTTACTGACGAAGTCATCCAGCCAGAAATGAGCTTCATCGCTGAAGATGATTTTTTGATGAAAATCCGGATCATTTTCAAGTAGTTGCTCAGCCCAATTCACGAACATACGACGATTCTGGTGGTCAAGCGGCTTCAGTTCTTGCGTCAATTTGATCTTGTAAGGATGTAGGCCAAGATCTTTTCGCAAAATTCGCCACAACGACGTCACAGAGATGCCCAACGCTTGAGACTGATTTGGGTATAGCGGCAGCAATATTCTCGACACTACGGGCACTTCTTTGTCTCACTGGCACGGGAACAATTTGTATTGTGCCTGTGGACTTAAATTTTTCCACTAGACGCTCAATTGTTGATCTGACAGGACGATTATGACGACCATAAATTGGACGTAGCGCTCTTAAAGTTGACGTCACTGACTCCGATTTTCGGTAGTAAATTTTAATAATTTTGACTCGTTGTTGGATCGTATTTCTTTCCATGATAAAATGGCAAACCTTACTGAAGAGAAATGTCAAAAGAGCGGGAAAAAATATGGCGTCGTTTGCTGTCCCTATTGGTCTACTTTTGTAGCGTCCCTATTGAAAACCCTTTATTTCTGAGGGTACATAAAAATATGATTGCAGAGTGTTTTACCGCTTTCTGGTAAAGCGGCTGAAAAAAATAAAAAATGGGCAATAATGTGCTCTCTTACAAAGACCATACAACACATTGTCAGGATAAATCTTTTAAGGTGGAAATTTCAAGGATTCAATGGATAATCAAAATTTATTTAAATAAAAGAAATCGCGGAATGATTTATTTTATATTTAAAATAAAGTTTTATTGATTAAAATACAGAAAGTAAACTTTTATAAAACGGAGCGGATTAGTTTTAATGTTTTTCGCACGACGCTAGTATACAGACTGCGTAGTTCTATTTCTTTCTCTGTTCGTGAACATAAAAAAAGTGTTGCCAGCTATGTTGTCGGTGACAGCTCGGCCAATCCTGACGTAGAATCGTCCTCGAATTCGTCGGAATCGTACGGTTTTATAATAACAGCATTCGATGCAAGCAGATATGTATTCCTTTACATTTTTTCGTATTTTCGGATACCAAAATTTTTGCTTTATGCGGCTTATTGTTTTTTCGAGTCCAAAATGTCCCATCTCGTCATGACACAATCTTACGATTCTCCATCTTACAGCTTATGGAACCACAAATTTTAGTTGATCTTCCTCTTTTCGAAATAGTCGGTGATTCTGAATAACGTATTCTGATTTAATTTGTTTAATCTGCGTAGATTGACGGTGTCCTTTCAATATTTCAAATATTTTGCGTAACGATTCGTCTTGCAATTGCATTGTTAGTAACCAATCGTCGACATCAGCGGTTACCTTCATGATGAATCCGGCAGGTTCTACTTCCTTTGGTGGTTGATCGGGCGATCGGCTCAAAGCATCTACGTGTGCCATACGATTTCCATTACGATGAATTATTTGGCAGTCATATTCGAGTAGCTTCATATACCAGCGAGCGATTTTTGGTAAAAGTTCTTTTTTTTCTTTCACTGTAGCGATTGCGGAGCAATCCGTAACGAGTCGAAAACGTTTGGCTAAAATGTAAACTCGAAAACGTTCCAGAGTTTCAACCACAGCAAGAACCTCCAGCTCATAGCTGTGATATTTGATCTCGATATCGGTGCAGTGACGGCTGTAATAGAATATAGGTTGCCATTGTTTACCATCCACAGACTGAAGTAGCACTCCTGCAAGTCCAACACTAGATGCATCGGTATGCACTTCATGTTCCGCTGAGTAATTGTACAGTCCCAAAACTGGTTCGCTGCATAATTTGTTGATAAGTGTAGTGAACGCATTTTGTTGTGACTCGTCCCATAAAAAATTTTCGTTTCCAATTTTCCGTAGTAAACTAGTCAGCGGTTTCGAAATTAATGAATAGTCCTGCACAAATTTTCTAAAAAATCCGGTTAAGCCTAAGAATCTCCGAACTTCAGTTACGTTGGTCGGCTGTTTGAAATTTCGAATTGCGTTGATTTTCTCTTTACCTGGTGAAATTCCTTTTTCGTTTATGATATGACCCAAATACGTGATTTCTGAAACTAAAAATTTACATTTATCGAATCGGAGCGTTAAGTTACTTTCCTCCAGGATCGTCAAGAATTTTTCTAATTGTATTAATCCGTCTTCAATAGTTTTGCTTGGCAAAATTACGTCATCAAGGTACGCTAACACTACGCCTGATTTCATTTTGGATATGATTTTATTCATTAGAGCTTGAAAAACGGCCGGAGCATTTACAAGTCCAAACGGCATACGGTTAAACTCAAAGTGTCCCTCAGAAGTGACGAACGCAGTGTATTGCTTTGAAGTTTCAGCTATTTCAATTTGGTGATAGCCCATACGAAGGTCCAATGTGGTGAAAAATCGATTTCCGGATAATTGTGCAAACTGCTCTTCCATTATGGGCATAGGAAACGGTGTTTTGACAGTAATGCGATTTAAAAGTCTATAATCGATACATAAACGGTGTTCACCATTCTTTTTTTCAACGAGGACAACGGCGGAGGCATATGGTGAATTTGATTTTCGGATTATTCCGTTTTCTAATAAATTGGAAATGATATTATTTATAATTGGTCGCTTACCAAATGCAATACGGTACGGCTTTACGATAACTGGAACATCGGTCGTAAGTTTAATATCCATTTTGGTTTCGTTGCATTTGCCCAAGTCGGAAACATCTTTCGCGAAGCAATTTCTGTGGCGATTAAGCAAATTTTTAAGCTCAAAAAGTTTTTCGGAAGTTAAATTTTTTCCTGCTTGTAAATCGGTGGTGTTTTCGATCCAACAACCTTTATCCTCGATAACAAAACGGCTCCCTTCGTGGCACAGCGCATCTTTACCAAGTAGAATATTTTTAGATAAGTGCTCATCCTCGACGACAAGAAAATCGGTTTTGAAAACAGTATTGTCCATTTCCAGAGATGCTTTTAATTTGTTGGTACAAATGTATTGACCTCCGGCAAATCCGTTTAACACAATTGAACATTTTGATGTCTGTCCAATGGCATCTGCGAACGTTTTTCGAATTAATGTACGGGTGCTGCCCGAATCAATTACAGCTTGTGTTTTTATGTCATTGATTTTTACACATTTAATTATTAAATCTGTGTCGGCATCGATATGGTTATCCTTAATACGATTGATAGTGGCTTTCGTTCTTAACTCCACCGGATTGGAAACTTTCTGCGTACAATTAGATGTTTGGTGAGTCGTTCGTTGACAAATGCTACAACGTTCTTTCTTTTGCGGTTCTGGGCAATTTAACGAATAGTGCCCAAACTTGAAGCAATTATAGCATTTAATATTCTTTTCACCAACTTTATTTTCGTTTTGTTTTCTAGTATCCTGTGCGATTGATGTAGCACTTTCATTTTTAAATTTTGTTTTTATAAATTGTGACGATTTAATTTCGTTGTAACTGCAATAATTATTCATGTCACGTAATAATTCGTTACAGCAAAGATACTCATTAGATATCTTTTTCTTTAAGTCCGGTTCATTGATTCCGTTGACAATATGTCTAATAATGGCACATTCTGGAATACCACTTTTTGCACCTATTGCAACCATTTTGTAATAAAATTCTTGAGGTGTTTCGTTGTATTGACGTTTTGTACGAGCCATCTTAATATGCACATCAGCAATATTTTCGGTGCATGGAAAATCATTTAAAAATTTAACAACAAATTGTTGCCACGTATGAAATACTTCCTGAAGTGAATCAATCCAATATCTAGCAGGTCCTTGCATTTTTTGTTGAACGGCAAATATTAATGTATGGTCGTCCCATTTATACGCTGATCTCAGTGTCTCAATTCGTTTTATGAATTGATTCGAATTTAACGATTTATCATCGTAAGGGTGAAATCCTGGTAGTAAAGCAATAATATCTCTTACGTTTCCATATGGATTGGAAGTAACAATTGGAGTTGTGACGTAATTTGACAAATTGACGTATGGTGACGAGATTGTTCCATTGTAATCTGGTAAAGAATTTGGTGGATGTATTGCTGCATTTTGACGAATTGGTTCTGTGTAAGGTTGCGAATTACTTAATAAAGCATTCGATGAATTCGGTTGTACGTAGATTGGCATATGTTGCAATCCATTTTGTGTATAATGTTGTGAAACTTGTTGATGCATATTTTGAGAAAAATGTTGAGTTGAAGGCGACGATAAATGTTGCAAATACGGCTGCATATTTTGCGGCACATGTTGAGTTGAAGACGACGATAAATGTTGCAAATACGGCTGCATATTTTGCGGCACATGTTGAGTTGCTGTATTCAATGTTTGTTTGAACCTTTGCGACACATGTATTTCTTGCGGCGATTGTTGCTGATTCGGCTGCAACTGTTGCAAGACATGTTGAGTTCCTAAATACATCGGCTGCAACTGCTGCGAAACATGTTGGGTCTGCATATTTGGCACGTTAGTAACGGCTGGCGTCGTTACAGTGTTCGTGTTTAACGACTGTAAATTTTGAATATTCGTCTGCACCAACGGAATGTTTGAATGTTGCGTTGTTGATAGCGTTGGCGTCGTTGGCCTTGGGCAAGAATTTTCATGTATGCCCGCAGAATTTTCTGGAACTTTTGTAGTGATGCCTTGAAGACGGAGCGCTAGCATTTCCATTGTACGTTGGAGTGTGCTAACGTCGTGCCGTAGTTTGTCCACAACAGATTCCTCATTCGACATGAGTGAATACTGTGTTTCCTTTGACGGGGAATTGTGCAAATTGTCCGTTTCCACCGACTGATCAACGACATTGGTTTCACCGGCATCATGATGATGCAAACGCGCAAGTAGTTCGACCCGTTTACCCGTGGTGCTCAAATTTTTTTCGCGGAGCATGTCTTTTAATTCAACGACCGAAAATTTTGAATAATCCATGTGATCCCACTTCTGAATCTGTCAGGATAAATCTTTTAAGGTGGAAATTTCAAGGATTCAATGGATAATCAAAATTTATTTAAATAAAAGAAATCGCGGAATGATTTATTTTATATTTAAAATAAAGTTTTATTGATTAAAATACAGAAAGTAAACTTTTATAAAACGGAGCGGATTAGTTTTAATGTTTTTCGCACGACGCTAGTATACAGACTGCGTAGTTCTATTTCTTTCTCTGTTCGTGAACATAAAAAAAGTGTTGCCAGCTATGTTGTCGGTGACAACATGAAATGAGATGTCTCGTGTGTCTCTTTCTACTGTACATTAGAAAGATATTATAAGCAAGATATTTTAAAATCAAAGCTTCGCTACAACGGAAAAAGATCCTTTTAATTACAATACAAAGCCATTTTAAAGTCATAACTACTTTGTAAGCTGGATATTTGTCTTGATACCATCCCCATTTGCTGCTAGGGTAGGTCAAATAATTTTCATTTAAATGAATAAGCTTGGAAATATATATTTTAGCGTTAATATATATAAAATAATGTTTCGAAACAGTTGTCTTTCATCATTGCAAACTGCTTCATCGATCAACGTTTTCTTGATCCACAACAATTTTTCAAAGAATTTGCATCTTACTGTCAGCACATTATGTTTAGAGAAAAAACAAATTAAAATAAATAATAAAGTTGTCGACATCGAAGTAAAAACTTACTTTGCTCTTTATACACATTTTGAAAAGTTTTCTTATCGTGGTAGTTTCATATGAATTGTTTGTACATTTAATTTCAAACAGATGTTATTTTTGAACGGTTAAAAGGCAGCTTTAATTCTATTGTCATATGTATGAATTTACCTACATGCATAAACTTTATTCATATTTTTTGATATGATTAAACGATTGTTGATAAGATAAAAAAAATTCTCAGAACAACATGTTTATACATACATATGTAGCTTGAATTAAATAATTTTGTTGAAATTTTATAAGTACTTTCAGCTGCTTTTATTATTCATAAAAAAAAAACCTTAAACTATGATTTCTATTTTTCGGTCATAGCCTTAATGCTGCCAGTATAGTAAGACTCCTTTAGTTCCTTATCGGGCTTAGAAATATAAAAACAAATTCTGAACACAAATGGGCGATCTTCTATTTAAACTGCGGCAAATTGTTTAAGCTTTGTTTCAGTTGTTGTCGCACACTTTACACCCGAGGAAAATAAATATTTCACTGACTCGGACGATGTCTACATTAGAAAAACGTTTCGCTTCTTAAGAGAACTTTCTAAAGAAAGAGTTAACAAATTTGCTTTCATTATGATAAAGACTTATTTAAATTTGTGAAAATTTGTCATATATAAAGAAAGCTGTATCAATTTGGGTACAAAAAATAAGTTCATATCTCAGATAATGAGTTGTTTTATTCTCAAAATAATAATTATAACAAAAAATAAAAAATTTCTTTAAGATTATGAAAGATTTACACAATTTAGAATGTTGCACCATTCTAGTTCTAGAATATGTTGTAAAGTTTACTTATCGAAAAATGTTCCTTGAGCTTGATATAGCTAAGTTAGATTTATGGAGGTAGGACTACTAACTCCAGGCACTGCGAACTTATTTTGGTTACTGTGGTAAGCCCAACTTATTATTGAGAAATTCCCTAACTTTGGATGTACTCGTACGCATAAATTTAAGAAACTTTTCTTCGTGTTTTACTGATAAATGAAGTTTTTCAAAATTTATTCTCCTAAACACTATCAATTTTCTCAATACATCATTAGAAAGTAAATGCTAAAAACTCATTTCTGAAAAATCTTAATTACGGAAGGCTTTCCATAAAACCGAGTGCATTTTACGAGCACTTTTCATAATATGATATTATGATAAATGTTCTGGATTTTATTTTTCTGTAGGACATAAAGTATCCTGATTGTTTGTTTGTCTTCTTTACTTTGCTTAAGTAAGTATAATTCTTTGGCACTTCTTTTAACTTATTTTTCATTTCTTTTGTTGATTCCTTCCATTGTTTTATTTTTTATATAAAACTTTTTTTCCTTTCAATATAAAAAAAAGTTCTGTAAAAACATGTTTTATGATTTTGAATGCAACTGAATCCTGTGTGTGTTTCTTACAAAAACAACAGGAACAAATATGTGTATGCTGCATGTGTATGTATGTATTACACTGTTGGTGTGCCTGTATGTTTGTGTGCTATACACTACGCTTTGCTACTGCCCTTAGGTGTATCAGATTGCAGAGCTCCTCTTTATTTCGAATATCGTGAAGTTCTCAAAAGAAACCCAAGATATACTCGCAGTGGAATCAACAATAGAGTTGCCAGCTCTATATCAGCAAGTCTCCAAATATTTCTTGAAACCTATAAGAAATTGAGTTAAATATAAATGTGGAAATTGCTTCGCTATAGCAAGAAATACTTGAATAGGGGAAATGTCGTAGAAAATTGAAGTCACTTGCTACTGATCGTGTTTGGTGGAAAAGTTTTTTACAGGATCCATGCTTCGTGTAGAGATAAATTACACCAGAGATAAGAAACTGCATAATTTAGAAACGCACTATTAAGAAAAATATTTTGATAATTTCTTTTTAAATTTCATCGCACCTCTGGCATCTCTGTTATGAAAACAGCAGCAGCACTCATCTTTCATCAGGATGCATGCAAACATACGACTAACTACCATTAACATGCTGCTTTCTTACTTAAATGCAGGATACGAGTACGTGTATGTTTTTGATATGAAATAAATCTATCCTCTGCTACAAACAGAATAAGAAGATGATGCATTGTAGTAAATGAAAAATGAAGAAAAAAAAAATTAAATAAAAACGAAAAGAATATCACAGTAGTAAAAGACACTTAAGGTACTCCTGTCAACTCTCTAGCAATCATCCGGGAGTGGAGTATGTCACGAACGACATTTTGGAAGGAGCAATGCACTCGTCGTACAACGGACTACCTACCGATTGTATGCAACCCACTTATTAACATACTACATGCGCAAACAGTATAGTACTTTTTCCCTTGTAGGAAATAAAGTAATCAGTGACAAAGTTGCTAAGTGCATCTGAGTAAAACCTTGTATTAAATATGCAAATCAATACTTTTCGTACGAAGAAATTACTTCAGAAATTCTTGTTTTTCATGGACTTTGCATTTCCGAACTAATTATTTCCTTGGGGTGCTTAACGTATGAACTTCTTTTCACATTTTTTGGGGACAATTTTGTGGCTTAAATTCAAATCAAATCGATTTTCTTATGTTTCTGCCAATTTACGTAAAAATTATGTTAAAAAAAATAACAAAGTAATAATTTAATGGTAGGAAAATTATATAGATTTTTGTTAAAAAAGCTTTTCTACTATAAAATATTAATAAATAATGTCCCAACGGGAAATTTGGAAGCAGCTTCCAAGTGGAGCGCGTCAGATGTGCTTTTTCGGATGCATTGAAATTGCAATTCATGTTAATTAAAAAAAAAATTTTTTACTCCGCATCCGCTGAGGTTCGAACCTAGGCATTCCGTGCTGTTACATGCAGTTATGTGCACTTTAACGACATCAGCCAAGACTCTTGTTATAATTAGGCTTCTAAAAGTATATTATTTGAATTATCAAGTGGCAACTATAGAAATCAAAAACTCTACATTTCATTTTGACAGAAGACTTTTTCAGTTTTAGTCTCCTTAACATTAATAATAACAGTAGCTCAGTTGGTTAAGATGTGCGCATTACGAAACACTACGAGTAGCATGCCGCAGGTTCGAATCTTATCGGAGACAAATTTAAAAATTAGTTGAGTTTTTTTTTTCAATTTAAGCTTAATATGCTTCTACTCATCATCCAAGGAAGCGTATTTCATATGTTTACAAAGATGTGTTTCTACTCAACATCCAAGGAAGCGCATCAAATATGCTTCCAAAGATGTGCATCGCCGCAATGACATCGTATGTTAAAAAAGATAAGCAGTGAGAAGTGCATTCTAAGCAGCTTTCACTTCCCTTGAAACAGCCGGTGAGCATTTGATGCTCCTATTTTCGAAGCCTAACGAATGTCGCAAGAAATTCAAAACATTAAGGCCACAGGCTGGAATACTACCACCAAACTGAGCTCCGTTTAATAACTCTCAAGATTCATCACTTCATGTATGCTCTACAATGAATATAAAATGCTCCAGTTCCGTTAAATAATAAAGAAGATTTTATGTATATGTATATGTACATATATTTTGGAGACCAAGATCAACACTTTAATATATTAAACTGAGATACTTTGAAGTCAGCTGTTATCTGGAAGTGGAATAAGATTTCTTCATATCACATTCAGGCAGCGAACCACACTTTTTTTTTTTGGTCAAATAAAATTATTCAAGTAAACGAGTATGAAATTTTCTCTTCTCAACGCAGAGGGACTTGCACCACTTTCAAAATAAAAGGCCTCACATATATGCTTTCATATTATGTTAGTGACATTATAATATTCAATGTGCTTGTAATAATTCCGATGGGGTTTCTTCAGTACAGAGCTTGTATACTTTGATGATATATCAATTGTTTAAGCAGGTTTCTATGATTATGTGCTTATGTATGTGTAAGAAAATGACTCTTATGTCATTAATTGTCTTCCTTGATGACACCTACATACATCTTTACAATAGACACGAACGTAGTAAAGTTAACTTTGTTACATATAAATGAACTAAGAAAATCAACTGAAAATATATAAATCATTGTGAACAGTGAGTTGCGTAGCAAATTTTTCTTGAACCCTAATTAATATTTATCATTATTTTTGAAATCAATCAAATTAAAATTCAAAAGTTTCATGTATCAAACTTTTTTGTACCTATTTTGGTTTTTCTGGAAATACATGCCCATGGTAAAAAGGCAAATACAATTACAATTACTATTTTTCTTCGGAATGAGTTACTCCCTACTGCAATTTAAAAACATTGTAAAATTTGTAATAAAGCGAAATTATACCAACTTTGGTCCAAACTGCATTTAGAATTAAAAAATGTCAAATGTGGAAGGAATGGTGTTCTCGAAAAAATCTCAGGAAGAGAAATTCCGGGATAATATTAAACAATTTTTTGATATATGATAACATTTCACGTAAAATGGCAAAGAACTATTTTGTATTGTCACTACTATGGCTGAATTTCAACCACTAAAAGATCATGAGTTTAAAACAATCTTTACTGGAGTGGACATTTTTTCAATCTCTTTTAATTTTTTTCGACTTTGTCAACCAATTTCAAGTTGGTTTAACTTCTTTAAGTCTTTTGTCTATGAAATTTTTTCAGCGTTTTTTAATTCTTTTGGTTTTTTAATATTTTTTCGAATTATTCAAGCTTTTTCGATTAATTCAATAATTTTCAACTTCTTTCGACTTTTTCAAATTAGTTTCAACATTTGTTTACTTTCTCAACTTCATTCTACTCTCTCAACGTCTTTCAAATTTTTCGATTCATCAACCTTTTCCAATTGTTCGCAGATTTCAAACTCAAACCACTTTTTATACTCTGTCAAATTGTTTCGACTTTTTCATTTTTCACGTCTATGGGCTATCTTAAATTTCTTAATATTTTGACAACTACATTACGAAAAAGCTTACACATGACGTCACTCATTTAGTTTTTTAATGCTTTTTGCTACAATAACATTACATCGCTGCAAAGAAAATTATAAAACAAATTAAATTTTGCAAATTGAAAAATGAAAAATATTAATTTAAAAAAGTAAATATTTAATTAGATAAAAAACAGATAATTGAAAAAAAGTTTTATTATGCAATATTTTCCACTCCTTCTGTTAGAATTTTCATTATGTTATTTCCGTTTTTTTTTATTCTTTTGCGTTAATGCAAACAGGTAGAGGACACATAAATAAGGGGAAAAAAAAAGTTTAATAAAATTATATCCCCAGGACAAGCAATATCTAATGAGGTCCTTAGTTTGTTGTGTCTTGTCTTGCAGCGACAAAGTTAAGGCACAGGTTTAAGTTTTCTTTTCTTAAGAAAAAGAAATGAGATTTTGTTTTCACTTTCTTTGGACAGTGACGGGAAAAAAAGCTTTAGAATCAGAAATTTGTACGCAAGTGGGGAGATCAAATACAGTTACCTAATATTAAAGCTTAAATGTAAAAAGTTCAAGCAAATACGAATTTTGTATTTGAATGCTATCGTAATATTCCTATTAACCACTAAATTGAAAACAGGTGTGAAAATCGATACGTACGAAAGATAAAAGAAAAAACCAAAAGAAAAAAAATAAATCACGGAAGGCATACCATAAATGAAAATCGAAACAAATTCAATAATCGTAATGAGGAATCCTGCAACGACACTATTGCAACAACAAAAACGAACAACTGTGGCAGATGCGTATTTACTTCAAAAACAAAAAAAATAAATCGAAAACCAAAACTAAAACAAATACTGCATATTTCATATGCAACACAACATTTGTAAGAATGAGAAATAATAAAAACAATACAACAACAAAAATGTTGTATTGGAAAAAGTCGTACAAACAAAATAAGAAATTGAAAAATATTAACACAGTAGATCATTGACCTCGAGGGCATACACAGTTGGTAGGTCGGCCAGTCCGTCGCTAAATGTGTGTGCCAGCCTTAAAATCCTTGCAATGCGTATTGCACACAGTTGTTGTTATTGTTCTTATGTGTTTTTATGTTTGTTGTATTGAAGTTGGCATATCCTGCATTGAAGTTATGCAAAATAGATTTGTCATGTACCTACATTTTCAACGGTGTGGAAAATTTGTTTACCTGTTATCGATAAAACATTTGAAAACAAAAATTGACAATAAATGTCGTTGAAGCATTTTTCATGACTGATGCAGATAAAGTTCTCCATACATTAATCGTACAATTCTATGTCATTTTGGAGTTAAATTTAAACTACAGGCCTTCGATTTTATTCTGAGCCTTCACTTCGAAATGTAGACGTGTTGAATGATACGTTCCTGATCTACATAAGAAATACAAAATGAAAAAAAAATATAGTCCTCAACTTATGCTATAATTACTTTATTTATTCTCAGTTATCAGATATTACATCTTATACGTATATTATACGAAATTCAACTGGAAATTGTAAGTTGGATGAAAAAAGGACACAGAGTTAACAATGATTCCTTCTTTTTTATGTAACATGATCAGTTGAAGTTTTTTGTGAAATAAACTTTGGACAGTTCAAAAGCTTTCTTAGTCCAAAACAAAATTTTCTTTGTAAAAATGTATGCTCAATAAAGCGAACGGTACTGATTTCAATAATTGCACTGATATTTTTGTCCGGTGTTAACTAATTGTAAAATGAAGATCTTAAATCGCACCTTTTTGTCTATAAACTTATGTTAGGTTCAAAGTTTTTAGAATAACTTTCTCATTACTTTTTCTTATTTGCTTTGAAAAAAATGTTATCGATTTTTGAAACTTAGTTTTTTTGAAAGTAATACAGACAGAATTAAATTATTTTAAGAAAAGTACTTACCTGCGTGCCGCAGGGTCCCTTAACGATTTGTCGCCCTTAGGCAGGTTCCTACTTTCAATTTATAATAGCTTGGCTTTGGACATGATAGTTGTGTGTCGCTAGTGTTATCTTTTCAACTCCTATCTGCTGCTTAAAAATTTTTCAACTTTTTCAACATTTATCGTCTATATTAACACTATCCGATTTCTTAAAAATCTCTTGGATTTTTCAAACTATTTAAACATTATGCAACATTTTTCGACTATTTCAACAATATTGAGTTTCAGTGTTGACTAGGTGCGATCCAAACTGCTCAGATCTCGTAAACTATACCCTTTCATTTAAGTATTTAATTGCATGTATTATTATCTGTGATTTATTGGTTGTGCACCTAAATAGAAACCGTTGATGGTTATCATAAAATGCATTTTCGTAAGTTTTTATTAAAAATTTTCTTGTCGCTCATTCAATTTCAATTGCTGAAAAGCAAAAACTTGAAAAAAATTAATGAAAATAGTATGCGTAGTAGAAGAGGATGAACTAAATTAAATCAACACAATTGCAAAATGTAAGTGGAAAAGTTATGAAACAAATGAAATAAACGAAACAAATGAATATTTATGATAAATAGGGTGGATTTAATTTAAAAATTTTTGAATTTCATGTTAACAAAATGTTTTTTATTTGTTTTAACTTCAAACCAGAGTCGATGAAATTACGAGCCATCTCTTTTTGTCTAATGATTCCACAGATTAAACATTATCTGCGAAATTGCTAAGTCTTCTAAATTATACTCACTGATCATTCGCTAAAATAATTTGTTCAGTATCGACCTCAATTGCTTACATTTTTGCTTAAAAATACAAACCCCTTTAAGTTCATAGTAAAAAAAAAATGTTCAAATGTTTTATTGACACTGACACTAACATTTTCTTTAATGTGTGAACATTTTTTCCGACGCTTATGAAAGAAAATTAAAACCAGAGTGAATTCTGCTGAAAAAAAAACTTCTCACGCCGAAGCAAACGCCTCACATTAGTGCTATATTTTAGATTGTTATTAACTTTTTCGATACTTTTTGACATTTCTCGAGTAAATCGAAATTATCGACTTCTTCAACATTTACTGAGTTTTTCAAAGTTTCTCGTTTTTTTTATCGATTTATTAGACATTCTATACAAAAACATCATTGAGTTCAAATATCATACTGCGACTGCTTGCACTCACCTGCTCTTTTTAATATGGTCCACCCTAATGAGAATCCGCAAAAGTCGATGAAGCTGTTAATGTTGATGATTTTGTTATTATTTTCATTATTGTTGCTGTTGCTGTTGCTGTTGCTGCTATTGTTGCGGGTGACGCTGTTATTGGTGATGATAATAATCAACGTGCTGTGGCTTTTGCTTCTCTTGTTCTCCATTGCACTGATTTATTTATCAAGCCATCATTCAAACAACCATTCATCCATACTCGTGTATCCATCCATTTTTTTTTTTTGTTCTTACAGACAACACATTTGCATCATAAAATTTAAAACATTTGCTATGAAATTGTTGTTGCTTTGGTGTGTTATGTACTCAACGAAAGAACAAAAACGGTACCCATTTTCATTTAATTTGTTGCCTTCAATTATTGCAGTTGCTGTTTTTGTTGTTGTTGTTGATACAAGTAATATAAAATTTGTTTTAATTTTTTTTTTGTCGCATTAAATTGTCGTTTTGTGAAATAAAATCATCAGAATTTTTACAAATTATAACAACGTATAGAGAGAAAAATTTTAGAAAAATCATTTTACTACAGAAGCAATGCATATATGTACCTAACAGGTCACGGTTTTTTGTAACTCATTCAAAATTAATGATTTTCAGACCATTGGGTGCTGACACCTCAAAAACAAGAAATACGAGCAGCAAAGCAAATCGGGTGTTGAATAGATTGGATGAAAAAACAGAGTGGTACCGAATTTGAACAACTTACGGCCATCGAGACAGGCTTTGGCAAGGCAACACTAGATATTCTATTTAGGATCATCGAGCTCTATTATTTGGCATGCATCCCATCCTGTTAACTATACTGTCGACTTTTCTACAGCCGGCTCTTGGACTATCACTTGCTCGTCAATATATGCAATGTATTAAAAACATCAAAAGTTTCGTTTGCATAGATCTATATAATACGTTTTTATACTTAGTTTCTGATAAATTGAATAAATTTAGCCTCCAAGCTTTGTAGCTTTTGGAGGAGCCACGCTACTTTTGAAAACGATCATAGAATGACATTATTTTGACCGCAGACACTGGACTATATGATTTTGTTTTAGATTATATTTTGTGTATTTATTCATTAATTTTTTTTATTTTTGTTTTTTTCAGGAACCAAAAACCAAACAAGTATGTATTGTTTCTAGTCAAATCTTTATTACTTGTCATTATTATTATTAATAATTTTTTTAAAAATTTTTATAATATTACATTATTGCATATTTTAAACCAAATTCTTGAAATCCATACGAAATTCACACCAAAATGTCATTCAACTTTGCACCAATCGCTATCCAATACAAATGAAAAAAGAAACTTTTACGTTTACGATTTAAGGATTTGTTTACTTGTCTGCTGCTACATATTCCTATTCTTTCTCCTTTTTCATTGTAAGGACAGATGTTTCTTAAGCCGATCAAACAAAGCGGCTACACCGTTCAGGTCGCTAACCTGAAAAGTGTAAGCAGCGGCAGCAACACAAACAGAAAACTATGTACTTAAGAAATAAATAAACAGACTAAGAAGGATATGCAACGTAGATATGTGCATATGCGCATGTGTAACCGGTTTAGAAATATTTACTGTCTGAGCTTTCTATCTACAGGATATGAAGATTTTTTTTTTTTAGCTTCTGATGCAATATAATTCTCACAACACTTTGCCATAGACAAATTGTTGCTGATTCTTTGTTTTCGCTATTGTTGCTGTTAACATTTCAATTATTTGAATACAAAAAAAAAAAAAATGATGAAATCTTCTGTCTGCATAAATTATTTAATAAAATGCTGCCGCGCAACAACGGCAGCATTTACATCTGCAATTTGATCAACTGTGATTGTTGGTTTTTGATTGTTGCTGTTAGTAATGTTGGGTTGGCTCGGCTGCTGTTGATAATGACTGTGGTGCGTCATTGACATCATATAATTTTTAACATCCTTTTTAAGTCAAACATCAACGGAACTAAAAAAATGAGTTGTTGGCCTTAATTGATTAGAAAAATGTATGCACGTTTGCATTGGAGCAAGAGTCGAGTTATAGTTGGAAGCAAAAATAATAGTTGAGTCTTAATTTAGAAAGCTTAAATTTTTTCAACTAGTTAAGTTGCTGTTAAAATTTATAGAAAATTCGTAAACCTTTACATGTTTGATTCTGATAAACTTAAGAAATTGTGGGTTTTAAATTTTTTTCCATTTTTGGCAATAAAATTTTCAGACTTCTTGGTTTGATTTTAATTTCTCTACAAGTATGTTTGTCAATGCACAATGTAGTCAGAGCTAAGAACTAGAGGAAATATCGATTTTGTAAATATTAAGAAATACAAGTACTTTTTTATATCATTTAATTTTATTTTATTTGATTTTAATTTATTTAGTTTTTTATTGTTTTGATTTATTTTCGTTTCATATTGTTTGATTTAATTTAATTTAGTTTTTTATTTATATATTTTTAATTTAGTTTTATTTTATTTTATTTTATTTTATTTTATTTTATTTTATTTTATTTTATTTTATTTTATTTTATTTTATTTTATTTTATTTTAGTTTATTTATTTTATTTTATATTATTTTATTTTATTTTATTTTATTTTATTTTATTTTATTTTATTTTATTTTATTTTATTTTATTTTATTTTATCTTATTTTATTTTATTTTATTTTATTTTATTTTATTTTATTTTATTTTATTTTATTTTATTTTATTTTATTTTATTTTATTTTATTTTATTTTATTTTATTTTATTTTATTTTATTTTATTTTATTTTATTTTATTTTATTTTATTTTATTTTATTTTATTTTATTTTATTTTATTTTATTTTATTTTATTTTATTTTATTTTATTTTATTTTATTTTATTTTATTTTATTTTATTTTATTTTATTTTATTTTATTTTATTTTATTTTATTTTATTTTATTTTATTTTATTTTATTTTATTTTATTTTATTTTATTTTATTTTATTTTATTTTATTTTATTTTATTTTATTTTATTTTATTTTATTTTATTTTATTTTATTTTATTTTATTTTATTTTATTTTATTTTATTTTATTTTATTTTATTTTATTTTATTTTATTTTATTTTATTTTATTTTATTTTATTTTATTTTATTTTATTTTATTTTATTTTATTTTATTTTATTTTATTTTATTTTATTTTATTTTATTTTATTTTATTTTATTTTATTTTATTTTATTTTATTTTATTTTATTTTATTTTATTTTATTTTATTTTATTTTATTTTATTTTATTTTATTTTATTTTATTTTATTTTATTTTATTTTATTTTATTTTATTTTATTTTATTTTATTTTATTTTATTTTATTTTATTTTATTTTATTTTATTTTATTTTATTTTATTTTATTTTATTTTATTTTATTTTATTTTATTTTATTTTATTTTATTTTATTTTATTTTATTTTATTTTATTTTATTTTATTTTATTTTATTTTATTTTATTTTATTTTATTTTATTTTATTTTATTTTATTTTATTTTATTTTATTTTATTTTATTTTATTTTATTTTATTTTATTTTATTTTATTTTATTTTATTTTATTTTATTTTATTTTATTTTATTTTATTTTATTTTATTTTATTTTATTTTATTTTATTTTATTTTATTTTATTTTATTTTATTTTATTTTATTTTATTTTATTTTATTTTATTTTATTTCATTAATTTTTTTTATATTGTTATTAAATTCTATTATTATTATTCTTATTAAATTTTATAGAAAAACCATAACACAAAATTGAAAAATGGGCTAAACCGGTTAAAAAACCCACGCGTAATAAACATTAAACAAATCGATGAAGCTGAAAAGTTCACCAAAGGTGGGAAGTGTACCAACAAGCACAAACGCATATTAACACAAGCACACACATAATACGTTTGCACACATACCAAATAACGCTCACATAATGAAGTCACTTGGTGCAACATTTTCATTTAGTTATGCATCGTTGATATTTTAAATGGCAACAATTAAAGGGTTAAAGTAGGGTTTTTTGTTTTGTTTACAGTTGATATCAGTTGCTTTGCCAATTAGAAATAACAACAACAACAAAATCTAAAAGTAGTAAAATTTTTTCTATATATGTTTGTAGTTATCTCATACTTTGATCAAAACTTGTGTTGCTAAGCAACTATTAAGAATGTCCTTGTTTATATGACAGAATGTGCAAGAAAACATTTATACAAATAATATGCACCAACATAAATACAGCTTTTAGTAAAAAAATATACCGTACATATAACCCCTTTTATGCTAACCATTGCTGCACTTGTTTCCTTTATATCTTGAAGATAGAATGATATAAAAAATGCGATATATGTATCTCACCCTCAATCAAAAGGCAATACTTGTGCAGCAGTTACTGCATTATAACTACGGTAGCAATAACAACAGCAGCGAAGAAATATAGAACATCTATTACATTGAGCAACAAAACTAAAGTTGTAACTTTATGATTCCTGATAAGAAAACGGCACAAAAATATCCTTGAAAATACAAAATAAGTTGGGAATATTAGTTTGCATCGTAAACTGGTCATAAAATCATACTGCATCTACCACCATTGCATAGCTTCACAACCATATTTGTACTCAACAGCAAGCTATCAATGTGTTAAGTTCACTTATCCTAAAAACACGCGGTAATACTACACAAAGATTATCTGGGGCAGTTGGGCAATTTGGATTGTAAACCTATATTTTAATCAGTCTGAACGCTATCAGAATGCTTCATTTGCAGACTGTTTCTCCCCCACAAGGTACTTAGAATGTTGGATAGTAAAATTTCAATTTTGTAGAAATGTGTGATATAGTAAAAGTAATATAACACAAAAATATTCAGCTTGCATGTTATACGCATCTTATGGCTTGATATATAGTTTTGTTCCTCAAACTAAATTTAATAATTTGTCACAAAAATTAGAACGACATCATTGGTCCAAAGCAGTAGTCGGTAGCGCATAGCACAATTGTGCATTTTTAAGCTCTTTCATTCAGTTGTCGAAAAACCATCGACAAAACAACATTGAGCAAGGCTGTAGTTCTTGCCGTCTTCTATGCACAGAGAATTTTTTTCACTGCTATGGCAAATGACGCAACGTTATTAAATTCATTATGAAATATGTCAGAATGCCTTTTCATTGTAAATTCATTATTTTCTTTTAATGATCTATAACGAAATATGCATTGCACTTTAATTTTATGACTTTAAATATATTTTCTGACTTCTTTTTTTTAATTTGCATTTTCTGTCGGAACATTTATTTTCCAAAAGATTTCTGCGAAAAATTTCTTTCGGTGCAGCACACTCATACTTTTAATTTTTCCGACCCATGGTCTCAAGCAGTGGTGATCTCATACTCATACAGTTGCAATTAAGTCAAAGTATGGTAATGGGAGTGAGATCCGATGTTGCTCTCTTGTTGCGTATGATGTTGCTCTCTTTTCTCTTATGTATACATAAATTTTATACGTACACGAACATGTGTTGTTGGCAGCGCCTACGATCTTGTTCGTATAAAAAAGTTGCGCCTCTGCTGATCATGACCAGTGTATCTATTTGTTTCAACAAAATAAAAATAAAATTTGGTTTAAGAAAATACGAGCATAACATTGTTCTCAAATTTTAACTTTCTTGCAATCCTGAAAAGCGACGAAATTACTAATTCACTTATGTCCCAAAGTGATGAAGTACTCTGATTTTTCATGTATGAAAAGCTTTACCCTTTGTGTTGTATGTTACACAAATGAAATTGTTACTACGATATTTTATTTACTTGCTTGCTGGCTGCCTGCTTTGTATATGGAGCTGTAGGCAGTCTGCTTGCTTTGTATATGGAGATGTAGGCAACTCGCTAAACTATACAAGCACTTAGTAAGCGATATTTAAAGGCAATCTGCCTTTCGTTTGTTACACATTGTATATAGAGATGTAGGCAAGCTGTCTACAAAGCGGCCAAATCTTTGTAAAAAGAATTTATAGTTGTGACTGAAGTTGTGAGCATTACTACCTACAATGAGTATAACTATTCATCGATGTTGTTTATAACATATTTGCCGCTGGCGTACTTACAATTCTCTCATATATATTCAGAGCACTACTCTATAGATTCTAAGGTACCTATATAGTTTCAAAATAATGTTCTTTCTAAGAATACCTATAGTTTTCATGTTCTAAAATTAAAATCATGTGCACCAAAAAAAACACAAACACCTTTGTCGACCTGTATTTCTTATTTTGAATGGGATAAAGTCAAAATTAAATTGTTAAAAATGATTCCCAAAAACAATAAACTCTCAACAAGAGAGGTGTTGAAGAAAAAAAAAAAAGTCCAAAGAGGGTAACACCCCTACCAACAACACTCAATTCTCCCCCCTTATTTGTCATCATGGTACTGCGTGTTCAAGGATATTTCATACCATTTGATATTTTGTTTTGCTCGTAGCATATTCACTACGTTCTTAATTCCATTTCCAACAACAGAACGAAAGAATGCAAATTCTGTGAAACATTGCGCTGCAGTCGGTGGCAAAGCGATTGAAGTATCTGACAGGTGCATCCATACAGTCGTTTCTTCGTTGTTTTTTTTTTTTGTTTTAATAGAGAAAAATACGAAACCTTGAGTGAGTTGCCACGGAAATATTTAGCATTTGGAGAAGTGGTATGAAAATGAAGAGAGAAAAAAAAAATTAAATGCAGTAAACTACTATGGTAAGAAACAATGCGTTCGCTGCTTTAGGGGAATAGTATGTATATTTTTGTTACTCATAATATTTCTAGGAGTATACATAGTAGTGGTAGTAGCTTTGTGAAGCTAGGGGAAAATAAGTTATGCTATTTTTCATACATTTGAAATTTAACAAAAAAACTAATAAAAATGGAAAACTTCTTAAGGATAACAAGACTTATGAAATGAGTTCCTTTGGAAAATTGGGGGAAAGTTGCCCTTTTTATTCGCTTTGTGTAGCAATTTTTAATTGCATATCCTTGAAAGACATCTTAGTAAAGGAATTTAATTGGAATTCCGTGAATTTCTTGATATAAAAGTGGAGAAGCAAAAGAAAAAACTCTTTGAATTAGATATTAAAAAGGTTATAACTATACAGCAGAAATTTGAACTTTTCTAGCTTTTGAAAAACTTAAGAGATAGAATTGTGCCAACGGCTGCTTTCTATAAGCCACCACATATTCCGGGAAATCAAAACTTTTTTCATAATGACCAACGCAGTAGAATATGAGTTGCCTTCAAATAGCACATTAGAAAAACTCCACGAAACTTTCATTTCACTTTTGTGCTGCTGTCAATTTTCAATTCAGTAACCATTAAATTCAATAAGTGAAAAAGACAAAAAAAAAAAAAACCCAAAAGATATTTATTTTTTTCCGCAAATCGATTTTTTTCTCTGTCAATTTCTTAGTGCTTGCGTTTAAAATTCAATTTCTTTTACTTTCGCTTTGACTTTTTTTTTTTTTCTTCATATTTTATTCTTTTCTTCTACTGTTATTATTAAATAAAAATGCGCCAGTCGCAATAGACAGCGAGTTATAGAGTGCGAGTATTAAAAAAGAATATTGAAAACTGGCAAAAACTTTTTGGCCCAAACAATTTTGGTGGATGAAAAATTTGCAGCGTAAATGACATTTTAGGCGTAAATACAAACAAACAGACATCCAGTGAATTGTCTGTGTGTGTTTTTTTTTTCTTTGTATTTGTTCAAGACTTCAATAAATGAAACGCTGAATAAAAAGTGAGCAGAAAAAAATTGAAGGAAATCAATTATTAAGCACTGATAACGAAAATAAAAGTGTGAAAAAACGCAAAATTGAAAATATAATTCGTTTTAAATTGAAATGCTTTTTCCACTTAAATATTCCAAGCTGTTTGCATTAGATGTAATTTAAGTGATAAAGGCGAAAAATGTTTCTTAAAAGCTATTTAAGTTTTATTTTATCTAGGAATCAGTAGCACTCTTAATTCTTGAATTCCATTCAAATATTGCCCCCGGCTCCAAACTAACGGCTTCAATCATCCTACATTGTAGAATATCAATTCCTCTGAAATATGCTTTATTCGTTGAAGACTGAAGTATACAACATTGGATCGCCATTGAAATAGGTCTATTTCCATCATGCAATATACCTCGGTGACAGTATTTCGACAGTCTAGTAATTTCCTATGTTCTTTTAAGATAAAGTGAACGAAAGAGAGAGAGTGAGAGAGAGTAAAAATGTTGCCAATCAGATCAAGTGTTTTAGCTAAAGGTTACTAAGGAATTGAAAATCCACTAGCTCTGTCTAAATCAAGCATGACCAGAAGTGCTAAGGGAATTGAAAATCGCTAATCACCTGATTAAAAGAGCCAATGCGCGAATTTTTAAGTCCGAAATGAAAGAATTGAAAAAAATTCAACACACAATTTTCCTTGCAAGTGGTGAGCAGTTGATATTTTTCCGCATTGTTGTTATTGCGAAATATTTTGTAAAATAGTAAATTACAAAAACAAAAACATCATATTTGTAAAGGAGCCGGAATAATGAACTTTTGCTCGACTTGGTCATCTCTGGTCTTGATTTTAATTTTGTGCCAACTAGCCCAAAGATTTCTTAAGATTTTTTTAAGACTTCTACATATAAAAGATGGGCTTATGTATGTATATATCTTCAAGGGAGATCTGAATAAAATCTGAATGTCAAAAAAAAACAATGTTTTAAAATTATGGAAGCGTTATATGAAAATGGGCGTTTAAAAATATATGAATATCGGGCATTACGTAAATATTAATCCACCAACTGAGCGAACAATTTTGGATGAGGTGCACTAATTCAAAGAAATTGTGTCGGCAGCAGAAACGAAATCATCAAAGCGCGGGTTTTTCCATTTTCCCTACCCAAGTAGAAATTTCGGTCAGCGTTCCGTCACTGTGACTACACATTCGGTTTGTTTCGGTTAAGTATTTGTGTAGATAACTACTCAAACCCCGCTATGTTACGTAAGTGTTACGTAACCGTTACCAAGTGGGGATATGGAAGATATAAGGATATGTGTAGTTATTGTTTCTGAATTTGTGACTGATTTGTGACCACAATTTGTAGTTATAGCGACCCACACGCAGACGTTTTTGTGTAGAAAATATTTTACTTTTAAGTTACTTTTATCATGGTAGTATATATACATAAATGAATACAATGGTAAGAAGCATTAATATGTATGCGTATTATTATGACTTATAATATTTACTTTTTATATGAACTAAATTCTGCATATTATGCATAGAAATTCAAACGAAGCTCATTTTTATGGTAAATATTAATATTATGTTGAACGAAAAACTTATGCGCTTAGTAAATATCGAATATTTAGTAATATATTAAAAATATAAAGAAAAAATTTTAGTAATCAAATGCTTTTTAAAATGCTGAAATGATCTTAAAACGTTTACTAGGTGTTTTAAATGTATGATTATAGCCTTATTGAGATAATTTGAGCCTTAAATTTGCATAATAACTTTTTTAGAAATCATTTACAATTATAAATCAAAATCGATGTCTTATGAAAAATGGCGTCAGGCTTATTTGTGACCGCATCATATGTTGTGACCGATTGTGTCCACACTGTTACCATTCAGTACAAAACTAATGTTCTGTTACCTACACAGTGTGGTTAACATGACTTAATCTACACAATTGTGCTCATACCTACACTTTGTAGATCGTGTGTACCTTTAAGCGCGAAGCTGTTTAATCTTAAAAATTTCAACGTAACTCATTATTAATTAGAGTTATTCAAAAAAAAAAAATTGTGCTTTTTTTATGTGTAAGCGGATAGCATTACACATCTTGACAACGCTCCTCAAGAGATTTCCATCAGTATTGAATACTGAATAAGCGCCGCCTGTTTGAATTTGTCAATTCAACCCCTATCGTGCTCGAAAATTCGGTAACCCTTATAACTTGAGCAACTTTTAAAATCAATCTATTTCTTCAAAAGCTGACAACTTCAAACAGGCGGTTCAAATCCAGTATTCAATATGATTAGAATCCTATGAGGAGCATTTTCAAGATATGTAACGCTATAAATATCCGCTGACACATCGTAAAAAAAACATTTTTTTGAACCACTCTACTTTCATAATGTTATGTACACATATGTGACCGAAATGTGTCTCTAACTAAATTTGTGTACGAAATGGTCACATTTTGAGTCTTTTTACTGATTTGTGCCTAAAATATCGTGGTTACCAACAGGTAACTTTTACGAGTTATTGTTACTAAAATTTGACCCAAATAGGATCAATTTGGTACTCAAAAATTACTGAAATGGTACCATAAAGTCAAACTGACCTTATCAGCATCTTTTCAGTTAATAATCGGTTAATGTGACTCAATACAGGAAAAGTTACTTTATTTACACAAAATTTAGTCACAATAACCACGCTGTGACTCGCACGCGAATTTTGTGACCTTAAAAGTCACAAATTTCTACTTGGGTATTAATAGGGTTGTGAAACGAAAAAAATCGAAACGTTACATATGTATGTATATCGTTACACATATCGTTATATATCAATAAAATTTATATTTTGTTTTGTTTATCGTCATATTATATTGAAAATACTCGTATAAGATATCAGTAATAAACTGAAACGGTTTTACTCACCACTAATGTTTTATTACAATATATATTAACATAGTTTTACAAAACTGAAAGTAAATAACATTATTTACCATCCATTTAATAATAAATTCGGCACAGAAAAACAACTCTTGGATAAACCCGTGAAGCTTCGGTAACAGGAAAACGTCAGACGGCGTCATGACAAAACCCAAGCCAAAACCCAAAAAAGAGTGAACTATTTTTAGCTTTCAGCCCGATTTTGAGCCGCTATTTCGAATACTGTGAGCTGATTTGCTGAGACATGTGTTTACGAGTACGGAGTGCACGCTTTTTACTAGAGCTATCTGATCTTTCCCAAACTTTTAAAGTGCAAAAAGAAAAGGTTTCTTAAAAAAATGTTAAGTCAATGTTTTTGAAGACATCCAAGCAAGTTTCATTAAATCAAGTATGTCCGATAAAAAGTTTTATAAAAAACCTCAGACCAGAAAAAGCCGAAAAATATCCTTAAAAACAAATTAAACGAAAATTTTATCATATGAAATGAGGCCATAGTTTCAGTTTTTTGTTAATAATAAACTGAATGCTTTTGACAATGCACTTTGTGCTTAAAAACTGATAAATTGTCAAATATTTTGCCTCGGGTTCTTGAATACAAATATGTTTGCCAGCAAAACTATTTATCAAGCCTTAAATGAACCAAAGCAAAACTTTACAAAAACAATGACTGACTTTATTTCCTTGAATACAACAAAACAATGTGCACTTTTGTGATGATTCATTGGATTTTTCTGGTTTTTTTTTTTAATTTTTGGCAGAAACCATTAAAATTTATTTTTAAAAATAATACAACCCACAACGTAAACAACAACTACAGCAGAAAAAAAAAATCTAATTTTACACGAATATTCGAAAGAAAATAAAAATTAAATAAAACGTATAGAAAGAAAAAAAAAAAGTTTCAAAAACAAAAAAAAAAAAATATAGTAAGCAACATCATCCCTTAAAGCAAAAACAGGAAAACCGGGCAGTAAGCAGCAACGTCATGGGGTGGTTTTCAAGCAAATGCGATGACAAACAAACACACACACACAAACACTTGCACTTACACTTACATTAATAAATATATGTAGTACACAATAAAAGCAAAAAAATTGAAAAAAAAAATATTTTTTTTTCTCTTACAAAACACAAGAAAAATGCGATGTAAAGAAAACAAATTGTGAAAAATATAAAAAATTTTTGTACGAAAAACTACGACGTGCGCTAACATAAAAACACACTTTTAAGCAGGAACAGTATACACACAAGCACGCACACGAATACGCGCACATAGTACAGAATAGTACACCAATACATTTGCAGTAATGGAAAATCCAACAGGATGACTTCAGCGCTGAAAGTTGTGAGGCTGTGAAGTAGTGAGTCACATTGGGATTTTTTTTTTTTTGTGAGTTGAAGCTGAAGTTGTAGCTGTAGCTATGCCAGTCATGTTGGCAGTTAAAGTTTGCAAGCAGCAGCAACAATAACGGCAACAAAAATCTTCTAACAACAACAACAACAACAAAAATTATAAAAACAACTTCAATTTTTTATACTTTTTTTGTTTACCTTTTTACAATCGGTTGTTTTATCCCAATGCCAAAACTTTCAGTTATTTCACTTGAGCTTTTCCGAAAGTAACGCATTTTTTGGCGTCAGACAAATATGACTGACGGTAAGTAAATTTAAGCTAGTAATAGGTAAATGCTTTTTAATTTGAAATCAAATATAAATGTCAACAGCGTCGATTTATGAAAGTCTCACGTCAGTCATATGTGGCTGACGCAAGCTTTTTTATGATAGCTTCACATAACTTTAGATTCTAAAATATGTAGTTTTTTTTTCTGAATAGCATGATAAGTAGCAAATATTTATATATCTTAATGTATAAAGCGTCTGGGGTCAAAAATTTCTTACGCGAGAGAACTTGTAAGATTTCAAATTGATAAAAAAAAATAAAATATTTTTATAAATAGAGTTGTGTCAGTCAAATATGCACGACATAGTAGCCCAACATTAACCCCCCTATTATGTAAGGCGAAAAAAGTTAGTGACTGATAGTGACGCATTCACAACAGCCGTTTGAAACTTTTAATTAAAGTCGAAAATCGGTCACTCACTTATTTTACCTTACATAATACGGAGGTAGAAATTTGACAGTGTCCTAGAAATATATCTTTTTGTTTTCGCAATAGTTCAGCAATTATAATGTCAAAAGTCATATATGACTGATACAGCAATCAATTAAAAATTTTGTCGTTATAATAACCAGTTATCACAACTTTGACAAGTTTCTTATGAAATTTATTTTAAATCTCAAAATACTACAGTAACACTTACATATTTCAATAAACTGAGTTGCGTCAGTTAAATATGACTGACAGAAAAGCCGATGATAAATCTGTTTTGCATAATACAAAAAAAAAAATCAATTTGTGTCTCATCAATAACATTAATTTATTAAAGCAAATATTCAAACACTTACAAAAAATCGTGTCAGTCAATAACGACTGACACAGAAAAAAAATGTTTTTCCTTTATTGTATTATTGAAAATTTAATTTTCGTCCTTTATCTCCACACGATGCTTAGGGTCTCCAAAAAACTTTTCCAACGTCCACGATTAGTAGAGAATAGATTCTCTAAAACATTTCCCTCTTTTAGCGATCGTTTTCACGTTCACGCTTAGCAGGTGATTCATTTCAAGCACTCGTGGCTTGACTTATGATCCCAATAATATATTGTTATGTTAGTCTAGAAAAGTATCACACAGCGTCCAATAACAACGAATAGAACTTAAAAGTATTGACAAGGAGTACTTAATTACTAATAATGAAAAATGTCAAATAAATCGGCATATTCAATACGATCTGCGGAAAGCGACCAAATATTGCCAGAATAAATCTTTCGGAAGAGTGAAAAATGTCAGCCCTTATCAAAATTGGCGATTTTGAGAATGCTGAATTAAGACACATGGTGTCCTGTCACAAAATATCCACTCGGTTTAAGTTCAAATCTCGCACTTAAGGTTGTGCTAGCGTGGATTTAAAGCGAAAACGTAAATTAAGTTTCATATGTTTGAAAATTTTAAATTCGGTTTCTCAAAATCGATTTTTTTTTGTAACTTCGACCTTAACACTCTTAACTTTTAAAGTTTTTTTGCCCAAAAAGTTCTTTATAAGAATATAACTAGATCTCATTTTCGAACTCTGGTAAACTTAAGTTTAAAAATGTTATGTCTTAATATAATTTTGTTTTTGGCAAATTGTGTAATTTTTTTCGAAAATTATTCAACTGATCCACCATTAAACCTGGCAATAGCGAATAATCTTTGTTACTGGGTTGCTACAGCACTCCTTCGCACATTCGAATGCATGAAATATACCGAATATACATAGATGCATACAAATAGAGTAAACACACACGTATGCACTTGCTTACGTACTAGCATGCATAGATACAAATTCAATTCCGAAGTTACGAGTACATTTTCACAGATAAAATTTCACGTTCATTGTTTGACATTCTATGTATCGTGCAGTGGAAATGCAGAATTTGAAGCTAAGCTTCGTACGCTCTGAGTCATATTTTTCGTATTTTATTTACTTTTTGGTTTTCGTTCGGGATTGCTTTTGTTTATTGTCTTTATCTTTATCTCTTTATACTTTTTATTTGTTTTGCAGTTCGTTTTTTCTTTTTCCTTGCAAATTTGTTTTCATTTCCATTTTTCACCATTTGCACAACATAACCATAAAATTTGGCTTACAGAACGAAAAAGAAAAACCCAAAAAAAAGAACGTTAAAAGTGGTAGCGCATAGCATCATGACAGCATTTGAGTTGCTGGTTGGATTGGCAAAACAAAAAGAAAAGAAAGAAATTCACAAAGTAACATGAGTTTACGTCATTCAAATTGCATTGCAATGACGAAAGGATCAAAACCGAAAAAAAAAATGTGGAATCCAAAAGAAAAGTAAAAAGTCAAAGTAATGCAACCATGAACTCTTTTCTTTTTATCGCTTCTAGCAGCAACAAAGAAGTGTGCAACTGTAGTTGGTCCTTGTTGTAGTCTTCATCAGCAAGCCACGGCATTCTTGTTTTCATGATATTTCATTGAAAAGCAAGCAATTGTTTAATCGAAAATACGTAAAACATTGAAAATAATGAAAAATTTTAGCAAAGTACTTGATAGATGATATTTTGATTATCAATGTTCCTTTGCCCAACACAAAATAAAATTCCTTTAAAATGAATTCGAACTTTATGTCACAAAAGTTCAATCTTGCCACTTTGGTTTTAACCCCAAAAATTACTTTTTCAAGTTTTCTTTTCGAATTTCGAAAAACTCTCATCATCCGATAATCTCTAAAATTGACTTTTTTTTCGAGTAATGGTAATATTGGTCTAGAAAGGTTTTGTTAATGAGAAGCGACTAAGTGTTTTCCATAGATTTTCGGACGCTGAACCCAAAACTGGGCTCGAAAGTTCATCAAGTACAGTTTTTGAGAAAATGAGGGTTGAATCCCTCAAAAAAGGCGCTTTTGGATATTTTTGAATAACCGTGGGCACTAGGCCCGGAACCTTAGAACCATTCAAAATGTCTTAAATTGAAGCTTGTAGTTTCACTTTTTGACCCCAGTGAATCAAAAATTAATCGCATCTGAAATAAAAGCACTGGGAAACACAGAATCATCACATATGTGACTTAAATCATCAAATATGTGACTTAATGATCTTTCGTTTATGAATTTTGAGAGTCACAATTTAAGGGTTGTTTGTATAGGGTGCAATGTTCAACGATTCATCCACGGTATGTTAGTTGGTGAACAAACAAACTATTTCTGATATAGTTTCCAACTAGGAACTCTTCATGGATTGTAATCAACATACAAAAGTAAGGGTAAATCTTAGTTTATACATAAGGATCAAAACGCGGAAATGATAAGTTTCTATTTGAGACATCTTGGAAGGTTTTCGGACTACGCGCTTAGTGTCCACGGTAAATCAAAAATGGCCAAAAACGCCTTTTTTTTGGGAGTTTCAACCACTAATTTCTCAAAAATGGTAAAAGTGACAACCGGTGATAGGAGGCCAAAAAATATTTTTTTTAAAAAAATTTGTGTTATTATTAGATATAATTGCTTGGGAGCCTGACTTCATGTACTTGCTGGACATATTGGCATTAATCCATATCGTACCTTTGATTCCTTAACGAATCACGAAAATTGCTCAGGTTTGGAAATTGTTTTATTATAATGTAACAAAAATTTCGACGGTTTATATTTTTATATTAAAGTTTAATGCATTGGCTTTTCTTTAAAAATTTCCTTTCTCGTGCCACACCAACTATTTAGGATTAAGTGGGAGTTTAAAAAAAAAACAATTGTTTTGGATACTTTTTTGAAAATTAATTAAAGATATTAAAATTGATCAAATGTGGGCAAAACCTACACAGTATAGATTCAAATAGACTAATGTTATTCTCCACAATAAAAATTATACATCCAGATTGTTTAGGTAAGCTATATATAGCACTATATATAGTTACCCAGGGTAACAATTTGGAAATTTTTATTTTTGAAGATGTCAAATTGTTTGACAAGCTCAAGCGCTAAAAAAATCAAAATCTTGAAGAAATAACATTTTCCGATTAGGTCAAGAGCTGAAAAATTCAAAAAAAAAATGTTGGCTAAAAATTTTTTCCGATCAACATCAAACTTATTTTCCGCCATTTTTTCCACTCAATTTACCACCTCATTACAATTTTTTTAAAAAAAAAGTATGCTGTATATTTTGGTCTTATATGGGTTAAGACAGAGTTGGCACACTTATTGCGATCTAGTAGCTATCACTTCAAATAGCGAGGGTCTGTTCCATCATTTAATTTCCTGTCTCCTCTCCATCGTCAATAAAAAACTAGTATTGTGGTGAATCACTACGCTAAGAACATATATTTTTACTTTGATTGTAAAAATTTCTGAACGCAATTTTTCTAAACAAGCCTAGAGTCAATCAAATTCAGCCCAATCTTGTTCATGGAACTATACTCATTTTACAGTTTTTTTTCTTCTTTTTTTCTCAAGTCAAAAGATATGTTTTCATTCCCAAGTCTATAATAAAATAGAATTTTTACACTTTTGAAATTGTAAAGAAATTGGCTCGAATGCTATACTGTACAAGCAACCCTGTTTAAAAGGCGCACTCAATAGACTTTTAGAAAAAAAAAAAAAATCTCTACTGTTGCTAAGCAAATATTTTACATACATACATTGTTCATGCAGCACAAAGTTTACTGCGTACACGTACACGCATATCAATATAGAAAAAAGTGCGTATTGCATGAGATGATGCTCGTGGCATCAACATCTTGCAGTAAGCAAAGAAAGAAGTATGCATTACCGCGATCCTCTCCCACTACCATGCTGCCAATTTTAGCCCCTTCGTATCAAATATTGGTATAGGTATGTAAGTAGATGTGCGAGTGCAAGTATTTGTGCGTATTTTATGCAGCTTTCCCCCATTTATGTATTTCGCTTTTAAGCCACATTTTCAGCGTTTGTTTCCGTTTTACGAAGTTTTCTAAGGCGTTTTATTTATTCACATCTTTAGAGTAAATATTTTCTTTCATTTTTCCCTACGCACTAGAGAGGCAGGGAAACGTAACGCATATTTTCACTTCAGCTGCTTCGGGACTTAATATGCAACAGCATTTGTTACTTGGCAACTGCTTTAAGTCGTAAGTCAAGCTGTGACTGTTGCAAGTGGCAATGCGCTGCATTTTAAAGCAGGCAGGCAGCTTAATTAGAACGCAGCACAAGAATGTAAACGATGTTGTGATAAGAAAGTTTATTTGTCAAATTGATGGAAGGAAAAGAATGTTCTGAGTTGAAGAGAGTACTTCATTGTAGCGAAATTGCGGGAGTGAGTAAATATCGACTGTTTTAGTGTAGTTGATGGAGTAGAGACATCAGGTGCATTATTTGCTTGGCAAATAGTAAACGATTTTTTTATTTTGCCTCCCTTATGTAGCTTTTATCAAATACGTCTAAGGCTATTGATATATTGTATGAGACATGGTCGTTGATTTATAGAAAAACAAAGCCGCTAAGCTTTTAACTAATGAAAATATAAATTTTTATTGACTTAAATTCAATAACATAACCATGGTAGCCATATTGTTGTTTATAGACAAACAAAACTTCAAATTTATTTTGAAAAAGCAAATATTGGAATTTGAAAGATTTGAACCCTAATTCTTACGGATATTAGAGCCAATGACACTACCTGTGTCAGTGCGTTTTTTGAGCTTCATCTCTTCACGTATCCACCATCAAACTTCATTGCTGAAGATAATTTTTTTCAATGTCTGTAGTTCCAGCACCCAATCAGCGTACCTTCAGTTATACCAGTGGTGGGCACGTAGTTCCCTATCCGCCCTCATTGCCCGAACCGTTATTCAACGCACAAGCAAGCGAAAAAAAACTTGCAGAATTTCAACGCTTCGAGGTACAGCGTTGAGTTGAGCTCAAATGAAAACAACAACAACACACAAAGGGATTAGCGCTGCGCCACATTGTATCTTGAATCAAAACTCTTGACGAATGTAGCAATTGCTTTTGTTTGTAGTGCAATTTGGTTTTTTTTTTTGTGCTGTTGGCAAATTTGGAAATTAAGTAAAAAAACTTTAAAATTTCGTTGTTTTTGCTTGATGTTGTTGTTTCGCCCTTTTGTTAGACTTCTATGCCCACCACTGGGTCATACCATTTCAAGCAGCACCGATAATTAGAGTTTGAGCAATTGACCGACGAGTAACCAAATGCATCAAATTTCACCTCTTATCAGTTTTTTTTCCTAAGCTGACAGTTTTCATTAAAAATCGTGCTGAGTAAAAAGTTCTTAGAATTGGTCAAAATATTCAGCAAAAATGTTTTTTTATTGTAAAAATTTTTATTTTTCATGGCGTCATGATTTTTTTTTTAAATGTCGCAACAAAATCTAAAATAAAAACAATTATTGTTTCTGACCAATTTTAAGAAAATTACTATGCAAATTAGTCTTAACTTTTTATGAAAATTATTCTTAGACGAAAAAAATGTATGTCGTCGATTATAGTTATAGTTCAAACTCTAATGAATTTGCCACTGCGAAAATTAGTGATCGTATAGGAAATACACTTAACTTAAAATTATTTAAAGCATTTTACAAATGTTACAAATGTTTTGAAAATAAGACTGCAAGATAAGTTCAAAAATGTACACCCGTGGAGGGTTATATACATCTGTCAAAATAAATTAATTGTTGCTGTGAAAAGCACCATCCAATACAACAGTTTGGGGTGAGACACTTGGAACATTTTGCCAAATATGTGTTTTGCTCAGGCTTTTCGGCCCGCTATGATTTCATACAGATTAAGTCTAATGACCAATATTTTGAAACACTGAGATATCTCGTCCTTTCAAAAGTATCAAGTATTCCAAATCCTTAAACTGATAATATTCATTTCAATTTCTAGATAATTGTGGTATTTTAAAAATTTTCCCCAATAACTTAAGGGTGTTTTTTGCAAATTTATCCTTTTCTACGAAAAGTTGTATATAAATTTAAAACTTCTTTCAAGGAACTATTTATTAGCATTATAAAAGTTTACTATTCCCAGTTTTTACGCTAAACTCTTTCTTTTTTTTTTGTTATTTTACTTCTTTTTCTTTTGCTGGCAAATGCTACTGCGTTTCAATTACTTTACTACTTTGCAAAAGAATTTTGCCAAAAAATAAAGAAAACTTAGCAAAGTTTTTAGCACAGAAAACAGAATAAAAAGAAATCAACTGTACAGATGCGTTGTGAAAGTCCTTGCCAAGGGTAAATGCAACGAACACAAGAGCAACAGCAGCAGAGCAGCAACAACTTTCTTACATCTCAAAAAAAGAAGAATAAAAACAAACATTTCTGAAAGAGAGAAACTTAAAAAATATTAAATAGAAAGAAAAAATACCGGAGGGAAAAACAGAACAGAACTTTTCGAAAGAAGCGCAAATAACAGAGAGTAAAGTGAAGAAAAAAGTAAAATAAAAAAGTTGAAAATACATAAGAAATGTTTCAGTAGTAACTAATGGAACGCGGGTGTTAGGGTCGCCAGATAGAAATTGTGTTCAATCTTTTGGTAAAAAATCGGGCATATCCGATTGACCTCAAACTTGGGAAAAATGTTGTCCTATTTAATGCAAATTACATCCAAAAATATTTTTATGTTTCTTCAAAAGCTGGTTGAATTAGGGGGGATGATATTTTGAGATTTTTGGTTAACAACCTCTGTTCCGTTTAGTTTTTTTGTTTCCTAAACTAACTATAAAAATCTTAGTCCAAGTGCTTTTGATAGATTTTTTAATGATTCATCAAATTATCGTTATTATTTTTGGAAAAATTTGACCTTGATTTTTCTAAATCAAAAATGAGCTTCACTTTTTTTGGAAGCTGAAGAGTTTTGATTTTTTTCTGATATTCTAGAAAGAAAGCTGAGGTTTTTCACTTTAGATTCCTAAAAGCGTTTATTTTTTTTACTTTTTAAGAAAAAACTTATTTAACATTTCGGTATTACTTTTTTCTACTGGCAACTATACTTTTTCTGGCAACTATACTTTTCATACATAATAAGATATAAGATTCCAGTTACTTTACAAAAAATCGTATTTTGGAGCTTTTTAAAGCCTTTTGAGGGAGAATAGTTAGCCCAAGATAACGTCGTATTTTATTTTAATGGGTTACTTAGCGACTTATCCAAAAAATTTTGCAAAAATTAGTTCTTTGTCTCCTATAAAAGTGATTGATTATCTAAGGTTTTTTTCGCGGAAAAATGGGTCTCCCATAAAGAAAAAAACATTTTTACCAGAAAAACTTTGCGCCAAAAATTAAAAATTAATTTTTAGCTAAGATCAATGTCCCCAGAAAAATTTATAAAATTGATATCAAACTTTGGAAAATTTTAAATATTTTTTACTCATTCAAAAATTTCAAAATTACGTTTGAAAACTTTTTAAAGACTTATATGTAATTAAGATTTATATGTAATTTTTCCATTTATTTTGTATGAGTTTCTTTTTTTTCGAAAATGTTTCTTTAATTTTAAATAACAGCTTACAAAGCACGGAAAAATGTACCAACTACGCCGCTTAGCGAAGCCAATAGAAAAGTGCCAAACATATTCGAATTGCCAACCATACTTGAGTTGCCAACTATGTATATATAATCAGATAAGGAGCTGGAAACTCAGGGTGAAATAGAAAAGAAAGTCAAAGTATAAAGAGAAAGAAAAAAAACAGTAAAAGCAAAAGTTATCAAGATGCAAAATGTACCAGCTGCGAAAGAATGCGGCGCCAAGTATTGTGCGCTGGTTATTTTGTAAAAGCTAAAACGTGCCAAGGAGTCAGCAATGATGTTGCTGCAATTTTCTTCTATTTCATCTTCTTTTCAAAGTTAACAAAGTTCTTTACAAAAGAAACGCTTGCAGTTTACACAAATGCCTTATGGCGCACAAATAAGCAAATAAAAGAAAGCAAAGTTATATGGTTTGAACGAACTGCATTTTTTGGTAAGGGGTTTTGAGTACCTACTAAAAAAGAGTTCAATTCCGTTGCAGAGCTATTATTAAGAATTTTCTTTATTTACAAACTGCAAATAGGGATGCAAAGTGAAGCGTGCGCTTCGACGGAAACACACGCTACATAAAAAAAGTTAAAGAAAGAGTTCTGGAAAAAGGATGCTGTCAAGTTAGTAGCAAGCAGCAACTAACGACAGGAATTTCTTGTTCAATGTCTTGAGTAGTATTGGCTAAATTGTTTGATATTCTTGTTACCTTGAAAGCTACGAAACAAGTTCATAAGACAATATCCCAAAGCAAAACTTGGTATTCGGCTCACTTGGCTATTTATAATAAAGAACACAATATTCTCTTAAAAGTTTCGTCAAGTACATTCATAGGTATAAAATGTAGTATTCCAATTGATTTGAAGTTGTTTCCTTATCCAATCTGTTACGCTGCAGTTCTCAAGAAACTAAAAATATCGATACTTTTGTAAAAATACCACAATATCTATTAACACCCCTACCGCTCTTCACAAAGCATCAAATTGCCTGATTTTTTTCTTTTTTCTTATACCACCCTACTAGGGTGTCTTCGTCCTTTGTGCTTTACATTGTGTGCTACAAGTAGTGTAAAATTGTTTGTGTATTTATTTGAGCAGCAGCAGCTTGACTTTGCTTCAGTTTAAGTTTTTTGTATCCGGTGCCGCTGCCGCTGCCGCTCGCCAACACAAGACCAGAAATGGCAAAGCTGTAGCGGCAGCAACATTGCGCTGACAGGGATATGCAAAGGATACACAACACAACGCAATGCATTTGTTGTGTAGGTAGGTCAATGCACGTTGAAAAAGTCACTTGGAAGAAATCATTGAAGTGAAGTTTGAAATGTGCACGGCAAGAAATTACAGCAGCAGCAGCTGCAAGGTATAGCACCATCGTTCGGCCATAAGATGCAAACAGTTGAGTTGAGTAGAAAAAGAAAAAGAGTTTTTACGTTGCTGCATAATATTAAATTAAGTACATACATAGGGTTTCTTTGTCCTCTGTTTGTTCAGCTATTGTGAGGAATATTTCTTATTATCTTATAGTTTTTGTAAAATACTTTTGAGTTACTGCAAAGTGAACAAATTTTAAAAATTCTTTGCACTGTATTAAAATATAAGCTAAATTGTTGCAACAAGCTTTATTTAAGCAACGTTGTCCCACTTGACCGAAACAAAAACCAAATTCTTATAAAAGGTTCGGTAATGAAACCTTGCGCCCTTGTACGATTGCGTATTTTGATGTGGAGCTGATGAGGGACTTATTTTATTGGGAATCAAATTCCTCAAAAAATTTAATTTCAAGGATTTAATATTTTCTTAGTCATTTCAAAAGGAATTAATTTCTTTGCCGATTCTATTCTAGGAAACAAAATTTATGCTTTGCCTAGAATTGTCGCGGGATCGGGAAAGCGGCGACGATTACACGCTGTCAAAAATTATAGCATACTTGATCATATGAAATTTAACAGAATTGCGGCGTACGACTGGTAATGTGCCGACGGGTACCCGTCGCCTTAGAATTTATTCTATTTTTACGTCGGATCAGTGTTACGGGGCAGGAATGATGCTCGAAAATTTTACCAACAAGTCAAGCGTCTGACCCAAGGTTTCAAGCCCGGAGCATCAACCTGTAAAGATGAACATGGAAATCTGGTTACGGATACGCAGGGTGCACTGAGATTATGGAGGGAACATTTTTCCAAGCTGCTTGCTGGCGATGACTCCACCAATCCCGCCTTTGGAGAAATTAACCCGATGCCACCAATCAACGACGATGGTGTGGACGTACCACCACCTAGCCATGACGCGGTACGAGTTGTGATCCAACGACTTAAGAACAACAAAGCGGCTGGTGCCGATGGCCTGCCTGCTGAATTGTTCAAGACCGGCGGCGATGAGCTGATAGGGTGTATGCATCAACTCATCTGCAAAATATGGCTAGTAGAAAGCATGCCCGACGATTGGAATCTCAGTGTCCTTTGTCCTGTACTGAAGAAAGGTGACCCGACAATCTGCGCTAACTACCGGGGAATCAGTCTTCTTGCCATCTCTTACAAGGTCCTGTCGACTGTACTGTGTGAAAGACTTAAGCCATTTGCCAACACACTGATTGGGCCTTATCAGTGCGGCTTTAGACCTGGTAAGTCCACCATAGACCAGATCTTCACACTACGTCAAATCCTGGAAAAAACCCACGAAAAACAGATCGATACCCATCATCTCTTTATCGATTTTAAAGCAGCTTTCGATAGCCCGATACGGGATTGCCTGTATGCCACCATGTCTGAGTTCGGTATACCTGCGAAGCTGGTGCGGCTTTGCAGAATGACGTTGAGCAACACAGCCAGCTCCGTCAGAGTAGGAAGGGACCTCTCCGAACCATTTGATACCGAACGAGGTTTCAGACAGGGCGATCCATTATCCTGCAACCTCTTCAACTTTGTGATGGAAGGGGTGTTGCGAAGAGCCAGTGTACATCGTAATGGCACTATTATCTACAAAAGTGTCCAGCTCTTTGCATATGCCGATGATATTGATATCATTGGACGTTGTAAGCGAGATGTTACTGCTGCGTTCTCTGCTATCGAAAAAGAGTCAGCGAAAGTGGGTTTGACGGTGAACGAGGGCAAAACAAAGTATATGCTGTCCACAAACAGAGAGACGCGGCGTATTGGATCCTTTGTTACTGCGAACAACTATACTTTCGAAGTTGTCAAGGAATTCACCTATCTTGGCACCGCCGTGAACACTCAAAACGATGTCAGCCTGGAGATAAAGCGAAGACTAACTCTTGCTAATAGGTGTTACTATGGTCTCAGTAAGCAATTGAGTAGTAGAGACCTCTCTCGCCCGACAAAACTGACACTCTACAAGACGCTCATCTTACCCGTGCTACTTTACGGCGCAGAAGCATGGGTTGTGTCGCAGACTGATGCAGCCACGCTTGGGGTGTTTGAGAGAAAAATTCTTCGCAAAATCTTCGGTCCTGTTCACGTCGGCGACGACTACCGTATTCGAATGAACCACGAACTGTACGAGCTCTACGCTGACATTGACATAGTCAAGCGCATCACTATTCAACGTCTGCGCTGGCTGGGACATGTTGTGCGTATGGACGAAGAAGCTCCGGCGAAAAAGGTGTTTGATGCGGAAGCCGCTGGGCGACGACGAAGAGGAAGACCATGCCTCCGATGGAAAGACCAAGCCGAGGAAACCCTATCCACGCTTGGTGTGAATGATTGGAGAAGGCGTGCGCAAAGCAGAGGCGCCTGGAGAGAGCTTTTGAGGTCGGCCGTAACCCGGTAACGGGTTGTTATGGCCACCCAAGTAAGTAAGTAAGCAGTGTTGCATTTTTAATGTATTAAAATTTGTCACTCTCTTTTCCCATACGATTTTCTCAGCAAAATTTATTGTTCACAAATTTTGTTTTTGTCACTCTCTTTTCTCATACGATTCTCTCACAAGAACATTAGTTTGTAATTTCAACTTGAAGTGAGTGAAAATCAGTCGTCCGCCGCAATTGTGTTCATTCAAACGATTTTCCGACTGGTCTTTTTTTTTGACAGCGTGTATTCATCACCGCTTTCACGCTTTCCCGACCCCGTCCCAATTCTGCATAAAGCATAAGAGTGGAAAAATTGTTACTCCATTTCAAAGTATAAGAATTTAAAATCGATCTTTTAGATTACGTGGCAAAAGAAACTGACTCATATGTGAAATTCCATTCGAATTCCAACTTTTTTCTTTCACTAATAGATGTCGAAAGGCTGAAAATGGTTTATTTTAGCATTCCCTTAAAACCATGCCCTGTATAGATGCTTCATGAAAGCGATCAGAATGGTGTACGTAGGTGGAGCACTGCTATTTAGCGTGGCTCCTCCCATTCAAACCGAAACTAAAACCAGACATATATTGTTGTTTTTTAATGTGGAAATTCAAATTTAATGAGACTTGTTACAAAAACAGCATAATTGGATATTAAAACAAAAATTAGGCGGACGTGGTCAAATAGGCGTGACATGAATGATGTAAAATAAAGCAAAAAGGTGACTCATTAAGACATGTCATTCGAATTTTGCTCATAAGGAAGCAGCCATTTGAGCAGCCTAATCCATTTAATAATATTCAATGTTTTAATGTCGATTTTTACGCGATATTGATTTCACCAAAAAGTATTACCAGCTTAGAATAATTTATTCTTTTTTAATTAAAAGTGCAGATAAAATCGAGATAAAAAAGTTCATTGAAATTCGGACTTAATTTAATATGAAATACTGTCTGTAATTTTGATCAATTATTGGAATAAAAACAAAGCCTAAAATAGAGAAATTGACTAATTTTTTCGCTTCAGCAACTTTTCCCAAAAGACATATTAATTCCCCAAGGCCAATATCTCGCGAACTACCTAAGATAGTGATAATTGTTTTGTACAAAAAATAAAGGGTTTACAGGGAGTTAAATAACAGTAACATTGCCTTTGACCTTGCAACCAACTTTCAAGCTCAATTCGAGGTCAATTGTATGTATTTAAATAGACACCAATATTTTTAATTGCAGATTTGTATTCCATGGAAAAAACAGATGAAACATTTTTCTCTGGCGCTAAAATTTATTAATGATGATGTCTTTTCAAAAATTCACGTTGACCTCGAATTGACTTTGAAATTTGGTTGCAAGGTCACAGGCAATGTATTTGCTAATTGATCCTCCTAGAAACCTAGTAATCTTAAAACATTAGTTACTATCTTACTAGCTCTCGAAATATTGGCCTGGAGAATTTAAAATGCAGTACACTAGATATCCCTCTTATAAAATATTTTAATGGTGACTTAAGAATATTGTGTTCATTTTTAAAAATTTGTTTCCAAATTTAAATTGATGATTTCTTATGAGCTTTTACCTATGGCCTCAAATATAACTTGGAAAAGTGTGACAAACTGACTTTAGTATTAGACCTACACAGCTATATTAAAAAGAGCCTATGTCTTGCTTCAATACGCCCATAATAGGGGCGCATTTCATCAAATTAAAAAACAAAAAGAAATTATATATAAAAAATAATACCTTTAGAAGAGACTATCAAAGAAGCACAAAAGGAAAAATGCAGTCAACTTTTTTTTTAAGAGAATGCAATGAAAATGAAATTGAAATAAAAACAAAGAAAATGGAATGAAATAAAAAAATTTTTCTCATAATAAATAGTTTTTTTTATGCAAAATAAAACGCAATAGCATAAAGCAAAAAAAAGCTGAAATTCGTGCTTTGTGAACAACGCAAAAGCTGCAGCAGTAAAATGAAAAACTGCTGCAGCAGAGCTGCAAGTGAAGCAAATCCTTTGAAGAATTTGGGTCTGCAGGATATTGTGGACGCTATTACAGTTTTCTATGTTATAAAATGTACTAAAATTTAATTTAAAAAATTACATTAAATCTTCCTTTTGCTTATTTTCGTTTATTTTTACTTTTATTTTTGCCATTATTCTATTAAATTGAACGACTGTCGTCCTGTTTTGTTTGCTTGATTAAATCCTTTGTGCAAAAGTTGACAAATGTAGCTGCATTCATCGATTTTGTCGTTGCTTTTGGCAGAAAAACAGCAGCAGCAGCAGTTGTCATTTTGGACAAAACCAACTCTGCTGCGGCTGCTGTTGTGTGTGTCCTTTCATTCGTTCGAACGCATTCGCTTTTGTTTAGCTTTTGGTCGTTGTGTACTTACTATGCTATACATTTGTCATATAATTTTTGTTGTCCTTTATTTTTATGCGTTACCATGTACGTTTGATCAAGGACTTTGAATGCATGTCCTTGCATAACGTTATGCTCTTTACACTGGCTATATCTATCGTTTTGTCACTTTTGATTTGTTCTTAGGGATAGGTATGATGATGCTTAAAATCGATGAAGATAATGCAACTACTTTTTTCAATTGCTTATGCACAACATTTCGTAAATTTTCGTTTGAAATTGCATTTCGCAATTTCATTTGTATGACTTTTACGTATTGATTTTCGGCTGATTTTCTCTCGCGACATTTTGTGTACGTATTTTATTTTCATCATTTAATCGCCATAAATCAAACTCGTTGACGCAATTTCGTGACAAAACTTCTAATAAATAAATGCGTTTGCACGCATTAATATTTCAGCCAAAGTGGTGCAATTTTTCACTTAACTTTTTCCCTTCCTTGCAGTCTGTGCCATTAGAATTTTTAATTTTCTCTAAAATTTTGCGCTATTGTCCATTAGACGCTTTAGCGTATATTTGTGACTAACACCCTGTTGGAAACGATGGTCACGATGACCAGTGCAGATGAATTTGAAATTACTTAAATTTACTTAAATGCAAATGTATTTTTTTTTGTTATTTTAACTTTGGAAATATTACCTTATAAGTCAATAAATAATTATGTAAAAGTTTGCACATTTCTCAATCAAATTTGAACAAAAATTCATTAAGCCATTTGGAACGATTATGTACGTCAAATTTGGAAAAAGATGTCCCAAAATCGAAAAAATATTTTTGCTCCAAACCAGTGGTGGGCACGTAGTGTGCCTACCCGCCCTCATTGCCCGCACAAGCAAGCGAAAAAAAAGTTCGCAGGATTTCAACGCTATCGAGCCACAGTGTTGACTTGAATCCAAACGAAAACAAAACATGAAGGCATAAGAGACGTCGTCGCATTGTGTCTTGACGAATATAGCAATTGTTTTTGTTTGTATTGCAATTTGTGTTATTTTGACCTTTTATCTAAGTGATGTTGTTGAAACCAGCTCTCGAAACTGATTTTTATGTGCATCTAAATGTTTGTGATGAACAAATATATCCATACTCTTCGTCGCACTATACTGGAACCTTTGTTTTAAACCAGTGTTGGGCATGGAAATCTAACAAAAGGGCTGAACAACAACATCAAACAACAACAAACAACATTTTAAAGTTTTTTTGTTGTCATTTCGAAATTCGCCAGCACAGCACAGCACCAAAAAAACCCCAAATTGCACTACAAACAAAAAAAATTGGTACATTCGTCAAGACACAATGCGGTGCCGTCGCTTATGCCTTTGTTTTTTGTTTTTCGCTTGCTTGTGCGTCGAATAACAGTGCGGGCAATGAGGGCGGATAGGGACACTACGTGCCCACCACTGTTTCAAACTAAAGCAATCAAAGCGCTAAAAATAGTTGTAATGAAAATCTGCCGAAATGTAGCTAAGCAAAATTAGAATTTCAACATTTGAACTACACTTTTACATATGATTCATCATTGAACGTGCAGGTCGTATCGAAAATAGGAACGTAAAAACAGAAACATCAATTTAGGAACATATGGTATATAAATATTGATACTAAAAACGTTTACCTTGCTGATACTTTGAAAAAGACACCTCTTTCAATGTGCACATTTTTCCCAACGGGCATCTAATGCTTAGTGCAATACGCAGCATGACTTGTATTTTTTTTTTTTTGCCAAAATGTCCGCCATTTTAGTTGCGTAGAAAAAGTAGTCAGTCAATGGCGAAAAAAAAAAATCCTTGCAACACAAGACGCACCAATTTCCTTCTTTTATAGACTTTTTCCCTTATTTTCGCATATTTTCACTTTACTTGCCTATGAACATGTGTGCGTTGCTTCTGCTGGGGTGTCTACGAGCACATTTGCGCTTTTGTGTGCGTTCATATTTGCTTGCATGGGTTAATGTACGTCCTGGTGAATACGCACTTTTTTTGTAAACACAAAAATAAAAAAATTGCACATGTGTGTGTATTGCGTATAGGTGATGGATGGTGGCGTTGGCGGCGTTGACGACCAACCACTTACGAGGGTTGAAAAATGAATTATTTTTAATTTGATTTCAACTCAATTAAATCTGCGAAATGGAATTTCGAATTAAATTCTTTTTTTTTTTCTTATTTCTTCGGCTTTCCAATCTTCAGCCATTTTGCATTCTCGTTTCAGTGCAATTAAAGAATAAAATAGATAGCTATTAGAGAGAGAAGAGTGGGAAAAAAACTGCAATTGCAAGTCATAGAAGCGGTAATACGGCTTAATTAAATTTAACTAAGGGAGCAAAGTGGAAAATTAATTGCAGATTGGCCAAATGTTAACAAATTGCCATTGGAAAAATGACATATATATTTCTATAGAACTATTTGAACCTTACTGAGTGAAATTTAAAATACCTTTCTCACAAAAATAAAAATTTGAACCGGCGAACAGAAGCTGCTTATGAAATTCAACCTCAGGTGATTTGGAAGACTTACCTGGTTTTAATATTATCATTTAACTCTGGGGAAACTAATCTAGTTAAAGAAACCATTGAATTTATTTCGTGCGCTTTACACCAGGTCAAAAATCATCGCCCAACATAAGAAGATACTCAATGACGTAACAAAGGATAATGAAGTCTTCTAAGGACTTTAGGAGATGCTGATGCTAAATTTTTCTTTACGGGTGGAATTTTTTGGAAATGAAATCTGCATTGGACCGAACAAAGATGTTAATATAGCAGTATTGATATTGAAGATCGTAAAAATAGAGAACTTCATACAAAAAACTTGGTTCTCTTTTCCGTGATGAAAATTATTTCATAGGGCAACCTGACAAATTCAATTCAAATAAAATATTTGCCATAACATACCAAAAAATACTGCAGCTTTCAATAGATAATGGCCCATTTTTCGAAATATCGGTAATTAAAGATCAAAATTGGAAGGACTGTTTAAGGACCTTTTCAAGAATTAAAAAATAATTAGTGTGCCAATTGATGGGAAATGGTTGTACATTAATTTTTTCAAGGGGGGACGACCCCAATTAAATGTTCTGAATTCATTTATATAAAAAAAAAAGTTTTAATTTTTAAATCCATGTGAATTATTTTGGATAAATTCACATTCACGATAGAACTGATCAGATTTTGAAGGTCATCAACTTATTTATATCCCGAAGGATTTTATTTTGAAACCTACTCCATCAGATCCTATGATACTATGTTCAATACTTCTACGAGCTCTGAACAATGTCTTCAGAGGCCAAGGTAAAACCTTGAATTTATGCTATCAGTCATTTCTACACACATTATTCTTTTTTCTTTAGAAAGAAGCAATATTAACTCTTTTAGATTGCTATAGCTGCAGTTATTTGTAAGCTCATTTATAATAAAAGTTAATAATTTTGGTTAAAAGCATTACAGCTTTAAAGACATGTTGTTTACTGCTCAGATGAATAAACATGTATAACTACTTTTAAACTATATTGTAGACCAGAAGCATAATATTACTATTTTACCAACGTCGAAAAGTTATGATAAATATAATGTCTAAGTCATTTTTTACTTCCATCATATAACCATTTCTTTGAGAAAACAAACAATCCAAACGAAAAAGCACGTGTTCTAAAAGCAACAGGCAGTTTTGAACCCTTTCTTTTTGTTCTTTGGCATTCAGATTTCCCTCTTAATTTCTGCGCCTGGAATTCCCTCAATTGTTGAACTTGACCTTGATTAAAACCGTTAGGAATTTGGGGGGCTACAAACGCCTGCCAGCGGCATAAATGCAAACATAAAAAATAGAACCCAACTCAACTCAGTCACACAAAAAAACACCTTATCACACTCACGCATTACTGTTAATAACCCTGACGTAAAGGACGACGCGTCACCTTCCCAAAATGAGTGAGTGACATTGAAAATATTTGAGCTACCGACGAGATATACATACATACATATATAGGAGGGTGTTTAATGCGTATTTCTGTAGAATTTTTTAGGGTGCACACAACATCCCCAAATTACGGGAAATGAATGAATTTTTTGCAGTCGCAGATATTAAAGCAGAAACAACAACAGCAATAAATGGCAAAACAGGCGGCTCAAGCACGTTTATAGACAAATAGAAAACAAGGATAATCTGAGGGTGCCCGACCAGACAGATAAACCCCCCCAAAATAACCAAACTCACACACACACACACAGTTACATAAAATGCGGAAGCGCACATTAGGCGCTCTCAGACAGCCAGACGATTTCATCATAAAAAAGGGATACAACGACGGATAAGGATAACAGCAATTTTTCTAAATCATTAAATCGTCAGACATAATCGTCACCTTGGTATGACGGCAACGTCGACTTGACTTGTGGTGGTCGTCGGAACAGCAGGGCGGCAGTGGGTTGTTAAATAGGAAAAAGGGTCTGATTTTCTTACTATGGCATTAAAGTGTAACAATACGAGTTGGCAATCGTTGTTCAGACAAGACGATACATTTTGGCATTGAAATGAATTTCAAGGGCGCGCAATCAAAATAAAACTCAAGGATTATGGAATTTAGCAAGTGAAGTTAATATTGACGAAGGAAATGGATGACAGCGTGTGGCCCCTTTGGTAGTTAGTATATATTTTCTAACAATTGATTGAGGTTTGAAATATGGGTGTTACTCAAAGTCTGTGTTGTTCATTTCGGAAAAGGTTGCGTGAAAAACAACAATTGCAAACCACAAATTATATTTGAGGAAAAAGAAGAGCTTCTGAATAATTTACAGTATGCTCAAGGGATACGCTTTATAAATTAAGTCAAGTCAAGAAATGTCAATTTATTTCAAGGGCAAGCTTGTCCTTAGCTATTGATCAAAGTGCAGTTTACTGTGGCGACAGTTGCGGGAGTTTTCTTGTAAACTACTTTTTGAACAAAAATCAAAATGCGTAAATATAAAAAGACTTTTGGGGGATTCCTGAGTATTTTAAACAAGAAATTAAGAGTTTGGCTCAAACTTTCGGTAGGAGAAAATATATCTAGCAGAATTATTCACATTTAATAGCAATTTTTGCTGAGATACAGAGCTTGCTTAACCTTCTCGGATTTTATTAAAATAATTTTATATCCAACTTTCTGTATTCAGAAATTAATCGGCAGAGTATTTTTCCCGTTAACCTTAAACATTTTTAAGACGTTTTGGTCGGAACCCCTTCTGTAAGCACTTATCAGCACAAGAAAAAAAGTCTTTTTTTAATATTTAGCTTGTCGGCTATTAAAAACTTAAAAATGTTCCATATAAAATTTTTTCCATTACCTCATTTGAATGGCATATTTTATAGCCATTATTTTCACCAAAGAATATTAGAGGCACCACTAGTCAAAATCCTCAAAAATTGTCCAGAGCGACAACTTCAATTGGCAAGCTCTCACCCCGGTAAATATTCTTATGTATCTATATTTTCAAACTTGGGGAGAGTATTTTTAACTTATTTTCGATCGTTTCACCCTAATATACTATTTGTTTTTTAAGCTTAGGGGATATTTTAATTGTTGCCATTATATGGCGCTAGGTATTATTTGCATTTGACTGATTAACGCGTTATAAATACCAAGTTCATTATCAAAAGCAAAATGTTTGGAATCCATCAAGCTTTAAAAATATATCACCCCTTTGATTTTGTGTTTTGGTTAACCCTTCCATACATATTTTTTGTGAATTTATAACAAATATCAAGTGGAAATTGTCCCCTTCTTTTATTATGGATAATGTCAACAACAATAACATCTTCGAGATGAGAGCACCTTTTTTTTTTTTTTTGTAAAAGCAGCATATAACCTTGACCTTAATTTATTTTGTTGCATGGTTCCATTGTTTTTTAGTGTCGATTGTTTGGATTTTCAGAATTTCCAAATGAATGCTCAGCAAACAAAGCGAGTACGCAAAAAATTTAGAACGAAAGATATCCCACTGACATTAAAATGTTGCTGTAAAAGAATTTCCCCTTTTTTTTGCGTAGGAATTTTGTTTTTATCTCTTAAAAGGGTTATGTTTATTTGAAGAGAAAATGGTAGGGTTGTTTCTAATTAAAAGTTTTAGTCTCATCAGCACTAGCTATTTAATATGATGTACTTATGCTATAAAAGAGTTTTGCAAACATTTTGGCAAATATATTATTATTATTTTTTTTTTTGACAGATTTCGTGATGTTTGGTAGAGTAAAGTTTTCACAAGTGCGCACAGAAAAACCCAACTTATTAAACTTAAATTTTTTTTGTGCATAACTTTGAAGATTTATTGATCAATATTAACGCCTTATATTTTTTTTTTTTGCAAAATTTGGATATTTTTAAAAGTTACGAACAAGGGAAATTTTATGTGGATGTTTTTTTAAATTGCGATATCTCAGTAAACATTGAGAGAAAGTTAATGAAATTTTTGTGATAGGACAAAAAATGTTTAGCAATTTATATGAAATAAAGTTTTCATAAAAATTTTACTTTTTATTTATAAAAAATTAAGTTTTTAATAAACAAATAGAATTTAAACCAACTTCTCATATGTTCAGAAAAAATTTTTTTACACAGAATTGTTTTGTAAAGTCTACACAACTTTATCCTGAAAAAAAATTTTAGTACTTTTCATAAATAAAAAAGTTACGAATGTTTAAGTGTCGCCACCTAGGCAATTTTACTCCTACAAGCCATCCGATAAGATGGCGATTATATATACAATATCGCAATGTCGATAAAATAATCGATTGCTTTAAATTGATTTATAAAATTTGTAATAATTTTGAGAAACTAAATCGTACCCAAAGTGTCGAACATCCAAAGTACTATAACAAAGCAATTTTCGCCACTGTACCTCAACGGTCGCAGTTAATGTGTAAGCCAAAAACACACCTTTCGAAAATAAAACACATACCTACAGCTAAGGTACGTACCAATGCCCTACTAATAAGTGTAAACGACCCCAACAAAAACAAGTTAACCAAACATCATCATCATCATCGCCATCATTACCACCATCATCAGCATAAAAACGGTACCCTCGAAAAAACAAAAAAACAAAAAGAAACAACAAGGCACAAGAAACATCAATAAAAATGTGCACAAAACGAAGCATACGAAATTGAACCACAGGGAAACCTAAATTAGGGGAGACTCTGCAGCAAGAACAACAACAACAGCAACTAAGAACATCAGTAGCAGCAACAGCAGCAGAAAATAGGCCGCAAACGAGCAAGGGTTCCTCGACTGTTGCTTGGTTTTTATTGCCAACTTGTTGTAGTTGTTGTTGTTGTTATTATTGGGGCTGATTTTCTGCTTGCAACTTCTGCAATTTTTTTGTTTTTTTTTTTTAATATTTTGTTGTTGCTCCACAAAATGTGTCATAAAAATTTCGACATAATGTTTTTGTTATAAGAAAGGAAAAAAAAAATGGTGAACTTTTTTCTTTTGTACTTTTCCACATACCCTCCTACATGCGTCTCGGTAGGTTCTACTTAATTTCAGCTTGGGATAGGTCAGGATATGCGTTGTTGCTGTTTTTTTGGCTTCGTGCTGCTGCTGTTGTTGCTGCCGCTCTTGATGTTGCTGTTGGGTGCATGCAATTTTTTAACTACAAGTAACAACAACGCATGGTTTGTTAGTGTTTGAGCCAAAGCAGCTCATCATCTATTTAATTTGTCCTGTTTTGTGGTTTGAACATATTTTGCCAGAGGGTTTGAATTATTTGTTTTTTTATCAGTTTTGTTGTTTTCTTAATGAGCTACTTATTGATGAACACGAATTGTAAAATTTTGTTTTTTTTTGTACTTGATAAATTACGAAAAGGATATTTTTTATAGAACATATTTCTGTTTGCAGGATACGTTTTCATTTTAGAATATGAGCACTGTTTTCAAGAAAAAAAGTACTAAAAAGAGTTTTCCGAAAAATTTACTTACATAATGATTTTAAATTTTGGGAAATTTTTCCTTCCTCATACCCTCAAATTCAATTTATTTATACCAACGATCCTTTCATTTAGGGATCCCATCACTGTAGTCGTTTTCCTGAAGTTCCGCAAAATACTTCTCTATGGCAGGTATCACCTCTTTATTTGATGCAAATCGTTTTGGAAGATAAAATTTTTTGTAGCGTAAGAACCCAGAAGTCAGATGGAGCTCAATCTGGCGAATGGGGTGGATGTTGTAACAATTCATACTTTAATTCGCTGATTTTAACGATGGCTGAATTGAGTTGACTTCAAATGTGTAATTATTGTGTTATCGGTCAATCGATGATCTTCCAAAACCATATCCTGCATTTTTGTGACAGTTTCTGGTGCTGATGCAGTTTTTTTGGACGTCCTTTACGTGGATTCTAAACAAACCAAGTTTACCTATATAAATTTCCGCTGTCAATATCTTATATTATATTATATCCAAAAAACCCGGTTGACGCTAGTGCACTTACAGCTTCTTGCTTAGAATGGTCTTATTTTTGTTTTTAAATTTTGTTTGGCTGATCGTCTTCATCTTCGCTATCATTTCTATCTATAAACGTCTGACACAATTCTCAACAACGTCGTCGTCCGTGTGCTCTCAGGCAGTAGTCACGTCATCGTTAATCTGTACAAAATTTTCGAAAACATTAACACTTTGATTTTTTGTTTTGTTATTCCGAGAATTTGTCAAACTTTTCTTTGCAATCGAACGTAATAAATTTGACAAATAGGTCCATACTGACGCACATTTGGCCGTTCTTAAAGGCTGTGATATAAAAACATTGCCCTGAGACGATTTGTTGTTATTGTTGGCAGCCTCAGTTATGGAGGTTCAAGTGTTTCTCACTTGTGAAGGTTTTCGAATGTTAAAATATCAAGACCTTGCAAGTACTCTCACTTTTAGAGTTTCCTCGCTTATTCAGTTCTCTCTAACTAAGGTTAGGCCCATATAAAAATAAAAAATCGCCAAAAATAAATTAGATAAAATGGCCCCAAAATAAAAAGAATGTTTTATACAAATTAGATCTTAAGCATTATTTCATAAAAAAAAGCGCACAAAACTTAAACATTTTTTTTTCTTGCAGATTAAACTCTCAGATCTCAACATATTTGGAACCCTTAGACCTTATATGTTTTTTAATTTGGTTAAATTTGGCTAATTTAATTAAAAGTATTATTATCTTAGTTAAAAGAAAACCGTTTTTTTCGAATTTTCAGAAAATTTTTAATCAATTTTAACATAGATTTTCCGACGACGTTTCCTTTGATTGAATTTTCACATAAGTTTTGAGCAAAAATTTTAACAACTTTTCATTGCCACTTAGACCCAATTTCCAGTATGACAATTCCTTCCCCAATAGATTAATCTCAACATTGGCATTTGACTATGCTCATTACGCTCTCTTCACTCAAAGTTTTTCAGCCATTAGCTTTCAATTTTCTACTGGGTATCAATATTTTTCATTACTATATAGTTTAGCTATCATTTTCTACTTAGAAATTATAGCAAATTGTTGCTCCTTTTGTTGTTGTTTTATAATAAAGTCAATGTCCTTGACAATTGTGTTCTATTTGTATGCTCACGTTTTATAGTCCCGACATAACGAGAAGCTCTATTTTCTATACAAACATACATACATATGTACGTATATACGAGTACATACATGTGTATTTGTGTTCACTCCTATTTTTGTGTGTGGGAGTGTCTATACTTTCGCCTCACTTACTGTATTTATATAAGTATTATGTCTGTTTGTGTGCATTTAGGAGTGGGTGTCTATGTAGTGTGGCAATGACTTTGAACTTGATAGTCATTTTCTCACGCTTGTCGTTGTCCCGACACAGCCGTCAAGCTATAAATAATGAATGTAAAATAGGTTTATGGTACAATAAGAATTACAACAACAAGAACAGAAATTACCACAGCACTAGCACTACGACGACGACGACGACGACAACAACAACAGCCGGCAATGTCTGTGACAATATTTGTATATATGTATGTATTACATATGTAGCTCATGACTGTGTGTGTGAGGGTGGGCGTGTTTTGTAGTGATTTCATTAGATTTAAGTTTAGTGTTAATAAAAATCTACTCAAATTGCCGCACTACTTGAGGTAAATGATTTCATGTTGGATGTTAAGAAAATAGGCGAACATATTGTGAAAATATTTGGGATTGCTGTGTGTTAGCGTAGTCCGAAGTAAACTTAAATTATTGGCAGTTGACAAAATTTCAGAAAGGAAATTTACCCGGAAAATAACGAAAAATTTTGTAAAAATTAATGCTTGGCCCACACGGGAACAATACGATAGTTCAAAAATTATCGTATCATGCTTGTAATGGCGCCAAGCTTATCGTCTCGTTCTTGTTTTCATACGACAACTTTTTGATCTCTATCGCTCTCATCTTGTTCTCGTCTCGTAAATGCCGATTTTTCTCGGTTATTCTCGTTTACAATTACATACTTAATACTAGCTGGTTCATTGGCCTGTTGCACACCCCGCGAAAAACAAAAATTGTTGATAATACATATTGAAAAAGTGGAAAAAGGACTCCTTACTTTTTGTATGGCAAAGACTGTTCAGTGAAATAAGCTGAAGTCTTGGAAATAAGTACTTTTTGTGTTGCAAATCAAAAGTCCTAACAGGCACAACAAAGTCTTTTCACAGGATTTTGAGTTATTGGCCAATAAAAGTTTCTTTTTAGGTACATTTATAAGGGCAAAATAACGACTTTTTAGCACTCTGCTGAACTCTCACCAATGGGTTCTTGCGTGAAATTCGTCCATGTAGTCCAGCCTTAACCAATCGACAAACGACAGTTCGTTTGGGTATTTATGAATCGTATTAATCAATTTTTTCGCGTTGAATGTTTGCAGCAGTCTTGCGAGGATCCAATTTTGCCTTGTGCACAATCTGGCGATCCTTGTACCCAGAAGTTTTACGAGGTCCCTTTTTTGCGAGGAACATTTTTTGTTGTTACATACTTATCGAAATGATCAAGTGCATTGAATACCATCTTTTTGAAACAATTTAGCTATGTTGCCATCGCCTGATATCTCATGGCCGTCTGACTTACGCATGGCTTGTGTGTAACTTTTAGCCACAACCCATGATTAAGGATATGCTAATAACCAAATTTGATTAAAAAGTGTTCTTAGAAGCAATGAAAATATCACAATATCGTTTTTGGAATCTTTTATCAAGTTTTTCTTTTATTATTTGCAATTTAAGTTTTTGTTTTCAATTAGTTGACTCAGTCAAATCTGAGGTTTGAGTAGAAAATCTCTCATAAATCTTTTATATGCTATGAATTTGAATTCAATTATGTTCTTTTTTTTAAGCTTCTATGTCCCACACTTATATTATGTATAAATTTTTTGGTACACATAGAAAAATAAATGAGATAATCTACCAATAATACAACATATGATTTAGTTTCCAATTAGTTGTCAACAGCTGTATGTAACCGGCCAATCTAGTTTTTCCTAAGCCAATCTAGTTAATTTGAATGTCTAAGAGTATGCAATTTAATTTTAATACAAAATCACTGTTATCGACTGAACTGCGGCCGAATGACATATTGGAGGATGCAAAATCCTGAGCTGCGGTCGAAGGCAGCCATCTTACCCTCACCCTGACCACTTGCCAAGTTGTCACCAGCCACAGTGCTTTTGCATTAAAATTCCATTGCATATCTTTAGGTTTAACGGTAACTAGCTTGGCCTAAAACTAGTTTGGCCGGTAACATATATAAGAGAAAACAAAATTTCTGTCAAACGAAAGCAGAGATCTGGTATGCGAAGCGAGCAGGGTGTGGAGCATCTTAGTATATCTATGTACTATATATAATATATTATAAATTCCTTTGAGTTCTGACTAAATGATGTCCTCTCAAAAAATTGCTGTCGGTAAATTTTTGAATGCATACATTTTGTGATCATTTCTTCTAAAGAGATAATTATGCTGAAGTTGCCCACGTTTTTCTTTTATTGCCATATTAACAGTTTTTCTTAAATTTATAAAACATTTTAAAATTTTATTTTTCAATTATAGAGTCATATTTGAAACATTTTATTTTCAATTTTTTTTTATGATCGAGTATATTTCTAAAAATCATAAAACTATTAGAAAAATGATATAAAATTTTAATGGTCTTATAAAACTCTCAGCCACTTAGAAATATGGATTTTAATTGTTTTTAAAGCCAAACTAAACCTCTAATTAAACATAAAGTCAGTGAACTCTAAAATTTATTTTTAGAAAACAAGCAGATGTTTTCTTTACAAAACAGAGATGAAAAAGAAGCGCATGACGATTTTCCAATAAGCGTGGAATATTAATATTCTTCTACACTCTGTTCTGCTTACTTTCTTTGACAAAAGAAGAGAGAAGATATAAGAATTATGAAAACAAAATCTAATAAATTGTGGCGTATTTCCGGAAATGCGAACGCGACGCATGCGCACTTAAGTGGCAGCTTAAAATAAAGTAGTGATAGAGAAATCCTTGAAAGAATCGAGATATTTATGTTTGAATTGTTTCCTTTAGAAGCCGACGATTCCATTGCGATGTGGAAAAAATCATTTCTTACACAGAACGAAAAGATTTTGCGCAATAACTCAGATTGAAGCTGCCGTACTAAGTAGCGGCCGCATTTCAATAAATTTCATTGGCAACATATGCCTCTTGTTGCTTCACTTTTTCTTGGTATTCTTTGTGGTCTTTTACATACATTTTAACGTCTTCATCCATGCACATATGGCGCGAAAATTATAAATAGATGCAATTGCTCCGCCTCTGCAACAGTAGTTGTTGTAGTAGCAATGGAAGCTCCATGTTGCTACGTCAATGTTTTTGTCCTCCACAATAGCGCTTAACTGCTGTTTGACTTGGAAAAATTGAGCACTTAAGATTTTTCTACATTTTAATCTGAGGTAAAGTTTTAGAATTGTGAAAAATTTAATGAACTGTAATCAACGTGTATAAAATAGAATGAACCTTGAACAATAATTATATTCAAATAATGACATTGACATTTCAAAATAAAATTTCAAATGATAGAGCTCGAAGAGGCCTAAGTATAATATTAAGGGTTGCATTGTTGAATTCTGACCCCAACATGGGCTGCTACCCGTCTTTAGGGCCAATTTTTCTTAAATGGGTGGCAATACATGTGTGGAACAGGATTCGACAAGGCAACCCTATAAATTATATTTAAGCTCTTCGAACTCTATCGTTTGGCACACATATCAAGCTGTTATCTTCATTAGTAAAAATTGAGCCAGAAAACCGGTAGCAACCCATGTTTTGGGCAGGATTCAAGAATGCAACCCTTCACTTTATATTTAGGCCCTTTCGAGTTCTATCATTTGACATATATTTTTAGGTATTATATTATAAAGTTTCAATTAAAACAACAAAATTTTCTAAGGGACAGACCTTAGCAAGGCAACTCTGGTTCGTTAGTTTTACCAAAATGGCTCAATTTCTATCCCGTACATCCCTTCCTGTAATCTTATACACTCGACTTTCCTACAGCGGGCTCTTGGGCTATATAGAAAATGTAATAAATTTTTACGTGCAAGAAGTTGAGGACATCCAATCTATTTTTATTCTACACAAAAATCTACTTAATTGAGCTAATTTTTAATTGAAATTATAATCGTGGGCAAAGATTGATATTTATGTAAATTTCTAAGTCGGGAAGTTCAATTGATTGAACTAATTACTATACATTTGCCACATTTTTTACATAATCTACGTTGCTATTACTTTTACCGAATTGTTCACATTCAAAATTGCTAATCCGCACATGTGTCGTAAACTAAACACAACACTGACGCTGGTCTTTTCTTCTTCTGCAGCTTCTTAGTTTCTCCCCATAGCATAGCCAAGCACCGTTATGCGTCTGTTGCTTAATTCGTACTTCGCTGGAGTCCCTAAAGAATGCGCAGTGCGCATGGTTGCTGCCTCCATCGTTCTATGACACCGTGTACTAGGAATAGCAGCGGAATTCTGGGTCTCATTGACTGACGTTTGCATCAATTAAAACGACACGTAACGCAATGCAAACGAGCAAGAAAGGCAGACACCAACTAAGACCCAAGGCTAAAAAGTTGGGGTTGTTGCTGCGGCACGCGTGCGCACACATGCTGCCAACATATCACACAAAACGGCAGCAGCCAGCAGTAGCAACATGGAGCAGCAAGCGTCTTTAAATTTTGATTTTCTTCTTATTTTCTTTTCATAGCAGCTGAAAAGGGGGGAGAGGGAAATGGTTTGTGGTGGAAAACTATTTTTGGAAATTTTCTTGAGGTGCTGCTGCTGCTGCTGATTTATTCGCTGTTGTTGCTGCTGCTATTGGTTGTTGCTGTTTCTGCAACGGTTGACATTCGGAAGCAATTATTTTTAAAACGCATTCCTGTAGCCCCCCAATGATGCTATGCTGTTGCATATTTGTTGCTGTTGTTGTTTTAATTTTACGTTTACTCGCTGTGGTTGTTGTGGATGTTGTTTTAATGTCACTCGGGGATTTGAAATTTGAACTTGAAAACTAATTTAATGTGATTTTAAATTGAAAGCAACACTTCGCATTTCCCCCACTTTGAGTGTCTCAATGTTACAGTCATTTGAGAATCACTAAATAACAAAATTACACAGGTACAGTTGTGCACAAAAGGGTTTTATACGAGTACATGATAAATATTTTTTCACTTATTTGTTTAATGTCTAAGTATTGAAATGACTGCAATCGCGATATTCTCTCTAATTTTTCAGTAGTTGTCGACTACTTCAAGTTTATCAGCTCGCATATATGGCAAAAGTTCTGCTTAACATTACTTTATGGAAATTTAAATCATTTTCTTCAAAAATACCGTATTAGTTTTTAGAAACCATTTGCAAAGTTTCGAAGATTTCAAAATTAATCCAATGCGCCTAAAAGAAACAGCTTCATTTCTGGAATCGAAATTAAAAAACTTTATTCCCAGGCATTATCTTTCAACTTTTGAAAGTGGGTAAACCGGTTTCAAGTCGGGAATCGAAGTTTAAAATTTAAACAAATTTTACTCTATGCAATTTAGAATCGAGTTTTGCAATTCCGTGGCAGAAAAAATTGATTCAGTTTCAATTCCATTCATGGAAAATATCAAGAACTGATTTATTTTTGATATTATTCCAACAAATTGGTAAATGATATTGATAAGCTCTTTTTTTAAATAACAGATTCGGTGCAAAGTGTCGAAATTTATATTGAATACCACCAGAGATGGTACCGGATATTAAGTAGCCCGATTTCGAAGCATTTTTTTGGAATAAAAAAAAACAACAATGTAATAATTGACATTTGGACATCGCTTGAGTCGGCTCAAGTTCCCCACGAGACTTTTCTGGGCGCATATTCGATCTTTCCACATTCATGGGCGGAAGCTTATTTTGTCGAAAAAACTGGAATCCCTGACGGTATCCGGGCTACCTTTGGAAATGTTTTTAATTCATTTTGGTATGGTTTCAGAAAAATTTGCAATTTATATCGTTATTTCAATTTCGTAACGAATAAAATTCTTTATTTTAAATCTCTGGGTTGATATCATAAATTATTTTATTCTTAATTTCAATTTTTTAATAAAATCGAAAATGGGTTCTGGTCGATTTTGATTTCTAGTTCCTTATAAGGATATTTAAATTTGTCAATTTCGAATATTGAATCCTGGAATCAACACATGAATCAAACCATTCTGCCTTGGAATTGAAAAGTCGTTTCTGATAATTTACGTGTCAGATCGATTGCTTTAGGTGATTTTATGGACGCATCTTTATTAGAACTATGTTTATTTATGTTCTTTCGTTGAAATTATCTCCTTAAAGTAAATTTAAGGAAAAAAAAAAAACATTTTCATCGGCTTGTCGCGTGTTTTCAATGCCAATGAAAGTTATTTCTTTGAATCATTCTATTCCAATGCTCGGAACATTCTCTATTACTCCATATCCCACTTCAATCTATTAAACTACCATAGATTCCTCTGATAAGTGTAAAGTACATTTTGCTTACACTTGCGCCATTTTTTCCTCGAATGTGGAAAAATGTTCGCCTAAATTAAATGAACAATGAAACTGCGAATCTCGAATCCGGAAACAGCTGAATAGATAATTTATTTATAACGCCATAGATCTTCCCAAGTATATCTAATCCGCTTTTGAACAACCTCAATAAGGGTTGTAATATGTAAAATCGTTTATTAAACTAAAACTGTAAGCAAAGGGGTCGAAAAAAATTGCAAGACACAAAAACCCGCGTAAGGACTTTAAAAAAATTGTGTTGCTTAGAAATATATAAAATGTAAAAAAAATGTTTTCATATTTACATAGCTATCCTAATGTCACTGTTAACACTGTAACTCAACAGAATTTATTTAACATCGCTGCCGCATAGCTGTAATGAAAATACGAAATGTTATCATGCTATAAAAATGTTATGCTTAGTTTATACACAAACCGAATACTGTTCGTTGCGACATCTATAACTGAAAGTTCTAACTAAATTGTAACTTTGCTTTTTTTCACTTTCAGATTGTTTATGGCGCTGATGGTCAACCGGTTCGTACCGAATCACGACGTGGACGTGGAAAAGCGCGTAATGCCACCGGAAACGGAACTAGAAATGGCACCACACCAACAATGGTAAGTACAAATACATTTTCTGTTTATCATACTGTAACTTAAGAGAATTTTCGTTGTCATCACAGCCACAGTAACATTCGCTGTAATGAGCAACTTTAAAGTATACTAAAATGTTAGTGGTGTACTGACAATGGAAAAACTGCTTAGCAAAGACACAAATCTCACTTTTTTTTGTTGAGACATCTATACATGAACGCACTAACTAAACCGAAATTTAGAATTTAGTTAGCCGTTGGTAACTTTTTTCGTTACGGAAATCTTCTCGTTTTTTTGTCGTTTATTACTTTTAATTGTTAAACAGTGTTACCATATTAGCAGTTTTAACTGCATATTCAAGTTTTTTAGGCACTACCGCCTGCATATTTTGCAAATCGCAGTTTTTTTATAAAATTATGACCGAAAAAAATAAGATCAAAACCAAATCCATTTCAAACCATGCATTCTGTTGACACGAATTATTCATATAACCACACGTTAGCACTGACCACGTTCCCAATTTCTTCTAAAATTGCCTTTGAAGACTTAAATGTGTCTATTTTCTATATGAAGATCAACTCTTGGAGTAGTTTTTGGTGGTCTACCACGAGATTTTTTTACTGTTTATTTTTAAATACATTTCTCACAAAATTATGAGATCTATTTAGCAACCTGCCAATGCATTGAAGAGATTTTCTTCCTTTTTTTTCATGTTTAAAGTCAGTCTCGATTCCTCAGCAGAGCAATGTGGCTTACGACCCATCTCAACTAAAATGATTGCTGTCAATTCACTGCATTTTAAGGTTTAATTAAAGAAAACTTAACGTTCTTCTAAGAAATCTCAAAAAAGAATTAAAAAAATAAAATTTCAAACGAAAATTTGAATCAACGTGCAGGTGTACCTATGTATTATTTTGAGCAGTCAAATTTTTAAACTATGCACAGTGAGTAGAAACGCTCAAAATTTAAGGAAATAACATGATTTGTTTTACTGAAGATCGTGCTGCCAAATTGTGTACTTCACGTTACCACTATGATTTTTCCTCTGAATTCCCAAAATTTTTTTTTTGTAATAGAAACTAAACTAAAAACTCAAAGGTATTATTTTGAGCAGGTGTGTATGTCAAAAATTACATAGTACATAACTACCAAAATCCATTTTCATAAAAAAAAAAAAATGTATTTTGCATAAATTCAACCGAGACGGCAACCCTCAACCGTAAAAAAATGCAGCACTTGTCAGTCATTTAATTCAAGTGTTTGTGTTTAAGCGTCGTTTCCTCCGTTCGTGTGAAATAAACTTCAATTGTTAATTTAATTTAATATATTTCGAATAAAAACAATCGCGAGTGCAAAGTTGCAATTTTTATACATCGAGTTGATCGAAAATGTTCAATCTTTGGTAAGTTTTAAGCAATATTTTCACTATATAAGAAAAAAAAGCCTATAAAAAAAGCCGACGAATGACATGAATCGGTTTTTTATTTTCTGATGCATATTTTGTGCCCTTTGGGATATTTAGTAAATAAAATTCCTTCTGCAATCTTTTTTTTTGGCGTATGTTATTTATGTACAGGAAGTTTTTTGGCGAATAATTCTTTAACTTAAATTAAAATTATTCACATAGTGAAGCGCAATGTAATTTTTAAAATTCATAATTTTCAAAAAACAAAAATCATACGGTTAATGATAATAATCGTCGAATATTGAAATAAAAATTTAACTATAGGTACTTAAATAATTACTAAACGAAAAATAAGAAAGAATGACTCTTAATTTATGGAAAAGTCATGTAAAGGACATCTAGCTAGCCTTACAAAAGGCATTCCATATTAATAACAACGCTAATGTGGTCCATTCACCGTACTATCTATCGTACTATCATACGTCATTTGCAGATTTGAACCAGTGACGTCATTTTCGGTTGGGGAAAGTGGGGTACCTTTGACACTTAATTTTCAAAGGTCTATATTTCCTTAAACGAATAATGGATTTTAAAAATTGTTGCTGAATTACTATTATTGAATAAATAAATAAATCCGTATCGAAAATTACACCAGGGATCGCGAAAACAGAAAAATTCGTGCTATTCCGAAGGGAGTTGAAGAAGAAGTGTCAAAGTTCATAACGTTTTTTTAAGTAATGCTTTTTGCATTTAAACTTTTTGGCGCCTTAGTCGTTTTCATACTGAAATCTGCAAAGTCAAATGTGCCCCAGTGTCAAAGGTACCCCACTTTCCCCTACTATTTGCACTTTTTTCAGTACATTTGAGTCGTGAAAAATCGTCGTCAGTAAATTCGACAAGTTTTTAGTACATTCGGAACATCTGGTGCATTTTCAGTGCATTTGGCTCATTTTCAGTACACTATCGGTACATTTTCTGTACATTTGAACAAATTACAATTTTTGTATATTTTTTTTTTAGTAAATTTAGCTGGAATAAGCATGAAAACCTGATCTTTTTTTTTGGTCAAAAAGTTAAAATTTTAATTTTTGGAATTTTGGGTAACTTTTTTATGTTTACGACGAAAAAGTTCATTCGGCATCTAAAAAGTACATTTGAAGTCTCAATTCAGTACACAAAACCCAAATGCTATTAACTGCTTTCAATACTTTAGAAGTTTCGAGAAAGTCTTTATTTATAAGTACATACTACACTGAAGAAAAGTTTTCATGCACTATAAAGCTCAGAGGCTATTTGCACTCAAAATTAAATACAAAGTTAGTTCTTAAAAGATCTGTACATAAAAGTTATTATTTGGCCACAGGAGCTGAATTGCTCACCTACTGTAGTTTGCTAATTTTTTTAAAAAATTTTATGAAATCTGGTAACTCAACCAATCAATAAAGTACAAAAAATTCATCTATTATTTTTATGAACAAAAAACAGAAACACGTTTCTTACGTAAATCTCAAAAATATTCTTTGCTACGTGGTAGAGTAGAAACAAAAAAAAAAAGCCAACCAGACAAATATCAAAACAAACAATTAAAATACATGAATCCTCAACAAAAGCAGTTTGGACACAAAAAAAGAAAATTGTTAACACTTGTTGTTTTTCTTTTCAACATTGTAACATGATAAATATTGCAGAGAACATAAAACATCATAGAAGCCTAACAAGGATTTATCACAACAAATAAAAGTCAATACCAAAAAGTAAAAAAGTTGAAAATGCCTTCGTCTTGTTCTTAAACATCTGTCGGACAATCAATTTACAATAGTGGCATTTCATTGTTGGTAATATGAGAGATAACAAAAGTTTTTGCTTCTGCACAATTTGATACAGTTAACCTACATATGATTGTGAGATCGTTATGTAACTTTTTGTCAGTGCGAGGTTGGTTTATTTCATCCCCACCCACCCTTTAAATATGTCCCTGGCAATCCTAAAATGTTTGCCATTTATAAATATAAATTGAATATATCAAGTGCAACAATTATTGTGGATAAAGAATGAGGTCCTTAGGCAACTTAGGTGATTGTCGGTATGTCGGTCTCAGTTCGGTTATTTGTTAAAAATTATTGAAGTGTTGCAATTAATTCAGTTTTATTCTTTATTACCCTAATTGGCAGCTGCAATTTGATTGTGGTTTCTATTTTAGAATTAAGAATAGGTATTATTTTTTTTTTTTGAGGTTTTAAAGTAATTAAGTTTCTGCTTGGCAAAGGAAAATACATCAAAATGTAATATTCCATGATTGTCTCAACTAAGTTCATGCCATTTTTCTAGCATGTAATATACATCTATCCCATTTTCTTTTATAAAATGTCACTTCATTTCTCAAATGCTTCCGCTCGTGAGTTTATACATCCGTAAATTTTGTTGCATCACTCAAATGTTGCAGCATTTGAAAAACTTTCCGCCAGCTATTTATCCAACAAAAAAAACTCTGCATGCGTATATGTCTTTTGTGCTGCATGAGCGTTTCTTTCAATTGCTGAGTTTAACCCACATTTAGCATTTTACTTGACTCACGTTGATGCTACCGTATGTTGGTGGCACCTTTTTTCAATTCTGCATTGCAACGCGGCGCTTTTTGTTAGCTAAGTACATACAAACACATGAGATGTAGCTTCGCACTTTTCTTTTCAAATAAACTTGACTTTGACTCTGAATTTTCCACCAATGCCAAAACGAACAACATCAGTGAGCATGAATACTTTGTGTCTGTTACTCATTTCCAGCTTCAGTTGCCGCCTGGATTATGTTCACGCGCAAAAAATGAATTTAGTTGCGTTACGTTACGCATAAGGTAGTGGCAACTTGTTTGGGCAAGAAATGCACTTGTCTTAATTTTATATGATTAAATTCTTTGAATAAGAGATGAAGTATATTTCTTTTTCAAAATTTAAAAATTTCCAAGCCCATAGAAAAATAAATTCGAGATCTTCTTCAATGCTTAAAATTAGAATCAATTGATTTCGAATTGCTAAGATGATTACTACTTAAATTTCAATTTTGATTAATTTAAAGGAATAAGAAGTTAACATTTGTTTTGCAATGGATTTTGAAATACTGATTCCATATTCTAACATTCTAACTGCCTGAAATGAAAATCTTTCATCTAATTTTAATTCCTTAAATGCTACCATTTTATAACTCATTACTTTGCAATGAAATTGGAAGAGTCAATTCCAAATTTTAGATCAGTAGAAACTGAACTGAAAAGTTAATCAGCTCAGCTACTATCTAATCATATAATAAGCTTAGTGACCCTTTTCAAATTCCAAATTTGCGATAAAAAACAGTAGAGATACATACATACAAATCCAGTTCCGTGAAGGCATTTGAACTTTTCGGGAATTCACTTTTTGGAGATCGAGCGTACTTAAAGAAAGGGAACTTAGCATAATATGAAATTATTTTGCAATATAAGTTAATAAATGTATTATCTTTGGCCTCGCCAAAAATTAAATTCCCTACAACCAGCGCCGTGTCTAGGATCCCCGGACCCCTAGGCTGAACATTTGGTGCAGGCCCTACCGTGAGAATTTTTTGGGTAAATGGTACAAATAAATGTTTTTGAACCCAACAAAAACTATTCTCTCAGTATAGCATTTTGATGTTTTCACTTATGTACGTAATAAGTGCCACGCTCTCACGTTGTTATTTGACAATTTTTTTCAGAGCTAAGTTTTTTCTAATATTTTTGAGAAATTTGATACACTATATCAAACATCTCTCTCAATGTAGCGTCTTAAACGTCTGACTTGTATGGGCAGTAGGTGGGTCCGTGAACCGATTTCGCAATCAAATTCAATTAGCTTGTATGGTTTTCCCCTTATCGTAATTTCCACAGACATACATGGCTATATCGACTCAGGTGGTGACACTTATCATGAACATATATACTTTTCTATACCTGACACGCCCCCTTATATGCGTTACAAACGGATTGACAAATTCAACTATGTAGGCAGGGCCGGGTTAAGGCTATGTGCCGCCCGCACGCCAATAAAATTTTGTCGCCCCCATATTTAAAAAAAATTATAAGATAAAAAACCAGATCTGTTTTGATTTCGAAAAAAAAAAATACTCCTTTTCAAAATTTGCCGCCCTCGTTTTGAAAATTTGCCAACCTTGTTTTCAAAATTTGCCGCCCTTTTCAAAATTTGCCGCCCTCGACTTCAAAATTTGCCGCCCCCATTTCCTTGCCGCCCATACGCCATGGCGTCGGTTGCGTATGCGGTAACACGGCCCTGCATGTAGGGCAGTGGTGGGCATGGGAATCTAACACAAGGGATAAACAACAACATCAAAGAAAATTTTAAAAATTTTTGCTGTCATTTCCAAATTCGCCAACAGTACAAAAAAAACCAAATTGCACTACAAGCAAAAATAATTGATACATTCGTCAAGACACAATGCGGCGCCGTCGCTTATGCCTTTGTGTTTTTTTGTTGTTTTCATTTGAATTCAAGTAAACGCTATGCTTCGATAGCGTTGAAATTCTGCGAATTTTTTTTCGCTTGCTTGTGCGTCGAATAACGGTGCGGGCAATGAGGGCGGATAGGGGCACTACGTGCCCACCACTAATGTAGGGTATTAAAATTTCTGGTTCAAAAATAGGCAAGGAATCTCTATAGAAATAAAATGAAGCTCACTGGAGCAAAATAGGCGGTGATTATAGAGGTATGCGTGTATACGGAGTGGTCCGGCTCTGAGCAGTCATCTCTAGGGTTTAATTGCGTGGTGAGTTAAAAATTGTATGGGAGGAGGGGGCGCATCTATCTTGAACCCACTCTGAGTTACAGGGTGTTTAGTAAAGTTTATTTAGATTAGTAGGTATAGAATAGCTTAGTTTCATTAGATTATTAGCTCACATAATTTTTGGTAGTATCATTATTGCTAGTCGTATTTTCAGTTCACAAAATAAGTCACACTACCCTATGTACTCTGTTCTAGTTGTCTGCAGCTAGTCTGCAACACTTCATCATCGTCATCATAATCATTAGCAGCTACAACAATAATAATGAGCAACCACTTGTATAACACATCAACGGCAACACCAAGAGCAAAGCAATGCCGCGCAACGCATGATGAAACTTCACTCCATAACAAGTGGAAACTGTGCGTCTGCCAAGCAGCGGCGTTTGAGCTCATTTAGTGGAGACGTAAAATCAAAAAAAAAACTTATTCGCGTGCGTACGTAATTTTGTTTTTCTTTCACTTTGACGTCACTTTGTAACGCATCAAGTCACTTAAGCGCCGGTAGTTAGTGTTGCAGTTTAGCTGAAACATAAAATAAAAGTTAGAAGTTATTTGTTGCTTTTTAAATGCCTTATGAGAAGTCGTATTTGAGTGGATTTTGTTGAGCAGCAAATTCTGTCTATTTGGGTTTTGACAGACAATTTCCTCAACATAAACTAGGTGGAAAATATATAGTTGCGAAAATTAGAGTTAATCTCACATGGAATACATGAGAGTCGATTTCATAATTTTTTCGCTACCTCATAATCGTTGTGTATTTATAAAAAGGTCGAACACCCAAAAAAGACATTTTTTGCAATATTTTCCAATAGAAAAATGCAATGATTCCGTTCTTAATTGATCGGATGGTTTATGTACTGTCACTATGTTGCTAAACTTTACCAATGTAGCAAATGTAAAATACATATGTATCTGCTCGCTTATGGTCACATCAACTTCATCAGCTAAATTCAATAAATCTCACCATTATTGGTTAATGTCTCAAAAAAGTTTAACTCAAAAGCCTGAAGGATTGATACAATTTAACAAATTTTTGATTGCATTATCACAGCAAAAACGTACTGAGAGTGTGGTATGCGGCACATGGTCTGGTGAACTAATTGAACGTGATGGATATGACACTAAATGCAATTACATGCGAACGATATGACCAGCTATTAACAACAAGAGAATGACAGCACTGCTACTGTCCAGCACGGTAGCCATTCGCAATGTTGCTTGGTAGCAATGAAAATAACAGCGGGTGTAATAAATGAAGGTGGCGGTATATTAAATAACCGCGGGCAAAAAATGTGTTCGCAACTCGAATGCAGTTGAAACAAAAGCAGCATAAAGCTGTGTGTATAAAGTGCTGCTAAATAGAAGAAAAAAACCAAAAAACAAAACTGTTGCAAGTATGACACTCTGATTCAATTGTCTATCCATTCAACTGATGAACTGTTAAAATTACCACTCAAATTTGATAAAGTGATAAATATGGCAGTGATAATATGAGATACTTGAGGTTTGTGTAAAAAGTATCGATACTTTTTAAAACTAACACATAACACTTATATAAACGTGCTAAAGCCGATAGTCTTAGATGCTTAGAATATTTGTTGTTAATTTATGTTATTATAAAAAAATAATAAGAAAATGAACGTGCTTTGAAAGCTGAAAACTAAGTTTGATTGACAATTTTGAAAGATAGAAATTTATCTCGTTAGTTTGTTTTAGAAAATTTGCCAACAAATATGGTCTGCCTCGAATTCTTTGCTTCTTTTGCTGATCTGCCTGCGGAAACAAAAATGTAAAAAAGTCTGCCTTCACATACTATGTATATTAACATATCGCATTTATGTTTTACCCAATTGGATAAATCTTCGCATATTTCTTGTAGGTCTTAAGAATACGTTCAATAAAGTATGTCAACTTTTATAAGTATTTCGCATTGATTTGATTAAAAGAATGTTACGTATATCCTAAAAAATTAAATGCAGACGTGCGTAAGATTGTGTATGGTTATTTTATAATTTCACATCAACACTAAACATAAAATTTTACTATCTGCGAGTGTTTGTACATATTTGTTTTTGAAACACGCATTTTATGTAGGCAGACGCTAACCTTTAGTTTTTTGAAGAAAGGCAGACGTGTAGAACTTAATAGATTTCTTTAATATTCTTTGTAAAGTTACAAAATATTTTTAATATTCCATTTAATAGCTACTTGAAAGTGGCAGACGAATTTTTATTTCTTACTCTAAAAGTTTTGAAAGCATTTGTACATATTTGTTTGTAAAACACGCATTTTATGAAGGCAGACGCTAACCTTTGTTTTTTGAAGAAAGGCAGACGTTTATAACTTAAACATTTTTTTTAATATTCAGCTGGCTTTGTAAGGTTATAAAATATTTTCAATTTACCATATAATTAGCTACTAAAAGGTGGCAGACGAATTTTTATTTCTTACTCTAAAAGTTTTGAAAGCATTTAATCTTAATCTGCCATCAAGAATTTTTCAGATTTCCTAGTAAAACCGTCTGGTAACTTTTATTAGAATTTCTGAAAAATATTTTTTTACTAAAGCGTAGTCGAACGTAAATTATCGATGTATAACGACTCTAAATTTTATCTCTAAAAACAACAAATTCCAACGTTTTTATATCACTGATAGTGAAAGTACGTTAACTTGCTAGGATTACGATGGTATGCCAATAACTACCACTAGTCAACAGTCAGACTTTTTAAGCGTTGAAAAGGAAACAATTTATTGATGACACCCGAAGCAAACAATCAAACCAACGGGAGCCACAAAAGCCAATGAATATAGGCGCAAACATACTCCACATATATTGCAATTGATAGCCGATGCAATAGTGGTCGTTTTATTCGCGTTGCACAGACTTTCGACAAGGACTACATACAAATGTGCCAGCCACTAAGTCAATGAATGCATTGGGCGCCATGATATACTCTGCAATGCACCACTGGTAACATAGTAGTGTGGCCTTCAACGTTAGTGGCGAATTTTTGTTGCCACATTTCATATACACAAGTAGTAAGAGTTAACGGCAACAAGTTGGCTCTTATGAGACTTTGAAACAGTTTTTATTTCTTTGTTTTGGCCAAAACTTTTTTTTTCGGATAGTGTGTCTGTTCCACATCCCAGTGATATTTGAGCAAAAAAAAAAAAAAAACTTTGAATCTGCATTGTTTAACGCCATGTGAACTGAAATCGCACGTTGCATGCCAGACACCAGTGCTATCATGAATATAACGAACAACAACGATGCAGTTGATGTTGCCCCAAAATGTGTTTCTATGTCAGTAGCTATAAAATCGAGTATTGTGGCACATCGCGTAGTGTTAGTCCAAAGTCAAATGAAATGCACTACATGAATGCAGTGCAACCTGGTTAAGAGTGTGCGCTAGTTACTGTCTGCCTACAGCAAAAAATAATCCAACAGTGGTGGCAACAGCAGCAAGCGTTAAGCGCAAAAAGTTACACATATGAGTGGCGGCAAAAAAAAAAAGATGTTGATGTCCCAGTTGTTGCCACTAGTTAACCAAACGTGCTGCGTTTTAGTTCCACATGCTACAGGCAGGAAGATAATCGCTGGAATGCTGTGAACAAATCAATTTCATGATGTCGATTGCATTGAAGTGTAGACTAGAGCTGGGTAGTGTTGATATTCAATTTCAATTCACAGAAGTTTGAATTTTGACTCCATTTTTTCAATTCCAACCCATTTCCTCTAAATTTTTAGGGTGGCACCGTGTTTGACTCATTTTCGGAAATTTTTTTTGTAATTAATGGGCAAAAGTCGAAAATAAATTTTGGACATCATGTAGAATGGCTCCGGACCCTGCAAAGGACAGTTTTCGACCATTTTGGTCCTTTTAATGTTTCGGAGTCACTCTAAGTGTCAATCAAAAGCCATTTTCGACCTTTCATAATCGATTGAAGCAAAAAAAAAGTTTTAGGGTGGATCAAAATACAATTTTTTTTTGTTCCAATCGATAGATAAAGCTTGAAAATGGCTATTTTCGACATTTCCCTATCGATTGAAACAAAAAAAATTTTATTTTAATCCACCCTACTGTACTATATGTATGTATATATATGTACATACATATAGATGGAGCTAAAGAAGTATATACTTCAGTTGTGTGGTCTAAAGCACACTCGTTTTTTTTATAATACCAAATAGTTTCTAGTCAGAAATTATTGTTATTGTTACCTGCGAAAATGAGCCACAAATAAGTGATAAAATTCAAGCTGCGTAGTTTCAAGTTATCGACGGTATAGCTTTCTTCAAGTTTTGAAAATTAGAGTTCACGTTATCGGTAGAGCACCCACTATGACGAAATTTTTTAAGCTTCAATATTCCGGCATTAAATTCCTCTAATTGTTAGTAGTAAATACGAAAAATTAAATTTGCCTGAATAAATTGTTTAGACGTTTAAATAGAATGTGTTAAAGTTTCGCTTGGAGATGATATACAAATCGTAGTCAAATTTTTTAGAGTGAAATGACCCAATTCACACTTCTGACTGAGAAACTGCAAACGCAACCCATGCACTTCACATCAAGCACAATCATTCTACGAATACGAGGTGTTGATTCAAATGTGTGAGATTCTGATATGCACAAATGGCTTTGCGAAACCAAGAAGACAACAATAACGACTGCATTAACACGTCTGTCGAAAGCTCGTAAACTTAAAACCGCGTTGCCAACAGACGACTGACTGCATGCAAAGAAGGAAAAGCAACCAGCAGCGAGATTGAAAAGACCCATACGTTAGGTGTACTATAAGACCAAGTCAAGTGCAAGACCAAGACCAATGCGACGATGACACAATCTTCACGGCGGAAAAGCAATTGCAGTTTCCAGTTCACGTTGATATCGTCGTTGGGACGAACGTCCTTGATGTTGCAAAACAGCGGCATTGAAAACGACTTCAATTCCCATGCCATTGTTTGCTTTGGCAACTTATTTTTTCACAGTTACAGCTTGGGTTATGCCATGCAACTTCCATTTGCTACAAATTTCGACCCCGATTTCTTTCTTCCGCCTGCAATACAGTAGTCCATTTAGCGCTCTGACGCTTAACGACGACAATGTAGCTTGGCACGCTTCAAAAGTTTACTTCTCATTCTTTTTATTGTTCGGAATCCCTTTCTTGTATTGCTGCTGCTGCTGCTTGACACAATTATTGTTATTGGTCGATTGCAAGAGTGGTTGCTGCAATCGTGAATGCCGTCACAGCACTTGGAATCACTGTTTCACACTTTCAAATGCCAGGGGACCACGAATAAACGTTCGAGACACAGGAACGTGCAATCGAAGTCAATGAGCAACAGTTGTTAATGTTGTTGTTGCTTACGACGGCAATGATGATGTTGTTGACGAGAACGAACGGCAGTCAAAAGACCCTCCACGCGACCACATTACGCTATGATGACGACAACGTGCTGCGACGTGAATGCAGTGTGTGTGTCAGCTTGTGCTTAAGAGCAACAGAGCACAGCACGAGCTGGAGTTTAAGGCAATCGCCGCCACCAATTGAATGAACAAGTCATAGCACAGCAGAAGATTCCGCAGCAGTTGAAGTTAAAGTACCACAGCAATGTATACCGGTAAACCGGCAATTGAGTGCGGAAATAAAATGCGCTCACCCAGCTTCTTTCTGTCCGTCCATTCATCCGTACGTTTGACTGAGACTCGACTCTTTTTTTTGGCATGCTTACTTGGTCGTTGTTCAGAATTCTTCCGGCATGCCTTTGGGTACATCATCTTGATACAGTTGTTGCCTTTGCTGTGGCGGCGGCTGCTGCTGCTGCTGCTGGTATTGCTGTCGTACGTTTTCGACCGCCGTCGATTCGATTTAAGTACTCCCTTCCACACATACGTTGAATGTAAAAGAATTTCCAAGCATCAGTGATAGGGAAAGTTTTTCTGCTTAGCTCTGCATTTACACTGCTGCTCGTTAGTTGGCATCATATGGCGCGCAACGCGTTTGTTAGCGAGTTAGGAGGGATTGGATTTCTTTCTTACTTACTGGCTGTCTGGCTGTGCGACTTTCCTTGGTTCTGACTGTTGTGTGTGTGTGTGTGCAAATCCAAAAACTTCACAGCAGTTGCCGCCGCTGTTGTTTTCTTTTTTCATTCATGAAATGAAGGTCGTAAACGTTTTGTATCACCAGTCACTTTACTTGTTTGGTCTGGTCGTCTCGTACAAGTGAGTTTGTATTGTCTGGGACACGGTCTGTGAAAATGCGGTTACTTTACCATATATGGCAGACTGGCAGAAGCGAGGGAACTATATCGAACGGAACTTTTAACACCAATGCCATCAAAAGATGCCCTTGAATGTGGCCGTTTTCAATTTTTTTTTTGTTTTTTTTTTTTGTGTCAGCGAGACGGTGAAAGTCAGTCAGTTGTCTGGCAAAGAAGAGCATTTAATAGTGAAGTTATATTATTGTGGCCACATAAATGCTGAACAGGTTGAAGGTAGACATTGCGGCAGACAGAAATGAATGCTTTTAGTGTTTTACGGATAGAATGTAACACGTGGTATTTGTGTGAGTTTGATTGGATAAATACAAACATTTATTGTTCTTAATGGAAATCAAACAAATTATTTTAGTAGAGCTATTGAAACTCTTTAATGTAAGATAATCACCCCTATCATGAATATCCGGAGGAAAACTATTCTCTCGGATTTTCTTTGTTTCTCGAGAGGAGTATTTTGCGATCATAAATAATTGAGGAATGGAAAACTTCATATCTAGTCAGTGCTGCCAAAATATTTCCAATTACTTCCATTCAGTCCAAAATCACAGTTACATTTTTCATATTTGACATTAGCTTTTCAGTAATTTTGCATATTTGACATTAGCTTGTCTGTCAGCTAAACAATTTTATAAATAAAAATGAAGTGCATTTATCTACATATATTACAAAAAAAAAAAAAATCACCTAAAATAGAGTATAGTATAGCTTGATAATTTGCCATCTACTCCTTTTCATGAAGTCTTTTACTGTATCCGAATTGGATTCCATGTACTAGACCAATATCAGTAATTGTTCTATGTTTGTGTTGCTAGATCTTGTAAATATGTTAAAAAAAAATCTTTTTATCAAATAAAATTACAAAATATTGCTAACATTGACTCTTTCCTCATTAAATTCCTCGCCAAAAAATTAGGGAACAAAATTTGCGTGAAACGTCAAAAAATGTTCCCCAAAAAAGTATTGCCGATAAGCTCATTTTCCAGGGAATTTGTTCCCATTCCCCAAAAATCTTCCACGATCGCAAGACAGGGGATTGGAGAAAAAATCTGAAGGAACGTTTGTTCATGATAGGAGTGAATATCAATTAAATATTTCTGGGATTTCAATATCAATCGTTTACTGTCAATGATTGAATTGGGAATCCGTTTTATTATACGACGATAGTATAATGACTATTGTTCATCGAGAAGAATCGTAAAATAAAAACCGACTTATACTATGAAATGCTTAGTTATTTGATTAGATATTTATAAAAAATTTAAATAAAATAAATCGTTCAACTTTGGAGAATTTTGAACATTTTTAAAGGTTGTGCTTGTATAATTGCTCATTCTACTAGTTTTTTCCATTCATTAGTAAAATCTTATATCAAAATCTCAAGGATTTATATTATGCTATCCATGAAAAAAGGAAAATGCAAAATCTGTACAAGAACAGCACCTTCTACCAAGAGCATTATATGTCAATTAATGTTGACTTGCTAAAGATAACCATCCAGACAAACACTAAATGGCGCTAAGCACGCGTTTGCTACAGATTACACGTATGTACAAAAGATTCCAAAACTAAAACGTCAACACAGACGACAAGGACAACAGTCACCATTTGTCAAAATACCATTGTAACACCACCAGTAAAGCATCTACAAAACCGGCCGGCAGTATGACAAAAAAAGGTGATAAATATGTAAAGACGTACGACAGCCATACTGTCTGTAGAGCCAACAAGCAATTCGTGCGGCACTCATTGATGCGCGCTTGATTAGAGCGCCGATTAAAGTCTACGGGTTGGTCTTGATCTTAGCTTATACGTCATGGTCTTTGCCTGTCTGTGCTGTTTTATGTAGGCGAAATTCGCAGACAATCGCGTAGTACTCTACTGGTTTTTTTGCAATGTGTTTTCTTTTCAAGCGTTTCAATGTGCGTTTATACGTTAACTGGCAAATGCTCTCCGCTTGCGCGTATGAATTTTACACAAAACTCAGTCAGCCAGTCAATTGATATCACATGCATCGCCAAGTATCGCGCGACAACAGTAAATCGATCATTTATCTTTGTTTTCTCGACAAATCATTAAAATCAATGAATTGGTTCGAACGCATAATTAATGGAAAACTGGAGTAGCGCCATAAAAAGGCATTTGCGTTTAGTTGACTCTTGGTAAAATTATCGAATTTGACTGTTTGTTGTCTCTTTGTATGTTCAACTAAATGACTGCTGTTTGGTGTGATATTGGATACCTACCAGTCTGTCTGCCAACAAACGAGCTGACAAATTAACAGCGGCGGCAACAACACCACCATGGGCATGAGTAACAAGGAGGTTCATTTGTCGACAGCAAAGTTGTGGTATTCGAAAACCACCTCGTTCAAGTGGAGTCGTTCATACGTTTATATGTATTTTGTTTGAGTTTTTTTCTTTGTCCGGTGTTTCTTTTTGGTGTCCCAAAGCGTTGAAATGGAGAGACTTTTGACGCAGCACGTGATCGCTTTAATACGGCTACCGTCAATGATTTCCAGCTATCACTGTGTCTGGCTATGACGTTGTGCTATGACTGCCAGTTGAGACTTTTGTCCTAGTGAGAAAAAATCTGAGCTGAACACTTTCAGTGTTGTCTTGGATTTGATTCTTCATCAATTGTTAATTGATTTTCCGTGCTTTTTTTTCTGTTGGAAAGTTTAACCCGATAGGTGACTATATATGAAAACTGGAAATAAAAGAAAACAACATGAATACGTTATAAAATTGCAATTCCAGTAAAGAGAGCGAAAGGCTCTGTTAAAGAAAGTATTGTTTCGTCCATATAAGACACTTATGCTCTTGCTTGGCTTTTCAAAAGCCTTCAACAAAAATGTCGCCAACAGCAATTTAGCTCTAAATTCCACTAAAATAGGGCGATTCGAACCACTAATCATAGATTTTGCCTTTGGTGCGTTTCCCGGCCGCTGAATCTCTGGCTTTAGAAATATTCTACGGCTCGATAGATCACTTGATTCAATCATTACATACTTCTTGGACCAATGAGTCTGTAAAAACAAGACACAATACTTGGGTGATCAAGAGAAGAACATCCGACTAAAAGTGCAGAATCTATCGCCTCAGATTTTGAAAAAAATATAAATCCAACGTATCATTGGAAATGAACATTTTTACGCACATCAATTAATCTGTTTGGTATATTAGATTAGATTAGATTAATTAGTTCAGGTAGCCGAACTTGCACAATCTGCGGTCATTCTCGTTTGGGTGAAAAGGTATGAAGCTGTAGGGAAAACAAGAAATTCAACGAGCTTTCCAGGCAAGGCTCAGTGGATCAACAACACTTGAAGACATCTTGAACTGAACAAGAACAATGTGGCCCCTTTGCGATCTATTGTTCAAAAAAAAAAAAAAAATTGTGAACAATGCAAAATATTGAAACTCTCCAAATAAGAAAGCAAAAAAGATCGTTAAAAGTCTCATACGCACTTTACCGGCACTAGCAAGAAATTTTGAGTCATAATCAAAGGCCTTCCAAAAATATAAGTCAATTTCAATCATTGTGATTATCTAATAGTAAGTAGCTTTAAAGTCAATTTTGGAACTCTATTTCCTCTGTTTTATATCCGCAGTAGCACTGTTTACGTCATTCCAAAATAAAGTAAAGTTTCTTAAACATTTTTCCTCGAAAACTTTGGACAACTTTCTCACTGACATTCAACAAAAGAAGGCTCGTCACTGTGTGATAGCCGCTATGTGTTAAGTTTGTGCTGCAAGTAGCAACGACAAAACCCTGCCCGCTACTGTAACGACTACGACGACTACAAATTGTCGATTGTCGACTGTCAAATGACGTGCAAATGACGTTTGTATTGAGACAACACAACTGACACTCGGCACGGCATGCCAAGACTTGCCTGCCTGGCTTCTCTGCTCTGCACTGTTCAGCTCGTTAACCAATGAATGCGGTGTTGCCTGGCATTGAATGTCGGTCACGTTATGGGAACAAAACGTTGACGATGACTAACGCAGCAGCAGCAACCGTAAGCGCCTTACTGCCTGCTATGCTACACTCTGCAACTGTTGCTCGTTGTGAACGGAGTACATTCGTTTACTTGTGACTGTTTGTGGTCGCATGGGGCCCGGTGTATTCAACTGTCTATTTATATCTCACTGGTGTCCGCCTGTCTTGCTGCTGCCTGTTCATCCGCATGTTCAATAGGCCGTTTGTGTGGTCGTTCAGTCAGTCGGCCTTTGTTTGTTCGTTTATTTGAGCTGTCATCCATTCGAATGATTATTGGCCCCGGGGGCGATTATAACAGATTGACTTTATTGTCTCGCACTCTCTGTGTATTTCACATGTTCTCATCTCTTTGTTATATGGAGACGCCCCTTCTCCCTGCTAGCGATTACCCAGTTCATTGACAGTGACCAAAAAAACTCCAGTGTGGGCTATTTATTTGTTGCTGGCCGTTGTTGTCTGCCTGCTGGAAACCTGAGCGTGTTGGTAGGTCGGTCATTTGTACACTTGTTGTTGATTCATTGAATAAAAATGAAATTCATTGAGTAATCATCGTCTGCTGGGAACCTGAGCCACCGTCATCGTTATAGTCATCAGCTTCGGTCGGTAGCAACACTTTGTAGTACGACACAACTTAGGCTGGAAGCAAGTCAACTCATTGCTATGGCAGCTTAACATGACTGCCAACTGTTGCCATTTGGTTGCTAACCTTGAAATGAATGAATGTTTCTGCCTTCTTTGTGCTCGTATTGTCGCTTTTGATTTTTTCTGTCGGTCTTCTTTCTTTCTTTCTCTAGGTCAAGGTTAATCAAAGCTTTAAAAAAAATCCAGCATGTGAATAAATAGGGCTGGATAAATATAGAAGAATAAAAACTGCTACAAACTGCTGCGTAAGGCTTCTCTTGACACAATGCTGGTACTTGCTTCCGCATGTCTAAATTTCATTTGCAAGTTTTTGTCCTTGACATTGACTGTGTTGATGATGATCCTTGGAAACCAACCAAGCAACAAACCAACTGAGCATTTGATATTTCTTTTGGCAAACTTCAAGCGTTGGTGTTATAAATTTTTGCCGTCTGCTTAGTTGGTATTATGATGCAACCCTTTTGATAGTGTTGCCATTCAACACAAATGGTGTTACCCATAGTTGGGGAGATTCCGGTGAAATAAATATCTGTAGTCATGTTTTTTGATTCAAAGGCCTATTTGCATATTCATAGTAATTTTTTTTTTTTGCCAGCCACAGTCTAAAGCTGTAATTTTATTTGACTCTACATACATGAAATTGATCATATTTATCACAGAAGCAGACGTAAAAATGATTACTAATGCTTAGAGGCAGACATGTTTTTTTTATACAGCTGCATCTTGTAAGTGTGTATTGCAAATTAAAAGCTTTTAAAATAGTTTACCTTTACAAAAAAGTGACCAGTTTGCGTCAATCAACTTTTTTTTTTAATCCTGCCACATCATTAGTTCATCAGTTACTTTTTTTTTGAAATTATTGGTTCATATTTTCAGAAATTCTTAAGCAATGTTATTCAGTGACAGACGTGAACATATAACCATTTTTGTACTTTTATGTACTCTTTTTAAAAAATATGTTTGGTGTTTCGAAAAGTCTGCTTTCTTAAAATTACGATGTGAACGTCTGCCATAGTTAGTTCTTCTTTGGAAAGTTGAATAAAAACTTTTCTGAGAAGTCTTCTTCTAAGAAATATTTGATAAAACAGCTGTCTTTATATAACTGAAAAAAAAGAAGGAATTCCAAGATGTTTTTTTTTCTTTCTAGAAAAATGGCAGATGTTTTTTTAAATATAGGACAAACTCAAATACGTCTGCCAGTTGCATTTTCAGCAGCAGACATTGATGAAGTCAGTATTAAAAGTCTATTTTAAATAACGATATTTTTCTAACCATTATAATTCAAACTCAAACACTTCTGCCTCTTAAAATTTCAGTGGCAGACGTTGAAAGAGTCAGTGTTAAAAGTTTTTTTTTAAATTTCTGCTGCTTTAAATTGCAAAATATTAACATTAAGAAATCGTATGAGATCACTGCAAATTTTAAAAGAATTTTAATGATTAAAAAAAGATTTTCAATAGCAAATATGGAAATTTTATTCACTAAACAAAATAAATGGCAACACTGCAGTTATTTTTTATCTTCTTTTGCGGCTTTCACCAAAAAAAATAAAAGCTGACCCTTTTTTTTCACAATTTTTACCCTTCTTTTGGTTTGTGATTTTTTTCATAATCAGTTTACTTTTTATAAAAATGGCAGCAGCAGGAAAAGTTTGTTGCTGCTTTCACAGTTATCCTTTGGTATCGTTTTATTTTTTTGTCTCGCCCAGCGGTTTGTCATGATTTCTAATGCTCTACGCATTCGTGAAGTTTTTATTCCCAACTGCTACAGCCAAGGGGTGGCCAATTGGGCGTCACAAGTTACGCACTATAGAACAGAGGAAAAAAAGGATGTTGATGTCTTCATTGACAACAACGCATTTCTTAGATTTGAATGATAACCTGCAGCTCTTCCTTTTGACTTTTTTGTTTGCTTTTTTTGCCTTTTTTTTTAGGTTTTTGTTGGTTTGATTTGCCCGTCTAGTCCTGTGCTAGACACTTTTTTCTTATATTTTATGCTTTCTTTATCATTTTTTATTTGTTATTGCTTGCTGTTTTGATATTGCTGCAGAGAGAGTTGCAAAAAAAGGATATTATTATCCTGCTGTTGGCATTTTGTGTCGTCAACCTTTGTTAATAAGTTGTATAAAAAGTAGTAGCAAAAATGAAACCAGTTGGTTTTTTTTATTCACATTTTTTTCCTATTTGTCCTTTTTACCTCTTTTTTTATTTGCATTTTTGCCATGACATTGACCTTTTTTTTAACATTGCGTTACTACTTACTGTTATCCTGAAGTCATGCCGCTTTGTCTGTTGCTTTTGTGACAAAAATCGTCTACTAACTGTCTCTGTGTTGTGTTTTCTTTTGAGTTTCTTAAGGATTTCCGTGGGTTTTATATATTTTTCTCTTTATTTTGATTATTTTTTTTTCTTAAAAAATGCCCTTTTTAAAGTGTAATGACCTTTCACACTTTGGATGTTTGCGCAAAATATAAACAGCAAAAGCAACAGGCTTTAAACTTTGATGACCTTCGTAAATAAATATGGCTCATAATTTTTGTTGTGTTTATCAAATGGTTATTTTCGTATGTGGCAAGCAGTTTTAAAATTAAGTTGAGATTTCTCGTCCAATGCAACTGACTAATGCAGTAGGCAGAAACGTTGCTAAAATCGCTCGACTGTATTGAGATAAGGAATTCCTCGGAGGAATTTTGGTATGTTCAGTGGTTGCACAAGATATTATGTTAGCAATACGGTACATGCTGATTTTTGAAGATTATTGATATATCAACCAATTCTTCCATGACAACCTTGCCAAAAATAAAGAAAAAACCATTTACATCGTTAAGTATCCCTGCGTCACTAAAGTGAAGCTGAGTTGATCAAAAGCAATCAAAAATGACTTTATGTCGCATTATTATACCCTACACCGAGGGTATATTCACTTTATCACTCCGTTTGTAACACATAGAAAGGGGCGTGGCAGGTATGGAAAAGTACATATATTCTTGATCAGCTTCACCATCTGAGTCAATTGAGCGATGTCCGTATGTCTGTCTGTCTGTCTGTCTGTCTGTCTGTCTGTCTGTCTGTCTGTCTGTCTGTCTGTCTGTCCGTCCGTCCGTCTGTTGAAATCAGGTTTACGAGATAACTAAGAAAGCTTATTGAATAAAACTTTCACACACAGGTCATACCTTTTTGCAGGCATCTTGCTATTGCAAATGGGCGAAATCGGTTTACGGAAACGCCTACCGCCCATACTCTATGTATATTTACCCATGCCCATTTTGAAAAAAATTGCAGCGATTTTGTTGAAACTTGGTGATTTGGTGCACATGTAAACCAAATTTTGATTAGGCTGAGTTTTAAGTTTCCAATCGATTGGATCGTACAGGGGTGTGGCACAGCCCTAAATTTTATCATTTATACAACCATATCTGGTAAGCCGTTCAAGATATTGCGATGAAATTTGGTGAACGGATATATACCAAATATATCTTGAATTGTGGTAAAAGTGTGCGGAATCAAAAACAGTGGGCGTGGCACTTTTCAACTGTTAAAAATTTTGATTCCGTATATCTCAAAATTCGCACAAACGATTTCCATAAAAATTTTGGAGATGATGCCGCTGAAAGCAGTCATCAATAAAAGCTCAGCTACTGGACCGAAAAAGCTCGTTGAAGGGCGTGGCACAGCCCACAATATTTATAAACGTTATATTTAAAGATCTAACAACGTAATCGTTGATATACTTGCTATAAGGTTTCTTACTACAAAAATTTGGTCCAATAGTACCTGTGGACGTGGCACCTCCCGTATAAGCAAAAAACGTTTATTGTTATACATAGATAGTGTGCTATGAGAGTAATCTTCATAAAATTTGGTGTGTAGATGTCAGTTACTATAAGCTTTAAAAATAAACGAACTTTGACGGGATTGCATCAGTGGGCGTGGCACCTCCCATATTAACATAAGTTTGTATGCACTATTTTAAGTGAACTAGTGCATGAAATTTAATGTAAGTGGTTCAGTTGCTATAGAGTATATCTGAATAAAAAGTGGCTGAAATAGCACCAGTGGGCGTGGTACCTCCCATACAAATAAAATACGGTAAGTGGCATATTTATCAAAATGTCTGAGCAATCATAAATTTGGCGTAAGAGGTTTGCTTATGGAAAGTTATTTCTGCATCAAAACCGGCCTGGATTATACCAGTGGGTGTGTCACCGCCCTAAATTTTAAATTTGACTGCGGCATATATCTCAAACTGTACAAGCTATTGTGCTAAAATTTAATGTGAGGATTTCGATCACGAATATAATTTATTGAACCAAAAGTGGGCGGAATTGGAGAAGTGGGCGTGGTATATTTAAAATTTTTCATTTTTATTCGATTTTTTTCAAAATTTTCCATATTCTTTTGACTTTTTCAACCCATTAACTTTTTCCTTTTTCTTCATAAGTTTCTTTATTTTTTCGACTTTTTCATCAATTTTAAATTGTTTCAAATTTTTTCAACTTTTTCAACATTTTTCAACCTCTGTCAACCTTTCTAACATTTCACATTTTTTTTAACTTATTCAACCTCTTCAACGTCTTTTTAACATTTATTTAAAAGGCCTTTCAGTGCAGTGTAGGGTATGTGAGTTACGGCCTGGCCAAAGATAACACCTTAACTTGTTTTTTCTTTCATTTTGACTGAATGTGGGAGTCTCAATTAGTATGGAAAGAAAGGTCAACCTGAAATTCAGGAAGAGGAGAAAAAGTATTTATTTATGAAGATGATATGATAAAAGGCAAATTGCCACCACTAGCAAATTTAATACCTTATTTAATACTTAAACAAATTTAATGCCTTATAAGAAAGCTTATGATGTTGCTGATAAGTAGAGCTCATCTAAGAAAGCAGCTTATTCAGATATAAAGGCTTTAGAAAATTCTACATTTATAAGAAAAATTTTCTAGGTACACGAAAACTCAAAAATCTAGCTTAACCATAAAAAATCTAAATCGTGCTCTGCGTACAAAATTATGGATTAGTTTATTTTTCTTCACTTGTATAAAACTTTATTTTTTGTATAAGACTTCCATTTTTATAAAATTTTTGGATAAAATTTAATTCAACAATTTCTTGGAAGACTCTCCATTTAAGCAGTATTTCATATTATGAATGAGTCAAAATATATGACGAGTAGTCAATAATTTTTGGGTAGTTTCTCTACTTTTGTATTTTAGATCAATGGTTATTTCCCAGACTATTCTTATACGAATCTTAGCTTTAATTTTTTTACTGGCATGAAGGCAATTCAAATACTTTTACTTTGACTTTATTTTTTATGTGCGATTATTTCTTTTTATTTTTTAAAATTATAACTTGATGATACTTTGAACTCCACCCATTACTTTTCCCCAAAATTTTACAACATAAGAATAACTCAATATTTTTAGCGACAAAAACCTTTTTTATCTATCATACATATATCGAGCTCTTCAATACTTTCAAGCCATCGAGCTTTCAACATTTTTCGGCGTTTTCAATATTTTTCGACTTTCTAGCTTTATTCTATTTTTGCGACGTCATTATGCATTGTTCGTCTTTTCAACCATTTTTGCAAGTGTCAACACTAATTTCAACATATTTTGACATTTTCAACAACATTCGACTTTTTCAAAACATTTTGGATTATTCACCACGTTTTAACGCCTTCAAAATTCTTCAAATTTTCAACATTTTTCGATGTATTTTGACTTTTTCGACTCATTTAACATTTTCCGGAGTTTTCAGCATTTGGTGCTGGCATTTTTGGGTTATTCGTTTTATTTTTAAGTATTGAACTATTTATAATAATAACCTTTTTTTCTAAGCTTTGGTGCCCATAGCAAAAAGTATATTCGATCTCCTAAAAGTAAATTCCAAGTCTCAACTCAGAACATTTCCACAAAACCCAAATACCGTCAGTGTTTCAGCTGCTTCAATATTTTAATGAATTTTCAAGTTTCTGTCTATATATTGACTGTTTTAACATTACTCGAGACTTATCAATATTTTTTAAGTATTTTATAACTTCATTGATTTTTTAACTTTTCGACTTTTTCAATACTATCCTATTTTTTCAATATCATTCGACTTATACAATATTTTTCATCTTTTTTTCAATACTTTTCCTCTTATTCAACATTTTTTGACCTCTTTAAGATTTTCCATTTCGACATAACGAAACGTTGTGAAGTTCACACATCACGCCGACAGTGCTTGAAACCACCTGCTTTTTATATATTTTACAAGTATTCTGAAAATGACACAAAATTCTCGTGATTTTTTTAGTTTATTTCCTAAGTCGTATATAAGTAGTTTTGCACATAAAAGGGAATCTTTGTGCATTGATGAAAAGAATACAAACTCTTCACTCAGAAATATTTTACTTATTTTTATTTTAAAATCATACTTCACAAATAAATTTGAAAACTATGGAGAACTCAGAAATATGAATGAACCAAATCAAATTTATTCTAGTTTTTAACATTTTATTCAACTATATTTTTGTCCATGTTTTTCCATTATTCATATCATTTTTTCTTTTTACATTTTCAGGTAAGTTCTTCTCAATTAAAAGCTTTTTTAAGAACATTTTTTGGTAAGTAAGTACATACTCTCAAATTCAGTTTGCACTCTGGCATTAAAAGCAAACAAATAATTTTAAAGAACTGATCAAAATTTCTGCATTCTCGAATAAACAAAGCTATTAATGTTAATCATACGCCCCGATGCACATAAGAATTTTAAATGAATTGAAAATAAGTCGCACTTAATAATGAAACTTTTTTTTCTAATTTAAATTTTTAATGAACGTAAATTGCGAAAATTGCTCAAAAGAATAAAAAAGGAACACATGTCAATTTGTTGTTGTAGTTGTTGTTAGCTTCGAGTGTAAGGAAATTACTTTCATAAATTGTTTCTCGCTCGATTATTTTGTTTACTTTTTTTTCGTCGATAGTTGGTACGTATAGTGGCAGTGTTGCCACATTTATATTTAATATATACAATATATATATATAGAAAAACTTCAATATATATACTACACGAAATGTATATAGAATATTAAAATATATATAAGATTTTCTTTTATACACACACAACGAGCAAAAACAACATAAATGATGATGACGACCAACACCCAACCACCCTAAACGAAACGAAGTAATTGCAATTTCAGCGTTGGCATTTTGTATATGTGTATGTGTATTAATGTACGTATGTATGTATATCAGTATGTGTGTACCCTATACATACAGTTTAGAGTATGTCTGTGTATAAGTATATTTATTTTTGGCATGAATTAAAAGCACACAAGGGGGATGTTTTATTTTCATTTTGGGCTCCGCTCTTTTTTTTTAATTTTTATGTTTGAGTTACTTACGCTGCCACTCTATGTACTCCCCTAAGCGACCTGGAGTTCAATGTCTTGCAAGGTACCGCACTACACTGTAACACAACCCTCACATGATGTTCAACTAATGGAATTTCATCAATCTCATGCTCATACCCTGAGCAGTACCTGCAATCACCCCCAAAAAAACTGGAAGAAATAACAGCGGCAGGGGCTGGCGTAAAGCAATTAAAAATAATTTTCTTCAAAAACGTGGATAAAAGCCTTGCAGTTTTTAAAAATTCATGATTAAATAAAAAGGAAAAATTTTAATGAAAAGTAAACAAGCTCTTACCACTAAAATATTCTTGTGCAGTAAAAAGGAATGAATGCAGAGAAGAAAGAATTGCGCGAAAAAAGTGAATGAAAAAGTCAATTAAATTATACGCCATATTGATTTTTATTTTGTTTCACTGCAAAAAAAAAACAACTTAAATTCAAAATCGCGTACACCATGACGTATGCACAACTTAAGTTTCTTCCGTTTTAGGGCATTTCGCCAATTCTCTTGTATGTATTAAATTTTACTTTTCAAAAATTGCTTTCAATTCATTACCCCGACACCGCTCTTCACTTGGGTATTGTCGTCGTCTTCTTTAACCTTCATATTAGTTTGTAAAGTGAAATTGCAAAAACTTTGCTACAATTTTGCTCTTAAAATTATGCTACAATATGAACCTAATGATGACAGGCGCCGCGCTGCACCACACTTGTATGCACGTTGCCTCGTGAAAATCGTTGTCTCCCAGCAAATTTTGAAAACAGCCTTACTTAGGTTGTGTTACTCATTCAAAGCACCCACAATACAGTGGGATAAAATGTATTAAATATGTGGAAATTGTGTTTAAATTCTTTGCATGTTTTATAACGACAGCATGATTCTAAAGATTTTAAGTTTGAAAAATTATTATTTGATAAATCAATGTTTAAACTTTTTTGTAATTGCAAACCTTTTTATAAGGTATTACTCATACGACATGGTTAACAATATGAGTTTAATTTAAAATTTTGCCTGTTTTAATAAAACAACTCATTTTGCTTTAAACTATTTAGTCTTCGATGAATGTGGCAAGTTAAAAGAGTTAAGGATTGTAATAGACATTAAGACAACGTCTCCAAAGTGAGTCAAATTATGAAAAAAAACGACACTCCATTTTGTCCCATTGTGTCACAGCCAACTTCTGTTTTGCTTGTCTCTCTGGTATTCTATTTTTTCTGTCTGCCTATCTTCGCTGCTTCTTTCAACCCTTAACAAAAGCTTAATTTTCTTTACACCGTGGTACACCGAGCGCCGTCTCGCAACGTGCTGCGCGCCAGCATAATCATATGGCATACGAATTTTCAAAAACGAACTCACAAACGAAAGGACAAAACAACTTCACGAACGTGCTCGTGCAAAATTATTTTTTGAATTTTCTACACTGGCGAAAATGCTATGCTTTGTAGTGGTGATGGTTTTACTGCTTCATACGTATGTGTGTGTGTGTATTCCTGTGTGCTCACAAACACGGGGTACTGTCATACAACTACAATGCCGTGGTATTCCCTCAGCATTTGCTGCAATTTGTGCTGCTACTTGCGCTTTGTCATTTTCGTGCTGGCGTCTTCTTGCCGTTTTGTTGCTAACTAACTAAGAGAGCATGTGCTAGTATGCGTTTGTATTAGTATGTGTGTATCGGACGGAAACGGAAACCACCCAAAAACCAGCAGCTCTGCATTGAATGCGGTCTCAGTACAGTGATCTCTACGAATCTTAACATTATTCCTCAAAAATGTATCTTAATATATTAGTAAAAAACGCGTCGAATCACTCCGAAATTCAGCGCAATAAATCGAAATGTGTGAGGTCTCAACATTTTTGTTAGATCATAGTCTTTCGAATGCCGTATGGTACCTTTTGAAAATCAAGATTGCGTCTCCAATATGTCGTTCCTAACGGAAAATGTCACATAAAATTTTTGTAAAATATTGAAAAAAAATAAATATTTTTTATGGTTGAATCTTGAATGACTTGAAAACAGCTTTGGTCAAAATTTCACCTTTTAAAATCTTTTTCTCCTAAGCTTTCAATTTGCAATAAAAATCACACTAAGAAAAGTACTTACAATTGGTGAAAGAATTTAGAAAAATAATTTTTTTTTTTATTACGATATTTGTTTTCCGTGACGTCACACATTTTTTTCGCGTGGAATAATTTTCATAAAAGTAAGTTTTTGAAATTGGTCAAAAAACAAGAAAAACTTTTTTTTTTATTTCATAGTGAAGTTTTTTTTTTAAAAAAAAAAAAAGAATTATGACGTCAGAAATAAAAAGTTAAATAAAACAAATATTTTTCAGAATAGATTGACGAATTTTAAGAACTTTTTACTTTGTACGATTTTTACTAAAAATTTATAGCTTTGGGGTAAAAAAAATGATTAAAGGTGGCATAAAAATTAGAACAAAAAATGAAAGTTAAGATTTTCCTACCATTTCTGCCGAATCACTGTGCAGTGGTTATGTTTTCACCACGAGACATCAACGACGACGACGCTACAAATAGAGCTGCATACGAATAATAAGGCAAAATTCTACACACCTTCTCACAAAAATTGCATACATACACATATACATACATATACGTACGTCGTGTACAGCACGGTGTCTACGCGTATTGCATTATTGACAAAATTTTAACCCCAGCTAGCAGCAGCAGCGTGCCGGCTAAAATTTTCAGACTGCTCTTAAGTTCACAGCGAGCGAGTGCCAAGAACGGCAACTAAAATGTTTACACTGAGCAAAACTTAAATAGTAAATATTTTATTGCGAAATCTATAGAAGTTTCTTTTTAATAGACGCCATATATTTTTTACTATGTACACAATTGCGTACGATTGTTCCTTTTTTGAACGCTATTTCTACAGTGAAGGTACTGACACTTTAAAAAAAAGTACTACACTCGAAAAAAAGAAGTTATAATCGATGTTAAGAACTTAACACAGCAAAAATTTCGAGAGTAATTCAGTGCTTTACCTTATGGTTTTTCAGATTTTTTTAATTATTCGCATTTGGGTACGGAAAAACCCTTCAAGAGGGAATGATTTCGAAACTCTCAATATCACTTATAATTCCTGCACTCTTTCATTTCCATTAATTGGCTGGTTCGTTTTTATTTTTTTTTTATTATTTTTTGATTTTATTTTAACTCTGTTATCCTTGTATAAAATTTAGAATGCACTTGCACATACCCACACACATACATATGCATTCAAGCGCAAGTACACACATTTGTAGTTTGCTATATAATTCTTACTTAGTTACTCATATATTTTGCAGACACAAAAACGTCGAAATTAAATTTAATAATTGATTTTTAGCTGTACGGGCAGGCAATAGGTTTGCCTTTTATTTCATAATTTATAAGTAATATTCTATATGCATTTGTACCTATAAATAAGTGTGTGCAGTAGTAATATGAGCTTATTGTTTGTTAAAGTATGTGTAAATTGTTGACTTTTATTAAAAATTCCTGTATAATTACTTTACGCTTAAGTACACCAACTCTACTTGGTCGGTCAAAAATTGAACAAAATTGAAAAATTCCCTACAGGACATTTTTATTCTGAAGAGAGTTAGAGTTATTATTGGTACATAATAACAAATAATAGTAGTAATAAAAATACAAGCTATACGGGGCAAATATCATAAGGTTATCGAAATTTTGAAAGCTTCCCCGTAGTTCATCACTGAAATTTGTGAAAAATAACGAATACCTGAAGACTGACTAATAGGAAAATTAATGAAAGCTCTAAAAAAAAGAAAACGAGACTTATCGTTTTGTCATTATAGTATTGTTGATTCCGTTCAAGGTCTTGACGAAAATGTCCAAAGTCAGCCAAAAAAACTAGAACCAATTATCCGAAAATAACAAGCAGGTTTTCGCCCGTTCAGATAATGTATTACATAGCGGGAAACTTTCTGATCCTTTTGGGTTCATCTCAGCTTGCTCCAGGATTATTTGTTGTCACCAAACTCGTTTTTGATAGCATGCGACTTTCTTGACAGAGCTAGAGTCAACAAATTGTGACATTCAGTGAACTTTCTGCAAGCATTTGGAATACCTCGCTAATGCCGATAGCATATGCCTCCTTGCCAATAAGGAGTCCAACATGTAAGAAAATTTTATTGCATGAAGTAGGTCTAAAAACTAACGTTAAAAAACAAAAAATCATGTCTATTCGCCCAACTAGTATCAGTTATAGTTTGTTTTATGGTAGGCAAGTCCAGTAAAAAAGAAGTGAATAACCTTACCTACTTAACCCATTAACGCCGACGGGTGCGAAAACCCATAAAAAAACAGATATATATTTGAAAAGTCATAGAAAATGTTAGGTGGTTGTTATCGCTAGCTGTATTTAGTGGATAATACGTAGATGGACCTACAGATGTGTCCTGGACAGGTAAGTCATATGACGTCATCTAGTTAATGATAACTGCATCGTCAGGTGCTGGTCTTACGGCATGTGAAAAAATAACCATTTTAACATAGAAAACACTCAGAAAAAAAAATATTTACAGAATATGTAATTATGAGGATCGATAGCCCAAGGGCTACCTCAAATCAAATCAAATTTCTACATGTTACCGTTTTTGCACCGATACATGTTGTGCGTTTTCGCACCCATCGGCGTTAAAGAGTACATTTTTTACTAGGGAAAACTTTGCAGTTGCACGTGCATACGCTGTGCGTTTTTCGCGCATCAGACGGTTGTAATTGTTAGAGAGAGATTGGAGAGTTATAGCGACGTATTGGAGTGTGATTTCGAGAATGGAAGTTCTTTTAATTCGTGAGGAAATCGACCCGCAAAAACCAAAGACAGTTGTCGAACGTATTAATGTCCCAGACTACCATATATTCTGTGATGATGCTGGACCTACTAAAACTGATGGCGCCTTGGAAAGTATGAACGAGATTTGTGGTACCAGAAATGTATGTTGAGTACCCGGACGCCGACAATGATGACAATGTACTCTTATCAATTTGCTTTGAAGCAACGTTTTGGCACACTTGGCCCTAGTTAGACACAGTGCCACAAATTGATGGTCCGCAATTCGTTAGAACGACATTGATTGGCTTATTTATTTAATTGCAGCCTTTTACTGTGTTGTCCAACTATCTGCAAGTCGAACCAAAGCATCGCGTGTGACTTTATGAAACAAAGCAACGTTAGATAGTAATGGTAGAGGAGCCAGACATCATTCATCAATAAGGCGACGCGTTGATCTTTTCGACAATGCAATGAATAATTACTTGATTTCTCTTCGTGGTTAAAAATACTTAGTATTGGCCATTGATAACAAATGGTCTCAATACTGCCATGATCAATGCTTGGAAGCTGCATAGCGCGATCCATAGTTACCAGCGCAAAAACGCAATGGCTTACAGGGATACCTCCAAAAAATAATTCTGGCAGATGGACCAATTCGAATTCTGCAACATTGTGACTGAATCCTTGGTGCAAAGTGAGGTAGTGACACATCATCGTGGTCCCAAAACTCAAGACACACCCTCTCAAAAACGATTGCGACTGAATAACATTGGCCACAACAGTGAGAAAAAGATGAAATGCTTCCGGTGTCGCCACTGTGCTTTTCACAACATCTACTATTGTGCAAAGAGCAAATTGGCAGTGCATCCGAAATGCTTCTCTGCATACCATGCCGGGAACTAGATTTAATGTGGAACCTAGTGAATATTCATGACATTTTTTTCTATATTTTGTCGAAAATTTTGAATTAATATATTTCGAAACGCGTTTGTTATCTAATTTTTAAATAAATCTAATCTAAACTTTGACTTGATCCATTCATTTCTTTTATAATCCACACATTTCATAACCACTCTTTCCACTAGTAAAAATGTACTCACTGACGCCGACGGGTGCTGAGTAGGGATATGGGGCAAATTTTTTGTGCGCGGAATACGAGTGTCCCTAAGACATCCTCCTCGAAGTTTCAACCCTCCATATCCGCGTTAATGGGTTAAGTAACGTAATAACACTGGATAGTTGTGCTACACAATTTAAAAGTGTCTGCCATCAAAAATCTTTCCTGTGTTCTGAAAATTTGGTGACACATCCGATTTTCATTAAAATCAAGTGGTGCAAATGGAAATGGACTGCAACATGTTACGAAAATTATTGACTTGTACTCTCAGGGTAGTTGAAAACGCAGCCGTCCAGCGGCTCAAGTTTCATTAAAGCTTACAAATAGCCAATATCGAGTCATGTTCAAATAACTCTGTATTTTTTTAATTGGTGAAAAATTTACTTTCAGAATCTTTTTATCAGGGGAGCCAAAAATAGCTTGTAGCTTAATATTAAAAAAAGCTCAAAAATATTTTATTATAATTGATTAACTAAAATATATTTTATATAAAGAGGAAAACGAATATTTCAAATTTTAATGGTAACTGAGTTGTATGCAATTCATAGTTTGTTTTGCACTTAAGCGACGACGTTATATCTTTACATAAATTTGAGTTTCTGTGAAATTTACTTTAGCTTATTTGACAGCTTTGCTATAAATTTTTCAAAAAATGCCAAGAAAATTATAAATCTTCAAAAGAGGAACTATGCAAATAAACGACTACAGCATAAAGGCAAAATATCGATTTTTTTTTTTTGCTTCTTCATCTTCTTTTTAACTGCTTCATTTCTAATTTGCATGAAAGAACTATAAAATATAAATAATACTGAGCACAGGCACAAACACTTTTACAACAATACATACACAGATATTAGTGATAATTTTAAACGAGCAATTTTTAAAAAATCGAATTTCAAGCGCTTCTTGTGAAAAAATAAAAATAACGACAAGAAAAGGGAAATGAAAAAGAGAAAACCCTATAAAAATATAATAAAAAAAAGAGCAGCAAGAAAATTGCTATTGCAAAAATAAAAGCGCAGTTAGTTAGTACAACAATAGATAACGAAAGAGATAGCATAAAAACATACAACAACAAATGCAACAATATAGTAAAATTAGAATTTTATGCAAATTTTTATGAAACATTAAAAGCGAACAGCAGCAGCAGCATTACATAGAAGAAAAAAAGTAGTAGAAATAGTAGCAACGTATATTAAATAAGAAATGTTTATGGCTACAGCTGAATGTGCTCCGCCGTATATACAATTTTTAGTGGTAATAATCATAAAAATAATGGCCGCCAAAGGTAAAATATAGAATTAATAAAAAGTAACAAGAATAAATAGTAACTTACATTGTAGTGGCTGGTAGCAAGCTGGAGAATGAAAAAATATTAAAAGTTATTGCAAAATATCAAGGAATATTTCGCATTGCCTTGGGTTAATAAAATTTTATTAAAATTTTGAATTGATAAGGAACGCCCTCCAATGAAAATGAAAATGAAACTGAATACGAATTTTGAAAAGAGAATTGTAATAACTATGCGAGATCTTCTGAAGTTAGCCACTATTTGAAATTTAAAATGCTCTTTAAATTTTGAATTGCAAAGTATTGATTCGTCAGTTTTTCTTATAAAAACTTAGTTTCAAAATGTGATGTTCGAACTAAAAATAGAACTTTTTAATTTTTAAAATGCAATAATTATTTTTAAGAAGTCTAAAAAAAAGAAAACAATAATATAAATAACTTCTCAATGTCGTATGAAAATTTTTATACTACCACTTCAAGTATCATTCAATAGAGATTCGATTCTCGTAAAATAAAGTTTGTATATTGCATGGGATTATCCGATGGGTCTTTTAATATAAAAACTCGTACGATTATATGTACACAGTCCGACAATTTTCCACCTAAACTTTATATTTCCCGCCTGAACACGTAGTGCCATATGCCGAATTATCGCAAGACAGCCCAAAAATAGTTGGCAAAACAAATTGAAGAAACGTACGGAGATGAGTGCTTAAACCTAGCAGTAATATTCAACTGACATAAACGTTTTTTTCCAAGGTCGCGAGTCAGTTGAAGACAATGTTCGAAGACCGAAGCTACGACTCGTATCGCCGATGCAACCAAAAAAGTTAGTGATCACCTCGCTGAGGATGAGAATTCCGATGGCGATGGTTTCTAAGGTAGTACCCCAACTAATCAAGTAGTATTTGGCCAAAAATAAAGTCTGTGCAGGAGATGTGCAATGTCATATAAGAAGAGATGACCAAAAACTAAATCGGACTCCAAAGAAATAATTAGCTTCGCTGAAAACAACCCCAACTTTAAAAATTACAATATGATCTCGAAACAAAGTGCTACCTGGAAGTCACCCGGAAAAACCGAAAACCCAAAAACACGTCAAATACCATCAAAAAACAATCCAATGCTAATCGTCTTCTGCGATGGCAATGGTTGAAGCTCTATTGCCAGAATAAAATGATCCAGAAAGTTGGTGCTTGTTTTACGACAACGCATCTGCTCATAAGGCCATTTTGATGCGTCAATTTCTACTGAAAAATCATATCTCCATGCTTGAGTTTTAAAAAATTCTGAATTGTTTGGGTTTTATGAAGAAAGTCTTGGTGAAAAATTTCCGCACTGTGTATAGAAAAAATCGAAACCGAAAATGCTCTTTTCTAAGTATTTTTCGATGGTTTTCACAATTTTGCTGGTGAAAAAATATGTACTACTGGTGAACCAAAACCATTGGTAAACTTTTTCTGAGAAAGGTTCGATTCTTGATGAATAAATCAAAAGATAGTATCACCAAAATATATGCGTGGCACAAAGAAAATAGTAAAATGAATTTTTTTATTAAAAAAAATTGTTAATAACATAGTGCATTTTGTCAACAAAATTCCTACCATTTATTTTGATCTTAAAAAATCTGAACAGTAATTTTTTGAAAACACTGATTCATTGATTCCGTTTCCAAACAAATTTATTATTCATTTCAAGGATTGCTTATTATCTATGCTGGTTCTGATAGAAACCTATCCACGCTTGGTGTGAATGATTGGAGAAGGCGTGCGCAAAGCAGAGGCGCCTGGAGAGAGCTTTTGAGGTCGGCCGTAACCCGGTAACCCGGGTTGTTATGGCCACCCAAGTAACTAAGGTTCTGATAGAAACTCTTTATTTAAGAGGAATGTCTTGTGAGATATCTCCCAACCGACATATATTCCATAAAAAGTTTTATAATTTATAGTTGCATATAAAAATTTCTCGAAGTTTTAAAAAAAAGTTAACGCTCTTATTGTCAAATATAAAATGATTTTATGTTTCATGTTTATTTCCGAAAAATAAAAATTAACTTTTTTCTTTGCCTCGGCAACCATGACGTATGCGTACCATGTGATTAATAACAACTTTTTATAAAACTTAACTTCTAGTTATCTTACTTACTACTTTTTCAATTTATTATATGTTCAATATTCCATTTAATATAGCACTTGTCTTATGCCTAGGAGGTGCATTTGACCAAAATAAAACGTCTTCACCGAGAGTGATCCTTTACGATGGCATCTATTTTTTCTGAATTCTTGGATTTTCTTTTCCAGCGAACTTTTTCAAGTGCATTTGGGTCTGCCATGTACTCTACTGCCATCGTAAATCATGAGCATCCAGTTTCATTTTAAGTATATTTTGGCATTTGAGATGTGGTATTGGGCCACAAGGCTTTAAGTATGGATCTTGGATTTTTCCTGAAGAGTACTTGCAGTTTGTTCACAAGCTGGTCGGTAATCAGCTAGATCCTGTTATTGTTCGTTTAAGTTCCATCGGACACCTCTTTCGATCCTGTCAAATGCTTTATTTCATATGACGTCTTGAACAATAAGGAAAAGGATAAGTGGGATTAGTTCGCCTTAAAAATATAACACAAATATTTTATTTTTTCAGTGCGAGCTAAATTAATACATATCAAGATAAAATAGCTTTTGGAAATAGTTTTCGTCAACCTTAAAGTGCCACTGAAATACATCTTTCTCTAGCATACACACAATGATAATAATTAAGCAATGAAAGCAAATTTCCAACAACACAAATTGTAATCATGACTTGAAGGCAAAGAAAAAGTTAAAAATAAAAAGGAACAAATTTTGAAAAATTATTGAAAACCTAACCTAACTAAAACTTAAACTTAAAGGGAGTGACAGTGAGTCAGTCTTAAGCAAAAGAAAAAGCAGTTTAAATTGCAAAAAATCCTCATAAATTATAAAATAAAAAATGATAAATTGCAAAATGTTCGTAATTATGCAATTAAGGTTTTAAAAACGTTGTTGTTTCATTTTTTGCTGTTGTTGTTTTCGTTGTTTTTATTGCATGTAGGACTTGTTCTTCTTGTTGGTTATTTTTTTTTTGAATTTTTTTTTTATGTAGTGGGTATTATCATCGTCATCAGCAACATTATGTTGTGTATGAACAGTTCCATAAGAGATGTGCATTTTGTGCAAAAGTAATGTACTCTGAAATTTCAAATAAACGCGTGAAGTCATAATCAAAACGAACTTTTCTTAAAATATTTTTATACAAGAACATGTTGTGAATAATTGTTATCTTCAAAAATTAAGAGATTAAACTCACTCAAATAGATTTTAAGCTGTAAAAAAATCGATAAAAAACATAGTCTACCTACTCTTTGGTACGATAAGTCTGCAACCTTTTAAATATAATACTTTTTTGATTTATCATGTTCTTTCCGATTAAGTCAACAAAAACTCTTATAAAAATACCGAGCTCAGTCAAATATTATTGCTTAGGAACTTTTTAGATAAGATATAGCTAGATTAGTAGTTCTCCTCTAGAGTTTTACTCTAAACTGTTTTCGAGTAAATGAGCAAAAAGCATTTTTGAATTTTTTGAGCGGCCATCAATGTGAATTGACATCGTGCGTTTCTCTGAACTAAATATTCTCATTGTAATCATTATCAATATCAGGACCAGCATTTTTCATATACTCACTTCAGCGTAGCTCCCGGTCAATTTTTTTGGAAAAAGTATTATCTAAAACATACTTTTTTTATTCTTGATCGAAAAAAATAATTAAAAAATATCATAAAATTAAATAAAAATCTGTTATGACTGATGCAAGAAATGCTTATCAACTAGTAATATCTCTGCAATTATAATGCTTCTACTACTCAGAACAGCGCATATGAAATGTGCTATAAAATATTTGCTTGGTTGTCTGCACAACACAAATTGCAAGAAATTCTACAAAATCTGTTGGCGATTTTTTTTACAATTTTTTATTATTTTTTTTTTTTTTGTTTATTGCTTGGACTAAAAAAGAAAGATTGAAAAATGGCAGAAGAAAAAATATAAAAGGAAAAAATACGAAAATTAAACTTGATTGCAATTCTGTTTTCTTTTTTTTCCCAATTATTATTTTACGATGTATTTTCAGTGAAACGTCTGCAATTATAGGAACCTACATGAAAAAATTATAATAACATAAGTGTATTCTGTAAACATGGCTCATGAATCCTTTGACTCTTAATTTTTTCATAATTAATGGTATTGTTTTATTTTTGCATATATGGAATCAATGAATGCAATATTACTGGCAAAAGATTCTGCTATATCAACGACAAGATGTTCAGTACTGAATTGTAAAAAATGGCGTTTACGATATATATGAGTAAAAATTTAAAGTTATTATGTCCAGAGAGTTTTCCAACTGAATAAAATGTAATATAGTACACTTTCTGACAGAACAGGTGGTAGGCGAGGGATCAGCCGCCCCAGGCGCAACGGTTTTAGGGCGGCAAAGTGATCACTGATTTTTACATTAATTTTGTTAACATTTTTCTTTATTTTTTACGAAATGAAAAAGCAATGAATTATTACACTGTGTAGGGGCCCCATGAGGTTTCGTAATGTGAAAAATATTCTATTTCGGTAGGATTCTTGAAATTCAAAAAGTTATGACCATTTTTTTTGGACACCCAAATTGCAATTTCGAGCCAGACTCAGAATTTCCATGGTACGCCAATATTGGGACGAAAAATGGGTGTCATTGTGCAGGTGAGCACGACAGTAAGCAACTAAATTTTCATGTCTGGAGAGTTTCCCAACATAATATAATGAGACATAAAATGAAAAATGCATTGTCCCTACGAAAAGTAGGCGGATAAGGCAAGTGGGCTTTAAATTCGCATAGCAGCAACAATATCTTCTAATGTAATAAAACCTAGATCAAGGATACGATATTAGAAACTCAAAAAGAAAAAGTTTGGGCATGGTAGGGACAAGATCGAAAGAAATAAGTGTGGTACAGCTATAAAGAAATAATAGGCGTGTTTTTTTTGACGCGGCTATCCGCTTAAAAATTTTTTTTGTATGAGTATGCGATACTCATCGCCGACTAAATGAAATTTTTTTTAGCGTTGAGTAATAGAAATATGAAGAGATGTCATACATAAAAAAGCAAAAATATGGCGATGTGGGTAATAAAAAGTGGTGATAATTTAAGGAATAAGAAAGAAACGAAGTTAAAAATACATGAGCATATTGTTAGATAGAACAATAAAGCATAAAGATACTAGAGGCTTAGAAAGGTCCTTCATTCTAATTTTGGTTTTTTTTTTCAATCGAACTACATTTATATATACACTGAGGAAATGGTCTCATTGAATATACCAAATTTAATATTTAAGTCAAACATACGTTTCAACTAAGTTTGCTAGAATTGTAAAAATTACTGAAATATATATTTGCTATATCCACCTAAATCATTTTTTCAGTGCTCCTTTGTATGATTGAAACACCCTGTTTAATTTATTAATTACTTCATGTAAAGGATATCAAAGTAAATGGCGCTGGAATATTTATCTCTTGTAGGGGTTTTTTTTTTCGCCCTCTTATTTGTATTTATTTTCATTTTACAAAAATAAGCTTAAAATTGCAAAAAACAACAAGACCAACAAAATGACAGCATAGGCAACAACAACAACAACATGCATGTATTTCAATTTATTTCTGTCAGCGAAAAATTTGAATTTATTGCATTTCGCGCGTTGACTTAATGAAGTCAAATATTTTCCATGTTGCGCGACAGCGAGATGTGTGTGTTTGTGTGTCTAAGCAGACACATACAAATGTGTGTTAGGGTCGTCCTTAAAAAAAATTAATGCTTTTGCATCAGAAAATGTGACCTCTAGTAAAACATAACATCCCATTGCTTCATATATCTAGTAATTCTCAAAAGGCTGTGATTTAGGCTGAGTAACCTGTCTTTGTTGCAATAAAACTGTCAAAAAAATGTTCCTTTGAACGGATATAAAAACTTACAACTGGATTACTCTAATGATTTGCTTCTGGCACATCAATAAATGGGACAATTTTTATATTGAAAAATTAATTTAGATGATGATACTTGGTAAAATCGAACTAAAAACTGTTTTTTATATATGTTTTTAAATTATCATCACTGTAATTTTTACCGCTGAGCATAATTTTTGTTATGCCCTTTATATCTAAGACCACTCTAATGTCTATGTATGTTTGTATAATTGCGTCTAAGTGCACTAACATAGATGCCTGAATGCTTGTAACTTTTTTCTTTTCGTAACATTAATAATGAAGCATTGAAAAACTTCATATCACTAGCCCCAGCAGGAACGTAACTGAAAGCTGTCAATGTCAAGATCAGCACAACGTAATGAGTTAGTAATTATGAAACGATGTCATCATTAAAAATTTGAAAAATACAAAATACCATTCCTGTCTATAACATTCATAACAAAGGATATAACCTGATTATAGAACACCTCAAAAACAGTTTCTTAAGATCCTTTCAAAGCTCTAGAATAATATTTTTCTTCTCATCATTCTCTCTAGAATGAAATTAAAAATGTCTCAGTAGTATAGTAATGCATTTTGGTTAAACCAACCAACCAGGGTTGCCTTGCCAAAGCCTGTCCCGATGACCGAAAATGCCGGAATTTTCGGCAATTTTGTTGTTTTAATTAAAACTGTAGCATATTACAGCTGGAAATTAATACCATATGGTAAAACTCGAAGACGCCTAAATATAATTCATGGGGTTGCATTGTTGAACCCTGTCGCAAACATGGGTTTTCACCGGTTTTTTGGGTCAATTTTGATTAATGAAGATAACTGCTTGAAATTTGTGTCAAATGACAGAGATCGAAGAGCATAAATAGAATATATAGTGTTGCTTTGCCGAATCCTGTCCCAAACATAGGTTGCAACTCTTTTAAGAAAAGTTGGCCCCAAAAACGAGTGTCAACCTATGTTTAGGAAATGATTCGAATGTATTCTATTTAGACTCTTCGATCTCTATCATTTGACACAAATTTCAAGCTGTTATCTTCGTTAATGAAAATTAACCCAAAAAACCGTTGAAAACCCATGTTTGGGACAGGATTCTTGGATTATTTGAAAAATGTTGGAATTATATCTTGAAAAATTTAAAACATTTTTTAAAAATCGATAAAGTTTTTAACTTCTCTGCCATTTCACTTTTGTATAGATTTTCCATCATATCCACTAGTAAAGCTGTTCACGAATCATAAATTTTTCCAGCACAACACCTTGCAAACTTTTTTTTTTCTTTATTTACCCACGTTTTGGAATATAATAATTTTTCTTCAAAAAGCGTAGAGTGAACAATATATGAGAACTGTTGAGTGCCAAAAAACTGGACAATCTAAATGTTCTCACGATATGGAAATTAGTTTTCTACTGGGATCGCACTGTGTTGTTTCTGTGTGAAAAATATTGACTTTTTTTTATAAGAACACTGCAATTTTTACAGTAACTAATACCAACGCTGCAAAAACTTAATGAAAAAAACAAAATGTCGTGACTAAATTTACTACCTTGATCAAAAAGTTTTAGGACTTTATTTTTAAAATGAAAAATACAAGTTTATTCATCAAAATCGATATTGTCTCCTTCAAAGTACTCCCCATCGACTGCAATGCACTTATTCCAACGCTTGACCCAGTCCTCAAAAGCCTTTTTATACTCGACCGTCGGTATGGCCATCAGGGCCATCTTCGATTTTTCGATGACCTCTTCTCGGCTGCTGTAACGCGATCCGCGGAGCGGTTTCTTCAGGTGGCCGAACAGGAAAAAGTCGCAGGGAGCCAAATCAGGCGAATTCGGTGGATGTTGGACGGTATTCATGGAGTTTTTGGCCAAAAACTCACGAATAATGATCGCATTGTGCGACGGCGCGTTGTCGTGATGCAAAATCCACGAGTTGTTTGCCCACAAATCCGGTCTTTTTTGGCGAACTGCTTCACGCAAACGTCTCAAAACGCCCAAATAATATTCTTTGTTGACGGTCTGACCTTCTGGGAGGAATTCATGATGCACAACACCTCTGTAGTCCATGAAAACCGTGAGCATCGCCTTCTTTTTCGATTGAAAACGACGTGGTTTTTTCGGTCGCGGCTGAAGCGTCCGTGCCAGCGAAAAACGTTCGATCTCGTTAGAGTATCGTCGCCAAAACACTTTCCCAACATTTCCAACGTCTGCGCACCGTTAAATCCGTTTTTAACACAAAATTTAATGCAAACTCGTTGCTGCAAAGTTGATGACATTTTTTTTTTTGTAAAAAATCGAAACCACACACAAAAGTAGATGCACACAATACGGCGTCACTTCAAGAAATGTCAAGCTGTCAAGCTGAAAATTTGACATAACGTCCATGACACTTCTACCAACACAACAAAAAAAAGAGAATTGAAATCGGACGAACGAGAGCGCCACACGGTGACGAGTCCTAAAACTTTTTGATCAAGCTGGTATGTTAATTGAAGTTTTTAATATGGCAAATAATTAAGGATGTTTCCAAGAGCAAAAAACTAAATTAAAAGCAATTTATTTAATTGGAAAATAGCTATGAGAACATGCATGCTATAACAAAGATTCAAGCTGATATCGAGAACAACTCCAGTTCAAAAGAGTTAAAACCGCAAATTTTATTTAATTTTTAATACAGACTGATCACATATAAAATACTTTATATTGTTCAGCTCTTAAAAAAACATACTTCACACATATTTCAATTGAAAATTTTAAACATTTGACCAAAGCAAACAGCTGGTTAAAAGAACCGCACCCAGATTGCTGGGAAACCGCAAGAACACCAGCAACATACGCCTACGCAATAAGGACACACACACGATAACGACGGAAATTGTTACACACAATGATAAAATTCATTATGTCTACAGTGGCGTTGCCAACAACTTTTGAGCATCGACCATGAATGCCAAAGGTGTAGGTACTATATATTTCCCTTTTCTTTCCTTGAAATATTGATTTTATTTTAACACAACTGCATTTTTGTTTTTTAATTTCATATGTTTTGTTTAACTTATTGCTTTTTTAATTTAAAGTTACCAAAGAAAGAATGAAAGTTTCTTCTTTATTGATTTTAATTTAAAATTCTTGCGCTGCATCGATGGTTTCTCATAGGTACAGCAAGGTGCAGAAATAACTTGCAAGAGGAGTTTGAGAGAACGAAAACAATGTCGCTGACGTAGAAATGAAAACAATTTGAAGCAACAACAAAATTGTGCTGTTGTTGTTTATTTGTTTTTTCCACAAAGTTTTTATTTTTATGACTCTCAATAATTTTGCCGCATAACTCAGATTTCTTCTTATAACATATTTGTTGCAGTGCCACTGAAATACACCGTGAGGTATTTGTTCAAATACTGAAGAAAAATGCTCTGAATAAATTTTTGAAAATAATAAATGTATGGGAAAATGTTTAAGAGCATAATAGACAAAAAACTAAGAAAATCGCCTCATAAATAATTATACTGTCCAAAAAAATTTTAAATTTTCTGTGGCCATATTAACCACGGCATAGCTCTGAAAAATAAAGTGGTCCTGATCAATGGTGCAAAGAAATTATATGTATAGTCCAGCACGTCATGGTTCTTTTTATACCCTACACCGAGGGTATATTCACTTTGTCCATCCGTTTGTAACACATAGAAGGAGGCGTGGCAGGTATGGAAAAGTGTATATATTCTTGATCAGCGTCACCACCTGAGTTGATTTAGCGATGTCCGTCTGTCTGTCTGTCTGTCTGTCTGTCTGTCTGTCTGTCCGTCTGTCTGTCAGTCTCTCTGTTGAAATCAGGTTTACGGGAAAACCAAGAGAGCTAATGGAATGAAACTTTCACACACAGGTCACATCTTCTTGCAGGCATCTTGCGAAATCGGTTAACTGACACGCCTACCGCCCATACCCTATGTATATACACCCAGGTCAATTTTGAAAAAAGTTGCAGCGATTTTGATGAAAATTGGTGATTTGATGCACATGTGAACAAGATTAGGATTAGGTTAGGTTTCAAGTTTTTAAAGCTTCCTACAGGGGCGTGGCACAGCCCTAAATTTTATCATTTATACCACCATATCTCGTAAGCCGTGCAAGATATTGTTATGAAATTTGGTAAACGGATACATATCAAATATATCTTGAGTTGAGATAAAAGTGGGCTGAATTGAAAAAGTGGGCGTGGCACTTTTCAACTGCTAAAAATTTTGATTCCATATATCTCGAAATTGGCACAAACGATTTTCATAAAAATCTTGGAGATGATGCCGCTGAAAGCAGTCATCAATACAAGCTCAGCCTCTTTATTAAAAAAACTCGTTGAAGGGCGTGGCACCGTTCACAATATTTATAAACGTTGTATTAAGAGAACGAACAACGTAATCGTGATGAAATTTAATGAGGTAGATATAATTGCTGTAAGGTCTTTTATTACAAAAAATTGGTACAATAGTACCTGGGGGCGAGGCACCTCCCATATAAGCAAAAACTGTTTATTGATATAAATAGTGTACTAAGAGAGTAATCTTCATAAAATTTGGTGTTAAGATGTCAGTTACTATAGGCTTTAAAAATAAATTAGTTTTGACAGAATTGCATTAGTGGGCGTGGCACCTTCTATATTAACATAAATTTGTAAGCGCTGTTTTAAGTAAACTATTGCAGCAATTGCTATGAAATTTAATGAAAGTGGTTCAGTTGCTATAGAGTATATCTGTATCAAAAGTGGCTGAAATAGCACCAGTGGGCGTGGCACCTTCGATACAAATAAAATACGGTAAGTGGCATATTTATCGAAATAAGTGAGCAATCATACTAAAATTTGGTGTTAGGGGTTTGCTTGTGAAAAGCTATTTCTGGATAAAAACCGGGCTGGATTGCATCAGTTGGTGTGTCACCGCTCTAAATTTTAAATTAAACTGCAGCATATATCGCAAACTATACAAGCTATTGTGCTGAAATTTAATATGAGGATGTCGATCACAAATATAATTTAATGAAACAAAAGTGATCGGAATCGGAGAAGTGGGCGTGGCATATTTAATTTTTTTCATTTCTATTCGATTTTTTCAACATTTTCCATATTCTTTTGACTTTTTCAACCCTTTAACTTTTCCCAATATATTCTATATGTATTTGTTCGACTTTTTCAACCTCTTTCAACTTTCTTCATAAGTTTCTTTATTTTTTCGACTTTTTCATCAATTTTGAATAGTTTCAAATTTTTTTAACCTCTTTAATTTTTTTTAGAGTTTTTCAACCTCTCTCAACTTTTTTCAACATTTTGCATATATTTACGACTTTTCAACATTTTTCAACCTCTGTCAACCTTTCTAACATTTCACATTTTTTTCGACTTATTCAACCTCTTCAACGTCTTCTTAACATTTGATGAAAAGGTACTTTCATTGCAGTGTAGGGTATGTGAATTTCGGCCTCGCCGAAAATAACACCTTAACTTGTTTTATCTGCATTTGAAGGCGAAAGAGGTCATAAGAGGATAAAGATATTAAGGGGCTATACCAGTGTAACCCATGAAAAATTAGGCTATTTTCTCTAATTTTTTTAGAAGAAAGTACTCGATAGAATGTTTTGAAATTTTTTGGACATAATAAAGTATATTTTCAGGTGTATTTCAAGATTTTTTTTTTACGAAAATATTGAAAAATAACGGAGCTACGTGCTGTCTGCGAAGGTGCCAAAAAAAATGTTCCCAAACTGCTGACATGATTACGGCCGAATGGGTTTATGGAAACAAAAAAATTCAAAAAGGTTATTAATGTTGAAGTTATTTCCTATACAATGATCTATGATTTTTGAAAAATATAGCAAAATTGCGTAGTTCTGAAAAAAAGTGTTGTTTTTTGGGGTGAAAAATGGTCGTTTTTTTAATGCCAAATTGACAATTTTCAACCAATCAAAAAGATCGCAGGTCATTGTATAGTAAATATATTCAAATATACTCAGTGTCAATTTGAAGTCGATGGGTCAATTTCTCTTTGAGTTATGATGTCAGCAATTTTGAAAAATGTCGTTTCGAGAAAAGCGCGTTTAAAGTTTCAACTATCGATGCTTATACCTGCTTATACTATTTAAGATACAATCTTGCCGCTTTCACAGGATAGTTCTAAAAGTGTAAACTATCGAATAAGCCAAAAGAAAAAAAATCGATTTTTTGAAAGTGTCGCACTGGTATAGCCCCTTAAAAGGTCACAGGTAAACTTGAAAGCCAACTGAGCTTAAATGTACATGCAATGTTTTTTTTTGATGTCGGAAAGGCTTAGAATATAGTTAGAGCATTTTTGGACGACGGGGAGTGGCAACTTCGATACAACATAAGCACTTAAAATGGTATATCTCGGCATCTAGGGTAGCAGAAGTCTTTTTATTTTGTCCTAGAATGTATATGACCGATGCTTACCACCTCAACAAATGAAGACAGGATTTGGCACACAAAGTGTGGACTGAGTTAAATAACGAGGCATGGCACCTCTTGTACATCAAACACCTTAAAAAATTTATGCCAAGCAAACTTGTCTCAAAATTCTTACTATGTACTCTTTTTTGTCACACGAAAGAACGACAAAAACAAAGACCAACAAAAAAAAAAATGTTATAACTTTTTTTCAATATCCCAGAAAGTTATTTCACGCGCGTTTGTTTTTAATTAAAAATGAAACTTTTTTTTTAATATTTTACTACTACTTTCTTAATATTTACTACTCTTTTTAATACTCAGTTCCTGTTTGTAAATTGCTTTTGGAGCTTAAACAAATACTTCGTCTGTGCGAATATATGTGGACTAATAATAAATGTATGATGGCACACGTTATTTTATTTAATTTTTTTGAAAGTGAAAAATATATTAATTGTAAGAAGTGAAAAAATAAATTTAAGTTTTTTACTTTTTTTAACTTCCTATTTAATTTCTATCTTAAATTTGGCGCGTATATCTTTAATTGGTTTCTCAGTTTATCTGCTTTCCGTGCACTCAGTTATATCACCACTGTCACCCCCAATACCACCAACGCCTGCCTGCATCACAGTAAAGCCAAATATAAATAATGTTTTTTGTTTTTTGCCTTAGTATGGCACTCCCTCCCTAGCGCCTCCTCAATCTAAAGGCTTTTGCCATTTTCATATCATTTAATTAAAATCGCAAATTTAAACACGTTTTTCATTTTATTCTCATTCTTATGCATCCAAGCGCGCAGTGCTGCCAGAGTTTTACGGAATTGAATTGAAAAAAAAAAAAAAAAATAAAACTTTAAAATTGAAAAAACAGAAGACACAAAATACTAAATAACTAAAAATCTTTGACGCAACTTTAAATGGGCGTAACTTCATTAAATGTTGGCAGAACTTTAAAATTTTTCTGTTTTTGTTTACTGGTATTTTTTTTTTTTTGTATAATCTTTTTTTGAATGTTTATTGCAGCGTTTAACGAAATTTAATTTTGTGATTTTCTATCAGTTAACCGCTTTTCGTTTAATTTGTTATCATGGTCTTCAGTGGTTACAATAAGAAATACATGTCCTGCAGAAACATTCGATTTTCAAAAATTTATTTTCATTACAAAAACTAAGTTCAATTTTAACTTAGTACTTTGATTTCAATTTTAGCAAATAACAATGGTTATAAGCGAAAATCCCTCAGAATGAATAATAACAAAGTTTTATTTAACACACACACACACGCACAACGAAACTAATAAAAAAAAGGCAGTTTTTATTGCTGCCGCCTTTTCAAGAAACTTTTCTTTCAGAATTTTGTTTTTATTGCAATTTTTTTTTCTCACTTGATAGCTGGCTGTGCTGTTTTACTTTTCTTACTCTTTTACTCTCACTTGGGTTTTATGTTTATGATCGCCATGTTACTTTGTTTATATTAAACACAGCTAAGCGCGGTACAGTCGTTAAAAATTTCGAAATCGTGCAATTAAAGAATTTATGTTGCGGCGATTGTAAAACCTTTTATTACAACATCTTAAAGAAAAGAAAAAAAATTAAAAGATGGAATTTAGTAAAAATGGTGGAAAAAGTGAAGCTTGTAAAAAAAATCAAAAATAATAACAAAAGCTGCAATCTGTGTAAAAATTTTGCAAAAAAAAGTAGTAATTTCGCTTTTAAATATTTGTACCAGGAAATAAGAGAATCCATAATGTTTAATGATTCCCAATACACTTTAAATCAGGATCCGTAAATACCAATTTCCAATACTTGATATCAAAAAATTCATTATAAGGGAATAGAAAAAATTAGAGTTTATGAGAGCAAAAATATATGTATGACATGATTTTTAATTATGTGAATTTTCAAAATCAAAACTAATCGATAATTATATTGTTTTACGACCAAAAATTATCATAATTTTGAATTTTATTTTTTTCGATCAAAAATAATCGTTATTTTGGATTTCTATTTATTTAGAGCCAAAATAATCGTAATATGGTTTTTTGTTTTTGGATCATAAATATCCGCCATTTTCTATTCTTTTCGGAACGCCTATTATATTTTTTATTTGCATTGATGTATGAAGCTCTCAGATGGATTCTGTTTGGCACTCACTCTGCACTGCTCATCGGTTTATGTGAAATCTTATGACACAGTGCAATACTCTTCGATTTTTTTGTATGCCTTAATGCTATTGTGAATTCAAAAAAGCTATGTATATAATTCCATGGAAGCGTTCTTTTCAAAATGGTAATTCAAACAAATTTCGATTACAATGAAAAAACGGTTAGCAACCCCGTAAAAATCTTTAAGAACACAAAAAAAATTATGCGGATTTTTTTTGAAAAATAGCACTAGCTTACCCATATGGGACTAGCTCGAGATCAGATTTCGCAAAGACTTTTTTTATGTATGTTAGCGCAGAGATTCCAAAAATGTCATGAATTTTTTTTAAGAATTCTTTTCGAGATATCCTGTACTTTGTCCCATCATAAAACTCTTGCACGGACATTATCAGTGAACTTTTCTTAAACATGCAAAAGTCTTGCTTAAGCGATCGTTGTACCCCATGTAAGTCACTCTTCAAAAAACGCAATGTTATCGTCCGCAAAGTGCATTGATTAAGCAGGAGCACAACAAAAAAGAAAAAAAGTCTTGTAGTTAAAAGTTGAGGTACCATACGGTATGTATTTTGGTATGCAAAAAACGAGGCCGGGGTCAAAATGTACGCATCACCCTCACATTTTGACATAACCTCAAAATCCCACTTTAAAATACTTTAAAAAGAAAGTTCCTCAAAAAAAAAAAAATATCAAAATCCAGAAAGTAGACCTTACTTTTATTTCGTATTTAGGTGTGCCAAAATAATATAATGGGATTGGGTTAATGTCAAAATCTGAGGGTGATGGGTAAATTCTGACCTCGGACTCGTTTTTAGCATACCAAAATACATACCTTATGGTACCTCAACTTTCAACTACATACAAGACTTTTTTTGTTGTTCTGTCCCAGTGTGCCAAACGAATTCGTTACGAATTTGAAACGAATTCGTTACTTCGTACTATTCATCCGCAACGAATTCCGTTACGAATTCGTCTCGAACTCGTTTTCGTATGAAATTCCTCTCTAAAAAACGGAAGGATCGTCCGCATTAACGAATTCGATTCGAATTCGTAACGGACCTCAAGTACGAATTCGTTTCGAATTCGTTTTTTGTTCGTTTTTTGTTCATAAAACGATTTTTTTTGTTCATAAAAAAATTAATTTTATTTAAAAAAAAAAAATTATTAATTAAATAATCAAATTGTAAGACTTTATTGCATATAATTTTATTTTATTTTCAAATTAAATTTTACTTACGATTTACAAATTTCCAAAGTCAGGCTCGAACCCATGTCCCAGCGATTCATAGTCATGCGCGCTACCTACTAGGCTACCTGTAATTTATTTACAAAAGACAAATTCGTTTCGAATACGTTACGGACTTCAAATACGAATTCGTTTCGAATTCGTTTTTTGTTCATAAAACGAATTCGTTTCGAATTCATTTTTTGTTCATAAACCGGATCAGTTTCGAACTCGTTTTTTTGTTCATAAAAAAAAATTAATATTTTAAGCGACTTAAAATTGCTTAAAAGTTCAAAAAACTTATAAAATTTTTAACTCAAATTTTTTTGGAAAAACTTGAAAATTTTGAAAAAAAAATTAGTTTTTTCGACTTTTTAAACATTTCTAATTCGATTAAGAATAACTTTTTTTTGTTTTTCCAAAATATTTGAGTAAAAAATTATATAAATTTTTTTGAACTTTTAAGCAATTTTAAGTCGCTTAAAACATTAAATTTTTTTTATGAACAAAAAACGAGTTCGAAACTGATCCGGTTTATGAACAAAAAACGAATTCGTTTAGAATTCGTATTTGAGGTCCGTTACGAATTCGAAACGATTGGTTTTTGGAAAAAAATTTCAAAGAAAAATTTGTAAAAAATATTCGAAATTCGAATTCGAAACGGATTCGTTTTATGAACAAAAAACGAATTCGAAACGGATTCGTTTTATGAACAACAAACGAATTCGAAACGGATTCGTATTTGAAGTCCGTTACGAATTCGAAACGAATTCGTTTTACTTACAAAAAACAAAATTCGCAACGATTTCGTTTTATGAACAATAAACGAAGTCGTATTAGAATTCCGTTACGAATTCGAAACGAATTCGTTTTATTTACAAAAAACGGAATGCGCACAAACGAATTCGCGTCCGTTTTTGTGCACATTGGTGTGTTATTATTTGAGTACTGTACATCTCTTACTTTAATTTTTCTATGAAATAACCTGTAATTAACAATATAAAATTAATAAATATATTATTTTTATTTTCAGGTAAGCTTTTGTCTCATGAACATAATAATGTGAATAGAAAGCCTCTCTAAGCAATTTGTAATTGGTAAGTCTTAACTACGGTTTTCTTAAACAAGTTAAGGAACTCTTCAAAAAAAATGTTTATTTGATTTACTCAAATCACAGCATAAGCCGTTTAAATTATCTTTACTTTCATACATTAAATCAACGTACAATAAATTATTTTTCTCACATAAACACATCATGCCTATGTTACGAAAAAGAAAAGTTTCCAATTCAAACAAAAAGTTCTATAAAGCAACGCGACTTGCACACTAACTCACTTTGCAAATAAATTTTAAATTCCGAAAAACTTTTTCTCATATCGCATTCGCTTTTGCAAATTTTTTCAAATTTTATTCCTTATAGCCTTCGAAAGCATTTACATTTTTTTAATTTTTTTTCTGGTTGTCTTCTTGAATCTTCTCCTTCAAGTCTCCTTCAAACATGTTTTACTGCTTACATTCCTGCGCAAATTATTTTTTTTTTCGTTTTCGTTTTGTCTTATTCTCTTTCACCTTTACCTATAAACATCTCATTTTTATCTTTGTATCTCTCGCTACACTGATGCTGACCATGACCTTTTTTAATGAAATTACGTACGTTTTACCTTTTATAATAAATCAGTTTGACAGCCTGTGAAAAGTTTATTTTTTGTGCAAATGCACAAAAATAGCAAGATGAAAATTAAGCTTAATTTCATTATTTGCAGCCATTTTTTTTTCGTCCTTAGCTTAAATGGCAACTCTTGAAATTAAGTCAATTAACATATATTTATTGAGAAAAAAAAATAGTTTCATAGTTTCAACAATAATTTAGAATTTCAAATAAAATATTTCTGTGGAATAAGGACTCTAAATTTTAAATAATTAACTAACATCAGCAACACTTCGATTGTAAATGGGTGAGTCTTATTTTTTTCGAACTTCAACACTTTGGTATACTATGCTTACTTACTTGGGTGGCCATAACAACCCGTTACCGGGTTACGACCGACCTCAAAAGCTCTCTCCAGGCGCCTCTGCTTTGCGCGCGCCTTCTCCAATCATTCACACCAAGCGAGGATAGGGTTTCTTCGGCTTGGTCTTTCCATCGGATACATGGTCTTCCTCTTTGTCGTCGCCCAGCGGCTTCCGAATCAAACACCTTTTTCGCCGGAGCTTCTTCGTCCATACGCACAACATGTCCCAGCCAGCGCAGACGTTGGAAAGTGATGCGCTTGACTATGTCAATGTCAGCGTAGAGCTCGTACAGTTCGTGGTTCATTCGAATACGGTAGTCGTCGCCGACGTAAACAGTACCGACAGATTTTGCGAAGAATTTTTCTCTCAAACACTCCAAGCGTGGCTGCATCAGTCTGCGACACAACCCATGCTTCTGCGCCGTAAAGTAGCACGGGTAAGATGAGTCAGTTTTGTCGGGCGAGAGAGGTCTCTACTACTCAATTGCTTACTGAGACCATAGTAACACCTATTAGCAAGAGTTAGTCTTCGCTTTATCTCCAGGCTGACATCGTTTTGAGTGTTCACGGCGGTGCCAAGATAGGTGAATTCCTTGACAACTTCGAAAGTATAGTTGTTCGCAGTAACAAAGGATCCAATACGACGCGTCTCCCTGTTTGTGGACAGCATATACTTTGTTTTGCCCTCGTTCACCGTCAAACCCACTTTCGCTGACTCTTTTTCGATAGCAGAGAACGCAGCAGTAACATCTCGCTTACAACGTCCAATGATATCAATATCATCGTCATATGCAAGGAGCTGGACACTTTTGTAGAAAATAGTGCCATTACGATGTACACTGGCTCTTCGCAACACCCCTTCCATCACAAAGTTGAAGAGGTTGCAGGATAGTGGATCGCCCTGTCTGAAACCTCGTTCGGTATCAAATGGTTCGGAGAGGTCCCTTCCTACTCTGACGGAGCTGGTTGTGTTGCTCAACGTCATTCTGCAAAGCCGCACCAGCTTCGCAGGTATACCGAACTCAGACATGGTGGCATACAGGCAATCTCGTATCGGGCTATCGAAAGCTGCTTTAAAATCGATAAAGAGATGATGGGTATCGATCTGTTTTTCGTGGGTTTTTTTCCAGGATTTGACGTAGTGTGAAGATCTGGTCTATGGTGGACTTACCAGGTCTAAAGCCGCACTGATAAGGCCCAATCAGTGTGTTGGCAAACGGCTTAAGTCTTTCACACAGTACAGTCGACAGGACCTTGTAAGAGATGGCAAGAAGACTGATTCCCCGGTAGTTAGCGCAGATTGTCGGGTCACCTTTCTTCAGTACAGGACAAAGGACACTGAGATTCCAATCGTCGGGCATGCTTTCAACTAGCCATATTTTGCAGATGAGTTGATGCATACACCCTATCAGCTCATCGCCGCCGGTCTTGAACAATTCAGCAGGCAGGCCATCGGCACCAGCCGCTTTTTTGTTCTTAAGTCGTTGGATCACAACTCGTACCGCGTCATGGCTAGGTGGTGGTACTTCCACACCATCGTCGTTGATTGGTGGCATCGGGTTAATTTCTCCAAAGGCGGGATTGGTGGAGTCATCGCCAGCAAGCAGCTTGGAAAAGTGTTCCCTCCATAATCTCAGTGGTATACTATACAGTAGCATAATTCGGATATATTTTGAGAAATAGAATTATAAAAGACCTACTGAAAGACAATTATTGTCTGAAAAAAAGTAGCAGTATGAAAGCATTCGCGGCGTAATATATGAACTTTATGTTAGTACATACAATTTTCAAATAATTGATAAATGACCTTTTTTTTGGGTATGTGTGATGATTTTTTAAGGCAATGTGAAATATGGTATATATCATTTTTCTAGCGTTTTTAGAGAAGCAAAAGTGAGAACCTTTTTTTTTGGTCAATAAAAGTATTTTCGTGAGGTTAAAAAAAATTAAATTGGTATGTAGGAGGCGGCTACTCAACTATTCGTCCCGGGCGTCAAATATGCACTATACGCCACTGGACACCTTATCAATTTGATGGGCCACTAAAATAAGAATGTTAATGCAAATTATGAACTTTGATATATTTATTAAATCTTGAAAATTAATGTCAATTTAAATTAATTTTACTTTAATTTATTTACAATTATTGCTTAATATGTTGCTAGATTAGTAATTAAGTTTGCCATCAAAAATTACCTAACTTTAATAACTGCCTGTTCAGCAGATGCTGGGCAAGCAGCAATTGATAATTTAATAATTATAAGGGGCCGTCCATTAATAACGTGAGATGTTTTTTTGAAAATTCGGATCCCTTGGTGAGATTTGCTGAGTTCTGACATTACACTTCAGCCATTCCCAAGCCTTTAGAGCTGTTAGATCTCCGCTTGAAGACAATGCAGTAAATTGATAGCTTGAAATAGAGCCTTATAATTATATCTATATACTAGGTGCCCCGGCAGACGTTGTACTGCCATTCCCGGTAGGAGGGGCAATGTTGTATAAACTCTAGCTGTACCAGCAGACGTTCTGACCTTCCCGGTAGGTGACGCGATGTTGTATGAACGATGGTTTATTAAAGCGAAACAGTCCATTTTTCAAGTGAAATCAACTTTTGTCCTTACTTTTTTACATACATACAGCAGACCTAGCAGACGTTGCTCTGGCCTTACTGGTAGGTGGGGCGATGAGTTTAATTTGTTATAGCCCTTGTCTTTTATATAATTACCTAATCTCATTTATCTGCATCAAATAATTGCTGATATACACATAATTTTGTTTTATTCGCATATGGAAGTCGTGAAACCGCCAATTTTTTTTATTGAAACTAACTTTTGCCCGTACCTTTTATGTACATATGTATGTATGTACCAAGTCACATTCATTTGCGTCCAATAGTTGATGAGATATGATAAATTTGATTTTCCTCTTATAATGCAACACTCATTTTTCCAAACTAATAACTATGCTTAGAACCTTCCGTAAACTATAAGAAACATACATACATATGTACAAAATTTTATCAATATGTGTCAAATAGTTGCTGAGGTATAACAAATTTTGGTTTTTTCTCATATTATAGGCGTGGCACCATCCATTTCTTCATTACATCTGTCTTTTGCACGCACCTTTAATTATGTACCAAGTCTCATTCATCAGCGTCAAATTGTTGATGATATGTGATAAATTTGATTTTGGAGGGCGTGTCATCACCTATTTTTCTAAACCAAACTTTGCAGAAGCCTTCCATAGACCATAAGAAGCATTTTCAAAACGATTATGAAAATCCGTTATGTAGCTCGCGAGTTTATATGTGACCGAGAAACGGTTTTCGGTTTTTCCATATGGGGGGTATGGCACTGGTCATTTTTTTTTATTGAAACTTACTTTTGCTTGTGTCTTTTATATATGTCTCATTCATCTGCGTAGAATAGTCGATGAGATATGATCGGTCTTCGTAAAAATGCTATCTTAAAAATATTATTGTGTAACGGCCACCCTAAATATGCACCCTAAATAAAATTTTTTAGTCTACTATGTCTCTTAATATAAAAGACACGTGGTGTAAATTCCATGGAGTGGTCTTTGTAAAAATGCTACTTTAAAAATATTTTTATTTGAGGGCCACCCAAAATTCGGAAAAAGCTCAAAAATGTTGAAAAAGATTGGAAAAAGTTGGAAAATTTTAAGAAGACACAAGTTCAAATTTAGAATTTTTTGAAAAGTTGAAAAATCATAAAAAGTTGAAAAATCATGAAAAGTTGAAAAATCATGAAAAGTTGGAAAATCGTAATATATCGAAAAATTTTAAAAAATATATCTATTGATAAGGTCGAAGAAAAACTTGAAAAATGGTGAAAAAGTTAAAAAATTTTGAAATTGTCGATTAATATTGAAAAATTTGAGAAATATAGAAAAAAAGTAAGTAATATAAATAGGTCGCATAAAAATAAAAAAAAAGTTGACAGAGTCAAAAAATGTTGGAAAATCGATAAAAATCTAAATTAACTGAAGTCAGATTTTTTAAAAAAATCCATTTATGTGGTTATGTGGTAATTTTTTAATATTGTCTCCATTTGATTTTTAGTTAGTTAAAGTTTTAAACTTTACAGATTTTTTACTATTTTTAATAATTGTCATCGGACAGCTTTAGAAATTACACTTTTAAATATACACACGTAACATCCTGAAATTTTTTATTCAGAAAAATTGGCGCCAAAAAGTCTTATATAAAACATACAAATTTTGACACTTATATACCCACACTTAAGATTTTTTTTTATCAAAAGAGACAGCCTTTTTTCTGTTCTTTTGCAAAGTCACTTAAACTGATTTGCTTTTTGAAAAATTTAATAATAAAATTAAAATGTTTATCTTACAAGGAGAATCTACTAAAGCTACAGCAATAGCAATAAGGAAAATGCTTTTTCCTCTCTGTGTTATATTCAATTAGTATGCTAGAAAGAGATGGATATATTTTGCAAAAGAACGCAAGCGAGCGAGCGCGCGCAAAGCAGTGAAAGCAAATAAAATGAGATTTTCTTGCAAATTTTATTGTTTTAGAGTAAAAAATTTAAATTTTTGATTAGATTTTCTTTACGAATTTTCAAAGTTGTTGCTGCTTGATAGCATAAAATGGAAAATTAAGCAAGACTTGTAGTAGTGTATGTCATTGTGTGTCTATGTTATGCTTGTGTGTTTGTATATGCCATTAAAAAGTTAATAACAAAAAATAATTAAATTACCAATTTCAAAAAAGACTTTAATGGAAAAACATTTGCTGCAATATGAAAATTAATTTTGCAAGTGATCATTTCATATAATGAAGAAAAATTTAATTTAGAAAATAATGGTTGCAAGCAAATCTCTCAAAAATAATATAATTTAATGGCAAATTAAATAACAGCCAATTACTAGGCAGAAATGATAAAAAAAAACAACTGAAAAATATTCTTGATTCTGCTTAAAGTGTTGTTCGCCAAAATGCAATTTTTCATGTGATTTGTTCGCTTTATCCAAAGCATTTTTTAAATAAATTGCTATCTCTAAATATTTAAGTTTTTCCCTGTATAGAAGGAACCGCTTTCACCAATCTGAGAAACAGTCTCTTGTCCCTATTATAACTAAATCATCGTGAAAACAATCGCTAAAGCAAGAAATGTGTAAATGTTGCAGACATTTTTGCATGAATTGTTGGCACGTGGACGTTGGAAGAGTTTTGTGGAGGCCCTATACTCCGTGAGCATATAAAGGACACAAAGGAGAGCGAGTGTGAAAGCCTTCTTCTTTTCTGACTTGGTACAGTTAATGTTTTTGAAGATTTTTTCAGAAAATCACAATCGCTTCGGTACTTTTGTTTGACTTACTTATCATTGTCTCAATACTTTACTTATCCATTTACTGCACCAAGTTCTTCAAAAATCAAGTCTTATTCCTCTGTGTTGGCCAATTTTTAGTCATAAAAATTTTGTCTTTTCTTAGAGCAACTCTAAAGGAAATTGGCGGAGTGAGTTTTTTTTTTTTTAAATACGCCTAAAACTATGCAACACAAAAGCAAAACTTTTCGTAACTCAAATATGCTGAAAACGTAAATGTATTTAATTGCATAGTTCTAGGCGCGTGACATAAGAAATAAGGAAATTCTTACACATATACTAGGAATCGCAAAATTATTTTAAAAATATAAATGAAACTTTGAAAGAATTATGCAAACGTCAACATTCTCAAAAGTAATCCCATAATTTGAATACTAAAATCTCAAATCCTTTTAAATATTCTTCTTTTGCTAAGGATTTATATTCAATTATTGATCACGAGGCATTAAAAAAACAAAAAAAAAAAAATTTTAAAGTTCAGAACAAGAAAAAAAAAACAATGCCATTTAAAAGCCAAACGAGAGGAAGAAAATAAGCAAAAAAAATAAAAATAAAACAAAATGCAAAAAATGCGGTTTAAAACAAGTTTCTGTAAGCAGCAGCAGCAATAACAACAACAAAAAAATATCTACAACAGCAACAAGCAACAAGGAATTCGATTTTTTTCAGCAACAGAATGAAGAAAAAAATTTTAAATAAAAGAAGAAACATGACGAAAAGTGCACAAAAAAAAAATTGCAAAAGAAGAACAACTACGAAAAAAAAAATTATAAGAACAACATAAATTTTGTTGTAGTAAAAAGTAACAACAGCAACAAAACAACAGAATGCAGGCCAAAAAAAAAAAAAATTAAAGCAAAATAAAAGAAATAATTCTACGAGAATATCTCAAGGTTTACATTTTTTTTTCTGTTGCTGTATCCCCCAGACTGGTTCGAATAGATACGAAAAAGAGACAATATAACAACAGCAGCAGCAACAACACAAGAAATACTATACAACAGCAGCAATAGTGTTGTATTTATTTAAAAATTTATTACACAAAATAATGAGAAACATTAATTTTAATTGGCTAAAATGGCCGCGCATTTAACGGATTGCATTACATAGTTTTTGTTGCTGTTTTTCTTTCAACAAAAAAAAAAAAAAGTTATTTGTTGCAATTAATGTGAAGATACGCGTATTACAATTCGAGTGATATTACCAGCAGCATATTTCACAAAGATCTGGTTGTTTATTTAGCACAAAAGATTTTAAAATTAATGGAATTTCGTGATTAACTTGAATTTGAAAAGCAGAGTGGGGAAATGTGCGGAAGAGTTTTCGCTGCGCTATTAAATTGTTAGTGGAAATTAAAACTTCAACATAGTTCAACATTTTGTGTATTGAAGATATTTCACCATAAAGCTTGTTATGGGTAGTGGAAATAAAATCTCACCTAAAAACTAAATTGGAAAAGTTTTTTACAGGCACGGAACAATTAAGTAGAAACTTTAGTTGAAACTTTTCTAATGTGAAATTTTTTAATGGAAACTCCTATTTTGCTTTAATTGCAATGAATTTGTTTATTGTTTTTGGAATTTTCGTATAAAAATTTCATTTTTGAATTTTTTCGTATGCTTGTTCAGATCCGGGCAACTCTGTACATGCTGATGGAGTTTTTCCCACTACCACTGAAAATATTTTGAATAAAACTTATTGCATTAGTCCCCACTCTGTGAAAAAACAGATTTTTATGAGTGTTGGTAGTAGCAAACAGTAGTTTTATTCAAGTTTTCGTAATAAAAATCAGTAGTTAACTTTCATAGCTTCCTGGAATTTTTTGAGCAAAGTTCAGTTACATTAAATGGCTTAAAGCTTAAGTTGAGAAATTAATATAAACATTTGAATGCTTATTTTAAGCCAGCAATTTAGAAAGAAAGTTAAGCATAAAAACGAATACATTATCAAAAATAAGAATAAATGTGACAAGAAAAAAATTCACTGCAGAGTGCATATCAAATTTAGAGAATTTTGTAGTTGATTTTGCTATATAAAAATTGTTTAGTTTATTGTTCCAAATCGATTTTGATATAATCATCAGTTCAAAAACAGGGAATGTTCGAAACACAGTTTGGGATTTTTATGCTCTCGTTGCTCTAAATTGTTCTTCTTTTCAGAATAATTAAATGCTTAACATCAGTAGCACATGTCTGAAATTGTTCACTAAATGTGCTAAAGGTTTTTTTTAGGCTAAAGTCCTGAACAATGAATCATTGCAGCACCTATATTGAAAACAAAAAGAAGTCTATCGAGTTAGGTTTAATTCTCTAAATGAGATTGCCAGCGGAGCGAAACTACCTCTATGCTAAGTACCAGGACATACATGTGTTGAGGAAAAGCTAACCAGATCAGTTTACATGACACGTCACTGACTTAACGACACGGCAATGAATGGCTTAACACTTTCATGAAAAATATTGACAATAAATACCAGAATTGCCATGCATCATCAGGCATTAAATATAGCTGATGTTGGATTATAGCGGATAAAAAAATCTCATAGCAACTTCACAAGACACTTTCTTTTTGGTAAACCTTCTAGACGCTTGGGTTTTCCCTGCAATGACTTTTGTAAAATTTGTTGCAGCTAAGAAGAGTAGAATATGGTTGACCATATCCTCTGAAAATGTCCGGCTCTTGCAGAAGTGGGTAAAGACCAGAGATGCCAAGTCGAAGAGAAGTTAATTATTTTGGCACCTATACAAATATGTTGAGCTCCTATATAAATTTGATGCAAAATGTCATTTTTAGATTCCACAAAAGGTAGATATTATTAAACACAAGGCAGAAATAATGAAAATTAAATATTGTGGGATTTTTTTTTTGTGAAAATTCTATTCAGCTGCTCATTATCAGTTTCATTGTTACTATTTTTGTAATGGTCTATTAAGCAAAATATTTATAGATCATATAACAATATGAAAAAATTGGAACAAGTGCCGTGGCTCGGCGTTCGAAACGTTAAATTTCTCAAGACATTTGATTTCATGCTTGTGTATCAAAAGGCAATGTACGTAATTAATGTTGCGATAGCTCCCATCATCTCATTCTTGCAATTTGGGTTTGCAAATTTACGCATTGGCTCTTTTAATCAAGTGATAAACGATTTCCTGCTCCTTTACTCAGCTCATCAAGCCATGCATGGTATAGACCAGTGGTGGGCACGTAGTGCCCCTATCTGCCCTCATTGCCCTCACCGTTGTTCGACGCACAAGCAAGCAAAAACAAATTCGCAGAATTTCAACGCTATCGAGGCACAGCGTTGACTTGAATTCAAATGAAAACAAAAACAAAACACAAAGGCATAAGTGACGGCGCCGCATTGTATCTTGACAAATGTAGCAATTGTTTTTGCTTGTAGTGTAATTTGGTTTTTTTTTGCTGTTGGCGAATTTGGAAATGAAAGCAAAAAAACTTTAAAATTTTGTTTGTTGTTGTTTAGTCCTTTTGTTAGATTTTGTAATGGAATTCGGCCTAGCTGTTGGAACATCAAAAAAATAAACTAAAATGATTGCTAGTGTACGTGTGCACTGGCTGCATATGGCTGCTTCAGTCGGGGGGGGGGGGGGGGGGGGGGGGGGGTTAAACAACACTAGCTTCATTTCTTATGCATTCATGCCGATCTTCCACACAAGAAAAAAAAACTGCACACGCTTTAAAAAAAACCGCATTAAAACTTGGAGAGAGAACGAAAGAGAAGAGAAAATCTTACCTAAACTAGAAAGAACGATAGCAGCGCTTTGATATGCTTACAAGCTGCTCCAAACCCTCCCTCCATGATTCCGTAGATGTTATCGGAATCCCAAAAAAAAATTCACTCAACCACACAGTACTCTTGATCAGACCAATAATTCACTTTATTCAAGCATTATAGCTTATTTCTCTCTTTTTTTAAACTAACATTATACTAGTAGATAATATTAAATAAAGAAACTAACAAAAATTTAGCGCTTGGAATTCGCTACGCATATATATATGGCAAAAGAGATAATGTTTTATGAATATTAATAAAAGTAAATACAAACTAAAACTAAACTTAGCTTATTGTACGAAATCCGATGTGATGAATTTGTTGTTGCACATACGGTGGCTGCGACGTTGACTGCTGGAGACGACGCTTCGGCGTAGAGTTTTGGGGCTTCAAACTGTCTCAAAGTGAGACTCAAATTTGATGATTTTTTTTCTCTTTGTTTTCTTTTAAGTAATTTTGTTGTTGTTTTTTTTTTTTCTCTAGTTTTTTTTTTTGAATTTTTTTATTTTATTTTTAGTTCAATGACTACAAAACAATTTCTTTCGTTCTTGGGCGAAATTATTCTTTCAGTTTTCGACAAGTTCTTTTTTACATTTTTTTTGTTTTGGCTTAATATACATATATATTCTATGTAATAGTTTTTTTTTCTTCATTTTTTATAATTGATTCAAACACAAACAAAACTAAGTTTTAGATTTTATGTCACTTTTTTTTTTGGCTTTGCTTTATTCAAATATTTTTAGTTCATACTTTCTTTCTTTCATTTTTTGAAATTCACATCACATTATTATTTAAAAATGTGTTTATTAATTTTCTTTCGAATTTATTTTAATAAAATTCCGTCTTTATAATTTTCTGTAAGTTCCACTTTACTATTTTTAACATTTTTAATACGCTAAGTACGGCTTAGTCAACCACGCGTTTCAAACTCAAAAAATCAACTGAGTGTTTGATCGTCTGTTCTTTCCGACTTTGTCCCCAGAGCAATGACAAACAATCTTCCGCTATTTCGATTTTCGAAGAAAAAACGGACTGCATACCGGTGCATCGCAATGCGGCAATCGGTTCGTTGGAAAGTTGATGATTAGTGAGAGAATTGGAAATGATTCGAATATTACTTTTTTTTTTTAGAAAAAAATTAAATTCGCTACAGCCTGCAATCCTAGCACAATTTCCATGCCCACCACTGGTATAGACGGTTAATGGGTTCCTACTTCAATATTTTAGAGACTTGCTCAACACTAGAATATATAAACTACTTGAATTAAAGCGAGTGTGGGAATATCGGAGCTTTCGTTTTCTTTTTTGAAAGTATCATAACGTACATATTCCACACATATTGAAATTATATTTTGGTATTAAAATCCGCACAGATATGATTATCGAATGAGTGCAGTTTAAGTCTTCATTTTTATTAGCCTTTTTAGAATCGTTAGTTTATAGTTCCACTTCATATTTTTTCTTTAAAGCTCATGACAAAATAGCAAGTGGTTATTCACTGCAAGCTTACAAGTCGAAAACATGTAGTAACGTTTTATCACAGTCATATAAAATATGTTCTGAACTAAAAAATAAAAAAGGAAAAAATATCTCGTGCAATTAAAATTTATTATCGCAAGAACAGTTGTCGGCTGAAGAAAACTTAAATTGTGTGCTAACTGCAAATATTTGTGCTAACAACCTTCAACAATCTTGTTAGAACTGTCAACAATTTTAATAAACCAAAGAAATCATCAACAAGAATTCCATGCAATCACAATCCACCTGTTGATGTTGCATTTCATAAAACAACAAAAACAGCAATAACAACGACAACAACTCGAACAACAGCAAACATGGCAAAATTAATAATGGAAATTATAATAAAAACCAATAATAATAACATAAAGGAAAACAACAACAGCACAGCATTCTCATAAAAAAGTAGTCACGTAAATGCTGCATGCAGCAAAAGAAAAATATTATGAAGATGATGGAAAAAAAACAAACTAAACAGAAACTTAAGTTGAGTCCTAAACACGCGCAACACCTTCATTAAAATTGCACTCGAGCAGAGTAACAGCAGCAGCAACAGCAGCAACAACAGAGCCAGCTGGACATGCAACACACCATCAGTTTACATGATGTTGCATGTCTTTCCATCATAAAGGACATGGACGTGGCTGATATGACGACAATGTGGTTGGTGGCTATATCTTAAAAAGTCGCACAACAAAGTGATGCCTAACAACAACAGAGTCCCCATTTTGCCATTGCCTTCGGGGCAAGTTAATGACTCCGTGCGATAGTGTATAGTGGACAGTGAACAAAGGAGAGTGAACTGTTGGCTGCATTATTGTGTACAGAATACCTCTTTGAGATTCTAGTTAGTTTTTAGAAAATCTATTATTAACAAAACACTTAAAGTTATTTAAAAAACTTTTATAAATCTTAAAGAATTTATGTTTTAAGCTTCATTTGTCATCTTCTGATTTTGTCCCACCGTAAGCTGCTGCACTGCTTTAGTGCTGATTATTATACTGCTATGGTTGTTGTGCCTAATAAGCAGTTGTGTTGCAGCGCTCAAATTGTTACAAACAACAATTTCTTGCATGCTATCTCTTTTTAACATTATATCACTTTCTCTCTTACTCTTTGTACTGCACTGCTGCGCTGCCTGTTATAAATTTAATTTTGTAATCAAAATTTATGAAAACAAGCAATAAAAAAAAAACTATCGTAACAAAATCTAAATAAAAAAAGAAAAAATGTTGTGCAGCTCCATTCAATTTACGCGATCTTTAGCAGAGTCTTCATAACGTCGCCATCTTACTTTTTTCTAGTCACCACTGCCTTTGATTGAGAGATTTTCATATTTTTTTCCAAGTTGCTGCATCTCATTTAATTATCAGCGTCTAGGATGCTTTCAAGCCGGACGCTTGAACGCCTGAATTATTGTTTAATTATCGTGTGCCAGCAATTTGACTATCAAGCCGTCTAAGCAAATATTATACGTATTCTTGTGCGCTACGTTACAGGGTGTCTTCAGCTACAAGTATAATTACACAACATAGATAATTACAGTATTTTGTTTATCTGATCATAAGTTATGATTTATTATAAATTTATGCATTATGTGTTGCATTTTCATATGTAAATGTAGATTTTTTTTTCTCTAAATTACGTAGAGAATTTGAATTGCCTGTACAGAGTAAACGAAGTTATTTTGTCCAAAAGATTTTCTTTGCTTTATTCATGAGCGAAACTCTTAACATTCGTCAGGAATATAAATATAACAACAAATATGAAAAGGAAATTGTTTTGTAACATCAATGCAATTATTTGACGACTTTTCTGAAATTTTTTTGATTCCATTTAGACCATTTAGAAGTCCATGAAGAACGGTATTAATGTTGCTAGGATGGTTCACAGTTTTTTTAGAAAGTTATTCCATTAGTAATGCGTTGAAGGGGACGTGAGATATAAAGAAAGTATATATATTCTTGATCAGAGTCAATTTAGCCATTTCCACCTGCCTGTCTACTTGTATATCTCTCTGTCTGTTTGTCAGTCTGTCTGTTTATCTGTCTCTCTGTTAAATCATATCAAAGTAGATTTGTAAACAGGGTATACTTTCAAACATAACTCGTGGGTTTGACTGTGGGTGAAATCAGTTCACGGACACGCCTACCAGCCCTACAAATAAAACATTTAAAACGCTATATTGAGAGAGCAGGAGGTATGATTTGGAAACGCTCTATAGAAGAAAAATTTTATCAAGTATGCGTTACACCTCCCATAAAAACGAAAAACCTTAAAAGGTTTACTGGGAGATATACTATATTTAAGATAATGGAGCCATTGCAAGTATTAAAAATTTTCTTGATAAACACTGTACAAAAAGCGAACGGATTTCGATTAAAAAATGTAGTACCCATACATGCAATTAATTCTAAACGAAACATTTAAGGTAATGTTACCAAATATCATTCAAATATATGCGATTGTTCGGGCCTTCAACAGAGAAACACCACGAGCATTTTGGCAAAAACGATGTAATACCCTTTTAGTAAAATTTTAAAAAATTTCTGCGAGCTTATACTGTTAGTCCTGTGAAGGGTACATACTTTTTGGCTAGCCCTTACTAGTTTCATGTCATTTCACATTATATGTTTAATGAAAATGTGTAATCATTTTCAATTATAAATTACGTTTAAAATTGAATACCCCAGACATGCTACGAAGATAAAAAGAAACAATAATTCCGAATCCTTCGATGATGAATTAAATATTTATAGATCAATTTAAACACTAATCGTACTAAACTCATTCTTATGATTCATATGCGAATCGCTAACTAACCGAGGATAGTTTTCCTCGTAAGAAACTGACGCTTTCCAGTGATGGAATGTTCGGTATACTGTTGTACTTTTTTCAGTATTTGTGCGTTGTGCAAATTATAGGGGAAAGTGGGGTATCTTTGAAACTGGGGCACATTTGGCTTTGCAAATTTCAGTATGAAAACGACTAAGGCGTCAAAGAGTTTAAATGAAGAAAGCAACCTACTTTGACTTAAAAAAACGTTATGAACTTTGACACTTCTTCTTCGACTCCATTTGGAGTAGCACGAGTTTTTCTGTTTTCGCGATCCCTGATGTAATTTTCGATACCAAGTACGTAAGCGTTTTGTGAATTATATGTGGTTTTCTTGTAAATTGAGTGGCAAAATATGACAGCATTACGTTTAAGTAACAACACAATTAAAGTGTGCTTTGTGAAAATAAAACAGAAATGATAAAATAAAAAAAATAGGAAAACGCCTCTTGAACGTTTGGGGCACATTTGACTTCTGCCAAAGGGGTACATTTGACATCTGAATATACACCACCATACAGAGGATTTAGTTGAATATGTCAAAAAGTGTGATTTAAGTGAACTGACAGTTGAAATGCTTTAAAATTAACTGATAGCTTTTATGTTTTGAACTCATTTATGTTAAGTTTCTTAATTAAATTGAACGAATTAATATGATTTTTTGTTATTTCTTTTGTAATAAATCGTTTTAAAAAAAGTTAACTAAGTAGTTTCCAATTTAACCAATAGTAAATTCTATAGCCCCATTTTTTTTTATTAAAACACACTTGCTTGTAAGACCGGATATAAATTGTAGAAAGTGCACCGAAGTCCGAAGTCAAATGTACCACTTAAAAAGTCAAAAGTGCCGGGGTACTTTTGACAAAAATGACTTTTTTTGAAGGAGTCTTAAAAAAATACGGTGACGTAGTTTTTTTTTTAAAAAATCTTTTTCGAGGTTTGATGTCAAATAGTCAATGTATAAAAAAACAGCAACAATTTTTAAAATCCATTATTTGTTTAAGGAAATATAGGCCTTTGAAAATTTAGTGTCAAAGGTACCCCAGTTTCCCCTACGTCAGTATATTCGACAAATAATAGAGCATTCAGTACAAGTTTTAGTTTTAGTAGAGTTTGCTCATTTTTAGTACATTTGAACTATTTTCGATAACCTTTTAAGTAAATTTTGAAGTCCATAGCAAAAAAGTACACTCGCCATCTAAAAAGTACATTCCAATTTTCTATTCAATATATTTCCACAAACCTTAAATGTCATCGTTGTCGCTTGCCACCAGAAAAAAAGCTCGCATGCCATCTTAATTATTCTACTCGGTAATTGAAATATTACGAGTATTCCACAATCAAACTTAATTTTTTTTAGTTTAGTTCGATTAGACCGGCTCCAGTTTATTTGTCAAAATTTCTATTTTGGCAGGCCAATAACTCCTGCACACGGATGTTTAATAAAAAACGATATATTCTTTTCCTTATTTTAAATTATATCGATGCCGACCTTTAAGCAATAGGAGGAGATCGTGATCTAAAAACTTCAATTTATGTTAAAAATATTTTGAATTGTCTAAATACAAATACTAAAAAAATATGTTTAGCCATTGGTTACTAACCTGTATATAATTTAACAAGAAAAAATTGCGTTGAAAGGATTTGATTGTTTCATCCGATTATTGGTCATCTTAAAGTAACAAAAAACTGGGTAAAGTAGTCATTTTAGGTATATCCAATATTACTCAAATACTAAGCAAAATTCGGCCATGCTATCGATTATATGAAAATAAAGCTAAAACCAATCCGAAGAATGTAAAAAATTGAAACAATTTCGTTTTACATTTTGGACCATAACTTTTTTCTGAGCAGAGATGGATTTAATAATTCCAGCAGGGAAGAAAAAACTAGTTCGAATTTCGATATTTTTTGTGGTTTTTGTCGTTTACGATTCTATACCCTTTTCCCTGTATCAAATCCAAAAACTACTTTTATCGAGTACTATACAATAATAAGGTAGTGTTTTTGTAATACTTTTTTTTAGGCATTTTGATGTTATTTTTTTAAAAATCTATTAAACTTTTGTTATAAAGGGGCACGTTAAAGAGAAAACGTTATTTGCTATAAACTCGTTTTAGGCGTTCAATTAATTTTGGCTCATTGTGCACCGGTGTCGGTGCCGGTGAACATTCCAGAATATATTCAAACGTTCAAATGTATTTTTTACTAAATACCAAAAAAACAACTGAGGATCCCTTTTCTACGTGTAGATATCATCAAAATAATTGAAATTCCTTTGAATTTCAACAAAACATAAGAAATTGATGAAAACTTTATTTTTATTTATGCGGAATATTTATGTTTTTTTTTTATCTCTTCATCGCATTTCTAAAAAATAAATTTTAACATAAATATGCGAAAAGCAACAAAAATAGCAACAATAAAGTAACAAATTCCTGCGATGTTTTAAGACTTTTAACAAGACAGACACACACACACACATGCAGACAGCGACTGTGTGTGTGTTACATGTGTATTTGTATTTATGTTAAAGTCCTTCGTTGCTGGTTGTTATTTTTTATTATTATTTTTTGTTGTTTTCGTTATTGTTTTTGCTGTTGTTACTTTTATGCTAAAATAGCAAAATAAACAATTTCTAAAAATACGCAAAAACAACAACAACAACAACAAGAAAATACTCGCTGATGAAAAATAGGAACAGCAGCAGGAAAAAAAGGAGTAAAGGAAGTTTCGCAGCAATGATGGCAAAGACAGGAATGAAAAAACAATAACAACAAAGGGAATTTATGAGCTTTTTGTCTTTTAAGGGTAATTTTTCAACAGCAAGAACAACAAAAAATGAAATTACAACAACAAAATTAAATGAGAAAATTGCTGCTTCTTTGTCGACGGTTTCTATTTTTTGTTTTGTAATTTCACTTTGAGTTTTTATTTTATTTTTCAATTTATTTTCTTACTCGGCCTATGTTATAGTAGTTTTGGTTCTTCTCTTTGTTTTTAGATTTTCTTTTGCATTTTCATTGTTTAACCTTTTGGGAATTGTGTAGAACAAACAATAATAACAACAATACGAATCCACTTCATAAACAGTGTTTTCAGTACAGAAAGGGTTAATTAGCATCAACATTAAAGTCGTTTCAGTTTTTTGCACAGAGAAAACGATTTAGTTGTATGTATCAAGATATGGTTATAATTAACAAATTATAGATATGATGTAGGCGAAATAAATATTTGATGTAAGTTACCATGTCAGTGACAATTTCTGCCAAATTGATATTAAATGGTTGCAACAAAGAAATATTTGTTCGAGCGAAAATAGTATTTGGTAATAATTGCCAAATATATGATTGATCTAGTATTACTATCATATTTTTAAGAAATTATATTTAAATATAACTTAACTTGACTAATATACATTTGGTAATACATAATTATTCACTTGTTAACAAGCACCAATTTATGTATATGACGGAAGAAATATTTTATTTTACTAATCTATAAATTTATTTAAATTTAAGTAAAAAACGATGAGCCCAAAAGCATTATTTCGAAATACCAATTCTTAAATAAATCGATGTTTCCCAATATCGTCGCTTCCTTATAAAGGTTTTTTGAATGGTTAGCATTTACACAATCAAAAACACTGAAATTGAGTACCAATCAGAATGTTATTAAGTAGTGTTTTGCTTAAATATATTGAGAATTTTATAGGATTCGTACTAATGTGAAGTGAAATAAAATAAAAAATGACACAACCATAGTTATATAATTAACCCAATCTACTTTAATAAATTGACTCAAACATGTTTTATGTTTGGCCCAATAAATGGCACCTTATTTTCCAATTATGAACGTAGTAATATCTACCAAAATTTTCGAATAATTAAGAGATATTTTAAAAATCTATCAACCAAATACATTCATTTGAAGGAAATATACACTTTTTTTTCAGTGTAACACCACTTGAGGTAGACACTTTCCCAAAGATTCCTCGAGTATTGTCAACTTTACTCGAAATTCTGGAATACCTAAAATTTTAAGAAAAAAATTCTTTCAAAATTTTTTCAAAAGTTTAGTTTTCACAGCGCAATCCTTAGCCATCGCGCCGCTGTAACTTTTTAACCCTTGACCCCTTCCACACAACGCCACTGAAAGGCGATTTTGCAGCAACACGAATTGCATTTTAAGTTGTAAGTTGCGCCGCATTTTGTCAACAACAACAAAGGGAGCAGCTAAGATCTCTGGCTGGTCGTCGTCGTCGTCGTCGAAGCCTAAAGTCATATATTTGCCAAAAGTGTCGGAAAGGCAGGCTGCTTGGTTGGTTGTTTAGTTGGTTGAATTTTGCAGCTTCTTTTCCTTCTTCTTTTTTATTTTTCTTCTTGGCCCATTGTTGTTGCTCTTTTTTGTTTTTGTTTTTTTTTTGTTATTGTTATTCTTTACTTCAACGTGGTCCAGAGCCATTAAATATTCGCCGAGCAAATAAATCATTTCATTCCATTTTAATTTTTTCCTCATGTTGTTTATGGCTTTTGTTTTTTTTTTTGCAATTTTTTATTTTTTTTGCGTTGCTGTTGTTGTTCAGTTTCAGGAAAAATGCAATAAAGTTATTTGAGTTTGGCTATAAAAATACATAAATATAAAAAAGGTAGCAAAAAGTGGCATCAAATTAAGCAAGATATTTACTAATATACATATTTATTAAAGAAAAAAAAAAATAAAAATAAAGTAAAAAAATTACGTAAAGTGCGGTTTTTGCGATTTGAATTTTCAATTAAAAGTTTTTTTCTCTAACGAGGACTTGCCACCGCAAAATTTATTGCCAAAATATACAATGTATTTTTGCGTTTCGAGTAAGATTTGCATCGGAATTCTTATTTTGATATCACAACTTCTTTGCATTTTTCGTCATAAAATCTTTAGGCAAAGAGGTTAATTCGACCGCTCTTTACTATCAGGGTAGTCCATAGTGTAGAAAAGTTGTTTTTCACTAGAATCGAAATTATTTTAGCGGAACACGGAAACTTTAATGATTTTTAAATTGCTTGGAGGTTTTATAGTCAGTTTTTTATTTGCACTTAAAAAGTCATTAAATTGTATTTTTGTTCCTAATTTTTATCATGACATCTTCAAAAAAGTTATTTTATTCTTAAAATCGCAAAGCAGTAATTTTTTGTTTCAGGGTCACACATAAGATACACATTTTAAATAAAATACATTGGAAAAATAAATTTTTATTTAAAAAAGTTTTAAATCGTTTTTTTCAATGGCACGATATGGTACTAAAGTCTGTTATACCTAACTGAAATTAGCCATACCGTACCATACGGTACCATACCGTACCATACGGTACCATACCGTACCATACGGTACCATACCGTACCATACCGTACCATACCGTACCATACCGTACCATACCGTACCATACCGTACCATACCGTACCAAACCGTACCGTACCATACCGTACCATACCGTACCATACCGTACCATACCGTACCATACCGTACCATACCGTACCATACCGTACCATACCGTACCATACCGTACCATACCGTACCATACCGTACGTTGACGTTGGAAATTTTGAAACGTATAGCGTAGTATTTCAACGTTGCCCTGTCCGACCGACTTTATGTTGCTAGGGAAATTTGACTGCGGGGAATTTCGCGAACCAGTTGGGACTAGTTCGACCAGATACAGCAGCCTCTTCGAATACACCAACAACTGCGCTACTGCTTCTTTTGACCTCCTAAATCAAATAATGTCGAAACCTTTAAGTATTTTGAGAGGCTCAACCACTATACCTATCTAAACTAAGTTTCGAGGGTTTTTGTACCCCGGAGTATTCATAAAAAGTACAGCTAAGAACGAATAGTTGCACCTAATAGAATGCAATTTTCGTTGATCGTGTTACAGAAAGTACATAGGATCTAATGTCTTAAGTCATAAATTAAAACATTTAAATTAAAGCCAGTTTAGAACTTACGCCCTTAAGAGAACATGTTTTATCAAAGTTAGTTTTAAGTCTTTTTTTTCATTTTTGGGTTCTCTCTAACGAAATACGCCCACTGGTTCTTAGCACAGCACAGGTATGCCAAAAAAAAAACATCAGCAACATCGCGCACACACGACTTCATGCCATTTTCCAACGATTAGCTTGTAAAAGGGGAATTTTTCACAATCCCCACTTGGTTTTGTGCCAGTGCTTTTGTTTTTGCATACAATTTTTTCTCCCCAAGCTGATGCTAAAATGCATTTTTATAGATTTTTAATTCTTTTTTTTTTTTTGTTTTCACAACGACACAGCCAAGTCTAGCGTGTTTTTCTGTTGCTGTCTGGTTGCTGCACACACACAGGCATGCATGTGCACATACAAAGCAATGCACACATATGTAGAAACACTCACAGCAGGGCTCCCCTTTTTTTTTGTGTATGTCGGCTGTGGCGTTTTTAATGTCGTTAAATGCATGAAAGCGAAAGGATTTCACATCAGCTGCCGATCATAAAAAAAACTGCTGCTGCAAAAACCTGGTCCAGCTAAATACAAAAAAGGGACAACAAAACAGACACAACTACAGACATAGAAATACGCAGACAAACGAGCAGAGAACAACGCATAAAAAACACAATTTTGTTACGAGCACTTTTTGTTTTTGGCCTCCCAACTTCCCTGCGGAATGATTTTGCTTTTATTTCCCTAAAAAAAACGACAACAATTTTTTTCAGCTTAATGCCGGCTATGAAAAAAAAAATGCAATAGCGACGAAAAAAAAAGTATTGCTGCTGGACGATGTAACAACAACAATTGCCACGTATGTAAAAAGTAAAAAATGCAACACTGGTGTGCGTTTTTTTCCTCCCATTTGGTGGCTGCCTTTTGATTTTTCACATTTGAGTTTTTTATTAATTAAGCGCAAAAATAACGAATTTTATGTATGTGTTGTTGCAATTCTTTTTGATATTGTTGTTATTGGCTATGAAAATAAAAGTATTTTGTTTTTATGTCGTCTATATTTGATTTTGTTGTTGCTGTTTTTTTTTTGTATTATTTTTGTTGGTGTTATTAATACTACCTGTTGTAGTTTGACAACAATAGCGGGATGACTGTGGCCGGCATCATTGGTTTTATGCGTTCACAATGCATGCAATCAAACGAAAGTGAATTTTTAGGTGCAACGCAACGTTGCCAGCGAATAATCCGTGCAGTTGTCATGGTGGCAAATTAAATAATTTCCGCATTGTTGAATGTTTGCACGTTCTGATTTTTAAATTTTATTAAAAGTGCTAGTTTTGAGAGTGAAAGTAATTTGTTGCATACTTTTCGGCGACCACACTATTCGCATGTTAATCAATTCAGATTATTCGGAAGTATGAAATTCATTCAGATTTCAAGAAATTATATCTGTCCTTACAGATCCAGATCCACAATGATTTATCCATAACATTATTTTTGACAATGCATTGTTAATGAGAAAATACAACTTAAAAATTACAGTAGCACAACCTTTACATAATCTAAAGCCAAAATAGACTATGAAATTTTTCCGTAAAGCAGCGTTCATGCCACTCAGTCTTATGCACATATATGTTTGTTATCTTAGCTTTTGAAAAAAATAAACTACAGGTTTGTGAGAGATACCATGTGATAGATTGCTGTGATTACCCCTTAAGAATTTTTGATTTTTAGAACATTTTTTCTTAGGGAATATTGACATTATATGATCTAAACCAGCTGTGGGCAAAGAAATCTAACAAAAGAGCAAAACAACAACATCAAGCAACAGCAAACGAAATTTTAAAGTTTTTTTTTACTTTCATTTCCAAATTTGCCATTAGCACGAAAAAAAACCAAATTGCACTACAAACAAAAAAAATTGCTACATTCGTCAAGACACAATGCGGCGCCGTCGTTTATGCCTTTGTGTTTTGTTTTTGTTTTCATTTGAATTCAAGTCAACGCTGTGCCTCGATAGCGTTGAAATTCTGCGAATTTTTTTTCGCTTGCTTGTGTGTCGAATAACGGTGAGAGCAATGAGAGCAAATAGAGCCACTATGTGCCCATCACTGATCTAAACCTTCTTCCCAGTCAGTCAGTTAGTCGGGAAAAAAATGCACTCTTAAGTGGCGCTTTCATGTTATCTTTCTTGATCTTATATCAGGGATATCAAATCAAATTTTTGTAAAAGCATGCGAGCAGAACCTAAAGCTGCGTCTAATGCACTTGACGAACGCTAGAGTGAATAGGCATACATTAGCTATTTTTATAGCATGTGATATCCTACGTGATATGGGGATAGTAGATGGTCAAGAAGGATAACATGAAAACTAGACATTAGGAAAAATGATTTTTTTTTGGAGATGCCACTCAGATCTCTTAGAATTCAAATATCAAAAACTCATATCTTAATGGGTATTAGAAATTGTCCGAGGGTCTTTTATTTAAAATTTTCTTGTATTTTCAGAGGCAGATAGCTTAGCCTTGCCATGATCCATAGTGCGGAAATCAGTCAAAAAAAAAAGAAATGATTTGATTTCGGTACATATGGGCAGTTTCTAAAAAACTTCTCATGTTCATATCGACAAAAGTAAAGTTGACATCTAAAAAGTACATTTCAACTCTCCATTCAGTGCAACTGATATAGATGCCACGTCCACTTGCATAATCCTGTGTAATTTTTTAATAGTTTTTTGTGTCGCCTGGCTTTTACATACTAAATTGAATAGTATTCTTAATGAAAGTCTTCACTATATAACATATTGACTTCAAAAAAACGTCGCTTATCGTTCAAAGTCTCTGAGTTTTCGCCACATGTCTGTGATTCAAAATTGTTATAAATGGCTTACTCAAAATGATAAGGAGCATATAGCTATTTTTTCATACCCAGCGGCAAATATGTTATACACAACATCGAAGAATAGTTATACTCGTTGTAGGCAGTAATGCTCACAACTCCAGCCACAACAGTAAAATCTTTTTACAAAGGCATGGCCGCTTTGTATGTAGCTTGCCTACATATCTTTATACAATGTATAGCAAGGTAAAGGCAGACTACCTTAAAATATCGCTTACTAAGTGCGTGTATAGTTTACCGAGTTGCCTACTCTCCACATACAAATTATGCAGCCAACAGGAAAGACTCCTTACATCTCCATATACAAATGAGACAGCAAACAGAGATACTGCCTACTGCTCCATATACAATGCAGGTAGCCAGCAAGCAGACTGCCTACAGCTTCATATACAAAGCAGGCAGCCAGCAAGCAAATAAACAAAATATCACAGTAACAATTTCATTTGTGAAACTTAAAACACAAAGGCTATAGCTTTTCATACATGAAAAATCAGAGTACTTCGTCAATTTGCCGCTGGGTATATCTAGATTGAGCGTTGAATTTTATACAGGGAGATAAAAATCGTGTAATAAAACAATGTTTATTGAAAAATGTTGGACTTGACTTACGCTTAAAGATTTTTTTTTGCGTTTTATGAAGTCCCAACTCTTTGTAAAAAATTGGAGTAAAACGCAGTAGGAAAACTGCCTTAATAAAAGTTATTAATATATAACCCCTAGTGTATTTAAAACGTGATATTCATTAAAATCAATCGAGTTTACTGCATTAAAATATTAAATTTACCGTTACCAAATATTCTTAGTCTCTGCATTACACTTTTTCATCGTGTGCCATATACCACACCCATATTTGAACCCAACGCACAGCGTTGGCATAAACTCAGATATAAAATACGATAGCGTTGGAAGGAAAATTGTGCACAAATTCAGCGAAACATAAAAATTGATTTTTCATAAATTTTCATGCGCCATTAAAAAATGACGACGACAAAACACAATAATTTATATTTTCTCGGTTTTATTTATATTTTTTATGTGAAAGCAAAAATAAAAAGAGTTAGCAAAATAAAAAAGAACAGCACAATACAGGGAAATTCAATAAGAAACGCAAGAAACTTTGCAAATAAAATAATTTTATGTAGCGTAAATTTTTTATGTGCGATACTTCAAAATTAAAAACGAAAATATCTACAATAAATGATATAAAAATTGGAATAAAATTTTAAAAACACAGCAACATTAATTTGTTGCCAACGTTGTGGTGAAAAAAAAACCAAAAAAATAAAAAAGTTGTAAAAAAATCACAGCAATAAAAAATAAAATAAATAACAGAAAACAATGCAAAAATAACAAGCGAAATAAAATAGCGCGCGCTAAAACAACAGAAAAGTTCAGCGATAACAACAACAAATGTAGGGGAAACAACATCTAAAATAACAACAGGAATAAAAACGACAGCAGCACCAAAAAAAAAAAATAAATAAAAAATAAAACATTTACAACAACAAATAATAGCAACAAAAATTTCGTCTGACATTGAAAAATGGACGGTCACGTTTTATGGCCATTGTTGTGGCTGTTGTTTCAGTTGTTGTTGTTGCCATTGCTAAAAATTTCGCTTAAAATGTGCGCGCGCGAGTAAAACTTTATGCTCGCAACAACTCGTCTTAACTTTGCCCTCATCCTTTCCCCTTTAAGCCCTTACCAAAATTCAGTGCTGCGCTTCTGCCCTCCCCCCATTTGGCAACACAATCACCCGCCACTGTCAGTCGCCCATGTTGCCAACATTTTTATTTCATTTTATTTAGTTTATATTCATTTGCTGCATCCTTTTTTTCAGCATTGCGTTTGTTGTTGTTGGCGGATGCTTTATATGATGCCATTGGTAATGGTTCTAGCAACCAACAACAACAACAACAACAGCTAAAGTGATGAGTGCTTTTAGTATTATTTTTGTTTTTACTTCATTATATGAAACCCCAGCAGCAGCAGCATCAGCATCATCATCACTACCACCAACATCAACAGCAATATAAAAGCAACAACAATAATAAAATTGCAAATAAAATTCCAACAACAAAAAACAAAAACAGCCAACGCGAGTAGCAACATAAAAAAAAAGTTGGATATAACATTATTTGGCTACCTGATATAACAGTGGCGTTTTAAGCCAACGAATTCTTAGAAAAAACATTCAGACCAATTGCAATAACACTCGAGCGAAAAATTATGACCTTAGCTTACTATGGAGCAATTTGTGGTAGAGTTATGGTCAGGATACAATTTAACTCTTTCCGGAAGAGGTAACGGATATCAAATTATTAATTTCCCACTGGAAAATTAGATAATGAGGGAAAAAATCTTTACAGTCATTTACTCAAATCATTCTCCTCTATTGTGGAACTTGGCTATAGCTAAGTTGCTTATGTTATTGAATAAACTCATCTAAAAACTGAACTAATCATTTTTACCAGAAATCACATACTTTCAATAACACTATGTACAACAATGATTCTTAAAAGGAGGAGAAACATCGACTGATATCAAACTCAAAGAAACTTGGTGTCGCTTAACTCGAATCTGTCATTAGATTTCAGTATGCACGTCCTGATTTTAATGTGGTTTCTTATAAGAATTCTTTCATTTCAAGTCTGAGAGATTTGGTAACTAAGGCAAGGTTTTTCCTCATGAAAAGGCAAATATTTCCATTTATAATATCTGCACTTCCATCACCACTCCTTGATATAATATGAATCATTTGAGTTAAGAGTTCTGAAAAAAATTACATACGGCACAAACGGACTTTTCACATACGGTGGTACCCAGAAAAAAAATGTGTCCTTTTACTAGGAGCAACTTTGCCTCAGTCACCAAATATCTAAGACTTCAAATAAATAAAGCCGTAGAAGAAAGGGCACTTTACGACCATCTCGAAACTCTGACGTGTATGCCAAAATCTGATGACAGACTCGAACTCAGTGACTCCAAATTAACCTTTGTTGATATCAGTCGAAGTGCTTCCAATTTCACTGCACACAGTGTTATTGAACTATCTTCTTTTAAAGGCACTAGACTTGTCTTAATAGGCATCTTGGTCTGGTATTGGTTAAGAAACTAATATGGAAAATTAATGTTGAAGAGAAAATTAAAAAAGCCATGGTAGCGATATTCTCTTGTAAAAAGCTGTTGGTGGAAGATGGGGTTTCCACCTCGTATTATTTATTGGCTTTACACAACGGTCAATTGACTGATTCTGTTAAACGTTGTGCAACGTTGTGCTGTGATTTGCGTTAGACAAGTTTATCTGCTTCAAACAATTACAAAAGGTACAAAGGACAGCTTCCATGTGTATCAGTACTGCTCTCAGGACAATACCGACTGACGCCTTAGAGATCTTCTCTTATCGCGTTCCGCACTTTTTGCTAGTTCGGCGGAAGAACACGACACTCTACTATCCTTCATAGTTTCGAGTTCTGGACCCTTTCAATAGTACTACACTTTTGCAATAATCTCATACACATCTTGTTAAAATAAAACACGAAAAAGAAAATTCGGCCCAACAAGTTGTTTTCGATTTAAGTCAAATTTTTTCCTAAAAGTTCCCCTGGAGTTTTTAGATTCCTAGTAAAAAATTTGATTCGATTTCGTCCAATTGAACAGAAACTGTCCACAATTCCAAAATAATTAGGGATAACTGCTTGCAGTTTTGAGTATTTTTGAGATCTATCAGCGGTACATAAAAGTCAAGGATCTTCGAAGCAACATTTAATAACTAAAGGTCACTTTGAAAATAAATAAAAGTGCTAAAATAAAATTTATTTCTTATAAAATTAAATTTTTTTTTTTAATAAAAACAAACAACTATCGTGAGAAGTTACGGTCTACTAAGTAACTACATATTACATTACGAATTTTATTGGATTCTTCAAAAAGCATAGTTTATAAAACCACAATGTCAAAATATGAAATTGTTTCAATTTGAGTGCCTTGCAATAAAAAAAGGTCATGATAATTTATTATAATTATTTTCAATAATGTTATGTTATGTATGTACTGTGAGGTAGAGATTCGTCATATAAACATTTTTCCACAAGAACGCTCATGTACAGCAATCGATGAAACTTTTGCATTTTTCACTTTTACTGTTTTATCTCTTGTTTTATTTCAACTTTCTGGTTTTCTTGATTTTTTATTTTTTTATTTTATTTAATGTCTTATTTCAATATAATATTTTATTTCATAACAGAAAATATAAAAAAATTTAATAACAAAATTTACTATATTTCTGATAAAGAAAAAGAAAAACAGAAATAAAAAATACGTCATAAAATATGTATGTTCGAATGTTTTCGTGTATTAAAATGCTTCAGACAACAAAACAAACAGACACTCATGAGATATACCAAATTAATATGACGCGCAGGCACTGAGGATAGCAACTGCATGCTATGTCTGCAGCTTAATTGAAAATTCATATTTAAGCAACAAAAACAACAACAACAGCAACAAAAACAAACAAAAACATCATTGCCATTGCCAACATGAGAGTGCAACATACCAATTATAGCAGCAACAACAACAACAACAGCAATACTTCAATAGCAACAGCAACAGCAATAAAAAAATATATCTGCATTAATGCTGTTAAATGCAACCAACATCGATCAAGCAATCAATCAATCAGTCATTCAATTGTTCATTCAGTCAATCATTCGATCCTTGGCTGACGTTAAATGATTGATTACCATCAATTAATCGCCTTAATTATTTATTCAACTTAAATATGATGTTGTTTTTGCTGTTGTTGTTGTTGTCTTTGCGCACTCCACAAGCTGGCTGTTGTTGTTTATTCAGAAAATGTTAATATCGAAGATGAAAATTTAATATAAAATTTTTGTCATTTTTTAATTAAAAGTCATCAAAAAGTAATTAAGAAAAACCAACAACAAAACTAAAGATTATGTTGTTAAAATAAATAAACAAATAAACGAGCGCACACACACCGAGCAGCAGCGTACAACAAAATAAATAATGAATGGAAAATATTGCAATTTTCTCAGCAGCAACAACAACAACAATACAAACAAAAATGGCGACCAACCAAGTAGAAATAATAAAACGTGACAGTTCCAGTGCAATATTAATAGTCCGGGAGGTGGCATCACAAAATATATACCGTTTGCGTAATTTTCTAAAATGACTGTTGAGTAAGTGCACACGGTCCGCTTCAAGTAAAGATTAAGATCGATCAAACTGTCAACCAAATCTGACAATGCACAATTATTATTTAGTGCTTAGAGATTCCAAAAACAAGATCCGTAAATTCGTACCTGGTCATTTACTCGTTTTATGGCCATTTTAAGGTAAACGCTTTTAATGAAAATTATGAAGCGAACCGTGTACAGTTTTTGGTGCTTTTAAGATCAAGTGAAATTTTAAAATATGCTATAATTGTTTTTTATGTATTTTGAGTCGTTGAACATGATTAAGTCACTAATATTTGCAAATATGAAAATGTTTTTGTGTTAATCACCATTTTTCACGGGAAAAATTCGACACAAGAAACATTTCTTTTTTTTGTCGGCCGAAAAACAAATAAAAATAAGAATTTTTTTCATTATCTTTTGTGGGTTTTAAAAGTATTTTTAACTAAAAAGTCCACAAAGAAAAAACAAAATGAAAAAATTTTTATATATGTTGTTATTCATCATTTTCCATGGAAAAGAATTGAAAATATTGGTAAGAAATTTTTTTTTTAATCATTGTTATCATTGTTTAAAATTCATCCCCCAGCTCGAAGTGTCACAGAGTTTGCTAAGACTTGTTACTTCAAAGATTATTTGATCACTGAACATAAATTCATTCAAAAAGTAATTAAAAAAGTCTGAACGTGATAACATAAGGTGGGTATCTGATTTCGCCAATCAAAAATCTATAAGAACTATAATCTTGAAATACTGACTCCAAAACTAGTGTGCTTTTACATCCTCTACAATTTCAATCATAGTGCATTTTTCTATTTATGCCATATTTTTCAAGTAAATTAACAAAAAACTGTAAATATATGCCGATCTACTCGAGGTCAAATGAACATTTATATTAAAAACGTTCAAAACATGCATGTTCAGCGATAAAAAAACTTTTGAAGTATGTAGATACCAGGTCTCAGCTAGTTATACATATATGTATGAATGTATATATATGTATGTATGTACATATATCACTTTGAGCTGTATAGTGTATTTTATATAAAGAACTATCAGACTAGCGGATTCGTATATATTCGATCGTTTTGGAAAAGTCAATGAGTTCATTTTTTTTGTGACGCTACCTCCCACACTATAACAAGAATGAATTCCACTTGAAGATTTAAGAGTCAATGGGCAACTTTCTTTTTTCATTTAATTATAGTGTATTACATACTTAAATATGAGTGAACATTCAAAGTGAATTTGAGTTTAACTGAAGCCCTTTTAAAATACCTGTATTGCTTTGAAAAATTTGCTCAGTAAACTTTATATTTTTTATTTGTACGGATATTCCAAGCATGTTTTGGCAATTCTTTTGTAGATTGCAATATGTTTTTCGTTCATTCGAAATATACGTTTTTCAATACTAAATATTCGACTTTCATATTTTCATCTAACTCTCCGTTGCTTATAAGGCAGAGTATTTGTTTGTTGAAGTACTTAATTCGTAGTTGAGTTTTTATTTGTTCGCTTTGAGCTTTAGTTTTTTCAAAGGTTCAAGCAAAGCTTTGTGTCTATTATGAAAATTTTATCAACAAAAAAAAAAAAATTTATTTTGACGATAGTTAAAAAAAAATATGTACATATATATATAATGCCCAAATTGTTCGAGACTCGTCAGGATTCTTTTTTATTTGACTCAGAAACTTTTATAAAACTTATCTTACAAGGAGACCAGATGGTAATTCATGTGAAATAAGAAAACCCATATTTTACCGTTTTTCGCAATTCTCAAGAAAAAGCGAGAAAATCGCGTTCAAAGTTTTCCAATAGTTGTTTTATAAAAAAAAGTTTAACTTTTTTTAAGTAGCAAAGTAGCATAGTGGATAACAAGTTAGCATATGATTCTGGGGGTCACTAGTTCAATTCTCCGCTGATGCAACTTTTTTTTAATTTATTTTTTTACTTTTTTTTTAGTTTCTTTATAACTTTTTTTTTTACTTTTAGAATAAGGAAACAATTCAAAATTATGTTACCCAATAATACTCTTTATTTAAAAAACTTATAAACAATTTTACATTAAAAAAATAAAAACTTTGAACGAGATTCTGGAAAAATATGAACCAAATCGGTGACGGCACAGGGTGGTGGTTTCCTTGTTAATAAAACCTTAAGGGTTTATTTTATGTATCTTAATTTATTTCAACTGGCTAATGTTTGTTCTGCCCTCAGACTGATCGAGTTTTTAATAAATGATTTTACAACTAACCACATGATTTATTTTATTGTCCAGTTATTTTGTTCAACTTTCAATTGGGTTTACGCAATTTTATTTTTCCTACAGACAGCACTCAAAACTTTGCAAGCGTACATCTTCGTCAGAAACCCTAGAAATACACTTAAAATAAATTATAAGGAAGCAAAAATTAAATATTGAAGCTGTTTGAAAATTTTAGAATTACGTATACGGTAACGTGGCCTCGCCCACCACTTTCCACATACACTCTTTCCTATACATATGTACTCATAGATATAACTAATTCTAAAATAAAATTGATAAAAACAAAAAAAAAAAATTAATTCCAACCAAAAAGCAGCAGCAACATAAGTAATAAACAATAAAGACACAAGTGCAAAAGAAAGCAGATAAATAAGAAGATGGCACAGCAAAATGAAAATCAGTAATTATATCAATGGGTAGAGCTGAAATTGCGCAGACCAAAAGAATGTGATGGAAAAAGAAGAAAATATTAAATTTAACGGAACACAAAAGGACAAAAAAAAAATTTAAGCTCAAATGCAAGAGACAAAGCAATGCTGAGAAACAGGAAACGGGAGCAAGAAAATTCCAATGCTGAGCAACTGCCAAGTTAAAGGACAAACGAAACGTTCAAAATGACAATGCAAAAATATGCTAAGAGAGTGCAAAGTTACCCCCACGAGGGATGAAAACTATGACGAGTCCGAAAAGAGAGCGAACTACACTATAAAGAAAGTTTTCAGAGAGAGCAAAATATAAATAAATTTTTAAGAAAATGGTGAAAATTAAACTAAAAAGGAGCACAAAACTTTCCAACGAAATAGAAGAACAAAAACTTAATGGACATTGAGCGAAATAATGCAGCCTAAAACGTATCTTTCTCTCTCTCTCTCTCACTGTCACTCTCAAGGAGTACAAATATGTCTTTCAAAAACAATAAAGGGGTGGAAAAGTATGAAATGGTGCAAAATATTAAAAAACAAAGAACTGAAAAAAACAACACGGAATGATTAAAATCCTCCAAGTAGCAACGTTGTTTAGGGAAAAACAAAAAATAGTCTGGAGAAAAGTAGAGAGAGTATTTGAGAAAAAGGTAGAAAAGAAAAAATTCAGTGGTTTCTCCCGAGAAGCTTTATGTCTGAGAATTATCGATTTTTTCCTAGACACATACACATTAGCACTTGTACACCGATACTAACACACTGGGGGTTCAACACTCACACCACAACAGAGTACGAGTGCGACTCCGACGTGGCTGCTGATGTTGGACAACATCGAGTTGCCAATACAAAGGATGCTTAAACAACGAAAGACAGCAAAGAAGAGCGTATTTTTATTTTTGCTTTTCAAAATGCGTAGGAGCAATGTTGTAAAAGGAGCCAAAAAAATATGGTTATAATCAAGGCGATGTTAGCAAAAGTTTAAATTTATAATGTGGTGCTAAAGTATTGTCAAGCGTAGTTGGGGTTATTCAAAAATTAAAGTTCTGAAAAAAACTTTTTGGTAAACAAAAATCCAATCTTTTCCAAAAAATTTTATACTTTCTTATGCAAGATCTAAAATATTTGAAAACTTCACAGAGCTTATGCCCTTATGCAAAATGAACTCTGAAAATCCCCATATCGTATGTTAACTTTATTCATCGCTTGTTATACTTTAATTTTATCTTAAATCTGTCAACAATCTGCAACTACAATAACAAAAAAAAAATCAACAAAAGTAAAAAATCGTTGAAATTCCATTGGGATTCCCTGCCGCTTTCCTGTACCAGGTAGACGAGATTTTTTTTTTTTTTGGACTGTTAGCATTTTTCTTATTTCTTTTTAGGGCTTTTGCTTACTCTGCAAATCACTGCCAGTGAAAAAGAAAAAGTTTTCTTTTATTTGGGTTGATTAACAAGAAAAGTTTTATTTTTTTTTTCACTTTTTGTTTGAAATTTTTTTTTTCGTTTTTCTCTGTTTGCGCATTTAAAAGAAACACTTAGTGAGAGACCTTCAGGGCAAAGTTGAAAACTTTGACTTAAAAAAAAATATTCAAATAGGTACGTTTGTTAATTTTTCATTAAATTTGAAAAACAATTAAATCAAATATTTCTGTTAAACTATAGTTAAGTACATTGACTTGCGAAAAAATGCAATATTTTGTGATTGAAACAAAAAAGTTGAGCTCTTGATAAATATTTATGCTGTAGAAAATTTGCGAAAAATTTTTCGGTTTTTCGACAATTTCCAAAATTTTTTGACATTTTTCAACATTGTAATTTTGGTGTTTCATTGAAGTCTTTCTTATAATAAAACGTACAAATTCTTTTACCTTAGACTTAAAACTTTGGTGTGAGAATTATATGGAAACTTGTCTGTAGGGAATCATATTTCCCATGAAAAGTTCTGGAAATATGTCTTGAATATATTTTGATGAAGAATAATAAACACAAGTATTTCGCAATAATCTAAAAATTGAATTCAAAAATTGTGTTTATGACCAGCTCTGGACCTGTCTTTTTTTTTATTTCATCAGTCGATGTATTTTTAAAATAACGAACTTTTTTACTCTTACGCACAAGGTCCCCCGTACCAGTTTTTGGCACCGAATCCCACAAAGTCGTAAGACGGTTCTGAGTATAAAATGATGATTATTAAATGACTTCTACCTTTTATTTTTTTTTTCGCTTCAAACAGGTTCAAAAGTTGCAGGCACACGAAAAGAAAAGTCTGTGCAATTTTAACTCATAATATTCATATTTACTGGTGGCTCACGATTTTTATGGTGAGAAATGCTTTACAAGACATTTGTCTCTTTACCTCGTGAAAAAATGGGACTTAGCCTATTGGAAAGATCATAAAATTTCCTATAGAAAAGCTTCCAACATTTTTTTCGTGAGTAAACACTTCGTCAGTTAATTAGCTTCAAGCTCGGCAGTCGACGATAACGCGAGCAAAAAGTCATCCATGTTGATTTAAAGCCTCGCTTAAGATTACACGTGCTGTGTTTTCGAGTTTTTAATGAACACTGGCAATTTTCCTTTTACTATACCAGTGATGGGCATGAAAATCTAACAAAAGCGCTAAAAAACAACATCAAGCAACAACAAACAAAATTTTAAAGATTTTTAGCTGTCATTTCCAAATTCGCCAAGAGCACAAAACAAACAAAAATTGCACTACAAACAAAAACTATTGCTACCTTTGTCAAGACACAATGCAGCGCTGTCGCTTATGCCTTTGTGTTTTGTTTTTGTTTCCATTTGAATTCAAGAGTAAACGCTGTGCCTCGATATCGCTGAAATTCTGCGAATAGGGACACTACGTGCCCACCACTGTACTATACTAAAAAAGAGGTTAAGCTTCTGTACTAAAGAAAACACAATAATTATTCGAAAAGTGACAATATTTTTATTTCATTGTAAAGTATAAAACTTGAGATTAAGTATGAAACAAAATGAGATCTGCTCGTTAGCCCGAAAATTTTAATATTCCTTATTTTTATATTGATAACGTCTTTTGATGTAGTGTAATATTCCATTGTAATGTAACATTGACAGTTTTTAAATTTGGTACTCTAAGCGCTTAGATATAATATTGGAGGATAAATAAAATATTGTGTGACTATTTCATGTTATCTATCTTGATCTTCCACAATCCATTTTTGCGAGCAGAATCCAATTCTCTTGACGAACGCGAGAGTGAATAGGCATACATTTGCTATTTTTATAGCATGTGATATCCTCTGTTATATGGGATATTAGAAGATCAAGAAAAATAACATGAAAACGAAGCTTAATGTGGGACACCGCACTTTTGTTAGGGCTCGCTATATAGCCTCTCCAGTATAATAATAAAGAAATTACACATATCTTCACATAGAACTTCAGCTAATATAGGAATCCCAAAGTAATTTATGCAAAGCAAATCAAAAAGACGGTACATTTCTTCATGATACACGCAATGGCAACACTTTCTTACAAGAATGTACGTTGTTTGTATGTCAGCTTATTTGTGTTCTTAACAACAAAGACACTTCAGCAGTGTTACCGCTTTAATTCTGGGAATTCCCACAAACACTTCATATTTTCTTTGTTCGAAAAGAAAAAAAAAGCAAAAATTTCTTTCACATTGAAAATGTGAAAAGATTTTTTTTCACAGCAAACAAACAAAAGTCTCCACCCTTAGAATGTTACGCTTGTGACTAATGTAGGACTTTTCCTACTTTTTCTTTTGTTTATTTTTTTTTGCACTTGCGCTGCTACATTTTTTCGTATGTTAAGTGAAGACAGAAAAAAAAAACGCTTTCTGTTATTGTGAGTAAATAACAGCTGAAAAAAATTATTATTATTGTTTTTCCGGTGCTGATGTTGTTGTGAAAATGTTGTTGACGTTATGAACTTGAAAATGAAAATGCGGAAAAAAACACTGACTCTGACTTTGAGTCAAATGCGAGTACAAATGAATGAATGAATGAATGAAAATTGTGACGAATGAATGCTGTGCGCGTATTTCAGTTCACTTACAATTTTTTTGTTTGTTTTGATTTTTTTCTCGTACCGCAGACTTTTTTACTACAAAAAGAAAAAAATCACAGCAAAAAATTTAATGCCGCCACCGCCCACAGCGGCTAGAGGCGCCGCCAGAAAATCGTACAGCATAGAAGAAAAAAAAAAAAAAACTACTGCACGCAACGTGCTCGGCTGCTATGGTGAATCAACGAGGCGCCGGGTCAAAGCTCGCGGGAAATCTACGGTTGTATTTTTGGTATTTAGGTTTTTTATTTCAGAGTTTGCCGGCAGACGGATTCGTTTGTTTTTCCCTATTTGTTTTCTATTGTAATTCGTGTTTGTTTTGATGAATGAAATACAAAAACATACGTTTTTAAACAACAAAAAAGCTTGTAGTGCAAAAGTAGTGTTAGTTACCAACACTGCAATTGCACATGCAACGCATATGATACGATAAAAAATTGGCGAGTCACACATACAGATGCGACAAAAATGCAGGTCAAATGGAAAACTCGCAACAACGATAACCGGGAAAAATGCAAATGTATTCAAAAAGTTTGCATTTCCTGGATGACACCACCAATAACAAAAACAAAAACAACAACAACGACAGTATGATAACATTGTGACCAACGCCAAAAATAGCTTCCGTGCAACAACGAAAAAAAAAAAAAGAACAGCGGAAACTCCGTCACCTACTGCCGCGTGCAGCGCGGTAGCATCTCCATGTCAGTCATCGTGAATCACCGTATTTGTCGCGGTTCATCTGTCGCTGCTTGCAGCATAGAGTCCCAGTTTCATTTTTCAATTGCCGTGCTCTGGGTTGCCAACGTGTTTAGCAGAACTACTTAATGAAGAGAGAGCATGAGCTCTTTTGTTTGTTTGCATATATTTTGGGGGTGTGTTTCGGAATTATGAAATTGATTCTAAAAATATTTTCACCACAAAAAAGCCCATTAAGATTCCAAATGTTATGGGCGTAACGCTTCTTCTACTGAGTGATGTATTGAGCTCAACATTTGGTGATGAAAGCAAGTGCTGCCCAAAAATAGGCGTGTTCATGTAACTTTTATAGAACTCTAAATAAAAATATTTGCTGACACAGGCAAACGTTAGACAAAAAGTGGGCCGGGAAGATCAAGAGGCCATGGCACCCCCCATTAAAGAAAAAAAAAAGTTCTGAAAAAGTTTGAATACTTCGATAAATGTTGAAAACTCGAAATTGATTGAAAAATTCGAAAAAATTGATTGTAATTGAAAAAGTCGAAAAGTTTCGACATTGGCTTTTCCGATAACGCTACATTTTTGGGCAATTTATTTCATATAAGCCAATTTCAATTTTATCAGTAAAGATTTTTTTTAAGTATTTAAACCTTTATTCGTTTCTTTTCTCATTGCTTAACATATTTATGTTTCATTGAAAAAAATATTGATTTTCTATTAAAACCGATTATAATATATAAAAATTCGGGCAACCCTACCTCTTGACTCATCCCTTTTTTGATGTGCTAACATTTTGCATTTGCATGCAACTTGCAACTATTTTTATCTTCTTTCTCTCATTATTTTTTGGAACTTTCCAACACAGCTGTTTGGCTGATTTTAAGCCCATTGTTGCCAATGCTGATTTTGCTCTAAATGTTTACGCCTTGAGCCAAACGAACGAATGAATGAATGAGCAAAGCATATGCATTTCTCATGGCCATAGTCCAGCTGTGCAACTGCCGCCGCCGCCGTCGATTCGATTGCAATTGAAATTGAAACTGAAAATTTCTTTTTGGTGACCTCACTAACAATTTTTTAAGCGTGCCCGCCCATCCCCTAAACCCTTCACACATCATTTGTTTATTTTTTTTTTTTCGCGTTTTGCATTTGTTTTTTATTTTATTATAACTACGGCATTTTGTATCAGTTTGTGTAACTATCGTTTCATGAAAAAATCTGTTTTTGTTTTTATAAAAGATATGAAAAGTGAAAATATTTCACACCTGTTATTTGTTGTTTGTGAATTTCAGCTCCTGAGAGTGTGAATGCAAAATGGCAACAATGCGCTAAAATCCTGATAGTACCAAGTGTGTTTTTGGTTGCGCCGTGATTGTTATGCAAAAATTTTAAAATTCAATCAGACTTTGACAAAAATATTTGGATAGGTCTAATATATGCATGTACGAGATATGTATGAGATATGCGAAAAGGTACCATAAGTTGTTAGTGCAAAATCTTCACGACAGCGAAAAAAGTCGTTTGGTGTTCAAATCGGTGCTATGAAATATTGTTGAATTTCAAATCTGAGTATTCTGCACAACTTTATTCACTCTGTCGGACGTAATTTTTTTTCTGAATCCGAATTTGACCCATCATGTCAGAATTCTGAAATATTTGAGGTTAAGTACCTAAAATATGATGTTTTGTTTACTTTCGAGGTCATTTATAGAATTCAAAGAAAGTTGATCAGCTTATTTTTAACAAAAGCATCATTTAGTACCGCCTTTGCCCTTTAAAATGAGCTTTCAAGTGGTAATCTGTGATGTTTTCTTGCAAAGTTACAGCAATTTCAAGGTGACATGAGTGTGAACCCCTTTGCAGGGGATCAACTTCATGTCACTTTAAAGTGGCTATAACTTTGCAAGAAAACATCACAGATCACCACTTGAAAGCTCATTTTAAAGGGGGCAAGGACGGTGCTAAATGATACTTTTGTTAAAAATAAGCTGATCAACTTTCTTTGAAACCTATATATGGCCTCGAAAGTAAACAAAAACATCATGTTTTAGGTACTTAACCTCAAATATTTCAATATTCTGACATGATGGGTCAATTCTTAGGCCAGATTCGGACTCAGCGCAAAAAATTACGTCGAAAAAAAAAATCGAAAATTATGAAATAACATTGAAAAAGTCAAAGAGTAGTGCAATGTGCTAAGGCAGTCACGATCATTCTTTATGGATTGGTGAGAAAAAAAAATAATTGAAATGTCCAACGAAGTTAACATTTTTGATTGAACAAAATAAAAAGCTTAAATGGCGGCTATGCATTGATATTTTTATCTTACACTCAGGATACATTCGCTTTGACATTCTGAAGAGAACGTGGTATGTGTAGAAAAAAATATATATTCTTGATCAGCATCGTCACTTGAGTCAATTTAGCCATGTCTGTCTTTTTGTCTGTCCGTATTTTGCCTGTGCCTCTTTTCGCCTCTATCTGTCTGTGGAAATCGCGAATATAGGAAAGCCAAAAATCCCAACAAAGTTCTTGGGATTGCGAATGAACGAAATTGGTTTACGGACACGCCTACCGCCCACACAAGTTAAACATTTGAAACGCTATATTGAGAAAGTTATTTGTTGTTGTGTAACCAAATTTCGCAATAATTCTAGGAAAAGCTTAAAGAAGCTCTGGATAAAAACTTAACAAATTTCGACTAAAAAGCTTGAAGCTTCTCATGCAATGAAAAACTTCAAGACGCTATACTGAGGGCAATAGTTAATTTAATAGAACCACACGAATACAAGAAATATCTCGGTCTAGTACCAGACACAAATGTGGTAAAATTTAATAAAAATTTAAGGCCTACGCCCACCTTCCTGCGATGTAGGGTTTTTAATCTTTCGCGAGATCAAATATAACTCTTACTTTAATAGTTCGAGTTTCAACTATATATTTGTTTTTCATTTTAAGTCTAAGAAAATGCTATACAGTTAGGGTCGTTAAAAACTTTCAGGAATATAAATATCAAATTTTTAGAAGAAACTTTCAGTTTGGAGATTGTGTAATGATTATAATTTATTAAAAACTTCATATGTCTCTTAATTTTTTCTAAATTAACAGGACTTATCGTTAGCTGAAAATTTTTATGTATATAATAAATAATAGATTCCAACATCATTATATCATAGAGTTTGGCATTTTTCTCTAAAAAAAATTAAGATGATTTTAATTTAAGAAAACATTGAGGTAGAAAATTCCCATAAAACATTACGTCTAATTTGATGAAAATAAATATTAGCTGGTAGATCAATTTAATGATAACAAAAAAAATAATTACGGATATTAAGTTACGAACAAAAATGTACAACATAAAATGAAAAAAAAAAAACAAAAGATTTTAATATGCGGGTGTGTGTGCAAAAAAGAAAATTGTATGCTTTTAATGAATTTTCACCAAATTGGTAAAATTTAAATTCAAACACACGACTAAGAAAACGTTCAGCATGGAAAACTCAAAACAGCGCTGATGAGTAGCGTTGGTCGTGGGTGGTTGTCCTGCACAAAGTAAAAACTCCAAGGTATACAAAAACTTAACTGCAGGATTCACTAAGAAAGCAGGGCGTGGTGTTCGTATGTATGTGCTGTATAGCTGTACGGTGCGCGGGATGATGAAGGTTGCAAGCAATTTAGAACGATGCCAGAGGTATGCAAATTTATTGCCGGAAATGTAATTTACGAAAACGCTTCAAGCGATGGACACGTGGTAAATGAATGAGCAGCAGCAGCAGCAGCGAACGAAGAAACAGTGCACGAAAAAGAACAGTTCGGGATGGGTTGCAGTATAGAAAAATTAATGATGGCAAAGACGAGAAAGACGTTGACGAGAAGATAGTATGACAACGGAGAAGCTTGCCATACAAAACATGATTTTTGACGAAGCAATAACGTAGGACAGTGGAATATATTTAGACAGAATTAGAGAGAAATAATAATTTCAAATGGAATCTGAATATTTAAGAAACTGAAAGAATTGGCAGGAAAAGTTTGCTTGTTGGCTTAACATGGCCTCTGCAACTGTTAAAAAAACTTGGAAAACTTTATTTTAGTAAAACCTAACAAAAAATATGAGCATTGCATTTTAACTACTAAAATTTTAATCACAAATGACCTGTTGATTCAAAGCAGTTGAAATGTTGTCTTCAAAAACGGCTACTAATCCAATTTTGAATGGAATATATGGTCCATTCTTTGCCAAAGCGAATAAAGTTGTGCCTTGTAGTCTTCGATTTTGTTGATTTTCTTTTTGCGGATATTAGTTGACTAGTTGATAACACAAACCGACAAAATATTCACATAGAAAACAGTATATACTTTTCCTAAGATTTTTGACGCATTGAATTCTAATCCGCAGTCAGAACTTCTCTGATGGCTCCGCGTTACGAGGTATTCCAATCCAAAAGGACGACATCACGGTTTTTCGAGAAACTTGAGGCTGAATTCACCATCATATTTTTTAAAAATTTTTGAAAAATTATACTTGAAAAATCGCGATAATTCTAATCTCAAAATTTTTAATTTCCACAAAAAACAGTTAAAAAATGAATTATAATTGATAAAGCGTTTTCTGTAACGACTATTTTTTTCTGAACTTTTTCCAAATTTTCACATTGATTTTTTTCATCCCACCGTGCACCAATATTGGTTGATGGAAATATGTTCGTGGGTGACTCTAGGGTTCAAGTTAATGGTGAAACAACATTTTACATTGAATCATTAATAAATAACGGTACATTGTAATGAACAAACACTATACATACATACATTTTCTATACATACAAAGATGCCCATTAATAATTTGAAAAGTTTGCACTACATAAAAATTCATACTTACAAGAAACAACAACAACGAAAAGAAAAAAAAATTCATACAATTACTGTTGTAAATTTTACAAATTTTTATTCATACACATACATAAATTTTGAAAGTAAAAAAAACAAGGAGGTGTATTGAAGTAGAGGGCAACAGCAGCACAAGAAAATTGTCGGAATTTGTAATAATTTAAAATATAAACTACAACGTGCACAAATTTCAGTTAAAAAATGGCAGCAAAATGTAGGAAAAAAAAGTACGAAAAATAGGAAAATAAATTAGTGTGTAAGTTTGTTGGTGCAGGGACATGGGGGGAGGATGTGCGTAAAAGATTGTGTATGTTGAGTTTTTTGATATAGTTAAGGTACCAAAGACAATGCTAATGCAATATATTATCATTTTTTGCCGCAGCACTATAATTTTAATTTTTACTAAAGATAAGGAAAAATAATTTTTAAATTTAAATTATGTAAAACGGTAACACAAATTAAATTAATTATAATAATGAAATCGTTTTCTATCTGGCTACAGATTTGCTCTTATAGGTGTTTTATACCATTGGTGGATAAATGTCTTGAACAGGACCTTTGATTTAAAAAAAAAGTTAAACATGCTAGAGATATACTGCATGGTTTTGTGAAGATCATCAGTACAGTTTTGATGAAAAATTTTCCAAAACTTTAAACAAAAAAAAATGTCAAAAAAAAATTCATTAAAAGCAGCATAAAATGTGTGAATTTTTCTTTAGAAATAATGTCAAGTCCATAGCAACGATTTGTTCGACGCTTTTTAAGATAATGCTGTCGGCGATATTGACTCTTAACAAAGAGAAATATCCAAGAATGAAATAAGAAAACTTCAAAATTCTTAAATGGCAAAAAAAAAAAAAAATATTTTTTTTTTCTCTTTTTGAAATATGAGCATTTTGCTTTGCGACTGCAACATAACTTTTGTTCAAAAATGACTTGGAAAAAAATTAATCCCACATTTTGTATAATCAAATTAAAGTTTTTCTTTTGTTGTCCTAAAAATAAAAACAAAATTTCTCATCACATTTTTTGTAAAAACAATACTTAAAAATTTTCTAATTGGGGTGGAAAATTGATCAATTGATATGGGAAAAGATTTTGGGCTCAAAGGTTTGCGAAAATGAATTTTTTTTTTCCAAAAATGTATGCTTCAAAAATAATTCCAATTCGTATCCTCAGTTTCACGTGAACAATGTTTCATCTTCAATTTTCTTGTTCACCCGAAATTTAATTAGTTATTGTGTTTTTCGCCCAAAATGAGATTTCATATCGAATCGACTGTAGTAATTCGATCAAACAAATGTGAATTTTGACTGTGAAAAAAAAAGAAACTAAAAAAATTGATAGAGTCCAGTTTTTAAGAAATTAATCAAAATACTTTTATATGTGCGAAAATAAACTCCAATAATTAATGAAATAGTGAGTACTATTGCGCTATGTGCCTTAGTCGAAGAAGAGGAAATGGAACAGCAAAAAGCGGTTCGCAGATGTTTGAACTTTTAGTCCATCCAAATCTAATCAAAAAATATATTCCTTTTAATATAGCTCTATTTCTAGGAAGGTTATGAGATAATATTTGACTGCAAGTACTGCTCTAAAGGAATTTTATTTATCACCCTGTAACTCAGAGGGTGTTCCTGAAACCACCAGGAAACTATGCACCTGCAACTATGCATTTTTTTTTATTTAAGTACAACACATTTAAGAATTCTGACAATACATTCAGAATATCACCTTTAGTACCCAGAAAGCAAATGAGCAAGGCCTGCCTCGGAGAAGGCCTGCTAGCACTGCTGTGATATGATTCGGCATTACTTTTTTGTCATATGCATTGTACATATATATACTACGACATTAAAAGTATACACTTGGTTAGAAATTAAGAGAGGTGTGAATATTGCCAGGCTAGTCTTCTGTTGTTTTGTGTTATGTTATGGAAGGCAGAATTTTGAGTATTCTTTGTCAAATTGCAAATTAAGAAACATCCAAAAAAAAATCATTAAAAAAATACCAACGCAAGTGAGAAGGCGCGGATTAAAAAAAAAAACAATTAATATCTAGAGTCTTTACGATGTATTAAAATTTAATTTTTGTCAATTATTTCTGAGGACCTACTCCGGTAAGCGGTCTTAGAAAGCCTATTTAGGAAAGGCCTGTTTTCTTGGCACATTTCACATAAAAAAGAAAGTACGTTTGAAAGGAGGGTGGAAGGCCTTATACTTACCAAGGAAGACCTTCTAGAAGAGCTGTTAGCTCCTGCCCTTGCCTACTGGGTAATAACGTATTGCGAGATCTTTTCGCTTGGCGTTTGATAGTAAGCCTTTTTTTCTTAAAATCGAGATAAAATAAAACTTAGCTGTTTTTGATGCCAGTGTGAAAGCCTTATGACTATTTCTTGTACAATTTTTCATTTCACAAAAGTGTTGCAAATAAAATTTGTCTTAAGCCAAATAATAACCCCATTTTAAAACAAATTATATGTGTCAAAATTTAAATACTTAAAAAAACATCACTAAGGCCTTTTCCTGGAAATAATTTTAGTTTTATGCATTTTAGACAAATGCGATTAAAATCTTTTGAAATTGTGTAATTTTTTTTTTTTGTTATTTAATACAAATTATTTGAAAAAAAAAATTTATGAAATTTTTTATAACAAAGCATTTATTTTTGAAATATCTGCTTATATATTTTTGAAACTGTCTTCAAAGAAAATTCCTTACCCTTTTCGTGCCAAAATATTGCCCAGCAACAGCAACACTTTAAGTAGCCATAGTGAATCATGGCGGCTGATTTATGTTGCACTCTCACCTTAAATAAATTTTTCTTGCTCAGATATAATCGCTCTCTTATATTGGCACTCGCACATTTCTCTCGCTTGCAATGTGTGTTCTGTGTTAGCGAACGAAACCAATACAGCTGCGTTGAAGAAAAATTCATTACATTCTCACAAGTTCGAGTATAAAATGTAAGAAGGAGTAGAAAAGAAGAAAAACGAGTCGCTGCAGTGAAAATTTTGTGCTGTTGGCTTGCATTTCCTTTTTGGTTTTTTTTTTTGCAATTCAGTGTCGCTGCTGCTGCGGCTGCTTCTGCTCACTGCATCAGTGACGTACTAAAGGGAAATAGTACTGGGGTTGGCTGTACCTGGAGAAATTATCAGCGATAAAATATTATGCTGTAGAAATTGTGCTCTTTATTCGAAGAATACCTGAGAATATGCAATATTTTAAACTTTATACGTGTCACTTTTTTGTGGAGAAAAATTAATTTTTATTCTTACATAGCTTAAACCACACGTCAAACTTAACTAAGCCAAAACTTGCGCAAATCGACTTTCAATAAAATAAAACAATTAAGCCACGACTGCCTAAATTACAGAAGAATCATAGCGATCCCTATTTTTCAGCATACAATGTTGCGCCACTGCGTTTTTATCTCTTTTTTCCTGGCTCTCGCTGCTGCAACGTTGATATAAAAAAAAAGTACTCTGCAAGAAAAATAATCCTTTAAAAGAAAATTTTTATTAAAAATATAAGCGAAAACGAATATAAAACAACGTAAAAGCTGTTAAAAATGCGATAAAATGAATGATGAAAATAGAAATAACAAAAATAGCAGCGAAACAAATTTAGCAGAAAGTATAACAAAATATTGCAACCTTAAGAGCTTCATGCACTTGGTCGGACGTCAAGTAATTGTCTTATTTTGCCACTATTCCTCTACTTCGTCTTCGCGTTCTCTTTCTTTTGATTCTTTAACTTATACTTCCATTAGCTCTTCAACTTCGCATGCTACTTCTGTTTTATTGTTCGTATGTCCGTACGTCAGCGTTGCATGTATCGAGCAGAAACAAAAGGCGAAGCTGCAAGACGAACACGAAAATAATTGAATTTTATTACTTTGTTGTTAGCCAGGCCTGGTGGAGGACATCGCGTACGAAACGTCGTCAACGTTGCCACCGCTATCACCAATACTACACAGCTCTAGAGTTGTAACCTCAGACGCAGCCTCGACATCGAACTATAGTTTAATAGAGACATTTTGTTGAGCGATATTATGTGTACGTAATTTCTAATCAGTTGAATAATATGATTTTTATTCCATTCGAAGGATACATATATGTATCTATTGTAAAAATTTTTTTTTATATGTGCATAACAAATCGATACTTGAAGAATTACATAACGAGTTTTGACTTAATTTACTCGATGATTTTCATTAATTTCTACCGCTTAATCAAATAAGAAAATGTGTCTTATAATTAAGAACTCTCCCAGAAAAATTTTTCGGTTTTATTTTCAGTTATAAAAAAATGCCCAATAAACTTTTTGGTCTGTTTTCTTTTTTATTAATAATTTCTAACTTTTTTCTTTAGGCCCTTCATTAAATTTTGTACAGTGGTTTCGTCGACAATAAGGTACGATCTTTTCCACCTAAATCTGAAGTCTTGTATATTTTTTGCATTCCACCACTTTTTCGAAGATCTCTTTTCATTAGATCTCAATATCTCTCAATTGGGCGAAGCTCTGGGCAGGTAGGCGGATTTGCTATTTTTGGTACAAAATTTATCTTTTTACTTTGATACCATTCTAACGTAGCTTTAGAGTAATGAGAGCTTGCTAAATCGGGACAGAGCATCACTGTACCTTCATGTGCACGAATAAATGGTAGAACACGTTTTTCGAGGCACTCGTCTATATAAACCTTTGAATTGATTGTGCCTTGCATATGCATCTTCTTCGGTGACGTAAAATATTTGTGCCCAGGTAGCGGTTTAAGATCTGCTTTGACGTAAGTTCCGTCGTCCATGATGCAGCAATCAAATTTAGTCAGATACCTTTCATACAATCTTCGGGCTCGTATCTGAGACATCAACTGCTTTTCATCAGAGCGGTCTGGTACTTTTTGAACTCTATATGTCTTCAGCTTACTTTTTTCCTTTATCCTTTGTACAGCAGATTTTGATACACCTGCTTTGCCGCCATATCTCGCACTGAGGTGCTGGGATTCTGCTTAAAGAAGACCCTACAATTTCGCTACTACCCTTGAGTTAGAAAATTCAGGTTTTCTGCCAGAAACTTTTTTTCGTGAAACAGGTAGACCCTTCTTATAATTAGAAATAATCGTCAAAACAGTTCTATCTGATGAACCAACTATTTTTGCTATAGCTGAATATTTTAACCCTGGATTTTGCAGGTATGTGGACAAAATGAGTTCGCGGACTTTCTGTTGCTTGCAGGACATCTCTGTCGTTCAAAGTGCTATCACCAAGTGTTACACATCATATTAAACCTCGTTCAAAGTGCTATCACCAAGTGTTACACATCATATTAAACCTCACTTTATATAGAATATATTTGTATGTTTTTAGACCTATAAGATTGTCAGATAGAGTATAGTAAAACAAAATAAAACCGAAAGTTTTTTCTGGGACAGTCCTTAGGTCCCCACATCCCATATATGAGTATTTGCGTTATTATGAAAAAATGATTAACTTCATCAAATAAGTAAATTATTCAGATCAAATTTCAATTTTTTTTTCTTTAGTGAAGAAATTTTGAATTTTGATACAATATTTTTTGATTAAGTGAATAAGACTTGCGATACGTGAAAATGACATAGTTCGGTAAGATCTTACCTCATGGAGTTCTTATAAGAAGGAAAAGGATATTCTTTTCGGTTTAAGTTATACATACTTTTTGAGTAAATGAGCGAAAATTCACTTTTCACATCTTCAAAGACTAACAGTTGATACGGTCACAAGATAACATAGGAATTTAATTCATGACATAAAATCGTGCTTTTCCACCGAATCAAAATTTTGAGCTGTTTTCTCCAAATGAATATAATATAATGTGCGTTTTTTTTTTTGTTTTATGCAAAAAACATAAATCTACCGAGTTTCTCGACTAAGTTATCTTGGAAAATAAGGAACATTCTAAAAAACATAAAAAGCATATAATTTTTAAAAGCTGCCACATCGTGAGTTTTAGGAATCAAAAACATATATATCGTACCCTTTCAAAGTATCAATATTCTTTCTTCGATACTTCAACCCTTTCTGGGGACCACGCGACATAAACTGCAACAACGACGCCGTGTCCAACAGCAACAACATTGGAAAAGACAAAAACAACGACAACGAAAGACAACAACAACAACAACAGTACGTACAGCTGCAGCCAGAGTCAAGGCAAGACAAGGCGTACGACAATAACGACGAATGACGCTGTTTTATTGTTGTAGTTTTCATTGCTGCTGCTGCTGTTGGAAGAAGCGAATAATGACCCCAAGGGCTGTTGCTGTTGTTTTTGTTGCTAGCTCCACTCGCACACATGTTTATTTCAAGTGTGTGTGTGTGTGTGTGAGTATGTTTGCGTTTGTCTCTCAAGAGTCGCTGTATATGTTAGTCGCAGCAGCAATGCATATGTGTGGAGAAGCAGCCAAGGCAAGCAAGCGAGGCCAGCCAGGCTAAAATGCCGGCTTTTGCCACTGCTGCTGCTGCTGCAAAATGTGGGAAAAGAGGTCGATGGTGGGTGTTGCATGGGAGCCAAGGAGCCGCCGCCGCCGCAATGGGAAAAAAAGAAGATGAAGAGGAGTTGCAGCAAATAGCAACAACAAAATAATGATGGCACAACAAAACAAAACAAAAAAATAAAAACAAAATAAATGAAAGCAATAAAATTACAGCAACAACATGACAAACAGCTGCGTCAGCGGTTGGTTTAAACAACAACAACAACAGCTGCAGCAGCGAAAAAAGTTGATGGAAAATAAACAGCAACAGCAACAACAACAAGAATAATGGCAAAAAAAAAGAGCTACAAAAAAAATCGACAATAAAAAAATATTTAAAATGAAAAACAAGAAATTGAAGAAAATTTGTAATGAAAATTGAAGTGAAATTGCAAGGGAAGAAGAAGAAGCATGAAAGAAAATTGTAAAAAAAATTAATGAAAATTTAAAGCAATTTTATGCAACATTAAATTTTATAGAATTAACAATTTGTAATTTATTTTTATTAGCTACACTTTTGATTAAAAAGTTCAAATAAATTAATACTACACTGTGCAAATGTTCCTAAAAATATGCTGCGTTTTTATTGTTTATTTCAATTTGTTTTTTGTTCTTTATATATTTCATTGATTAAAAGAACATATATATTTTTTCAAACTTAATGTTTTTTTGAAACACTTTATTAATTTTGAAATTAATTTTTGAACAACACTAAAGATGTAGGGAATATTCAGCTTAGGTCTAACCTTTTGTTAACATTTTTAGGCGTTAAAAGTTAACGTTGTCATATTTTTTATCATCCTTTGTGTCAACTAAAGTCTTACAGAGAGCCTATGAACAATTGCACGCTTGACTGGTCTGGCGCCGTTTTGCCTCCAGACGTGTTTTTGTTCCCACCGTGGTGTTGAAGTTGATGAGCATAAACAAAACCTCAGTGTTTAGAACATCTGTTTTTGTTGGCATAACAAATAAAAAACTCCAAGTCTTCACTTTTCAGTAGACCTTGTTATGTGTCCTTACTTTTTGTCGCCTTTGAAGCAGCAGCAGCGGCAGTGTATTGTGCACAGTATGAACTTGCACGTGTCTTCTACTATTGTTATACTCAGATGATACTTTTCTGAAAAAGCTATACTTTCAAAGCATGCCCTGTAACCTATGCACAAAGAGCTATTAAAAAATATTTATTTGAATTAAATGCTCCGTGACCAAACTATCCGGAAACTCTCCCCAACAGGAAAATAATGATGTTTTGCGTATGTAGTATCAATTTTAAAGACGAATCAAACCCGATTTTCTGAAAATAATATTATTTATTTCTTATGAGATAAATATTTTGGTAATTTTTCATATATTTTTATTTTCCTATATAATACTGTCATTTCAAAATAAATTTTACTTAATTTTGCTTGATTAATATATAACATGGTTTTTTTTTTCCTTAATTTTTCAGGTAAGCTTTTTCATCATTCTCATAAAATCTATGGCAAGTATTCCTCAACAGAGTAAGTAAAAGTGGGAACGTAAATAGCAAGTTTTAATCACAATCACGATCAGTGGATGGGTTTGTATGGAACGGTGGCCATAAATAGTAATAATAGCTCTATATTCTCGAAATTCGGTACAACTGTTTTATTTAAAACAACAAAAGATTTCGAAATACTTATGAAAAAAAATTGGCTCACGGACACGCCTACTTCCCATACAAAGGTGGGATGTGGTTGAAACATTACTGAAAAACAATTATCCATTTTTATTAACTTGACAATCATGACTGTGAATTTTTTTGAGATGCATCCTTTTCACTTCTGAGGGCATAATGGTCATTTCAAAAATGTTAAATATCGTACCATATCTTGTGTAGTTTTTATGTTATTGGAGAAAAAACCATAAACGGTGGTTTAGATGTTGTTTGGGTTAAAACGTTAAAAATTTGTGAATATGAAAAAATTCACTGACGTACACGCCTACCTCTCCAAGGTGGGATGTGGTTAGGGTTTTTCTTCAAAATGGGCACCAATATTTTTTTTTTTTCAGAAAAAGACTACAACATAAAATTTCGAACGCACTAAAAAAATACTGAAATACTAAAAATATCATAATACTACAACATACCACAACATAATCAAAGAATGTGTAACGCTAAGCTACCTGAAATAAATACATTTTAGATACATAGAGTTTGCAAGCCTGATCCATAGTTTTGTTGTTGCAAAGGAGCGATATCAAAAGCTGCTTGGTAGAAAACATCGACAAGGAATTAATTTTTCACTAACGCTCTAAAACACTGACGGTATACAGAAATATTTTAGTTTTATGACCGGATCAGTTTAATTACAGTTCATTTTGTAAATTAAACCGCCTTAAAATTTCAAAAGTTAAAGTCGAATCTCACAGCAAAACAAAAAAAGGAAAGCGGCTGTTATTTTGGAAATCACCCTTAAACTTTATATAACTCTTAATCCAGCAGATATTATACCTTCCACAATTTCGACTGTATTTGCGTTTATGGCTAGAAACTATGCAAAGTTTTTCTTCAAAAAATTAAGTAAATATACAAATTGATTCTTGATTTGATGTTATTTCTTGTTTTATAAAAAGTTTTATGAAAGTTTTTAGTCTTAGATTTTTGAAGCTTCTGTTGTGACTTACATTCTCAGTATTCTTAGAAAATAATTTTATTTGAACTGTTTAGATATACTATGTACTCAGAAATTCACTTTTTTATTATTAGTCATTTGCGTTGCAGTGATGTTTTTTTATTGAGAAATAGAAGTTAGTTGTTTGACGTTATAATTCAGTTTCACGAGTTCCAAATTTTTCGCAAAAGATTAGAAAATATGTAATTCTTTCAGTGAAAGAGATTTTCGTAGTAGGATGAACTCTGTTCGAGAAACTTATATGGTTGTGTGCTATAAAAATATTTTATTTATATCTTGGCCCATGACACCGTTATTAATTAATTTGTGGCTATCTTAGGACGACGACGGCAGAAATGGGTTAGAGGTAAAAAAAATGTCTATTGTATTATTACCCCTATGGCTTAAAAATATATATGATAACATCATCTGTATATAAAATATCAAACTAAGTCGTTTCTTCGAATAAAATTGACAAAATGTTGCATATCTCCACTCTACGGGAAATTACGGTATTGTTTTTCATTAGAAACTTGATCTAAACATCAAAATAGTAAGCAGCAAAAAAGTTTATCCCAAATTGAGTTTTTTGGTTCAAAAATTGATGCAGGGAACAAATCTCGTCAGAAATGCATAATTTTTTTTAAATCAAAGCTAACCAAAATGTCAACAAATAATCGAATCCCGCTTTGACTCCAAAGACTTTTTGGAATTTCAAAAAGCTCCGACAAGATGCGCTCTCTAGAAATTTTTAAACCTAAATACTCTATTTAACCCATTAAGTCCCAAGCCTAAACTACTGGACAAAAATCGATGAAATTTCATCCAGGGCAACATTTGGATCGTAAGTCTGAGCTTTGATTTTTAATTTTTTTTACAAACTCAGGTTTGGGCTCAGGTGGGTGGCCGATTTATCGATCACAAAAATGTAATATTTTCTGATCTGAGCTAAAATCATTTCCGACCTATTGCTCCTGTAGTATTTTTAACATAAAATAAACCCTGAAGCAAATTGATGAAGTACTCCGATTTTTCATGTATGAAAAGCTATACCCTTTGTGTTGTATGTTTCACAAATGAAATTGTTACTATGATATTTTGTTAATTTGCTTGCTGACTGCCTGCTTTGTATATAGAGATGTAGGGAGTTTGCTTGCTGGCTGCTTGCTTTGTGTATGGAGATGTAAGGGGTCTTGCCTGTTGGCTGCATGCTTTCTATGTGAAGATGTAGGCAACTCACTAAACTATACAGGCACTTAGTAAGCGATGTTTTAAGGCAATCTGCCTTGCCTTGGCTACACATTGTATATAGAGATGTAGGCAAGCTGCCTACAAAGCGGCCATCCCTTTGTAAAAAGAATTTACAGTTGTGGCTGGAGTTGTGAGCATTATATGAGTATAACTATTCATCGATGTTGCTTATAACATTTTTGCCACTGGGGTAGTTCAAATGAGAGAGATTATTTTTATCTGATTGTAAAATTTATTACCAAATTTTCACAAAAAAAAAACGAGAATGCCTCCGCTCCAAGACTAAAAAAAAGAAGAAAATAACCGAATTACGCCAAATAAAAAATAATGTGTGCTGGCAAAGATCCAAGCTAACATATTAGCTAAGCAGTTAGGCGATATCGCTCTCTGGCTCACCTGGAAAAATGCAAAAGTTACTGTTCAAAAAATCGACCACTTTGACTAAGTTAAGACTACTGTGCTATGGACAACTTTTCAAAAAAATTGAATTATATATATATATTGAATAAAACGGTTATCAAACGAAATTTATGTTAGACTTTTTTTTCAGACTTTTTCAACATCTTCCGAATTGTTTGTCATATGTCCACAATTTCAATATTATTGGCATCTTTCAGCATTGTTATTTGACTTTTCTAACTTTTATGAAAATTATCACTTTTACTCCTTTTTTTTTTTTGTAAAAACTACTAAGTTTCCAAACAGTACTTTACTACTATTACTAATTTTTGGTATTTTTAAATTTGCACATTATCTTTTACACCCTTTTTGCGTTGCTATGCTTTACCTTATTGAACTGCATCTTCTTTTGATACCACAATGAAAACACTCTCTCGCTCGCTGTCAGTTTGTCTCTCAAACATTTCATTTGAGTTTGCAGTCTATAAGATACTTTTCGTGAACATTGTCGTTATGCTCTTTTATCAACAAAGCAAAAAAAAAAAAAAAGAACTCAAACCAACAACATTTGTTATTTCTCCTTATTGCTGTTTCTGTTGCTACTTATTTTGTCGTTTTTCTTTTGGATTTACTCTTCTTATTCTCTTTTCCAACGTTGTATGCGTCTGTGTCTGTGTGTGTGTATGTGTGCATGTATAAGCGTATATCAGTGTATTCATGCGAGCGTTCACATTCGCATTCTGTTTTCTCATTGAAATTCGTTGTTGTCGTTTTCGTCGTCGTCGCCGCCGCCGTTGTCGCTGTTGTTGTTTTTGTTCTCCGCGCTCGCTGTATTTTATGCCGCTGTGCCTCTGTGCATCCATCAGATACATTTTACGTTGGCTCAACACGTTTTGACTCATTCTGTAATCGCGATTCCTCGAGGACGTTCGTCGTTGCGCGCGTCTACTCATTTCGATGTAAAACAAAAAAGGTATAGTAAAGCAAAGTAGAAACAAAATTTAAAAGCAGCAGCACCAAGCTACCTACTTCTTCGGCCGTTTGTTCTTGTACATTCAGATAGAATCTTATGGTTCAATAATTATTACAAAAAAAAAAAAACAACGAAAAAGTGAGAAATATAGAACCACCAACAACATCAACAAAGAGTGTACAGTGGCAGCAGCAAGATTTTTACCTTGTGACAACAACAAAAGATTTAAGAAAAAGTATTTAAAAATTTTATTAACGAATTTTTCTTGTTGTTGTGCGAATTCTTACATTTTGTGCTTTATTTCCGGTTCCGCACATTGCACAGCGCAAGCAAATACAAAAATTAACATAAAAGAAAACAAATAATTGGAATTTAATCAGTTTCATTGAGTTTTTTTTGCTTCATTTAATGCGATTTAAACATTTTGTGATTTTTTATTGTTGTTGTCAGTGAGAAAGAAAAAAATTTCTGTTATCGCCGTTTAAAAATAAAAACGCGCTTTATATAGCAGCAACAACAATAGCAGCAAAGTTGTAAATTAAAACGCACGTTTGTTAAAATACTAAAAAAAAAAACATAAAAAATAAACATAAACAAAAAATAAAAACAAACGTAGAAACGTCAACAGCAGCGAAAAAAAAGTGGAGTGACTGCAGTGGCTGAAAAAGCGGCATATTGTAGCTGGAAAAAAGTAGTAGTATTGATTTTTGTTTTGTTTTTTTGAAAGTAAATTTTACTCTAAAATACGCAACGCGATGTGTTGACAATAGTTTTAAATTAAATAAAAAAAAACAAAAATTAATAGTTTAATGCAACAATATCATAATTAACAATATAATTGTTACAAAAAAAAAAAAAATAGAAGAAAAATGTATGTGCAATTTATTTTTAAAATAAAACCAAAATAAGAGATTTAAAAATAAAATATATAAATAATATCTACAATTTAACATTTAAGTTGTTTTTGATAGATTTAATAATTATACAAAAAACATAAGTGTACAGTTTTTAAAAGCAAAAAAAAAAATAAGGAAATACCAGTAAACTGCGCTCAAAATATATTCAGTGGATATTTTTGCATTCTTTGCAAATTCGCTAGAAGAAAAATCTTAAAAGTAAGTGCATATCAAGAATAACAAATATTTTTAAATCGTGAAAATTTCTTTAATAAATAGAAAAGAAAATGAATTTCTTAAATTTTATATAAAAAAATTGCTGTGATCGTTTGGCATCCTATTTCTACAGTAGCTTAAATATTTGTGATGACCTTAAAACTGGTAAAGTTGTGCACTGAGTAAAGCGTGATATTTGTTTAAGGATATTGCAGGGAATATTTTATTAAATCAAAAAAAAAATTTACTAATCAGCCATTTCGGTTGATTTCACGCAATCTACGACGGCATAATCTTCGAATTGCATCAAAATGAGACTTATTATTTGTTTTGATAAGAACATTCATTTAAGACACTTCAGACCCTTTACCGTAATACTACTGCTACTACCTTCATTTCTGCCGAGTTTTTTAAAATTAACTACAACATTTAAATATCTTGATAAGTTTTTAATCAATTTAATCATTTAGAGCCAGATTGGAAAAGTATTTTTATGGAATTCCTAACCAAATTACTGAACTGACCTAGCTGGTTTAGTGTAGAAAATTTTCTGAATTTTATTTTGATCAATAATCAAGTTGAATTTTATAATTTTTTACAATTATATTATACACTTTATTTTGAAGATGCTACAAGGAGTGTGCAGGAGTTTGTGTCAGAAGTTTATATCACTGGCTCTATTATTTGGCACAAAATATTTTTGAGGAAAGTCATGTGTGCTTTAATAATGAAATATATATCATTTGAGACTTGATTTCAGTACCTACCTTATAGCTACAAAAAGGTCGATGCAGTAAATCGCTATGAGCAAGCCTTACATCCGGCCAATTTTATCTAAGGAATTGAAGAAATAATCGCAGAAGCATTTTATACTAGATGGAAAATGTATGAAATATGAATTGTTTAAGACTCATTGCAGTAAAATCTCAATCTTGTGACATGCGTTCATATAACATTCATGCACTCATGTCTGTAACTTATTTAAATTTTTTTTATTATTTCATAGAGCATTTTTTTATTGACTCCTGCATTGTTAGATGCATACAATTGTTTTAAAGCTTTTTTTTCAAGTTTTCTTCTTATAAAATCTGTAAATTAATTTATTTAGAATTTCCTCAATTTGTGAAATATGCCAGTCGTCAACCAGTTTATATCGCAATTCGGCTTAAAATTTGTATTTTCATATAAATTAATAAAATTAAAATTATGTGCATGAGAAAAATCAAACTTGTATAGATGCAATATCGTGTTTTCGGAATCTATTCATGCAACCACTTTATCTGTGTCAGTTGCAACACTATATTACAAGAATTTCAAAAATATTCTTCTATCAGATATTCAAAGATTTTGACTAAAGATTGATGACTTACTATTCCGATTATTTTTCAACAATTCTTCAATAATATCGATACCGATTTTCAATAAAAATTGATACTGAAGTTTAATTGAAATTGGTATGACTTAACAATAAATTAATCGGTCATTCTGAAAAGAGATCATAAGTACTGAAAATTTAACAAAACACTTTTAAGGCTTCAAGTCAATTTTTAAGTTGAAATTGAATACGTGTTGTGCTTTGTTTCATTTTGAAAAAGAGAGATATCTTAAAAATTTGCATTTTTATTAGACAAAGAAAATTAAAAATGTATATACTCGTTAATTCAATGATTTATTTGATGAACAAATTTTAACTGTATTATAGATGATATCATTAAAAATAGTTGGTGAAAATTTGAATTAAAACGGTAGATAATTTTGCTTAGACGTTTACTTTAAAATTATTTCGAGACAATTCTAACTAAGCAGAAGGAAGAGAGCATTGATCATCATGGTTCCCATTAAAAATTTCAATGCATTTAATAAAAACAATCTGCATTCATTATGAAATAGATTTATCTATTGATTAGGTGTCTTTGCAACAAGCTTTAATCCTTGTTACATTAACGTTGTTCAAGATGCCCGCTTTTCAAAATGACCTTCTCAAAAAAATTAATTTTGATTTAATTGATGTTTTGTTTATGTCAATTTATTGAAATACCTTTAAAATTGAGATAGAAAAAAGTTTCTTAGTGGATTTTTTATATGATTGAACTTAGATGCCGACATTTGGAGTATTTTATTAGACGCGTAATTTCTAAAGCTATCCAATGCCATAAGAATCTGGGTTCTTTTTTTTTTGAGACACGCCCTTTTCGCTTAGTTCGGCAGTACAGCTTTTCTATTAGCAAATTGCTTGGCTACAAGAACATACATGACAGTTTTTTCGAACAAAATACAGATCGCGATTTTCCGAAGGAAAACTAAGACCGCTTATAAATCCGTTGTATACCCGATGCAGTCTTAGATTAACAAATAATATAATTAGAGCTGTGTAAAAGCAATCACTTCAGAATCAGAGTCCTCAAAAATTTCAATCTCTAGCCATTTTACTTGCTAACATCGATTCAAATAGACTCTATTGACATAATGCCGGTGATGTTTTCAATACGTAGAGACCGATATTAGTCTCACCATTTAAAGTTACTGTTGGACAGCGTGAAGCTACACTTATCCCTCGCTTTACACGCTACTCGTTTTGCACGTTTTCGATCTTACACGGTTCTTACAATCAAAATTAAAAAAAAATTGTGTGGAAACTTACTAATTTTGACTGCACGCGAATTTATTTCTACTTAATTATAGATCTGGCAATACTTCAGACGCACACATGATCTACTGTCATAAACTTATACAATTTTTTTTATCTATGTAACTATATGAAGTACAATATTTTTTTTCTATGAAATAGATTTTTTATGTTTTTTTTTACTTTACAAATAAATTTAACTATTTTTATGTTTTCTATGACTTGAATGATATTTTTATATTCTATTAAGTGTATGTATTAGTCATATTTTGTGTTCAATAAATGTCTAAAAAAGCTTTTTTATAGTCATTTTCGTTTTACACGGTTTTTCCATTCAAAAATTATTTTTTCGAATTACACGGATTTGTCAGGAACGTATCAACCGTGTAAAACGAGAGATAGGTGTACTTTGGTCTCTTGTCTGAAATCAGAAAATAAACAATTGTCAACCGAACGAGCCAAAACTTTCACAGTTAGTAAAGAAATTCTAAGCTTCAAAAATAAAATTAATCTCAAAATGGGGGGATAAGGTGCGAGAACGGCGGTTACTTAAGCAATAATTAATCCATCATCCGATTGTGCTTAGATAGCGTTTTCGAGTGAGACTTACATAACATTTACCTCAGTTTTGTGGAATATGCTGCACTATTCGATGGAAATGACTTAAGATAATTTTTTAAATTCAGATACGTCATAAGTTTTAAAAAATCAAAAAAATTCCGAAAACCTAACCCTCATAAAATTGCAGAAAAAATTGCTGTTTCTGTAAACAATTCCGGGGGTTAATTAAGCAGCCAACAAAATGAACCGCATCAAATTTAAATCACTTCCGCCAAACGAAAAAACAAAAACCCCAACAAAACTTTAAGAAAAATAAGAAAAAAAAAAAGAATAACAAAGAAATTCTGCGAATGTAACCAGATTTTTATTGCGAATAAATTAAGAGATATTTTAGCGTAACAACAACAATAATAAAGCCACAAAACAACAACAAACTATAAATTAATTTTCAACGAAATTAAAAAAAAAACTAAGGGAATAAAAGTTTAATTGCTACACAAAAGGGGGGAAAGAAAAAAATAAATAAAGCTCAACAACAACATGCATACACAGCAAGAAACATAACATAAAAAGAAAAAAAAATCCATTCAGAGAAAAGATAAAAAAAATAATCCAAGCTGATCTCAAAAACCCAGCTCAGCGACGCAGAGGATCGAAGCAAATAAAATTTTGCGACGGCAAACATGCGAAACTTTAAGCTCGGCAGCTGCTTGCAAAAATGAAAAAAAAGATATAGCTACACTTAAAAAATTTTATTGCAAGTCTCATTAAGAAGGGCAAAATTAAAATTCGGATAAAAAAAACTCAATGCGAACCCCAGTACGAAAGAGAATCAAGAAAAGTCGCAAAATTAAAAGAGAAATAAAGTCAATTAAATTTATAGTCTAATTTGAAAAAAAAAAATGCGATTTTAATTTAACGAAATTATTAGCAAATACAAAAATAAAAATATTTTTCAAAGAAAATGCAATGCATCAGTTTTTGTTGTTATTGGGGGCGGCTTTTTTTTCATTTGCTTCCATTATCTTGGCTTTAGGAATTTAACTCTCTGCTCAATTTTTCTTGCTCACCCACACAGCTGCACCTTGAAGAAAAAGTACTCACACATACACTGACAGAAATATTTGTCGTTGGATAAGTGAGCGCAGAACGCATACATGGAAAGCACACTCATGAAGGCAGCGGTCGAAAATACTCTATAAATTACAAGAAGAAACAAAATAAAAACAGCATGGCAAGACAGAAAGAAGAGAAAAAATCAAAATTAAAAGACAAAAAAAAAACAAATTTGAAAAGCATAAATAAAGAAAAAGAAAAAAAAAACAAAATCGTAAAATCTCCACTTCTCAAATAACGTAGAGAAACAGCATCGTTGTCGTTGTTGTCGTCGTAGCACAATAAGTAACTGCGAGACGACAGGACTCTTGGGAATAATCATGATAAAATAGAGAAAATCAACAAAAACGTAAAACAAACAAATTAACGAAACTGCGATAGAATAATACCGAATTTAGTTCTTGTTTTCTTTCTTTTTTGTTTAAAATTATTGGTAAGATAGGCTTGCAAGACGTCTTCGACGTTGCCGGATTTCACCGCGGCCTCGAATATCCTCGATTCTGATCAAAAATCCTCGAAAGTCTTCAATTTAAGTTATTTTTTTTTTAATATGAATTTTTTTTTTTAGTCGTGGAATTTTTGATCAAAACTTTTTCCTGTGACGCTTTGTTTCACAACATATTTCAATTTTGGTAAACAATCGCTAATTTTTTTATTCAAATTATTGCATTTGGCGCTGTGTTTTCATAATACCAAGCATATTTTGATATACAATGTTTTTCGGTTAAAATACTTAATATAATAGATTTTAATTTTAAAATTTAATTTTTTTCATTTATTTATTTAAGTTTTTTCTTTATTTCAATATGTAAAGAAATAAAAAACTTATTTGTTTTGAAACAATAACTTTTTGCATACATATATGTATTTATAATACTATAGGAAGTCAATTTATTTTTTGGAAAAAAATTTTTAGTTGGTTAGAATTTTGAAAAATTTCTGATATCTCGAAAACTATTTCACAGAATTCAAACTTTTATATACCTTATTGAATTATTTTATTATCATACGAAACCATTGATGGCATTTGGGTTTTGAATAAATGTACTGAATCGAGTCTTGGAACGTATATTTTTTAGAGGGCGACTGTATTTTTTTGTCATGCACACCAAAATTTAGTTAAGCTTAGAAAAATTTCCAGAGTTTTACTAAAAAGCAAGTCACTCGACTTTTTTTTACGCATATTTCAGCAAAGTTTAGCCAAAAAAAAAAAAAAAAAAAACAAAAGATCGAAATCGCCCATATGTACTGAAAATTCGTCCATTATACCGAATAATCTTAAAATTTGTAAAATGTACTAACGCATAATTTTCAAATCACAAATGCACTGAAAAAAGTACAAATATTGGACTTGTATTGGGAATATTGATGCGGTGGCTCTAAACCTATTAACGATTTCTCTAAAACTAAGTCCCTTTAGTAACTTTTGATTGCACTCTTGTGATTTTCTCACCTTACATGCTCCAAGTAGGTAGTGCTAAAGGAAACCCTAGCCTAATATTAAGTAAACATACATAGTAAACACGTCCTCGATAACTTTTTGGAGTCAAGTATAAATTTGAAATTTTTTAAAGTGTCTCTTCTTCAACTGATAAAATTGTTTTGAAGAAACTTATTTCTTTACAATTTTAAATTCCTGGAATGAAGTCGACAAAGGACACAATTCTTTTGTCATATAATTTAAAAGTCGAATTCAAATTCATATGAATGAAACTATAAGATTCCAATCAAAAATTTTGATTCCTGGAATGAAATCAATTCATTCTAACATGTAATTAAAAAGTCGAATTCAAAATCAACTTCTTTGGAAGGGAGCACACAGTTTACAATTCAAAATAGTGTTGCCGTAAATGAAATCCACAAAGTAGTCAATTTATTTTGCAATATTGAATGATTCCTATCTAGGTCTGAATGCCAGGCTTATTTCGATTGTAGACTATTTTTAAGTTGTAAGTTTTGTCATAATTGTCTGCATGCTTATACAATATATCCAGGATTGATTGGGTAGAGTAAAAAATCCTCGATGATTCAATATGGCAATGTCAGGATTCCGCAAATTATTTTGGAACGCAAAAATCCTGGCAAGCTGGAATATAATTAAAAAGTCGAAAATTAAAGTCCATAATATTTTTTTTTTTTTCAAATTTGTGGCTTAAAAAGTTCAATTGGCAATCATAAGGACATACTATACGTTAAAAGAGTCCACAATTTTTGGAATGACTGGACTACATATTAAAGTCTATTTAATTGTTTATTTATTGCTTGTGAACGAACTACAAGTTGTTATTGTTCTTATTATGATTTGTTTTTTTAAGTTAAATTATCTTTTAAAGAAATAAAACGATTGAATTAAAAAAGTTAATAATGAATTTGAAAAAATTTATTCTTTCGGATGTATGTATGTAGGTACACTTTCATAACATTTTTTTGGAATTGAATTTTCTCATTTTTTTATGCATTGTTGGAATCCCTACCTTAAGGTATGCAGAGTGATTGCTTTTTAGTATGAACAAAAATAAGAAACTGCTTAAAATATACATTCATTATTACCTTATTATCTTTTTTTTATGTATGTTATGTACACATATGTTAATCATTTCAAAAAAAGAACAGCATAAAAGAATAATTTTAATGGGGTGGCGCAGTGCGCCTGTTTCAATTCATAGCTGTTTATATCATCCACCCCGTTTGTCTGTAGTATACCCTTTAAGTTACTGGCTTTGTTGTTGTTGTTGTTGCGTTTATATGCAATAACAAAGATTAATAGCGCCATTGACAAACACACAGATGTATATAATAGACTGGTTCAAAATTGTATAAAAAACCAAAAAATACTTTTCTGAAACTTCTGAACTTCTGAGAATGTTTAGAAAGTCGAAAAATAATTAAAAAGAGAATGGTGAGAAATACTGACAAATTCGAAAAAATCTTTAAAAAAGGTGAAAAGTTAATAATATGTTGAATATGCCGAAAAATGTTGAATAAGTTAAAAAGTGTTGAAGAAAAGTGCTGTAAAAAATTCAAATAAATGTTGAACAGTCAAAAAATTTTTAAGAATTCGGAATATTTTGAAAAAATGTTAAATGTTGAAAATATAAAGAAATTTTGCAAAAGTTGAAGAATGTTGATATGCGTAAGTATAGTGAGCAATCGCAAAATTTTGTTGCAGTGTCAAAATGTCCTTATAATTAAAAAGGTCCCAAAGTATCGAAAAAGCCTATAAAAAGTTTACATAGCGTGAGCGTCCATCCCGTATTGCGTTACTACTGAGTCAATTGACCCCAGTACAAATTTTTATTCATACCAGGTCTTTCATGCAGACGGTAAGGCATTAACGTTTATAAAAAAAGTTGAATTGAAGTAATAACTGGCCACCGGCTTATAGGCAGACATGCGGAGTGGTTAGCAATTTGGTCTTTTGACTTCTGTAGAAGTTGTGGGGATGTAGAGGAGGAGGAAAACGTTAAACATTTTCTTTGCTCCTGCCCTGCGCTTGCTAGAAAACGCCACAAAACTTTTGGTTCGTTTTTGTTTGATGACCTGGATGACCTTAGACATGTTAGCATAGGTCAGCTATTTAGTTCTATTACGAAATCTGAATGGTTCAATGAGAGGGTATAGTAAAGTACCCTGTGGTATCACAATGGACCAAATTTGGTTTAAGTGAGTCGGTTTTTGTAACTGACTGCCACTCTTACCTAACCTAACCTAACCTAACCTAAGTTTATTTGCTTAAGAGTCTTTTTTATCTTAAAAGATATCAAGATATAAAAATATTTGCCATTTTTTCTAGACCCAAAAATTATTTTCAGGCTCTTAGCGTTACAATATTTTGTTTAAATTAAAGAGTTTTTTATAAAACTGAAGAGCCAAAATTTCAAAAAATTCGCGTGTAGCTTGAAATTTTACCACTTTGAATTTTGGACCAGTCTGTATAAGAAGGTACGTATAAATGTATATATGTTATAGGTAAACACAGACAGCTGTAGCAATAAAACAAAATAAATTACGTTATAAAATGCACAATATACGAAATTAATTTCTCTCAGTGTAGCAACTGACAATAACAACAGAACTGCAAAACAAATAAATAATTTCGACGACATACAAATGCAAAAACAACATAAAAGAAATAATAATATAAAATAATGATAAAAATTGTAAAATTTCTGTATTCTTTTATTTTTGCTAGGAACAACTACTCGTTTAATTTATGCATTTTGTTATGTGTATTCCTGGCATAAATATACATCTGCACTATACATACTCGTGCATATAAGAAGGGTTTCAATACTTCGTTGTGTGAATTGTATCCTTATAAGTTTTGCCATTTATAATTTTATTCAGTGCAAATAAAAAACTTTACATTTCATGATTTATGCAAGTAGATTTCTTTTCACAATTGTTCAATTTTTTTTCAGCTTTTTTCTATTTCTGTTGTTTTCAAAAAGTTTTTGCAATTTTTTTCATTTATTTTGGCATTTTTTTTTTTTTTGTTTTCAAATTTTTGACAACTTTTTGCTATAATTTTTTCACTTGACATTTGGTAAATTGCAAAATTTTTTCAATTTTTATTCAGAAGAAAAATATTTTTCTGCAATATAATTTCGAGAAAAATTGATTTTACACTTTTGTAAAAAGTTTTTATTTCAATTGGGTTGCATGGCACTAATGCTTCATACACGCCTTTTTGAACTTTACAAAAATAACTACATAAAACTTTTGAGAATTTGTGAAAAATCGATATATGATTTATGAGATACCCAAGGAATTGCATATAATTTTGAAAGAAATTCAAAGTCGAAAGAAGTGGCACAAAATCGTTTTTATAAATCATTGCTCTTAAGCAAAAAAAAATGTTTCAGTAGATTTTCAACCCATAAAAATCTATAACGGCCGCAAACATATTTTAATAGTATTTTTGTTCAATTTCAATTCATTAATTTTAATTTGTCACTTAATTCGAATGTCAACTTAGTCAAATGTTAATTCTTATCACAACAGTTACCATATGGTCTATTGAATTTGTGGCATTATGTTGACTTTAATTTATTTCCATTTGATATAGCACAAAAGAAAAAAAAGAAGAAACAACTTTGCGCTAGTACGCTAATTAAATGCGCAAATACAACTGAAAATTTCACTTACTTTCCTCATAACTTATTACAAAATCCATTAAAATTTAGGGGAAATATAAAAAAAAAAGTTATATAGAAAAGTAAACAAATGTACGTAAAAAATTAGGTCAATTTTGAGGCCATGAGTTGTTGAGCGGAATGGAGTTCAGTTGAGTTCAAATTGTTCTCAACTTTTACAAAAGTAAACACTGGATCAAATGTCAAATTGAAAATAGAATTTTAATTTTACTTTTTATTTTGAAACAAATTGTTCTTAGTTATCATAAAATTATATTAGGCTAAGGCTTAAGTCCATGGCACAAAAGGTGGCAAAAATATATAACTTTATTACTTAGTTTGCATAAAAAACCATGCCGAACCCAAAGAAAGTTTTCAGTTTATTATTCTTAAAACTATGTCTTAATTTAAGAAATATATAATAGGTACATAAAACTGTTAAGAGGAGATATAGATTCTAGTCAAAAAATTCTGCTTAAATAAAATTTGACTGATGAACCTGTCAAAAGTTAGGTTTTACCTTGCAAAAGGTTGCCAAATGAATTTATTTTTTTTTGTATTTAGTTCTTAATTACAATAAATAACTGATATTCTAAGTTTTCGTCAGCACACCAAGTTGAAGAAACTAAAGCAGAATTCACTTTTTCGCATATATTTTGCTTCTGATGTGAGTTATACAAAAATAATGTTAAATATATAGTGTAGGCACACAATTTCCTATAGTTGTTGTTAAAAACACTTTTGCTCAGATTAGAAGCATCTGAGATATACATAGAGCTACAACGCACTGAAATCAAAAACTTAGAATATAATTTAATAAATTAAATCCCTTACTTCGATCCATTCGTTGGACGAAGTCATAACATACTTACTCCAAGCAACCTAACTCATTCAAGTATAGTCGTAAGGCTGTTTTCTTTTTTTCAAAAAAATGTATGGCATAATTTCCAAGTTTAACAACAAAATTGAAAGAAATTGTCTAAAAAATATTGTATTTTATTTTGTAATGGAAAAATAGAGAAAATCACTAAAAAGAAAAAGTTTTTTGCAATCAAAAGTAGTTCGAGAAGAGCGGGAAAGCCGATATTGCACGCATCGTGACCCCAGAAAACAACTGTTGACATATCTTGCAGTGCATTCGCAATGCTTTTGGTGTTTTCGCTACTTCGAAAGGAGTATAAGATATTTTCTTTCTTTGAGCAAACCAGCATAGTTTTATTTTACTCAAAGTACCATTCCACAAGTGCAGGTTTATTGTTAAGGAAGACAACAGTTCGAAAGAACCAACAAGTTTCTCCAGTACAAAATTCTTCGGTTTTCTTTTAACTAATTATTATATTGAAATATTTTATACAAAAAATTTGACAAAATGAAAAAAATTTTCTGCGATATATCGAATTTTTCGATTTATTAAAAGTGATAAAAAATATATCAATAAAAGTTGACTGTAATTATGGATTCTAATGAACTTGCAACCAATTTATTTTTAAAATTTGTATTTTAAAGTTCCTTACACTTTTCTGATTTATGTACATAAATAATTTCGGTGCACATCCATTTTCTCTGATACAACTGAACTGTGCATTTTATTTATATTGATTCTTTTACTTCCTTATTCTGACTTTTTATGTGCAGTCATGCATTAATTCATTTATTTCGCAAAGAAATTCATTTTTACAGTTTACGTTTTTTTTTTGTTTTCTCGCTCTAAATTCCATGAATTATTAAAATTTCAATTTAAATACTTAAATTTCATGAATGAAAATGAACGAACAACGCCACGAAAAAGCAAACACAAAGTAACAGTCCAGGTACACACACACACACATACATCGAGGTGTAAAATTACCGTGATATTTGTTATAAACAATTTTTCGGAAAAATTTACACTCTTTGTTGCTATTCGATGGAAATAATTACTAAATTGCACGCAAAAAGTTGTGGGGGAATTAATAACATGAAAATATGTCTGCGGGCACGTTAAGAGCATTTGAGGTTAAACTTAAATGCAGCTGATAATTAGCAACAACAACAAAAAGTATGCTAATATTTTCAATTCCATCAGCAAGAAAATCAAAAATGTAATAATTACCATACTGCACGAAGTTGAGTAAACATTTAACTCAAACAAAATTTGTTATTACCAAAGTTCATTTAAATTTCAAAACAAAGTCAAAATGTCAACAAAAGCTGAACAAAAAAAAACTTTCCCCCATCTGGCGTACAACCGAAAAAAGGAGGCGAACCATTTGACGGAACGAGGGCGTTATTTGTCTTTAAAGTTTCTCCTTTTTTTCGAAATCTCAAGGAAGTGTGGATTTGTATATGGAAATGTCAAAGTTTTGTTTTATGCATTTTTTATGCAATTTCTTATAATCAAAATTTGCATTAAAAGTAAATAAAAAAACATTAAGATGAAAAAAAAAACGAATGGCAAAAATTTCGCTTTGTTGTGATATTTATCTTGCAGTAAGTAACGAGAAAATGTAATTTCTTTCATTAAAAAAAAAAATAAAATCAACATAAAGTTATTACACGGAAGTACACTGCTAAAATTATAAAAAAGATTTTTTTCAATTTTTAATTTTTGTGTTTAGTTTATTCAACATTATTTTTTATTGAAATTTTATGAATTAAGATTGTAAAATATATGATATTTTTAAACAAACATTTATTCTAGACAAAAGTCTTATGGCTCAGTTAAGGGACACTTTTGGGATGAACTTTTTTTTTGATATTGAAGTCAAGTTTCATGCTCGAAGAGGTCTTTCGTCCTCGACGTTTTTAACATTATACTACGTTTTTCAAAAAATATTGTAATGTACATAGAGAAACTTCGGGTATTGTGATATGGTCATATTTCCTTAAATAAGCAATTCTCGATAAAATTTTTCTTGTCAACATATCAGTAACGGAAAGAGATATAAGCTGCAAGGTTTTGTGCGTTCGAATTCACTGTTTTTGGTCTCAGTGCGGTGAAATTGATTTAGCCACAAGTCGAGATTTTATTTGTGTGCTTTTCATGAATGAATTAAGCCCAAAATAAAGTACTATAGCCGATGTACTAAAATTTGTTAGTAGATGAATATACTTTGTCATAAATAATGTGAATTCTTTATTTGCTGAAATGTAAATAAAAATAACCCGAGTATATTAAAACTGAAATTCGGGTAATGTGATATAGTCCAATTTGGTCAACCCAGCAAGGACATTACCTGTGCTTTTTGCAACAAATTTTTCCAAAGGGATACAAAGATTCAGACCTGAGTTCAATGCCTGCAATTTGGGTTTGGATTTAATTTGGGCTCACAATGATTGTCTTCCAAGACGACAAGGAATTTTCGTACGTGAGTCATCTATCTGATTTTAATATGTTCTGCTTTTCGCTTATTGATTCAGTTTAAATCTGGTTTCTTTTTTTATGGAAATTCTATTGAAATATGTAATGTTATTGTATTATTAGTTCCTACTGTTTTATACTTGTTATACTTTTCATGATGGTATATCACATTATCCTAACGCTATATATCACATTGCCGGCCAATTTAATTTAGAGGTGTCACTTTGCTTTTTTCAATCTTATTGATATAGCTTCAGATTGGCATATGCTACACTCAGAAAATAAATCTGGTAAATGTAACCAAATTTTTACCAAATCTCAGGTTGGAATTTTCTAACGTGGTGGCCCATGTTGTTAAGTCTAACTAACCTGGGAATCAGGTTAACTACAAAATTTTCACAAAAAAACCGGAACCGAATTTTTTTTTATCATATCCCTCTCTTATTAATGCTTATTAATTGGAACTTCATTTATTAATGTTGCATTTTAAAAACTTCAGATAAATTAAATTTTTATTTGTCACCGACGAGATTCGAACCTAGGTCTCCTACGTTATGCGACTGTCCAAAGATGCGCACATTTTAACCAACTGAGCTACTCCTATTATTATATTGCTTAAAACTAAAATTATATTAGTACTGCGCATATAACAACATGGAATGCCTAGGTTCGAATCCCACTGGATGTAAGAAAAAAATCTTTTTTTTAAATGAAAGATAATTGCATAGAACAATTTATCAGGTAAATGTGTTACCTGATGCAGATTAGACATTTTTTTCTGAGTGTATGGAGCTCCGAAGTTATAATATACTGCACAATGCATCAACAAACCATAATACATAAAGAAATAGAAGCTATGCTATAAAAGTTACGTTTAATTTAAGATACAAAAATAGCCATATCACAATACCCGAAGTTACTATATGTATATATTTAGTTATATATTTATAATTATATACATTTCGAAACATTATATACATACATATATCGACGTATTTGACATTTTGTAAATTTTACCGACGAAAATTTTCTACTTGTTCGAAATATTTCGACATTATGCTCATATCGATTTTTTCGATTTCTTTGAATCATTAAAATTTTTCCGATTTCGCGATGTTATTGAGTTTTTTGCTATCGAATTGTTCGACGTTTTTCGTCATCACTCGAAGTAATTCAATAAAAGAATTTCGAAATTTTTTGATGTTTACTATAGATTTTTCAATATTTCCGATAATTATCGACTGCTTTGAAGCTTATCGAATATTAACGACTTATGCCGACTTTATTCGATAATAATCTTGTTCAAAATATTGCAAAATATATTACTCAACAGATATATTACAGACTAATGGGTAAAGACGAACTTCACGCTAGGGCGGTTGGCGAAATGTTTTGGATAAAATTTGTAGCGGTTGAAACGAAAAAACATAAAACGACAATTAAGTTGATTCCTAAAAGTCACCTTGATCCATATATAAAGACATCGGTAACTTAAATCTTAAATTCTTTTCATATATCAAAAACTTCTTTCAAGATTGATACTAAAGATGTTGATGGCAATCGCAAAGCTGATGCACTTGCTAGGCATGATACTGCTTGAAAAATTCGTCAGGAAAAGGAAGGTCATCACATGCCACATTCTACTTGCAAAACGCTGTTGAAAGATTATATGCTAGAAACAGTTAACCCAAGACGATTCCAAGGTTCCACTTGCCATTTAACAAAGGAAATCTGCCCGAAAAGCGATGGTATCTGTTCTCAAGAACTGATATCCCGCACTAGATGATTAGATGTTTGGTCTTTTCACTTCTGTAGCAGTTGTAGGGATGTGTAGGTGGAAGAAAATATTAAATATAGTCTTAAGTCCTACCCTAAACTTGCTAAAAAACAACACAAGACACTTGGTTTGTTTTTATTTGAAAACCTGGGTGAGCTTAGACATATTGGTATGAGTGAGTTTTCTTATGCATTGTGGTAGGTTCAATGAGATGGTATATACTTAAATGCTCTATGGTATCACAATAGATCAGCCTTTCAAGCTTCAAATGTTTCGATTCTTGAACTGACTGAAACTCCTACCTAACTTAAGCTTGAAAATAGCTTAAGTTCAACTTCAATCTTGTATATATTTCAAAAAAAGTCTTAAATATATTTTACGTTTCATATGATCAATTCATTAAATATGAAGCAAAAAAATAATTGTACAACAAAAACATTTCAAATCGTTTGTAAAATACAATGAAAACTTTCTGGTAAAACACCGGTCCTGTTGATAATTTTATGCAGTAGCAAAAAAAAAAAAAAACATTTTCTAATCATTTTAAATTTATTTTTTAACAAAAAAAAAAAAGATTGCAAAAATGTGCACAAGAAAAACAAAATTAAAATTAACACAGATTTTTTTTTTGTTCACAAGGAAGTGAAAAATTGTAGAAAGTTGCTCAACAACAAAAATTTCTGTTGCAAGTTGAGTTTTTTTTTTTTTTCGTTTTGCTGTTGCAATTTTTATTTCGTATCTATTTATTTTTAGCGTTTAATTTATTTTATTTAATATGTTGTTGCTATCGTCGACGTTGCCGTTGTTGTTGTTGTTGTCGTTGCATGTGGCTATGGCTGTGCAATTTCTTTGCATATATCAAAGTTGTTGTTGACTTTATTAAAGTATTGTTTTAGCAATTTGAAAATGCGGCTAATTTATGCAAAAAGAAAATCAACAAGCAGCAACAGCATACAGTGAAATATATTAAAATTCAAAATTTTGCACACCACTGTACGGTTACTCACATATTTGTGATTTAAAAAAAAAAACGGGTACAATATTATGCAGCAATGCAGAATTGAGGTTATGTCGTTATTTATGAAAGTAGCACTATTTTAATTATTTATTTAGAAAATTAACACTTTAATAAAATGGCAAAAATAATCTTTATCAATAAATGGTGCAGTTTTGTAAAACTTGAAATATTTAATTTTCTTAAAGTGCAATTTTATGTTAACCAAGACAGGTATTTGGAATTAAAAAGAAAAAAAAAAACTTTAAAATAATTCAACTAAAAAAAAGACACAGTCTGTCGCTAATATTACAATGAGTTGGAGCGATTTGAATAAGTAAAGTTGTGAAACATTTTGTCGAGATATGTGGTGTAATGGAACATATTTCTTGGGTATCTTGAGGTCGTACATAGCAAATGAGGCTTCCATTTGCAAAGCCGGCCAAGTTCAATAAAATCAAATTTTGAGATATTCTCATATACCATAATCTAGACCATCTTTCTACTATGTTTTAGATTAAAAAAAAATTGACAGAATTTATTAAATTTGTTAAATTTATTTTTGATGCATAAGTTTCAAATCCGGCCAAGTCCATGAACAAGTTCAAAACCGGTCAAATCCAGTACATTGGTATCAAAACCGGTCAAATCCACTTTTTTTCAAACAAAATTTGTTGATTTCTAAGTCAAAACCGGCCAAATCCAGCACATTGAACTCAAAAACCCGCCTATTCCAAAATTGTTTTCTCAAAAGCATTGGCAGATGAAACTTGAAAAGTTTGACCTGACGTGTTTTGAGTAAGAAATTTTATGAGCTATTATGTGTTTTAATTTTTCAATGAACATAGCTGAAGATAATTAGCGTCTTCGTAGTAAAAAAAAATCACCCTATACATTTGCAATATCTTAAAGCAATTTTGCTTTTTGGATTGTCAATTTCCTTAATAATTTGTTCATGTTTTTGTTTTTAATAAAACATAAAAGCTTTTAAAAACTTTTTAAATTACGTTAATCATATAGCAAATACTGTAATAACTACAGGCAATTGCTGCTAAAACAAAACGAAAAACGACAAAAAACAATAAGAAAAACAACAACAAAATAATAATAAAGAATAAAAAAAAAATAATACGAAATAACAAAATAATACGAAATAAAACAATTTTAATGTAATCCAGGACAAAATGATTTATAGCTGCAATTTCGTGCCGCACCGACACAGTCAGCTGAACGGCTGAAAAAGACGGACGTACGTTGTACGCTATAGAAAGACATTTTCTTGCATTCGATAAATTTATATTTTTTTTGTTTTTTCCTTCAGTAAACTAATACACTCTCGTAATATGTATATATACATATACACACACGCACACAGCTGTACAAACGCATTCAAGTATACACACACGTACACCGACGTCGCTATAATGGGTAATTATTGAAAATTTATGGCTCTCATGGATTTTCCATAACGACTTTTGCAATTTTCATGTATCGCATGGTATCGACTTTTTTTTCTGGATTTTTTTTTTTTTTATTATTATTTTCATTGTGTTTTGTTTCTTTTCTTTCAGTGTAACTATTTTAAAGTTCAGCACATAAATTGTAAGCTTTTAATTTAATGCTTTACGTAATTTCTTCATTTTATAAAATTTATTTTCATCTGCATTATAAGCGCTTTATTGATGGGATGAGGTTTGTTGAAGGAATATATAATCATAAGCCATAATAAAATATTGTAAGGAAAAAGTTAAGCTAATGCCATTATAATGATAATCTGAATTAAAAGGTTATTGAATTGATTGAAAAATTCATATTTTTTTAAAAAAAATCCATACTAAAAGCTTGACACTCCTTTTTTTGTCATCACACAATAACACTTTTCAAAATACTGAATTTGTTTTTTTCAATGCTTAAACTTAGATTATAATTATTCATAATAGAAATTTCGGAATTTTTTTTTTAGATTTTCAGAAGGTGATACTTATATCTTCAAAACATGATGCTTATTTTGACTCAGAAGTTGCATCAACAAAATAAGTTTCTTAAATTTTTCTTAAAAAGTTATTTTTTTCTACAACGTCATTTCCAGATAAATATAGAATTTGGAAAAATTTATTTAAATGATTATGTTGTTAAGGATTGCCTCAGAAAAATTTTTCAGTTTTATTTTCAGCTATAAAAAAATATCCAATAAACTTGTTGGTTTTTTTTTCTTTTTTTTTTATTATTAATGGTTAGTCTTAAGAATGTAATTAACTAAAAACTAATTAACAATTTTTTTTTTATAAAAATTTCTAACTTTTTTCTTAAGACCCTCAATTAAATTTTGTACAGTTGTTTCATCGACAGTGCAGTACGATCTTTTCCACTTAAGTCTAAAGTCTTGTAAGTTTTTTGCAGTCCTACCACTCTTTCGGAGATCACTTTTCATTAGAGCACAATATCTCTCAATTGGGCAAAGCTTTGGGCAGTTGGGCGGTTTTGCTATTTTTGGTACAAAATTGATCTTTTTACTTTGATACCTTTCCATCGTAGCTTTAGAGCAGTGATGGGCACGTAGTGGCTCAATCTGCTTTCATTGCCCTCACCGTTATTCAACGCACAAGCAAGCGAAAAAAAATTCGCAGAATTTCAACGCTATCGAGGCACAGCGTTGACTTGAATTCAAATGAAAACAAAAACAAAACACAAAGGCATAAGCGACGGCGCCGCATTGTGTCTTGACAAATTAATAATTGTTTTTGTTTGTAGTGCAATTTGGTTTTTTTTTTTGTGCTGTTGGCGAATTTGGAAATGACAGCAAAAAAACTTTGAAATTTCGTTTGTTGTTGCTTGATGTTGTTGTTTAGCTCTTTTGTTAGATTTCGATGCCCACCACTGCCTTAGAGTAATGAGAGGTTGCTGAATCGGGCCAGCACATCACTGTACCCCCATGTGCCCGAATAACTGGCAAAACACGTTTTTCGAGGCACTCGTCTACATAAACTTTTGAATTGATTGTGCCTTGCGTAACAATGAAGCTTCTTCTCAGGCCACAGGAACATATGACCTACCAAACTATATATTGCTTCCAAAATTTCGAAACTTTTTTCTTTTTGAATTAACTAGTCATATTCCCCTTCTTCGGTGACGTATAATCGTATAATATTTTTACCCAGGTAGCGGCCTAAAATCTGCTTTGACGTAACTTTCGTCGTTCAAAACGCAGCAATCAAATTAAGTCAGGTACCTTTCATACAATTTTCGGGCACGTATCTGAGCCTGCTTTTCATCAAAATGGTCTGGTACTTTTTGAGCTCTATATGCTTTCAGCTTTTTACTTCTACCTTTATCCTTTGTGCAGTAGAGTTTGATATACCTGCTCTAACTGCCATATCTCGCACCGAGGTGCTGGGACTCTTCACCTTCGGCACTACTCTTAAGTTAGAAAATTCTGGTTTTCTGCATGAACCTTTTTTTCGTGAAACAGGTAAACTCTTTTCATAATTAGAAATAACCGTATAAACAGTTCTATCTGATGCACCAACTATTTTTGCTATAGCTGAATATTTTAACTCTGGACTTTGCAGGTACTTATGTGTACAAAATGAGTTCGCGGACTTTTTGTTGTTTGCACGACATCTTTGTCGTTAGATATGCTATCACCAAGTGTTACACATCATATTAAACGTCACTTTATATAGATTTTTATTGTGTCTTTTTAGACCTATCAGACTATCAGGTAGAGTATAGTAAAACAAAATAAAACCGAAAATTTTTTCTGGGATAGTCCTTAATTTTATGGGACACGATGGCTGTCCAACTTTTTTCTGTGCGTTATCGTGATTTTATAATGTTTTCGAGTACCTGCAATTGAAAAAAAAAATCAAATATTTATCTATAATTTTTGACGAAAAACAGGTTTGCAACTACAAAAAAGTTTTTTAAGAAATACTTTTCTATGGATGTATATTATATAGTTGTATAACATATGGTATTTTGGCGATATTAAAACCCGAAACAACAACACTACACTTCTTATGTTAACAGCAGTTTCTCACAGACACCATGTGGAAAAAAAATCTTCTAAAAGTTATATCTCTTAATGAATTTTGGCTGAATATGAAATTGCGTGAGATTAAAGTGAATGCTATAGATTTTTCATTATTAACCCGCACTTGGAGTTCCTTGCAAACTTCTCGTTATTGCTTATTCATCAATTTATGCGCACCTTATAGACAAAGGTTCACTTAAGTTTAAGTGCAGCTGTTGTTGTTGTTGATTCCCCGCCAAAGCGTCTAATGCCTTGGAAATGCAATGAGCGCGGCGTGCAAAGCTACGAGTTGAATGTAGTAATGCGCCCAATGTGCTATGCAAATTCATATAAAATGCAGCAGAAAATAAAAGGAAAAAAATAGAAAAAAAAAACATCATTTTACTCAATGTTGTTGTTGTTGGTGTTTCTATTTTTATGCACGCAAGTGTTTGTTTAACGTCAAAGTGTCAAATTGATAAAAATATGAATATGCAAAATGGCACACACATACGTACCTATGTACGTACGTACACAATTCATTTACGTAAATAAAAGTAAAAAATAAATAAATTTCAATTTCAAAAAAGGAAACAAATAAAGTTCACAGTTTTTAGTTAAGAAAAGATATTTTCAGAAGTGTGCAAAATTGCATGCGATCTTAAGTTTTGTTTCATTAAATGTTTGAAATTTTGAATGTAGATAAAATCTTCAAAAACAAGAAGAAATTTCACAATATAAGGCCTCATTTTTTTTCAAAAAAATAATCAATTTTTTCTAAATTTCAGTCACTTATCGATTTTAGCTTTTAAGAGAAACATTATAGCCCAAAGTTAATAAAGTCAAATGCACTCAAAAAAATCTCTCGTAAAAAGAATATAAAAATGATAGAAAGTAGAGCTTGAATTTTTTATAAACATCAAAAAATCAATAACAGTACAGTATTGTTCAAAATTATGCAAACGCCACTACGAAAATTTCTCATATGCATTAGGTTTACGTTTGTATTAAAGTGTAATAAATTATACTTAATCTTATATTCACACGCATATGTACATGCAATTTAACTTAAGTAATCGTACATTAATATTGCGCAATATTTTCTAGCATTTAATTAAAGTAAATTTTTTCCTTAACTCAGTGTTTCCGGTTGCCGCCGCCATCATGAAATGTTGAAAATTATATTTAATACGTATGAATTTATGGTTGTTTTTGCTGTTGTTGTTGTTGATTTATTATTATTATTACTACTAATACTATTACTATTGCTGTTAGGATTGTTGGGATTGTTGTTGTTGTCGTTGTTGCATAATTCAGTTTAAGTCAATTTGTTGTTGAAATAAACGACAAAACAAGCTTATTTTTCATAATCATAAATAAATCATGTTGAAAAAATTATGTAGCGATGTATCGTAGTTTTGGAAGTAGAAGGAAAGTACTCATCACTTCTGGGTGTGTGAACATAATGGGGAATTTGCTTACACGGGGAAATGATCTTGACATGTATGCAAAGTTATGCTGAACATTTTTACTAAGAACTATTTTGTAAAATTTAGAGTTTTGTTTTTTTTTCAGTCTTAAAACATATGTAAATTGATAAAAAATTAGATTAAAACTGCCTTTGATATAATTTTAATGAATGTAGAAAATTTGATTTTATGTCATTAACCTTATTATGGTAAATATATTAAAAGGTGAATATATTAAATGAAAATTCTATTTTTTGAAATTCTATTTTATTCACCATGATTGTGTCAAAAGTTTCATAGTTTATAATTCCAATGGAATGAAGACAACTGACCGGTTTGTAATAAAAACCAAAAATTAACAATTAACTTTTAGACCGAGGAAAAAATCACTGACTCAATAGATAAATTTTACATGAAAATCGATCGTTGCTAACTTACCGTAAGATGATGGTTATCATTAAAACTTTTTTATGTTGATAAGAAAATTAAGACCCTGTTTTTTGCCTTATAAAAATGCATAAGAAATTTTGCTTCTTTTTTTCTTGAATCGACTGTGCAAGTTTACCAGAACACTTCACAGTAATTTTAAGAGGGACGAATATCAAGAAAATACTTTTTATTGATCTGAATCTTATAACAATTGCTTTAAAAGTTAAAAAATAATTAAACATTTTGTGAATGTAGTAGGTGCCACACCCATTAAATCTAATTCCATCTATTTTAAGAGCTTTTAAATACCAATATCCCTGTTTCAAATTTTATTGTGATCGCTTAAATAGTAAACTGAAATTCTCATTAATTGATTTTCGCATGTAAGTGAAGCGCCACGACCACTGATATTATTTCGCCTATCATTGGTTAATAGATACCCTAAAATAAGCAGACCTGGTATATTAAATTGGACTACACGCTACTCAATAAACCTTGCTTATTCCAACGTATTGGAACTGTTATGGTCATTAAACACGCCCTTCAATGAATTCTTTTAGCATACATAGAGGCTTACCATAATTGCTTCTTCGCCCGGTCTCTTAAAAATTTATCAAAATTATTTGTCTCATTTTCGAGCAAAAAAAAAAATCGATTTATTCGCATGTTGGAAGGTGCCACGCCCAGTTTTCATTTGCCTTAGGAATTATTAATCTTTTAAAAACCATGCCTAATATTTTATAGTTTAGAGGAACAATGAATTTGCATAAATTCAAAAAACATTAGCTGTGGTTTTTAAAAGTCTCATAATTTCCCACAGGAACACAAGGCCTATTTCATTTGGTAAAACTTAGAGCCCTTGCAATTTATTAAAACTCACTGAATATATGAACGGATGAAACGTTTACCATATTTTTCAAAAGAGATAATGTCTAAGAGACTAAAAAAACAAACACTCCATGTATAGAATTAACATTATTTCCTATTATCGTTAGATAAATTTTTTTCATTTTTTCTCTTAAAGCTTCGCGCGTTTTTGACTTTCATAAAAATTATATATATGTAGATAATATATATTTTATTATAAATAATATAGTTTTGCGCCGTTGCAAACGAACTGTCAAAAATCGTAGTTTTGAACAAACTAGAAAAGTTTGCGCGACAATTTGGTCTGAATTTAATTGTTGTCACTCTCTTTTGCCATACGATTCTCTCAGCAAAAATTTATTGTTTACACATTTTGTATTTGTCACTCTCTTTTCTCAAACGATTCTCTCACAAAAAAATTACATGCTCATCAACTGCCACAAATTGCACGAAATATTCGAAGGGGCGTTAGTGAAAAAATTGCCTATTTGCACAAATGGGAAACTTGAGCGTTTAGATGAATACCACTAATATAAATATAATTTGAAAAAAAATTCTACATGAGATATATAAACAAACTTAGAAATTTTCTTAAATTAGTTCCGAAATTCCAAATGTAGTTAATAAAAACACATAATATTTAGGTAATAATTTAAAGGGCATTTTTGCTGCTGCTCGGTCCTTAAATATCAAATCATATGCTACTTAAACGGTTTTTTAAAGTTTGGTTATATCTCTTACTGTTTCTGTAATTTGAAGCTTTATAAAAAAGGCCGTCAATTCAACTTTTTATTCATTTTAACTGCCTTTGTATTAACGTTTTGTGAGTACTCAAAATTAAAAAATAAAATGCAATACACGAGTATCTACAGCATATTTATTGCTGTAATTTTTATTTTTATTTCGCACGACTTGCAGCCCTATGATGTCGGCATACATACGTTCGCTGGTATCTCAGAGATACAACATATGTAGCTAAAAGTATTTTACATTTTTTTATGTTGTTTTCATTTAAATTTATTGCATTTTTTAGTTTCCATTACTTTTATTTAACTGCACTTTAAATTATTCCTTTGCGAATTGCTATAAAAAAAATAAAGTAAAAAAAGAGAGATAAAAATTTACAAGAAAATTCAAAAAATTAAATTAAATAAAATAAACCAAACATAAAGTTTTCAATTGTCGTCTTAGATCGACGTACAGACGACCAACCAATTCAAGCTCTTGCTATCTTTGTCGTTGTCTTAATATTGCTTGCTATCCTTCTCTTTCTATTTGCCAGTCCTGCAATCGACGGCCTCTGTCCCTGGCTGTCGGTTTATAAATGTCTCGCTGTCTAGATTTACTTTCCAATTTAATTGCGTCGAAAAAGTGTCAATTAAATTTTGACATTTGATTGCGAACTGAACGAGAGAAGAAAAAACATTTGAAATCTTTTTTCCTTTATTCGCATAATTGAATTTATTTGCTTGCTTTCAATTTAATTTATTAGATACTGCATTTTAAGTTTTTCCCATTTATATATGTATTTTACTATTATGTACTCTATTTTAATTGGCACTTTGCTGGATTATTTAAATTTAAGTTTACTTTTCCACAATCATTTGCAATTCCAATTATAACGAATATTTAATTAGTTTGAGTTTCTATTCAAGCACTTTTGTAGCGTAAGCTCTTGGCAAATAGTTATTTGTAAGAATGGAATTTTTGCGAAAATTCATTTTAGCTAATTGTTCTATAGTTTTGGAAAAATATTACTGATATTAAAATTAAGTAGCTTACTCACTGACTGGTGATGCAAAATGTGTACACGCATTTTGAATTTTTATATGCAATTAATTTTTAAGAACTATCGAAAATAATTTTCAAAGAATACAGTCTTTTTTAGAAATTATTGTATATATTTGGGTTCAATCTGAAATAATGAAAAAAAATCCGCATTTAATGAAGGGTGCTCAAACATCTAAATGCAGCTCATTTTTGTAATGTGATAGTCCGAAAAATTTCTGAAATTTGTAAAAAAATTTGCATTGCCCTGAACAACTATGACATTTTTGTTCGTAAGAGATTTGCCAACATTTGCCAAAGTTTTGTTCAGAACTTATTAAAATGTAGTATTTTTGTAAATTTTGGTTGCAGTATCTCAAAAATTTCTATTAGTATAACGTTTTCGAATTGTATTCATGCTTGAGAGGTACCACTTCCGCCAGTCGTAATTTGTCCAACTTTTGTTCGGAGCTTATACGATATATTCCGAATATTTGTATGAACTTTTGTTGCAATACCTCAAAAGATCATCTTAGCATAGAGTTATGGCTTGTATGAGAAGTGCCCCGCCCTCTTTTCGAAATGTATCTCTATTTTCTGCTGCTTATTCGAACCATTTTGCTTATTTCTGTGATATTTATTTGTATTACGTTAAGTAACGTAACGTTTGTATAGGTCAGTGATGGGTACATAGTGGCTCTATTTGCTCTCACCGTTATTTGACGCACAAGCAAGCGAAAAAAACTCGCAGAATTTCAACGCTATCGAGGCACAGCGTTGACTTGAATTCAAATGAAAACAAAAACAAAACACAAAAGCATAAATGACGGCGCCGCATTGTGTCTTGACGAATGTAGCAGTTGTTTTTGTTTGTAATGCAATTTGGTTTTTTTTTGTGCAAATGGCAAATTTGGAAATGAAAGTAAAAAAAAACTTTAAAATTTCGTTTGTTGTTGTTTTGCTCTTTTGTTAGATTTCTATGCCCACCGCTGGTATAGGAGGTAGGAGTGTTTCCGAACGGATCGCGCCCATTTAGTTTTATACGAACATATCGGTGACGCCCATCAAGAATATATATGCTGTTCTTCTATAAGTATCATGCACTTTTCTATCCTTTACCAACGTTATGACACAATGAATGTATAACCTGTGTAAATATAAGCGATTTTTCTTAGGAAATTGAAGTTCTTCAAAATTAGTAGAGGTTTTTTATTCGAATTACTGATGAAAACTAATTTTTTTATAAAAAAATTTCAATTAGAACTCACAGGATCCTGCATCTCTCATAGATGACACTAGGCACTACATTGATGTGAGTAGAATAACCAAAAGCATTTGGTTTTCTTTATGCAAAGCAGAAATGGACTCAGCCTGTAATAATATATGTAAATAAAAAAATTCAAAATCTTTAGCTCGCAAGGTATGTGGTTTTATAGTAAGAGGCACTACGCGACAACTTAATTTTTAAAATAATATTTTAAACCTGTCATTGATGGTTTCTGACCGATTTCCACAGCTATAAATGAAAAATTCAAGACTTTAGAAGTTACATCTCTAAGGCAGAAATAGGACAACATTTTTATAGAATGGGTCTTGTCGGCACAACAGATATCACAACAGTAACGAGAATATAATTTATTTCACTGTCATGCTTTCGATAGAACAAGATCTCTGACTTTCCAACAGAATCTGATAATAGGACATGCTCTGATCTATGCCGATTTCGTCTCACCTTAGCTTTCAAAATATTTGAGTTTAGTAAAGTTTAATATTTTAATATTCATTTAATGATTTTCAATTTCCTTTTTTTTCCTGTATAGTATATAAAAATTTTCCATTAAAATTAAAAAAAAAAAAAAACATTTTCTTAAAGCCAGACAACAATAAAATAATGCAAATGAATGACCATCGATCAGAAGTTACTCTAGGTCAATTTCAAATACATCAAAGCAATTGATTTATACTGCGTTTTCAATAAAATTTACTATGCATTCACTAACAGGAAAGGTTATTGAACGTTGCAATTATTGCTGGAATGGGATAATTGAAATGCATTTAAGTTGTGATTGTTTACTTATACGTAGAATTGTGCTAACGTTGATTTGTATGTACTTTGTTCTGGGGAAAAATAATAAAAATAAAAGCAAGTGCTGTAGGCATGCAAATCTGAATATGAACTAAAAAATTTGAAAATATGGTCACTTTTGATTTTTATTAGGAAAAATGTGACGCTAAACTTAAGTATATTGCAGATTTATCAAATTGACTTTTAAACTTTCATTGTCTTACTGAATGGTTTCTTAAATTATTTTCAAAAAATAAATTCCTTGAAGTAATACAGGCGTTTACACAGGCCAAAAGGAGAAAGGTTGAATTCTAAGTATTGCAAAGCCACTATAAAAATGGAGGTGGCAGTGTAATGGTTTGAAATTTTTTTTCTGGTCAAGGGATTGGACCAATTCAAGGGATTGAAAAAATTATGGATCGCTTCATGTACATTGACATATTAAAAGACGTGATGCTGCCATATGCCTATGCAGAGAAGCCACTTGAATGAAGGTTGCAACAGGACAATGATCCAAATATGTCTCTAATGCTTGTAAGGGCTGGCTTCAGAGCAATAGGGTAGAAGTTTTTGGTTGGCCTGCCTCGACCTGAATCCTCTTGAGACCTTGTGGGATATTTTCAACATGAATATCAGCAGAAAAAATTGCGAAACCACGGAAGATCCATTCAGTCCTTAAAAATATCCTGGGGAAGGATATCGCAGGATATTATTAATAATTTAATTTTTTCTATGCCTTAAAGAGGTGCGCGAGTCGTCAAGAATAAAGGGTTCGCAACTAAGTACTAATTTTAAAAGTTTTTATTTACCATAAAAATGGGGGTGCTTTAGTTTTGTCCGTTAAGGTTTTGGGTTTAAAATGTTCCTTCGATGTTAACTTTTTATTTATGAGACGCAGATTTTTTTTAATTTTTGCTTGTCAACAATAAAGGTATAAAATAAATAAAAATAAAATAAATACGTAATAAAATAAGAACGTAGTTTTCATAAAAAAAATCATGATTTGAAAAAAATGTACTAAGGGGGTGCTTAGTGTTTCACCGAGGCCGAGGCGAGGCGAGGTTCTAGTTGATCTCGGTCTCGCCTCGTTTTATAAATTTAAGTCTCGCCTCGCCTCGGCCTCGGACGAGATCTTGCCATCACATGCCTCGCCTCGCCTCACTTCGCCTCGTCCTCGGCCGAGGCACCTCGGTAAAAAGCGAGGTTTTTATTAAAATAAATAAAAAATTATATATGTATCAGGGCTGATAGGCTGATCAAGCCTCAAGAAATAAAATAAAATATCTGTTTTTATTTTTGGTGAATTGGATGAGAAATGATGAATTTAATTCTTTTTTATATGGGAAGGAGACGCACTGCCTATTTTTCCAAGCCAAACTAAGCTATGAACCTTTTACAAACTATAAGCAAAATATGTACCAAATCTTATTTATCTACGTCAAATAGATATTGAGATATGATAAAGTTAATTTTTTTCTTATATTGAAGGCATGGTACCGCCCATTTTATTAATTGAATCTTAGTTATGCCTCTACCTTTTATAAATATACCAAGTTTTATTAATCTGCATCAAGTTGTTGATAATATATGATGAATTCTGTTTTTCTCTTATGTGGGGGTGGCATCACCCATTTATCGTAAACTATATTATGGAGCATCCCAAATCATAAGAAACATATATGTATGCCAAATCTTTCGTCGGTCGGTTGAACGGTTTAGGAGTCCATTAGCAACGAACATACATATATTGATCTTTATTTATATACTAGCATTACCCTGTGCGTTTCGCTTCACCTTACCGGTTCTTAGAAAGACTATTAGAATAAATCAATTTCAATGCAGTGTTGTCAATCATGCAGTTTTGCTCATAGCCTTACATGCTTCCCTAACTGATCAATCGAGGCGAAGTCGCATAGAAGCTGATGCGATCCAAGCACTTCTGCGCATTAGCGCTTGGACCAAATCTGAACTCGTAAGAAGCACATGCGGATTAAAAATAAAACAAAGTAGTTTACTCAATATAAAATACTAAAATATTAGTTAAATATAGATTTTATTATAAAAATTACATTCATATTTTGAATCTGCATATGATTCTTACGAGTTCAGATTTCGTCAAAACGCGCCTCGCTCTTGGTTTCGAAAACGAGGCTAGGACGAGGCGAGGCCGAGGCGAGTACGAGGCGAGGTGCCGTGTGATCTCGCCTCGCCTCGGTCAAGCGAGGAAAATTTATTTTTCCATCTCGCCTCGTTCTCGCCTCGGTCTCGCCTCGTTCTCGTAGTCAAAAACGAGGCTGCCTCGTAGCCTCGGTGAAACACTAGGGGTGCTTAAGTTTTGGCCGACACTGTAGGTCCTTAAACGCATGAAAGAAGAAAAAAACTTATACCATTTAACAATATATTTATATTTGAGCTGTTTATTTTGAAATTGACCTTAGTTCTTTTGTTTTTAATTTGTGATATTTAAAGATTTTTTATTGTAAAAAACATTGCTGGGTGATACCATGACATTCTTAAGTGTATTTTTATCCTAAAATGTGTTGTTATCCATCTATATAAGTTTAAGGGTTAAAAAAATTCAATATACTATGTAAATAAAGCCATTAGCCGAGTGCATTGAAAATGTCAATCACATATGTTTATTTGGATCGATTACTTAACAAAAGTTGTATGTGAAATTCAGTAGAAAGTTAAAAATTTTAATAAACAGCATTTTCCTATCGCAGCTATCATTAAAGCCTTTAAATGCAACTAAAGCTCATTATATATAAGGGGAATATCTCGCCAAAACGTCTACAGTTGGATATTAGAGTCGCCAATTTTGCTGATTATTATTTATTATTTTTTATTTTTTTGTGTGGGTAGAACTTGAGTAGTTGATGATTTATCATTTTGGCATAACTAAGTCGAAGTTGTAGTTATGCTACAATATAATTTAAAAATATTTTTTATCTAAATCAATATTAAAATATTTAAAAATATTTTTTATGTAATTATCAATTCCACGAAAAAATATTTTAGCTAAGCTGGAAAATTTGCTAAAACTCGTATTTCGGAATATTTAACTTTTTTTAAAAATTTTTTTTTTTTTAAATTTGAATTTGAAATAAAAAGTTATACCGAATAATATCGAAAGCAAAGTTGGGAACCAAATGTCTTCTATTATTTTCAATTATCCAAAATAAGAAATTGAAATTTAATTTTGTTACATTTTTCACTTAAAGTTTTTTGTTTAAATTTCAAAATAACAAATTAAAAGTATAAGCAATTAAGTCTTGGCCGATTTTTAATTTTAACTCCAAATATCATTTCACCTATAAGATTCAAAAAAATTTTTCTTGAAAAACCGCCAAGTTTGTAGAGCTAATATTTACAATGATCAATCAAAAATATTTTAAAATTTAATTCTCTTAATTTGGATGGTTCGTCAGATGGCCACAAGAATTTATGGCTCGTAATCAACTAAAAAAAACAGCAAATCTCAACTCGTTTTCAGAAATACAAAAACTCCTCACCTTATACTTAACAGGATTAGTTCTTTCCTACATAAACTTTTTACTTTAAGCCATTTCTGTCTAATATCTTTTAATTAAAATCTATTATGATAACTAAACTAAACTTTATGATATAAAGATACTGCAGCATCTAATTGAATAGAACTTGAAACACAAGAAAATCTACATTCCTTGCGCTTCTAGATGAAATTACATTGAAATTGATAAAAGATATTCATTATTGAATTAAAACGTTTTTTTTTTATTATTTATTTTGCTAATGCATTATGAATTGAAGACTTAATCTTTTGCTGTAGCACTTATCAGCAATCAGCAAAGCAAATGCTGACTTCTACAAAAAAAAAAAGAAGAAAAATTGCGTTTTAATTGCAAATCAATGAATAGACGTAAGAAAATAACTTTCTGGAGGTTATCAGCTGTGGAAAACTAATGAATATGCAATGAAACTTTTTTTTTTATATAAAAATAAGACAGAAAAATATTAATATTTAAACATGTCTACTCGGCTTATATGGGGAGGATGATGCTCTTTAAATAGAAATTACATAAAGTTGTTTTTCTACTAAATGCGCTTACACTGTGCAAACACAATTATGAATTTTGTTTTAGTATTGGAGATTTTTTGCTTTATTAAAAACTAAAGGTACAGTATCACATTAATAATCGACTAACTGACTACCGAATTCGTGCAACTTGATACCTTTGAACTTCTTCTTTGGAATTATTATCGTACAAAAGTATAAACGTGGTATTTTGGGGAAAAACGGTAAGCCGTTTGGCGTCTAAGAATTAGTTTAATATTTTGCGAACACCCATTACTCAAAAAAAAAACTTTCCCCTATTTTGTGATGTATGAAATTTGAAAAAATTTTACCACATATATTTATGCTGATTTGTAACATTTTATTTAGCATTTTATTCATGATCGTGTAGGCTCCAAAAAACAGAACTTAAGTTTAAAAAAATTATCTGTGACAAGAGCTTTTTAAATACTATGAACAAAAAAATGTTTTAAACAAATGAAATATCATTAAACACTTAAGAAAAAAGCAAAAAAAAAAAAACACATCTGCGCTTTACAGCGTCTCACCTCTTCATCATATTCAAACTCGAAGGCCCATATGCGATTATACCTCTTGGCTGATGTTAAGTAAATAAATATTTGTATTCGCTGTTAGAGCAAAAAAAAAAAAAAGAAAAAAGACGATGAAAAAAAAACCCCTGTGCCGCTTCGATAATAACAAGAAAAAAGCCAAAGTGGAAATTGTAAGAAAAAAAGGTTCGTTAAGCGCTTGTTTGCATTTATGTTTTCTTTTTTGTTTTAACTTATTCTTTCATCTTGTGCTAATATTTGCTGCCATCTTCGTTTGTGTTTTTTTCCTTTTAATTTCTATGGCTATATCTTCTTATTTATTCTTAATTATCTTCGTTTTTTTTATTCCTCTTTTATTCAACGTCTCGGTGCATGAGCGATATCGGCCTCGTTTGCATATCTTCCGATTATTTTTCTTAATTAGGTAATTTATTTTTCTTTCTCTGCATTCATTTTTAACCATTAAGTGGTATAATCAATAAGAAAAAAGGAATATTGTAGGATCCCTTTGTTTATTTTTAACATTGCTAAATAGTTTGCTCTATGCCGCAAAGCAGGTTATATTTTATCTCTGTCAATAAATAAAATTTTTTAAAAAAATAGTTTTCAAAAAAAAAAAAAAATTCTTTTGCTCGTAATATACATACAAATATTTAAAGTACATTATCCATTACTAAAGTATCTTTTTAGCACCAAATAGTTGATGCAAGATGTGTGTCCCAAACTGCGCATCGTTTGTGCTCACTCTTTGTATATCGCTCCGTAAGCAAGAAAACATCAATTCATTGATTTTTGGCAAAAAAGAGTACAAATGTTCGAATAAAAATCTTAAAGAGAATTAGTTGAAAATTTTGTTCTTAAATTTTGAATTATACAGCCATACAAAAAAATTTTATTCTTCGATCTGGAGGTCAAATGAAAACGTTTTTTCTTATTAGAGGCGTGGCACCGCCCACTACAAAAATTTTATTCTTCCATCTAGAGGTCAAATGAAAACGTTTTTTCTTATTAGAGGCGTGGCACCGCCCACTCAAAATTAAAATCTTTACTCAGAATTCAATCTATCTCCATACCAAATTTCATCAAAATCAATAAAGCGGCTCAGCCGACACAGCGTTTTTTCTCATTCATTTCGCTTCTAATTACTTTTCTCATTATTCGGTCTATTTGCAAACCAAATTTTATTAAAATAGGTTCATTAGTTTAGTCGTGGAAACTCGTGTTAGGGCCGTGACGCCGCCTACTACTAAAAATAAAAGTATACATTGCACTCCCTCTCTTCACAAACTTTCTTACAAAAAAAAAAAAAAAAACAGAAGGCTGTTTACCAACTGCTTATTTATACATATCGCTCACTTACTTCAAGACTGGCATAACTCAAAAAACGTGATTTTTGAGTTAATGATGCAGAAATATCCGTCATTTCATGTTTTATTTTGTGTCAAAAAATCAGAAAATTATCTCATAAACTTGCTTTGTGAGAAGAGTTTATGTAGACATACTTTTCATTATTTTCATATAAAAAGCAACTTATTGAAAACTTTAAATGCGTTTTTCTCCCACTTTGTGTTTTTTGAGTTATGCCAATCTTGAAGTAAGTGAGCGATATGTAGTTATCTAAATACATATGTGTAGGCGCCGTTTTATGGTAGCCATTTTGTTAAAAAAAATATTCGAAAACACCCGTTTTCATATGAAAGCTCCTGAGCATACGAACATTTTGAGACATTAAAAACGTTTTTCCGCTGCGCTTAATTTTGGGTAGACCTCTGTCCCAGTTGACGTGGAATGTCCCATGTATATCGTTTTACTCGTGACAGTGTTTTCATGAAAAAACTTTATCGATAATGGAAACTGTGATCTTTGCCTCAAAATACCTTTTTTATGAAATTTCTCACGGTGAACACAATACAGCGGGAATAACTTAACTGAAATCAAGAAAGAAAAAAATATAGTTGGTATATTGCATTACCTTATGCGTGATCAAAAGGTTTTTTTTAAAAAAACTTCGGTAAATAACGACTTAAAAAAAAAAAAAAAAAACAATCTTGAGATTTTACACTAATTTGGTTTTATGACCTAAAAAATAAATCAATTTTCTTTAAATGAAAATAACAAATAAGTTTTAAGTTTAAAAAGTCTGTGCTTCGCGACGGTACATTTTAAAAATCATGATTCCGAAATAATCCCGTTCATAGTGTCATGTCTATCCTTTTTTGCGTATAAAATTGAGAACTAGTGTCTTGTGCATAGCCATAACATTGGTTCTGCTGATCCGATTTTTATTTAATTTCGGGAAAGCATTCTCGAAATTTTCACAATTAAATATCTCCGAAGCGTTTTGAATTTTTAAAAAAAATTTTCAATATTTTTCTTTCAATACCTAAAAGAACACATATAAGAAATTGATGACATTGCATGAAATCCTTCTTATCACTTCCCATGGATTTGGTCTGTAATGTTTTTGTTTTTAATTTGCTACTCTGAAAGGATATTTCCGCCTACAGGTTTAGCTAAATAAATGGAATTTAATTGCATTAAAATACCTTAAAAAATTATCATTTAAAAATGTTACCAATCAAAAACTTTTTATGATACACCATGAATTTGTTGCATAAATGCGATGCTGCGAAAACCTATTAAGAGGCATTTACGATTCCACTCCCTCTGTTGTCTTCTTAGACCTAGCTATGCTGCAATCTGGTAACATTTTCAGTTACTACATCTATGTACTTATTTCTTTATTACCGACCGACCCGATAAGCGGAGTACGGGTAACGCAAAAAAAAAAAAACACAAAACATCAAATGAAGTGGAATATGGCCAGGAGGAGCAACCAACTAAGCGTACAGCTGTTGGGGTCACGTATTTTATTTATCTCATGTATTCTCTTCTGCCATGTTTTATGCGCTATTATCTGCGATTAATAATAAATTGTATGCAATTATAGGAATTATTGTTATTTATTGCGTGGCGGCATTTTCAATATTTACCGCCTTTTTGATTTAAGTACTAATGAAAAAAAAAAAAGCATAAAATTCCAAATCAAAAATAGAAAAGAAATCGAAAAATATTTAAATTAATTGTAGCACATTATTTAGCTGAAAAAATGAAAAAATTAATTTGCAAAACTCAAACAATTGTTTTAATTTTCCGAATATGACGCACAGTGATGTACCTCTGTGCAATCAACTCTTTGAAAGAGTAGTTGGTACCTTAAATGTGGCTAAAGTTTTTTGCGTCCTTAAGCTTTTCATTAGATATGGTATAACGATATGTGTAATATACACATATAATTGATTTTTATAAGATTTCAATATAGAAATATTTAAAATTTCTTATAAATTACGAAGAAAGCTTTTCAGAGAAATTCCCAAAAAACAAAAATCTTTTCTACATTAAAAGCCTTTTGCGCAGACTGAATTACAACCAACATCCAACTAAACTGTACATTTCAAAATATGTATTTCCTATATCTTATGTGAAATTTTTTGCAACTTAAGTCGTTGGAAGTTATTATGTCTTTTAAGGGAAAAAAAAACATTATTCTCACGCTGAATAAAAATTATTGTTCAGGCCAAATTGACTCATCAAAAACATTTTTCCCCAAGAACTTTTCTCCATGCGCCAATTTTTATTACGTTCATTACTATCACTCCCAAATCAAAGATAATTTTTCTCTGTGCACATGTAGCACTAGCTCCCCCGACTATATGCAAGTGCGCCCATGCAAAATCACACACATCACACTACAACTCCCACTGACATTTTTCCCATTATTATCACTAATTAAGCATTTCCTTTGACCGTCGCTATCGTCTGTTGACTTTTATTCTCCCTCTAGTGATTTTTCGAAATGAAGTTAAAAATATTCAAATAGATTCTAAGCGAACAATTAAATGTAATTATTTAAGTAAATGAAAAAAATAAAAAAACTAAAAAATAGCAACAACTTTCAACACATAAAATAGTGACGAATTTATAGCATAAATTTTGCAATGCTGTCATTAACCTGAATGTCACTGACTGGCTTGGCTGTAAGCGCTAAGCGAACAATCCAAGCAAAACGACAGTGATTCATAATGAAATTTTATCCAAATATACAATGAAGAATTTCTGTTTGCTTTCAATACAATACTTTGTTTAATTTTCATTTAATTTTGCGCAGGATTTTCATTTCGTTTCAACGGCTTTCAAGATTTATTTAGACAAAATTTTATTGAGTATCTTACATTTTTTTGCCGCTTATACTTGCAGAAATTTTACGGACTTACCACAAAATCCAAATTTGATTGTTTTTTTTTTGTTAATATTTTAGCCTGAAGTCTTAATCCACAAGCTTCCAAATCATATCCTGTAAATATTTTTATGGCGATTTCTGGTGTTAACGCTTTTCTCGAATGTTCTTCACGTGAATCGTCTGCAAAGCTAGTACGCTCACTTTTAATCGAGCAAGTCCACTTACAAACCATTGTTGTTGAAGGAGCAGATTCACCTTACGCAATTATCTATGAATTTTCATTACCTTTACCTCTTATTTTGAAAAGAATTTTACTACTGCACAATATTAAACTTTTTTCAATCTTAAAATATGTATTGACATGTCAACTTTAAATCACTTGTAAACAAAGACAGAATTGATAATAAAATAAAATAAAATTTTTGGTATGTTCCTAAGAAAGATAAAATCTTAAAATGGCGACAAAGTTTCAGTTCTGCTATTAACGAATAGTGCATCGTGAAGATATTGAACAAACTGTTATGTTTCGACTCTTAAAATTTTATCGTTATAATTTTTCGTTTAATTTAATAATCAACGAATAATAAATATTAATAAAAAAATATACAAATATTAATAAAAATTAACCTTTTTGCAGCAGTTGACAGCCAATTTTTGAGGTTTTTGTGTTGGAACTTCGAAGTGAAATCATCTAAAACTGAGTAATCTGAGTGGGAATAATCAGAAAAAGAATAATTGCAAAACTGAAGTGGTAGGCTTTGATCGCTCAGATTTCAAATATATATGACAGAAATGTGTAATATGTATGATCCTCATAAATGGAATAATGTTCTCAGTACAATAGTTAACTGAAAATTGAATATTTTCACAATAACGATCACACGCTTCAAGTCAATCTTCAAAGTTGGTGATATTTGGACAGCTTTATTGTCACAAAATACAGTTTTGAAGACAAAAGGCTTCAGTATCATATAAATAATTATGTTTCATCAATATCAATATCCATCTTCAATATCAGTATTTTATCAATGATCCTTACCCTGTCGTTATAAAGCTTTTAAATAAACGTATTATCAAAGGAATTACGGTAAAAATTGTGAAAGTGCTTTAACCGATTTTTTCTTTTTTTTTATCCCCCAACGTGAGCACTTCAAGTTGTTTCTATGCCATTGGCTATTAAATATTCAAAGCAATCGAAAAACTACACAAGGCGACAAAATTTGGCTAGAGATTTAGCTCTGAAACCTGAATACTCTTTTCCGAATGTTCTTGTTGCGCTGAGTTCGAATCCAATATCAGAACTTCTCTGATCGTTCTGGTTTTCGAGATATTCTGACCTATAAGTGAAAAAATCACTATTTTCGAGATATTTGAAGCTATTTTACATTGAAAGGCAATTTGTTTTTGTTAAACCATCAACGGAGTTCGACAGAACAACTCTTTCACTACAAAATCCACTTTCAATTTTATTGATATCATTTTTATTTCTCCGAAATATCGTAAATTGAAGTTTATTACAAATTTGCCTCACTAAAACTTATGAAGATTTGTATGGAGAAATGAACAATAAATTTTAATTTACAATATTTCGGAGAAAAACAAAGATATTGATATAACTCAAAATGTGTCTTAAAAGAGAAGGAGTTGTTCTTCTGGACGTTTTTAATAGTTTTGTTAGAAATTGTTTCCTTTCGATGTAACTTTGCCTTAAATATGTCAAAATACCATGATTTTCGCATTTTTAGATCGTTCTGGTTCCTACAAAAGCAAACTTCAGCTAATAAAACTATTTTTTCTTTTATTAGTTATGTGAAAGAAATCAAAATATGACAAAATTCGTGTTGACCAGTGCTATCATTATCATTTTCAAAAATTATTCATTCGCAAAACTCATGCTTTGGTCTCATATCTATTTTTTGTAATAATGTTTCTATTGATAATGTTGTTTTAAAATCAGACTAAGTCATAGTCAGACAATGTTACTTAACTTATTTGCTTGACTTATAACGAAATTCAACACAATATATAATCGATTCTTCTAAGCTTCCTAAGAAATCAGTTTAGCATAAATGGAACTGATTCTCAAGGCATCAATACTCCTATATGATGTACTAATGAGTAGCCTTAAATTTCTACAGTGATACGTATGTATATAACAGACAACTCTATTTCCTTAAAATTCAAATCACACACACACATAGTCACTTTCCTCTTACGGCACTGTTAGCACACACATCTCTCTCTCTCTCTCTCAAAGTTATAACATGCAAGAGTGCATGATCTTACAATCGTTAATTATATTTACGAGACATTGCGAAATGGCATCATAAAAATCAATAAATGCCCCAACTCAACTCTAATTAAAAAATCTTGTTACTTTACATTGAGAAGTGTGGTTCATAATCATAAAAAGGAGTTTTTTATGATCAAACGATTGCAAAAACTGTTACCACTATTTTCGAGAAAAAAAAACGTGCATTATCATTAAATTTATATGGCGAAAAATTAATGCACTAAAGTGAAAACGATGTTACGCAAAAAACAAAATATCTTTGCTGCAAAAGAAATAAAAATGAAATGAACTCGTAAATTAATTTAATTTCAGTTAAATATAAACGTAAATTACGTGTACATGAGAAGTAAAAAAAAAAAAAAAAAAATCTCAAAAACATAATAAAATAAAATAATCGATATTTTTATGGCCTGCAGCCAAGGGCCTTGAACTAGCGTAGTACACATCTTGTAGTAGTAAGACAACGGCGGTAAGGAGCGTGGAATATAATTAACTTTAGTTGCCTGCACACAAAAGAAAATCCTACTTTTATTTTATTCTCGAGATACTACGAGGCAAAACCTGGTGTGCGAACAAAAGAAAGCATGAACGCTTAAAAAAAAAAGGACAAGATAAAAAAACCAACAAATTAAATGCAATGACAGCGAACAAAGAAATACTGCAAAATTGATAATAAAAAATAAAGAAGAAATAATACGCGAAAAAAGCGCAAGAGAAAAAAAAAATTCCAATGATGAAGGAAAAAAATGGCGCATATAAAATAAAACAGAACTCGATTAACAGCAGCAGCGCATTCATTTCAATTCGACGCTTTAAATGTGATGCGAACGAACCTTTTGCCGTGTTGCTCCTTTTTCATTCGACTGTGAATGCTGTGTGGAGAGTTGGATTGAAATCGTGCGACAGATTTTGAGTTTTTTACATGTAGAAAATGTAAATTATGGCTTAGAATGCATACTTGCATATATTGTTTTATTTTCATAATGAAATAAAACTTTCAGGAAAAAATTATTATACATGTGAAAAATGTAAATAATATATTTAATTGTATGTTTCTTCAAATTTCGATTACAAATTTTCTATCTGAACAGCATTTTCACACAAAATGCATATTCTTCATATATAAATGCTTATTTGTTTGTAATTTCTTCTTTATATAGCAAATAAATAAGATGTGTAAAGAAGAGATTATAAGTCGGAACTGAATAGTATCATTTCGTAATTAGTACTGCAGAAAAGTGGTTAAAACATATATTTCGGGTTAGTAAATCTCTTGAAAGAAAATAACTCCTATGGAGACTAAATGATATGTTGAGTTAATATTTTGAATTTCCTAAATTTCTAATTTTGAAATTTTTACAATATAAAAATATATGAAAAATAAAATAATTATATTTAAAATAACAATGTAAATGCATATGTTTTTTTCAAAGCTGCGCACAAAGATAACTTTTTTTTATCTTAACAACCGATTTTTATTTTCCTATATATTTTATATTTTCTACATTTCCAGAATAACTTGAAAATGTATGAAATATTTGTCTCCACACTGATTGCGGCTCCTTTTTCTACATCAAAGTCGTAGTTGCTATGAAAGAAACATAAAATTTTAACCCAAAAGAAATCGAAACTAATTTAGTTGCTGTCGCATTTGAAATTAAAAAAAAAAATAAAATGGAGATGATTTTAAAAATATTCACTTTTTTTTCGAACGAAAAAAAAAATCTACCTGACACATCCGCTTTATTTTGAATTTTATGAAAAATTTATGAGTCTCTAAAATAGCAATGAAGTAGCAAAACCAATTAAGAATGCAAAAACGATATGTGTCAAAAACAAAAAGAATGTAGTAGATATGAGAAAAGCCAAACGAATTCGCATTAATTAAAATTTCTACTTTTAAAATAAAAAAAAAAAACAAAACATTCAACCGTTCTTATCACATTTTTATATGCGACTTTAATACATAAATAATTTCTTATATAAACGCTTATTAATTTTGTTTTTTTTTCTCATTTTAGGTAAGTGAAGTTTCTCTCATATCAAGAACCTTTAAAACTCTGAGCTCGGTAAGACCCTCAACTTTATATCACAAAATATATTTAAGTATGTTAATTGAAAAAAAAAAAAAAAAGTCTACAATCATTTCTTTAATGAACCCCTGGCAGAATTAACAATGTAGCTAGAGCACGAATCGTGAGTGATATCACAATGATTTCTTTATAAAAATAAAAACGAGGTCTTAAGTCGCAAGCTAAAAGTCTTACTAGGTAAATTTGCTATAACACATATGAACCAAAGCATATATATTCCCTATATAATTACGAAGCTGGTGAACATTTTATAGCCCTGTTTAAAAAAAAAATTGTACTTGTAAAAAAATCTATATTCAATTATTTTATCGCATCTGCCTCTGATATATTGTATTACTGACATAGTACAGATAACAAAAATATAAAGGCAGACGTCTTCACTGCTGCATTTTATTAACAGCAACTGTTAATATGAAAAAAAAGTCCACTGAATAATTTTAAAATTTTTTTTCAGAATTTCATTGTCTTAAGTTTCGTCCTTTGAAGCTGAAAATTCAAGAGGCAGACGTGAAGGTCTTTGCGTTTTCAAAATATGTACATAGGGACTGTCCCAGAAAAAATTTTCACTTTATTTTGTTTGATTGCAGTCTACCTGATAAACTTATAGGTCTTAAAAGACGCAATATTTGTTCTACTTAAAGTGACGTTTAATATGATGTACAACACTTGGTGATAGAACTTTTAACGACAAAGATGTCGAGCAAGCAGCAAAAAAGCATTCTGTACACATACCTGCAAAATCCAGAATTAAAATATTCAGCTATAGCAAAATAGTTGGTGCATCAGGTAGAACTGTTATTAGGGTTATTTCTAATTACAAGAAGGGTCTACCTGATTCACGAAAAAAAGCTTCAGGCAGAAAATCAGAACTTATATATGAGATTGTATCAGTGATGGCATTTTCGGTACATTTGTACATCTTTCAGCAATTTTGTGTCGTGAAACATCGTCGTCAGTACATTCGACAAGTTCTAAGTACATTCGGTACATTTTGAGCATTTTCCGTACTTCTGCTACATTTTCAGAACTTTTGGACTTGGAGTAAACTTTGCCGATTTTATTTTTTTTAATTAAAAAAATAAAAATTATGTTTGAATCGGTGCCCCAGGCTCAAGCGCACCCTTAATCCGGCTATGCTCTTTTGAGCGAAATATTCTGTTTGCTTTTTTCATTTCGCTACATTCCAGCGCTTAAACATTCAAAATTATATATATATTTTTTTCCTTGTACATATTAATATCATCATAATTTTTTTTTATATTTTTCGTAATTTTCAATTCGTTTTTAAATTAAATTTTGCTCATGTTATTTAATACATTTATCCATTTTATTTTCCCCAACGTTTTATTTTTCTGGTTTAAAAATGCTTTTTTTTTAAATTTGTTACGTTACACTTTAATTTCATTTTGTATAACGATACTTCATTACTTGGCAGCGCTTCACATTTTACTACCCACCACCTCTTATTACATGCCAACCAACACACCTGCCCCTTGCCAAAGTGCAGCCTTGCAGTCGGTAACCAAAACTGATTCGTGCATAAATCTTCATTATTTTGCAAAAATATAAGAGGAAAAAATTTCATGATTAAGAAATTTAATTGCGTGGGATAGATTTGGTTTAAATTGCGTTCCATTTTTATATTTTTTATCTTTTCATAAAATATAATTTAAGTGTTTGTACGTTATTTTTCGACGAAACCTAAATACTGCTATTGGTAAACGTGATTGACTTTATTTATGTGTGCGAAGTTTGCGATAAAATTAAAAAAAAAATGAAGATAACTATGTTGAAGTTAACTTAGAAAATACTTTAAGATCTCAAATATTGCAATAAATCCGGAAGCGATTCGTTAAAATTTTTCAACAGAAGATTAAATTGAAGTTACAGAAAAAGTTCGTAAAACAACTTTGATGAAGTCAGACTTGAACAATTTATTGAAACTTTCAGTGCAATTGTCTTCTTTGAATTCTGACGTCACAAGACGTTTCATTATACATAACAAACAATAATATATTCAGCATTTAATTTAAACTTTGATTACGTTAATTCTTCGTTTAATTAAAAATTTATTAATTCTGCTTGTTTTTTACTATCCCAAGATATTCGCGTATATATTTTTGGCGCGCTAATACTTTTTTTTTTAAGTTTTTTCCAAACAACACAATTATGTAATTTTCTTGTTCCACTACCTGCGTTTCTAAACATGTTTTGGGTCGAGTGTATTGTACTTTATTTTGATTTTTCTTCCACGGTTACCATGTGGCTCAGTTCAACCACACCTTTTAATGTATTATTCTTGAAATTTGATTTGTTATTCTTGTAGTTGTTGTTCCTGTTGTGCTTTTTGCGGCTCATTTAAATTTTTTTATTATGTTTATTTAATATTTCATCTCATGCATTAGTTCGTTGAACCAGAAATGACAGCAGCAGCAGAGTGTATAATAAACATTGAATTGTTGTTGTTGTTGTTGTTGCTGAAGCAACAACTTGAGGAATTTCAAAAATATTATTAAGATAATACTTTTTTGATATTTTTCATTAATAAATTTTTATGCGATTTTAATTTGTTTATAATGTTTGTGCATAAGAATGTGCAAAAACAGGGTGGATGTTGTGCGGGAAATTTTAAGTATTTTAAATTGATAGAAAGGTGATTAGTGTAAAAAAATTTTTAAAAAGTGAAGTATTGAGATACTGTTGAATGAATTAGTTTCTGTTTTTCCATACTCGTTATTTCTATAATTCGAGCTTTGGCTGGAGTTTAAAAAGATATGTTATGTTAAAATTAAATATTATTTAAGTATTTCACCTCATCTTAGACTGTCAAACAAAAGAGGTGAATTTCTGGAAATATTAAAAAATATTCGTTTCACGTATTAGTGCGAAAAGATTTCAAAAATGTTCGTATCAAATTTTATTCGTAAGACAAAAATTTAAATTTTTGAGCGAGTAACAACAAAATACTGAGACTAATTTGAGCACATGACTTTTTCCCTCGATAACCTGGTAGATTTTAGCAACGAGCACGGAAAGTGATTTCATAAATATGTATGTATCGAAAATCGCTTTAGTAGTATAGATATTTGTTTGACGTGGATTGGCGGAATATTACGGTGGAGATATATAACAACACTGATACACACCAAAACAAACGTATACAGTGAAAGCTCCCTTCACGGACAGCTCCCGCAGGCGGACATCTCACGTGGCCGGACGAATTTCTTGGTTTTTAGTTATGTTTTTAGAAAAAAAATACATTCCGGTGGGCGGACATCTCCCATGGCCGGACGATTTCATTGGAACCATGGGTGTCCGATCACGGGAGCTTTCACTATATATATGTTCATTGTTTTACGCGTGGAAAAAGTCGATATATCCGAAAGTTATCTAAAATATTGAGGTCAATACTTATCAAAAAGCATCGAAAAATCGTTATTAGTCGAAAAATGTTAACAAAGTAAAAATATATAATCGTAAAGTATCGAACAAGTTCAAAAATATCGAATTATATTGCGGAACATCGAAAAGTGTCAAAAGGCAATGGCAAAGTCGAAAAATATCGCACTGTCTCTGAAAAGCAGTGCAGAGTGTATGTCAAACAAAGTCAACTCACGATCTTCATAGATCGGTGCAAAAGAAAAAATAATAAGGCCCAAAAAACACCTCGCTAATAGAAATAGAAAATGATGGATACATTTGATCTAAAAATTCGAAATTACGATTATTTAGGGTAAAAAAAATTGATACCTAAAATTACGATTATTTTTGAACGAAAGAAATAAAAATCCAAAATTATGATTATTTTTGATTTTCAAAATAAAATTCACAAAATTGAAAATCATACAACCCCAATATGCGTCGTTAATAAGGCCCAGAGAAATTTGACGCAAATCGAATCACTTTTTTTTTTCTGTATACTTAAAAGCAGGTTTTTATTAATCAGTGCCATTCTTCGCTTATTTTGATTTTGTATCCAAATAGAAAGAATGGACTTCATTTTAACCATTAAAGAATTTTTTACTTTTGTAACTTGTTTTCATTGGAATGGTGTGGATAATTTATTTACTTTAACACTGTCTCTTTTGCAAATTTTTTTTAATATTGAAGTTGTTAATTCCAGGACTCTTCCTATGTCAACAGCTTTTTCTTCCGACTTATAAGGTTTTAATACATCCAATTTTAGTTCCAACCTAAGAAATTTTCTTTTATTTTTATTAATTTTTTCTTCTTTTCTTAAGTTATTTTATTGATTTAACCACAACACTTCTTATTGAGAACTAAATTCTTACTTCCTATCACACAACTATGTTTAAAATAACTTTCCTTGCAGAATAAAATGTTAATTGAAAAATTTTTCAAAAGTGATTTTCAGTGATAAAATCCAATCTTATGTAGCGACGCAAATCAAAACGACGCAAATCGGATCGACGCTAATCGGGGCTCTAGTGTATCTATATCAGAACTTTTACTCACATTTTGTCTTTTTCTCATTGTGACTTTTTTGACGATTATTTACGGTCACACGGTCACTGTTGTTTTGATAGTAACCGTACTTCTCTGTCTTTGAATAGCCACTGGACTATAAGAGCCAGAACAAAGGAATCAAGTACCCCAATTCTGTGCATGAAATATTTTATTAGGACTTGCTGATAAGCTACTTATAATCAATTTTTATATTTTTACGTCCAATGTATGGTTTTTGTATAAGGATTAAAGTTTCAAGAAACTGATCATAAAGGACTCTCTGGAGAAAACAATAATAAGACGATTTGTTTAGAGAATATACTTCTTCCAAAAAATATTCCAAACAAAACTTTCAACACAAAAGTAAAGTTTTTAAATAAAAATCACCCTAATGCACACAACGTAGCCAAAATTATAAATTGCTATTTAATCATCATAATATTTTTGTTGTTGCGCTGTCTAGTTATCATCATGATTTGCCATTTTATGTTAAATTTCGTGTAACAATTTATTTTGATTGCTTAGTAAACATAAAAAGAAAAAAATTTAAATAAAAATATTTTTGCATGCCATAACTTTGCGTAATTTAATGAATTCTTATTTAACACATGAAAAATATCGATAAAAAAGTTGAGGAACAAAAAAAAAATCATTAAAAAATGCAGAAAAAAATTATAGATATTAAAATAAATATGAAAATTTGGTCACGTTTCTTGCATTAAACATACATTTTTTCACATCAGTTTATAAAAAAAAAAAACTTGATAAATTTTTAATTTAATTTCTTGTTTTCCGCAAGAAGATACATACACATATACACAGACTTTAGCTTGCATTATATGTATATACTTTTTCTGAAAATTGTTAATATACTTACGAGTGATGCCCCTTTTCTTGCAGGCTGCTTGGTATACACTGCTTTCTCTAATTTTATGCTGTTATTGCAGCGTATTTTTCTTTTCCTTTATCATTGTTATTTTTCTTCTTCTAATTTTTTTTTTTTTTTTTGCGTCACATAAAATTTCAGTTAAGTGGTACTTCCTGCCACGCACAGCAATTTTTATGACCAACTTCATCATTTTTATGTCAGGTCATTAAAAATGTCTTAAATGCATGTCTTATGAAAAAATATAGAATATTGTGCCTAAAGGATAACGTATGTAGATATTGTTATCAGGACTATCAGGTGGGTAAGGGTTTCACTTTAAGACTAGTACTTATGTGTTATAATACTATATAGCATAAAAACTTAGATTTTGAGGCGTTTTCAATCAAAATTCAAAAATAGCATTTTATCACAAAGAAAGACCAGTTCTTAAGAATTTCAGCATTATGCAAAAGAATCATAAAATTTGCTATTAAAAAATACAATCAATGCTATAGCAAAAAGGTCGGCTGATTTTTCTTTTCTCCGCGCTAGCAAATTGAAGTTCATTTACGATGAAGAAGTAATGAAAAAAGGCAAATAACGTTAAAAGATTTAATTAGTTAAGTGCGAACAAGGTTAATAAGCAAAGTTAATTAAAACAAAATGAGATAAAAAAAGATACAGAACGAAGGAAAAAATCTAAGAAAATGAGAAAATACTTGAAAAAGTCGAGCTCTTAATTAAGCACGTCTTTTTTTGCAGCAATTTATTTTTGTAATTCCATTTTAACCAAAAATTAAACGCATCACATGAAATTTTATCACAAGTTCAGTGAACTTTTTTGAAAATTATGCAAAGTCATAAAAAATTAGAATTAAATTAAATTCAAAAATAAAATATAAAAGTTAATGAAAGATAGTTGAGTTGAGTGGCTTAGTCTTATCAAAAAGTTTTAGGAATTCATTCATGTAATTAGTACGCATAGAAACAGGTTTTAAATAACTTCTTTTTTTTTCAACATGACAGCTGTTAGAAAACGGATTTTGTTGACAAGGAATCCTCTTTTGTGTTCGTTATCTGCTGCACCGCAGCATTATGCTTTGCCCAGAATTGGAACGGGGTCGGGAAAGCGGCGACGATTACACGCTGTCAAAAACTATAACATACCTGACCATGCGAAATTGCACAGAATTGCAGCGTACGACTGGCTACCCGTCGATTTAGAATTAATTCTATTTTTACGTTGGATCAGTCTTGCATTTCTAATGTATTAAAATTTTTCACTCTCTCATTTCCCATACGATTTTCTCAGCAAAATTTATTGTTTACAAATTTTGTTTTTGTCACTCTCTTTTCCCATACGATTCTCTCACAAGAAACACAATTGTGTTTATTCAAACGAGTTTTCGATGGTTTTTTTTTTTGGTAGCGTGTAATCGTTGCCGCTTTGCCGACCCCGTCCTAATTCTGGGCAAGGCATTAGGATTATACAAAGCACTGCTGCGATCAGTAGTTCCCCCAATTGTCTTATAGATGACTTAAAACTGGGACCTGGACCTGGTTCATAGACTATTGGAAAACTGCAAAACTATTAAGGAATGAAACCGAAATGTAGACAAGCGACAAGACAAGTCTTTCTAAAAAGGCAAACGAAAAATGTAAAAACCCCAAGAAGCCCCAGGAATCAGAGACTAACACATCGGGCAAGATGGCAAGCAATAAACTCCAAGCATTCAATTTTCAGTTTTGCCATTCTATTCTGTAGTACTTTGTAAAGTGTTTTCATTATAATGTGTTACGGGTCATAACGTTCACATTCCTCACCTTGTTGTCGCTTACGTTCCGTTCTTGTTCTGTATTGTTTTTTTGTTTTTTTTTAATTTATTTTTATTAACAAAAACTATGTTGTTTTGTGTTAATTTTGTATTTATACATTAATTAAAAATGGCTTGCGAAAAACCTCGAAATAAATTTTGTTGCCCTCTTTTTAAGCTTGATGTCGTCTTGTTGTTATTGTTGTTTGTTTGTACATTTTGTTGGTTTTTTGTTTTGTTGTTGTTATTGTTACGAGTACTGCACACACACACACACACTTTTTATAAAGAAAAACACATTCATTCGGCACGAGGTCAATTAACCCCCCACAAAAGTTCAACATCCGCAAAGCGAACTATATGAGCGACGTTGCAGTGCCAACAACAACAACAAAAACAACAATGAAAACACATGCACTTTACTGCATGACTGAGAATGTGTAAAAAATAACACACACACACACACACACACACACATAAACACAGCTGTCAAATTGCATTTTATTTGAGTTTTATGTTGTTTATCTGAATTTTTTTGTTTTTTTTTTTTTTGTAAATTTTTTTTGTAATGTAGTACCTAATATACGATATTTTTCGTTATTTATTTGATTTTATTTTATTTAAACAATATAATGGAAAACAACAACAACAACAAAAAATCTGCGAGCAGGTGTTCAGTTAAAAAAAAAACAAAAACAACCAATTGAAATATTCATTCCTCAATTCGCATAAGACTCATCGCTTGGCAACGTATATTTTTAATTTCCTAGTGGGATATCATTATAATGAGCTTTGCCGCTGGCGGCAACATGCAACATTTTTATTTTAACAATTTTTTTTTTTTTGCAGAAATATATATCGTTAAAAACTAGTTTTAGTTTTATTACCATTATTATTTTTTTTTTTTTTGTAATAAAGTCTATTTTAAAATTCATATCAAAAATAACGCTGCTGCATACAAGCGTTGTTGCTGCAACGCAACATAAATCGATGTGAAAAACGTGACAAAAGTTAATTGCAACATGTCTTTTTTTTTTTTGCTTGCGCGAGATTGATAATAAAATAAGAAATACATAAATTACATTGACTTCTTGTTTAACCGATTCTGTTAATTGTCTGTTAATTTTTTTGCATTTAATTGGACATTTTCCTGAAAGATTTATGACATAGATTTCGCGCTTTACTTTGGACTGATTGCAGGAAATTCAAGGCTGACAATATTTTGTCAACAACGACCAATGATATTGTATGAAATATTGACATAGCAGAGTTAAAAGACTTAAATTCGTAAGAAATATATCAGAATTTAAGTCTCAAAAATATTTCCGGGGAGCTTTGTTGGCATTTTAGTACATTTCTGCTTCCAATTTTGATTCACTAAGACAATTTTTTAGTAGGTACAATCAGAAAATTTTTAGTAGATTATTGTTATATTTTTGGCAAGTCAGCAAAAATAATACCATCTGATAAACACTTGAATGACTCTAAGCATTCCAGTAAGCAAGATGAAATATTAATTATATTGAAAACCCATATCGCATGGTACTTTCTTAAGGACTTAACTTTCTTACTACTTTTTGTGATTTTCAGCTTTCTCGAATATCTTTCCTGTCAAGTAAAAAAACTGAGTATTTTGTGAGGGACATGTCATCATCACCTTTGCAAAAAATATCCGAAATATTTAAATTGAATGAAATAGAAATATTTATTCATCAAAATTTATTTCATAAGGTTAGATCTACTCGCACTAATTTGTCCGGGAGATGACATTACAAGAAATGGACTCATGATAGTGATTTTCAAATTTGCTTATTTAGTTTAGTTGAGTATTCTACCGATTCCATACAAAAAATATATTTCGTAGCACAATATGATTTATATATAACTAGCTGAAACTTGGTACTCCATAGGAATTTTCAGGCAATAAGCACAATTGCATTTTTTATAGATTCTATTTAACATTTGTCATGGGAAATCGAAGAATCGCTCGACAAATAACTTCAAGCTGCATTCTCTGCACAATATTTTCTTAGATCAGACATTCAATTACAGAAATTACGATACCTTAATATATAAAATTAAGTACTTTTTCAAGCAAATTAAATAATGAGTCATACTAGTAATTTTATTTCATCAATGCCACATGTTTGTAAACTGTCCATTGTTTCTTTTTTACTTGCCAACTCAAAATACCACCATGAAAGCGATAAAATTGAAGCAAAGAAATAAAAATAATTTAAGAAATAAATAAAAGCAGCAAATAATTTAACTTTTTATTTATGTAAGCTTTGTTTATATTTCCATCCTTTTGTCTCTCTCTCTGTTTAAGTTTCTTCAGAAAAAAAAGCATAATAAGATTTTGAAGATACGACATGCGTGGGGGGTTCAAATCCCACGTTTCTATGAAACTGAGATTTTCTCCTAATGTGGTCTCAAAAATTCCTTTATTGTAATGGAACAAATCCGGAAAAGTATATGATGTTTCAGTTGCCCGTCCCAGATTTTTACGGAATGAAATAGTTTTGTGAAAAGTTACATTTCATAGCGTTGTTGGAAATACTCCGTAAAAAGCTGAAATTTAATTATGCTGTCATTGGAATAACTGAAATACCTAATCCCGAAAAGTGTACTGGATTTCCACCGATAGTCATGTCTTCGTTTAGTTATGCTGACATTATAAACAAACACGCACACAAATACATAAATCAATTTAAACAGATTTTTGGTATTCATTTATTTAAAAAATCTTTTATTTCTTGTCAATTTTTATATATTTTGTAGTCGAATTAATTTATGCTTTAGCTCTAGAATATTCCACGTTTTCAGTTGGATATTTGTATAGTATACAGTATTTATGACGTAATTTTATATTTGAGAATATTTCGCATAGTTTTAATATGAAATTAAATTAACAAAATAAAAAAAGGTAGTAAGTAATACTAATATAATACTGATTTAAAACAAATTTCTAACATTTTATTGCCTACTTGCTTAATATCTAAGCTCATTTTTTAACTACATGATGATTTGCGAACAAAGCAATCGAAATTTAGTGACTTTTAAAAAATGAGCAAAAAAATCACCCTTTTCGGACTTTGAATCCACAAAATTTTATTCGATTTTCATTAACTTGAAACCATAAGTAAGAAAAAAAAAATACCTCTTGAACGGTGTGCAACTGATTTAGTTTGAAAAAAAAAAATTAATGAAACTATGGCCAAATAAATGAAAAAAAAAGTGCAAAAAACCGGTTTTTGGGGGATAACTCGAAAACGATTCTTAAAAGAAAAAAATGGTTGGCATTTTTGGAATTAACGACCCAAAATACATACAAAAGTATGTAAGGAACCAGATCTTTTTTTTTTTTTGTGTAAACTAGTGATATAGATAATTTAGTCACCACGGTTAGAAATTTTGGAATAAATTTTAATACTTTTGGGATTTCATGTATGACTACACCAGAATTGTATTTAAATTCAATACTGTCTAGATATTAAAATTCATTTTTAATATAAATTTGTATTAAAATTTAATACTCGTTTTTATTAAAATTTAAAAAAAAAATATGTCGTATCCACTGGGATTCGAATCAGGTTCCCTTTCAATACAAGAGTTGTATGAACATTTTAACGACATCAGCCAACGTAGTATTATATTTACGATGGCTAAATGTAATACTTCCGATAGCATCAAATGTTATAAAATATCGTTTTAATGTTTGACCTGTATTTGAATTTAATACAAAATGTATTACAAAATTTTTTAATGTATTCAAAAGTATTAAATTTAATCAAAATTGTATTAAAAATCTTTATAATACTTCGCTTGTATTAAAACTTATTCCAAGATTTCTAACAGTGTACATAAAACAAATGTAAAATTTTCATAATTCAAAAAAAAAAATAGATAAAATTGTTATCACACCTCGAACTGCAAAAGTTGCGTAATATAGAGGAAAATTTTTAAAAAAATCGATTTTCGAAAATGTCGATTTTAATCTTTAAACGTTAATAACTTACTTACATAGATGGCCATAACAACCAGTAATAACTTACCGTTAATAACTTACTAATAATTAATTCGAATATTGTTTATTTATTTGTTCAGAAACTACATTCAAATACAAAAAAAAAATGATACCCCACTTTTTATTGATATCGATATTTATTACTAGTCTATCGTTAATCGAAAATTTTTAGCCTTAAAATTAAAAAAACCGATTACTGAATAATGGTTTCGAATACAAGACAATTAAAAAATGGAACTTGGTGTGCATATTGCTTTTAATACGCACTAAAACATAATAAAAAATGAGCGAAATCGGACTAAAACCTCAGTGATTTGGCAAGGAATGCCCCATATATAGGGCTACCAGATGGCCTGCCTACAAAAGTAGCACATATCAAAAAATTCCAATTTTGTAATGAAAACCAAACATTTTTTAATTCCATACAAATATTTTTGATGAGCAAAAACAAAAAAAAATGGTCCTCTCTTTGTACGACCAAACCCCAGCAAATTAAAAGAATATTTGAAATAACCATCCAAAAGTAGTACATTTCGAGTGAAAAGTAGCAAAGCCTTCCAAAAGTAGCACTTTTGCTACTAAAGTATGCCATCTTGTAGCCCTACCCATATATCATCCACAATGAATCTGTAGTAGCTATGTTTCGTGCTATAAAGGGATAATATAGTTGTTTTAATCATACTACTGAGCCGACAATTTCTAAGACAGTACGGAAATTTGATAAAATTGGATCTGCTATGGTTGTGTTTATATCTATGCATCATCGTAACTGCAATCACTATTGAAGATAACAATATTCTTACTAAAAAAGTATAACGAAAGGTCAAATTAACCGAATATGCAACGCGCACAGTACTGTGGCTTATTACCTCAGACTTAAATTATCATCCAGTTGAAGTAGTTGCATTCTGAAAACGTAAATTCTTGGTGTGCGTTATACGCAAATTTGGTGCTATGATTTTTTTATAAATTCTAAAGTACATTTTTAAATAGGCGTGGCTAGATAAAGAATTCCCTTATAAAATAAATGTTTTCACATCACTTTTTTCTGCACCACAACATCTCCCTTGTTTTCTCAAACACAAAACACTTTTTGTGCAATTTTAATTAAATTTTTCATTAAATCTTGTCGGTTGTTCTTTGTGGCTCTCGTTAGTGTAGTTCTTGTCGTTTTATTATTATTGTTGTTGTTTCTGTAGTTGCTTGTTGTAGTTTGCTATTTATTTTATTTTTTCATTTTATTTTCATTTTAACATTTTATTTATAGCCTCCTTTTTATGCTACAGACAACACAATCGAAGTATTTACGAGCCATGCAATTATGTTTAAATTTATACTTTATTTCAAACATGTTTGTTCTCTGCATGTGTATGTGTGAATATCTGTTTATTTGTGTATGTATACACACTTTTGTGTTCGTGTGTGTGGTTGTTTGTTTGTTTTCATATTAAAATGCAAAGAAATATTGTATAGTTTATATTTGCATACAAATTGCAAAGAAGTATCGCATAATTGCATTCGTGTCAAATGGGTCAGCAGGAAATTTTGAATATGATGTCAGTGCAATAACAATTTAGTTTCTCATGCATATGGTTAAAAGAAAAAACTGTTGACGCAGTAAAATTTATTACATACTTGTAATTCAGTGAATATGCTAAAATTTTAGCTGAAATGCAAAAAGTCGCCGATGTTGATTCAAAACTCTGACAAAATATTCTGACAATTTTTAGTCACATTTAAGTAATTAAGTGAAAATAACGCATGCAAAAGTACGCACTTAAGGAATAAACATTCAAAAGAAGAATGCAACCAATGAGTACACATCATCCGAAGAGCACGCTTTTAGTCAAAAAATATCCACCCGAATAGTACCCACTCAAAAAGTATGTGCACAAAGAAGGCTTATTGAAATAAATAGCTTCCAAGGAGTACGGATCCTTTAGTATGCATTCATAGAGCACGCATGCGGAGGATACGCACACAATGAGAATGCTTCTAAGGATAATATATTCATATGATAAGCTCACAAAGAGTACACATCCAAAAAGTACACTTCCAAAGTGAACACTATAGAAAAAAAACATACAAATCCAAACGATATGAACCCAAAGAGTACGCATCTAAAGAGTATGCACCGAAAAACACACATTTGAACAATAAACCTTAGAACATTATTTCGGTAGCTCTCACAGGTTTTCAAATCTTCAAACTCAATCTCTGCAGTGCGTCAGTCATCATTCGTCTGTTTTTTCCTACGAACCTCACAGCTGCATATCCTCTTGCAATGCGTTTTGCAATTTATGCACGCGAAGATTAAAACTTTATGCCACTTAATTTAAAAGTTTTTTTTTCCGAGTTTTTGTTTTTATTTTCTGCTTCTTGTATGGATGATGGCAGCCACGATATTTATTTATTATATTATTTTTATTTTCATTTTGCTTGCCGTATTTTTTCGTTTATTTTTTCAAGGAAAATATTATGAACGAAATTAATTAAAAACTTGTCTTAATTGGCATAAATTTTATATGACCATTAATGCGATTCGATGTTATTTTTAACCACAGAAATTATTACAATTAAATGATCAAATAGGTTGTTTAATTAAGTTGAAAATAGTTCTTGTCTGATAACATTTAAGATGCCGGAAATTAGTTATGATGCTTATTTAAATAAAAATGATTACACGGTGAGAAAAAAGAGGGCTTATGAGCAAGCTAAAAAATATATAACACCATCTACTGTAAATCGAAAAATCATTTGCTAGTCATTTTTGAGTTATTCATTATGCCTGCATTTGTTTATAAGCTCCTATACTTCATACAACGATTTTATTTCTTAGTTTTACTGCATCTTGATTTATTGCTGTAAAAAAAAAACAAAAATTTTGTGCACTTTTTATATTTTTTTACTGCACTCAATAGTTAGTTTTTTTAACACAGAAATTTACTCAAAAAGCCAAGTGCTCATTTTATTATCCTTTTTTACAATCTGTCGTTCAGATATCTTATGATGGCAACGTTATATGTCTGCATCTCTGCTTCGTAGCATATGCTGACTGCATAGTAAATTTTTATTTAATTGAAAAATTGAAAAGCGATAATAAGTTTTACTTAAAGAGAAAAACCTGAAAGAAAATATTTATTTTCTTCGATTCTGCTATACAAAGGTCTCATTTTACGTACACTACAGCATATGAGGTTATCACTTTTAAGTATCGATATCTCGAAAACCAATCTTTTAATGGTAATAACAGTGGCAATAGAGTGTCGCATTTTTCTTTATGCATACATTACATTTGTAGAAACGTTTTTCCCATTAAAGGCTTGGCACCGCCCACTTAAAACAAATATCTCTACTCAGAATTCAATCTAGCCCCATACAAAATTTCATCAAAATCGAAGAAGCGGCTCAGCCGAGACAGCGTTTTTTCCTATTAAGGGCGGTGCCACGCCATATTTAAGAACTCAGAGCTTCTAATTACCTTCCTTATGGTTTAGTCTATCTCCAAACCAATTTTTATTAAAATCGATTAATTATTTTCCCGTTCTTTCCCAATTCGCAATATCAATTTAAAAAATGGGACTCTAGAACCGGGGAAAACCCCAAAATGGTGCGCATGACTGTGCGAATGTGCTTGACTGTATGTATTTGTGTGTGTAGATGATCTCTCAATGTCTGCATGTATGTCGGTGTGCGTCAGAGACCGTTAAGACAATTTTAGGCTCGAAATTCGTGGTAAAAATTTCCAAAAACAGGCACTTTTGGGAGCTCGATAGCGCAGCCAGAGAGTCTTTTCCAAACTCCATACTTCTGGACCCACTTTGGGGTTATAAAACACAAATTTTAAGTTGGGTTGCGTTCAATAAACTTTAGGCAAAACGGAGATATAGCCAGTTGAAAATGTAAAAAAACGCAAATTTCGAAAAAATTACCATTTTAAAATTGCTATATCTCGGGTAACTTGACGAATTTTTAACTTTCTAGGTCGCATTTTGAAGGGCTGAAAAAGACGAAAAAAATGAGCTCAAGTAAAATCGATTTTATCAAAATTTTTCTGTTTCGATGATTCTGAGATTTTCCAAACGCGGAAGTATTCTGAACTTTTTTTATCAAAAAGTGAAATAAATACTAAAAAATGAAACCTATAAAGTTAAATTTGGAGCTAAAGTTCCCGAGATACAGTTATTCGAATATAGGGCAAAAAACGTCAATTTTTGTGTTTTAAAAATTCATACCTTTGCACCAGTGGCATTTGAAGGCACAACAGTTTGGGGATCGTAGTTGTACATGATGTACTTCAATATCCCAAAACTTGAACCAAATCGGAGAACCCACTGTGGTCGGTTCTCACGAAAAATAATGGAACTGCTCATATGTATGTACGTTTTTCCGACCATTTCTTAAAATTTTTCGAAATTTAGAATTTTTTTCGGCTATTTTAAAATTCTTGATTTTTTAATGTTTCAAAATTTTTATTTTTCTACTACTGAAATGAATTTTTTATTCAACATAACGCCTTTCAAGAACATTATTCTTTACTCTCTTCAATTTTGTGTTAATTTTTTTTTTTAATTTCCAACTGAACTCTGATTTTCATGCATTTCAGTTTGATGACAACACAGACACTTTACTGTATTATATCTTTACAGGATTTCGTGCTATAAACACGACACGACAGTGTAACTCAAAAACCTTGTGGTTGTTGTTTTTGTCGTTGTTTAATTATCAGCCAGCCATGCCATTAATTTTTGGAATGTCAAGACGAGTTAACAAACGAGTTCCTTACAATTCCTACCTACTTTTTCTTTTTCTAAACGTTGAGCTACTTTCAGAGCTGCTGTTTTCTGTTGTTTTTTTTATAAGTTTTCTTATGTTGCAGCTAGTGAATAGATTTGTTACCATATTTTAATTGAAGTTCTTACTTTTTTTGTACTTCAAAATATAATGTGTAATGTCTAAGCAAATTAAATCTCATGTTTATTTAGTTTTGTAACAAAATTAACAAAATTTTAACTTTGTGACTGTAAAAACTTTATTACAAAACTCTTGGTTACTAAAAATACAAAAATAGAACCTTGATTGCAATTTTGTCTGCTGTTTTTGTTGTTGAATTTTAATATTTTCAAATTTATCTTAATCTTTTTTTTTTTAACATTTAACAAAGTTTCTTCTTTAGTAGGTTGTTTTTTCTACCAACAACATTTGAAAAGCACATGCACAGTAATAGAGACATACAATATAATATAGGGTGTACCATTTTCAATATGAATTTACTCAACTCAAGAATTAATTCTTACTGTCAATTTTTTTTAATTTACTTCGGAATGAAGCAATCGAAATGACAATAAATTCTATCAAAATATTATTTGAATTCTTAGAGATTGAACAATTTTTTATTATCAAAAAAAAGGTTTTTAAAATCACTCTTATCGCAAAGAAATTTATTATATTTTCATTTGTTTTCAAAAAATTTATTTGTTATTTTTGGACTTAAAAAATGTATGAGAAAAAAGTAAGTTTTATTTGGATATTTTAATAAAATTAAAATTATACAATTGTAATAAATTTTTTTTAAAAAAGATACACTCTATCTCACACACAGCCACACATTTATGAAATTTGCATACAAAAGCAACGAAATTGCAGTCAAAACTTTAGTCATAATTCAGCAAAAACTTGAAACATGCATGCAAGCAAAATTCCCGGTACTTCACTTAAGCCACCCAACTTATTTCCCCAACCTCACTGCTGTCATACTTTCATTATTTTGAAGAGAAATTTTTGTAAAATAAAATTAAAAAACTTTATACACTACATAAATTCAAGTCGAAAAATTGAAAGAGAAAAATCACATACTTTCTATTAGATTAAATTTTTTTTTTTTTAAATAACCGATGCAACTTTTAAAATCCTAGAAGGTAGCCACCACAAGGACACAACTAACCACCGTTGCTCATCCCTCATATATACGTACATATATTATAGCTTGACATTATCTACCAATACAGCTGCAGTCAGTATTAAATGTCCTTTGCATCGTTTTTAAACTTAATACAATTTTGTTAAGCTTTTCGTTGTCGTTCACCCCTAATGGCTTGCGAAGTTTGCTAATGGAGCTTTTACCATAACCATAAAGAAAATTTATAAATTAATTAGAATCTTTGGCATTTGAGAAATATTGCATGAACAGCTAGTCTGGTTGTATTTTTTGAGCTTTAAGAAATGTGAAAAACTTTAGCTAATATCCTTTGTTAAATAATTTTAAATTAATTAAACCAAAAAATTATATTTGCAAAAATTTTTGTGAAGCTTAAAGGATTACCGAATATGCCTTGATTGATGATTTTGTCAAATTTAAGCAAAATTTTATAAAACAGTTTAAACAATAAATTTGAAGCAGCTTTTTTTAAAATATATGATTTGATTTGATTGATTTTTATGATTACATTGAATTGTGAGTAGTATTTATAAAACATTTAGCGGCATTTAATTTGATTTATTTAATGAAAATCTAAATGAAACGATGATTAAACTCATTGATATACATATGGGCTTTGCGAATCATTCATGTACATAAAATCTGGAGTAATTGTGTATATTTCTGTTGTGGCTATCGACCTCCAACCTTAACAAAGTCCAATAGGACGAATCTTATTAAAGGTACTTCAGAGCTTTAGTTATCTTCCCTTCTATATTGGTTCAAAATACAAAAACAAAAAATAAATAAAAAATTCCCCTAAAAAAAAAAGAAGTTTATACCATTGAAAACCATACCCATAGGCCCATATTTTTTCCATATAAAAACGGAGAATTTTTTTTTTTTTTTTTCGAAAAGTACTTTCTATTCAAAAAAATCGTTACACAAAAACCCTTATTTTTCCTACTGACACCTCAATTAAATATTTTATTTTTCATTCAGTAGCCCAGTTCAGTTTATTGTTTATTTTATTAAATGTTGCTGTTCAGTTGGTTTTCATGAACAAGCATAGAACTAATTCAAATTATTTAACATATCGGGCATTTCATGCGTAGTTGGTCATATAGTATGTATTATATCAACTGATTCGACTCGGGTTTCGGCATTGCAGTGCATATAGCTCCAAAACGGCTGAGCGGCCCACTATAAAAATTGGCACGAAGTATAAGCATACTATAAGCTTTTTTTAAATGCACTAAAAAAAATTTTTTGGTAACCAATATTTCTCATTTTTTTTCAGTGTAATTTTTTTTTATTTTTAAAATCTAATTATGAGGTTAAAAGGGCCAATAAATGTTGTATAAAATCCATTAGTTAATTCATTCTACCAGAATTGTTTAAGCTGATTAATGGCATTTGAAGTAGTACATACTTTACGATTTCTTAAATTTTCAAAGACCCATATTTTGTAAACCAGTGTTGCTATTCTAAAAATATTTTGTTTCTGTGTCGACCTCATGTACAGGTACAACATATTCAAATTTATCTGAAATTGGAAACATGACCCCATTTCCCCTGTCCGCTTCGCGTGAAATCCCCGATATATCAGTGAAAAAATTATGTTCTAAATTATCCCCAAATTCTTGTCTAAAGTAGCTACAAGAAAACATTTTAATTGATATAGCAGTGCCAAATATGTTCAAAAATATCACGATAAAAACATGTAATGGTGTATTAATGCAATGCATTTTTCAATAATGAGGTAAGACATTTACAAGGTTTTCATTTCAACATTTGCAAAGCTTATCAGTTCGACATGCAGATCATAAAACTAAAAAGATAAATAAATAATTAAAATTATCACTGTTGTTTCAGATTTTTGTGTCTTATTTCGCAGAAGCTTTTTTTCCTAAAAAATGTATCAGAAAGGGTGCATTTTTTATTCTTCTAAAATTCTTGATATAACATTTTTTACATACTATAGACCAACTACAATTGCACAAAATTATAAAAAATTAGTCTATCAAAAATCGGAATGAAAATTAAAAAAATAAAATTTAATAGCATTTTAATAATAATTATGGCTCATTAAGACTAGTTTACTGGACAGAAAAATTTTACACCAACACGACGTAGCTCATTAGAAAGAGCACTAAACTACTTACTTGGGTGGCCATAACAACCCGTTACCGGGTTACGGCCGACCTCAAAAGCTCTCACCAGGCGCCTCTGCTTTGCGCGCGCCTTCTCCAATCATTCACACCAAGCGTGGATAGAGTTTCCTCGGCTTGGTCCTTCCATCGGAGTCATGGTCTTCCTCTTCGTCGTCGCCCAGCGGCTTCCGCATCAAACACCTTTTTCGCCGGAGCTTCTTCGTCCATACGCACAACATGTCCCAGCCAGCGCAGACGTTGGATAGTGATGCGCTTGACTATGTCAATGTCAGCGTAGAGCTCGTACAGTTCGTGGTTCATTCGAATACGGTAGTCGTCGCCGACGTGAACAGGACCGAAGATTTTGCGAAGAATTTTTCTCTCAAACACCCCAAGCGTGGCTGCATCAGTCTGCGACACAACCCACGGTAAGATGAGCGTCTTGTAGAGTGTCAGTTTTGTCGGGCGAGAGAGGTCTCTACTACTCAATTGCTTACTGAGACCATAGTAACACCTATTAGCAAGAGTTAGTCTTCGCTTTATCTCCAGGCTGACATCGTTTTGAGTGTTCACGGCGGTGCCAAGATAGGTGAATTCCTTGACAACTTCGAAAGTATAGTTGTTCGCAGTAACAAAGGATCCAATACGCCGCGTCTCACTGTTTGTGCACAGCATATACTTTGCACTAAAATGTTCATATAAAAGTTTTCATACATTTTTTTCGTGAAAATAACATTTCGTCAGATTTTAAAACTTAGGAATATTTCGAAGTTTAAAAAAAAAATTATTAATTTTTTTTTGGTAAGACAGTTGATCTGGTAACAAGAAAAAACTATAAGTAACCATTTCCAAGGAAATCCAATTCTTTTAAAAAAATTCTTCAAACGAAGCAATTCAGCTCAACGATGTGTTTATCAAAGGGGCTTAATATCACTCGATGTACTTTTTTCACTAGATGGCTTTCGATATGTTGTGGCACCCTACTATGTTGGTATACTACAAGAATGTTTGTCATACGCTTTCATAAATATCAAAATATTTTGGCATGAAACTTAATTAAATTTAATGGCAGCAAGGAAATCATTTAATTAAGTTAGGCAACGAATCGAATAATTAAATTGGCAAACAAATTTTGCAAAATTTATGCATGTAAATTTACAAGAGTATGTACGTGTATACTCTGCGTAGCGTACCAACACACACAAATATATTTATTTCAATTATGTGCTGGCCGTTAAAGAAATTATATTCTATTAAAAGTGGATTTTTATATTGAAAATTGTTTTATTATATGGTAAAACATTTTGAATTCGCCTTGTAAAACATTTAATTGACGGAAAATAATATATTTATAATATAACAAAATCCTTGTCCACTGACTCGGATTCATTTTTTTTAATTTTTGAAAAGTTTACCAAAGTTATATTACCTCTTTTATACTGAGACTATGTTTGTCTTTAGTTGTTGTGGAACTTTTTTTATCTATAGCTCAGTTGCATAATGTGGAACAGCCACTTCCCGGGAGCCCGAGCACTCTTTCTAGATTTACTAATGTACGTGCTGTCTCATGACACTTCTCCAAAAAGCTGCCTTTGCGGTGGTGATAGGAATATAAATGAAATTATTTATTATACAGATAATACCAGTATAGTTTCGGGAACGCAACCAAAATAAGAATATTTTATATTGTTTTTCAAAAATATTAATTTTCAATATATGCAATATAAATTTTAAATAAGTATATGCATTTCTAGAGGTCAGAGCTGTCAAAGGCTTAATATAATATCATTGTGTGATTTCAAAAAACTAAAATTTTTTAAATCCTTTCTTTTGAATCCTGTATCCTTCAAGCATATACTTTTGTACACTTGCAGTGCAAAAAAAAAACATAACAAATCTGATCAGAAAATGCAGGTAGAAAAAAATTATTTAGCAAAAGTTACAGAAAAATATTTAAATAATAACATAATTAGAAGCTTCTAGCCCAATAGCTAAGGAACATAATAGCTGTTATAGCTAAACTACAAATAAAAATGTCCAATTGTTTTACAGCGCTTTAACGTACTTACCAACACATAGATATATTTATAATTTATGTAAACATAGATATATTTCATAGGATATTCTCAACATTAGAAGTAGTGACTGCTTCTGCTGCTGCTGCTGCTGCTACTACCAATAACAACATTAATGCAACGACAAAATTCTAAATATATTTGTTGTTTTTGCTGTTAATATTGTTGTTTTTGCCGTTGATATTATGTGATATGCAACCGTTATGCTTTACGTATTTTATGTTTACGTAGCACAACAACAACGCCAACTGCAAACGTAGACATTTTCAATTTAATTTATCGCAAAATTGCAATCAAGCTGCCAAAACGGAAGTGCGGCGCAAAAGCGGAAAGAGGAAATGCATTAAAATAAAAAATTTAATACCAAGCATACAAATGCAATTTAAAGGAGATTTTTCATAGTGTAGTTTTCATAGTTTGCAGTAAAATATTTTAATGTAAATGGCTTGCAGTCAAGGAAATACTTGAAAGTACTATCACAGTCTTTGTCTACAAACTCACATTCGAATATTATCTTGCTTATGGTAAGGAACTTATTTTTATTTTTTTTTTAACAAAATCTAATTATTTGATTAGAATAAGCCCAAGTTAAAGTAAAGTTTATGTTTTGTCATTGTATGTAGCAACAACAAAAATAACTAGCAGTACAAGAAAAATTACAAAAAACAAATTAAAGTTTTGAAACTATCTACAAATACGAGGAAAAATATTCATTTCCAAATTTTTCGTATAAGAATTCTTCAACTTTTCGTTGAAGATGGGCACTGCAGATAGTAAAATTTATTTAAGAAACAAAAATAACGAATGGATTATATATGTTTTTCAAATTTTCAATCAAAAATTATTAATAAGAAAATCAACGCCTTATTTGATCAAAAAATCGTCAAAGATAATATTCTTTAGAATACTAATGTAAGAGTAAGAGTTTGTGTTAAATCTTTTTTAAACAGATTGCCTATCAAGCCAAACCAATTTTCAAAATCATACATATGTTATTTTGTTAATAATACTATCGAGAATATATGGCTAAATTTTGTCTAAAAACGCTGCATTTGTTTTCGAGACAATAACTATAAATTCGATACAAGGATTTTCTAACCCCTAAAGTAATCATGATGATCATTACAATAAATGCAAAACAGTCAAAACGTTATTCTCGGGCCTTCAAAGTACCCCAAAGCAATTGTATTGGTAGCATTGTATCAGTTGTTATCACTTGTTTTGTTCAAACGTATGCCTGCAATTAAATATTAAATATTTTGAACCAACAATGGACTTCACGTAAAATATAAGAACTTATGTATATAGAATACGAATCCAAATTGGTATATATGTTTTTTGTTTGTTTTCTGAATGAAAATTTAATTTGAATTTTAAGTATTTTATAAGCTGTTTACATTCTCTGTCTACTATGCTTCATGCAATGTGTATAAATCCTAAAATGTATATAATTGAGCATGTATTCTTAATGCATGTGTGTAAAATGTTCATTAAGTTGTTGTGAACCAAGATGGTAATTGCAATTAATGAAAATTATGCCTATTTATTGCATATTTGTACAGCTGAGACTCCATAATATGAACAATTATATGCGAAGATAGGTCTATTAGCTTTTTAACAAATTTAAGCTTTCAAAAAGTTATTCAGGTATAAAAATGCTGAAAAATTATATATTTTGAACTCAAAACTTCAAATTGAATGTCCAAATTGCCTAAATTATATTGAACCCTGCATTACTAACGCAGGACGGAATCCACAGACACGTTCAAAAATTAGGTAAAATATTTATAATACACCTTGAAACCTTATGTTTTATACAACAAAAACTAAGTAAATAAAATTTCAAGCTTAAAAAAATCCCTTGAAGAGCAAACGGTAACTGCGGCAAAAAAATAGTACTTCACTGCATCAACTCCTTTGGGGATTTTACTATACCACTCATATCGTAGTTTCATTCTGAACTGAAATGATTGACCCCTCAAATTGGCTGTTGAACTGTATGTATTATCACTGCTACCTAAATTGCCATTGCGTTGTTAACACTTAAGTTTATTTACCTAGGACCAAAAGGCAATTAAAAGTTTTCTGCGCTTAGCAACTCATTAAAATTTGTAATTAGTCTTGGCCGTTGGAATCATCAAACTACACTTGCCTAGCAGTTTTCTTAGAAATTACACCCGCACAAAGTTTTTTTTTTTATTGCCCCAAAGTAAATTGAGTCAAGTGTGACATTTTATGACGTAAACATATTAATTCTGAAAAATTGTTTTTCAAGTTTTCTGCAAAAGCATAAATAATTACATAATTATCCATCCATATGAAAAATAATTAATAAATTACAAACAAATATTTTTATAATTTTTGTTTTTTTGCAAAGATAATCGCCGAAAAAAATTATTTTAAAGTTTTGTGTTAATAACAATAGAAATTTTTCAAAATTTTTTAAAAAAAATTTAATTTAAGAGAATTTCCTATAGTAAAACATGAAAAATTCGAAAAAAAGGTTGAAGAATGGTAAAATTGAAAAATCTTGGAAAAATTTTACTGCAAAGAAGATTTCGAAAAGAAAACACGTCAAAATGTTTCAGTCTTTTCTAATTTATACAAAATATTTATTTTTGGGCGCTTTTGTTTTCACTCAAAGTTTTTTTGAATTTGTTAAGTCTTTTTCTTTTTTCAATTTTATCATTAAAAATTTTAAAAAATTCGAATTAAATAAAAATAGCAATTAAAAGATATAAACGATTTTATTTATCAGCCACACTTTACCGTATATTTAATGCATTGCAACAACATGTCCGTCCAACCTTCTGGCAACACTGTCAACTGTCATATATTGAAATTTATTTGTATTTATTTAGTTAAATTGTATTTGCATTACCTTCGGGCCATGCAAACACGTTGCAAATTAAGATAACAGTGTTGCCAGCTTGTTGTATTTTATCGTACACACTTCAGCCCACTATCAACTTCTTTGTCACCAACAGAGCAAGTATGTCGTCGACTGCTCGACATCACAACCTTCGCCTGTGCATAAATTGAAGCGCATTTATATTTTTTAATGAAAACTAAATGCAAAATATTAATATTTGTGTTGGAAAACGCACGAGGTAAACATTGATTTCATTTCATTTCATTCATCTCTCTTTCTCTCTCTCTCTCACTCGCTCGCTTTGCTGTGAACTGCCGCTGCTGCCTCATTCTACTGTTTACAGACACTCACATCCTGCAGGGATTATTAAATTATGCTACATTCAAATGCACGCATACATATGTAGGCATTACTGCACACACACACACACAGCCGTAGCTTGTTCAAAGTAGTAGATTTCTGTAAGAAGGAAGCAGCAGCAGCAGCAGCAACAGAAAAATTCGATAAATCAACAAAGAGCAGAAAAAAAATCCGTCAACTCAGGCAAATTAATTGTAAACAAACCAATGTTTGCTTTCTTTTACAACAAATTTGCTTTTTCTTTTTCGTTTTTTATTTCTTGAACGATTTTTTTATTTTTCTACAACGTTTGTTGTAATAAATTTTATGTAGCTGCAGTTATTGTTGTTGTAAAATGCTATTGCTGTTGTTATGTCAGGCATTAAATTGTTAAATTTATGATGATAGTTGTTGTATTTGTTAAATGCAAGATTATCTCGATATCACTTATCCCAGTAAACATTTATAAGCGCTACAGAATAATATTTTAATCGCAGAGGCGATAGTTTCGATCGTACGCGAGCTTATATGCTGATGCCAAGCAATAGTTTGTTCGGGAAAAACTCGTCAAAATGATTTGCGAGTACTTCATAATGACGATTTTCAAGCCGTTGTAAAGTAAATAGTAATTTATTGGGGAACTCGGAATTATATGTTTTAGTTTTATTCACATAACTCTAATAAATGGTAGAAAGAAAAGCAACGAGTACTCGTATAAGCAACGTGTACTCGTATAAACAATGTATACTCGTATAAGTAACGAGCACTCGTATAAACAACGAGTAGAAAACTAGGTCGTTTTATTCGCTCATAGACAGCAATTTGCTGAATGAAACACAAGCATTAACATTTGATGTGGCATAAGTACAATACAAATAACAAAAAAGTAATATTGAATCATAATGAATTAAATTATATGAAATTTGAAAAATGACAACTTCGAAAAGTGTTATAAATGAATCGCTTGGAAAATGAAATTTCGACAACCCTCCAAATGTTAGCTGGGGTATATTTCATTGCTCATATTTATGTTAGTAAAATACAAAAAAAAATCCAACCAAGATCTCATGATAATATAAAATTTGCACTTAGATATCACAATTTTATTACTTCTGTTATATATGAAAATTATTTGTTAACTTAAGATAACAACAACACAAAGTAAAGCTATAAAATATTATATAAGTTGTTTTAGTGATAATAAGATTAATAAAAATTATCTTAAATTTTTGAGAATCGTAATTAAAAATTTTGAATTGCTCACCTAAAAATATATTTGTCTGAAAGCTGACAAAATTGAAGTCTAAACCATCTTTTTATAAAACTGATTATATATATATGCGATGGCTGCAGTAAGTTTTGAATCAGGATCAATGCAGAAAATATATCAGTCCTACCCCAAAAATACGGAAAGATTGGGAAACATAAAAAAAAATAAACGACTGGGAGCACTGAATGTTTAAATGTGCTGAACTAAAAAAGTACGATATTTCAGATAGAAAGTGTGATAACTCTAGAACAATTATCTTAAACTTGGATACTCGCATTCATAATGATGACGGTTTTTCAGTTAATTTTCAGTTATTTCATTAATAATTCAATTAATCTCCCGAAAATTTAAAAGTTTTGAATATTTTCATCAGAAATTTTCATAGAGAATGGGGAGTTTTGAGTCGGAGGGAGTTGGAAACTACGATGCAGCCAAGGGAGTGGGGTTCATAAAATCAGACAAGCATGGGGGGATCCCTTTTCAGACGTATATTTTTTAAGTGTTACTTGAAATTTTTTCGTTTTTAGAAATGAATAAAACTTAAAAAAATAAAGATGTATTCTCTGTGGAAGTGCTTCAGTGGGGGGAAGAAAGGTAAGCAAAATCGGACAAAAATCAACAAACAGGAAAGGGGGTTAAAATTCCTGAGTTTTTGTGGACGTCCCTGAAAATAAAAATCGCCAATTTTCACAATTTTTTTTTGAATGGCCTTAATCATTTATCGAAATATTTCTATGCGCGAAGTGGTTATCGAAAATAATTTTGGCTCAATGCAAAATTTCTATCACCGAAATCCTCATCTTTTCAAATATTTTTGTTCCTGAAGTATCTTTTTTTTTTTTTTTTTGCAATTTCTGGAGAGCCGGCAATTTTTAGTATATTATTTTTTTTCCAAAAATGATCTCCACAAGATAAATAACTAAATAACCAATGAGGTTTGTTATCATTAAAAACATTAGCTTGACAATGTTCACACAAAAAAAAATTTGGTTGAATAGCTTTGTGAGAAAACATTATTTTAAACGTTAACCATATAAATTATACATAAAACTTTTCGCATAAATTGTTCCTTTGATTTTATGAAAATCTAAACTTATTTTCATGCAAATTTTTAGCCTCAGCATATATTTAAGAAATAAAAAATACCTTTCGGACATCTGAGGTGCAACAACGTATTTGTGTAGTAGGTACATACATAGACGCTGCTACCAAGTTGAAAATTTTTATCTCAATGAATCTTGTGTGCGGCATTTCTTTGAAATAAATCAAATAAATTTTTATTGCCATTATAAATATTTCAGTTACCTACTGCAGACTCACGCCATCAGTGCTGCTACTGTCGGAGCATAATTGAATTTGTTCCCATATCTTGACCAAGTTAATGGACTTTTGTATGTACGGTAGCACTTGGGTATAGTTTTAATGGATTTTATTTTGTGTACTTGGAGAGCTTTTCTCAGTACGAAAGAAAGTTCTGCTAGCCTTACTTATTATAGCTGTACGATTTACTTTTGTTATCATCGTTTTTTTTTTTATTGATAAATTGTGTTTCTTTTAAATTAAAAATGTCTACGTTTCCGGTTTGAAGATTCTTTACTATGTACGTAATTGAAGAATTGCGCGTTGATTTATTTATTTTTCCCACCTTTAATTTTATTTGGTGTTTTTTTTTTTTAATATTTACATTTCTGAATCAGGTGTTCTATTGTTGCCATTATTTTCTTTGCGTAATTATTTTGCTAGAATTTCTTGTGTGTTTTGCTTAGGGTGATTTTTATATATTTTCGCTAAAGCGAATTTTTTTTTGGTTTTATTGTTTGGTAATTGCATTTTTTGTATGTTTTCTTTTGCGACCCACTTATCACCCTCTTCATTTTTACAAACTAAAATCAAAAAAAATACTCATATTTTTAGGGATATTAATTAAATTTTTTTTTTGATATATATGTTACATAGGTTAATATATAACTATAAATATAGAGCCTAGTCGTTTCTTTTTAAGTCTTAGTTTATTTCGACACTGACAACTCTTCCCGCTCGAAATCTTTTCTTGGAAATTATTGAAAACTTATTTCCAAAGTAAGTTCTGTGTAGTCCGAACAGTTTCGCCAAACCATTCAGTTAGGTCAACAGCGTTTCGGATAATTTGACTGATACGATGCAATATTGCAATGTCAGCCGAGGCAGCTATATGAATTTAATCGTGTTCCGAAAATAATGGGAATTTTTGCTCTTTTCAATTGAGATAATATGCTAAAAAATTTATTGTATTTCATTTTATTGCATTTCTAAATATATTATTCTACTTGACCCACTCTTTATATTAAAAATTATTGATATCATTATGTTTTCTTAAAATAAAAAATTATTTAAATTTTATTTTGAAAAAAGTTTAATTCGTCACATGCAGTTTTTCAACCAAACATTATTTCTGAAATATATTATCAATAGAAAAAATAGATATAAATTCATAAACTATTTTTTGAACAAATATTTTTATTTTGTTTTAATTTGTATGAAAATTAATAAATATTCTAATAATATTTTTTTCGAAAAATAAAATACCCTTATAGCATTTGTTATTTTATATAAATTCAATTATTTTGAAGGACATTTATTATTAAAACAAATAAAAAAGCTTAGCTACCACTGCTTTTAACCTTATAAGCTATTAAACTTTAAATCAAGTTAAGAGAAGTTATAAAAATAAAAAAAATTGTACTTTTTTCTATGTTAAATGGCGTTGCGTCTCTTTTAATTTCTCGTATAATTGGCCTAAAGATGCACTATAGAGCTACTCTATGATTGTGAGGATTATTCCCTTCGAAACCCAAAATTTGTAACCGTCTTTGCCTTCTTCGGAGCAGATTTGCCTGGAAATCTCTATTGTTTTGATTGTTGCCTGGTCTCTGGCATATATTGATGGGCTTCGGTTATATCAGCGGTGTTCAATCGATACAACAATTCTTGCGGATTATGGCACTACTTTGAAGTTGACTACCGTAAGCAATTGCAGGCCGACAGCTTTCTCATTCTTAACTTAAAATGTTAAATATTGATTGCAATTTTGAATGACATGCTCATGGCCACTACTATTTTACGCTCTTTCGTTCACCGATAAGCAAGAATTTTTATCCAGAACTCTATCAATGATTTTTCCAGCAAGCACCTCTGCCAGACGCTTCTCATCAAAAACAGATATACTGCCACATTTAAATTCATTGAATTAGGAACCAAAATTGGTCTAAACCCATTACTTTTTTTTTTTGCTAAACTGCTTTCATCATGCTATTTATTTTCTAAAAGCCAATTAAAATTTGTTTATTTTTAATTATTTAAGCAAAAAGTAATTTGAAAACAAAAAAAAAAAAAAACTAAGCAAAATATTCACATCCTCTACTAAAAAATGCCTCACAGCAATTTGATTTAAGAGTTTTCGCATTTTGCTTGGATTGCGTTTATTTCATTTTATTTTCTAAAACTAAAATTTTGCACAAAATCTTTTTGTTGCTTCTGCCGTTACCAAGCAAGGGCTGCTAAGCAAATGCTTTTAGCAGCACACTGCAGCATCCTCTATTCGCCTTTGTTCTCGTTATTCTTAGGAAGAGCATCTTCTTGGTCTGCCGGTGCTTCTTCTTCTTCTTCATTTTAGTAAGAAAACTTATCTTGAAATATTAAACGCAATAAATTAGCATCATAAATTTACATTTTGCACTTTGTTGACTAATGAATGTTTTTGTAGTAGCAGCATCAGCAACAGCCGCAATAGTAGTAGCAACAGCAACAGCAACAACAAAATGTGTTGGTTGTTGAGGTGGTTTTATAAGAACACTGTGTGGTTATGATGGTATTACCTACCACTACTTGTACAGATGTAACTTTGTGTGTGTAGTGTATACTGCAAAAAGAGCGAAATTGTGGTTAGTTATCAAGTTTTAAATAAAAGTACATACACATAAATATAATAACATATTTATGTTAGGGTGGACATTTTATTATGATGAAAATTTGGATCAAAATTGAGTAGCACCACAGTGAAGTCCTTAGATGTGCACAACAGCACCACTAGCAAAGAGTTCCGAAAATATGTCATCTATTTCCCGCATTCTTTACAAAAACTTAATCCTCTGCTCAGGACAGTATGCAACCGAAACGCTTGTACCTCCGTGTATGGGAATGACATTGACTTCACAACTGCCTCCGATATCATGCATTTAGTGTCAATTTGGAATTTACCGGAAATAATAAATATTCTTATCAAACTCAATATCATCATGAAGTCACAATAACAATCTCCAAGCAGAGTTGCTTTATGCTTGCGAATGAAGATCCTTCAGAAGCATACTGATGAGACGAATAAAAACTAACCCATCGGACGACAGATACAGACCCAGAACATCGTGTCGTCGGATGATAGAAAGGGATTTGCCAAAAATCGGAACGGACTGGGCTAAATCAAGGAGCCAGTACCTATTCAAAATAGCCATTTAAATTTAATTCACATTTTACACCATAATGGAGCTAAAGGATGAAACATAGTAGTAGTAATAGAATTTAGGTGCAAATAAAATTATCTGATATAGTACTGTCCAAAAAATAAATAAAAATTTTTTAAAAAAGTTGTCGGTTTAGACTTTATAAAAAGTATCAAAAGTTTTGGACCTTGATTTTATTATGCCAATGTTTATATTTTATAAAGATGAAATATATTTTTATAAGATTTTTCATAAGTAAATAAAACAAATTTTTTTAAAAAATAATATTTTGAACTTTCTTAAAGCTAAATTACAGCATTTAAAAATTTTGGCCACTCTTTCATTTGTACTTATGACTATATTCATGTTATTTATGTATTTATCTACCTTACGAAATCATAAAATATATTACAAGGACCATAAATCTAATGTTGCAACTGTTGTTGCTGCTGCTGCTGCTGTTGCTACTGCTGTTGTTTGCTACAACATTATATTCATATTTTCATGTTGTTCTTGTTGCTGTTGCTTGTCTTTGGTTGTTTTGTTGCTGACGACAACGATGTTCAAATTTTGTATTACAGTTGCTTGTATAACCACAACAGGCTTTCTAAAATATACACGAGTATACGTAATAAGAAGGCTGATAGGAAAATTAAGCTGTAAAGGGTTATGCAAATTAAGTTTTGAAAATGTTTTCTTGAAAAAAAAAAATAAATATCGCAAAGTTTATAGAAGTCTTTGGATTTTTTTTTTATTGATAGAATATTTGATTTCATTACTTTTGAAACATAATATCAATCAATCAGCGGGTCTATGTCTATGCACCTGTCGGTATTTTCGAGGTATTTTTTTACCTCGTTACTGTCGATATTTCAGCTATTCTTGTCGAATGTTGACTATGATTTTTCCTCTAAATTGTCAAAATATTTTTGTAATAGATATTTGTAATAGATCTTAAACTAAAAACTTAAAGGTGTACCTATCATTTTCAGGTGTATCTAGCATATCAAAATCTACATTTAACCTTCATCGATTACAAAATCACTTTTTATAGCACCCACCGCAATTGCATCTGATTCTTAAAAGTGGTAAATATATTCTTCAAAAAAATATTATTTATTGCAACTTTTTTTTTCCTATGACGTCACAAATTTTTTTCCGTCTAAAGGAGTAATTTTAATAAAAAATTGCATTGAATAGTTCTTAAAAGTTCTTAAAATTGGCTACAGACTAGAGGTCTGCACAGGTACACTTGAAACGACTATCAAGTCACTTGCCAAGAATTGCGAGTCCATCAAGCCTTTGAGCACGAAAACCACAAATCAAATCAAAACGAAACAACAAGCAAAAGAGATCAGTGCTGGCCTTGGAAATAAAATGTTCCACGAGTTTAAGTACTCGTAGTTTATTGCATTCGGCACCGAATGACGTAATTTCAGAATTGCGTAACATTTGTATCGAAATAAATTCAAAGTTATTTTCGTGCTATATTTATAGATATTGCAGCAAGACCAAACACGTCCCACACACCATTTTCCCCTCTTTTCATCACATCTCTTAGCTTCCCACAAAAAATTTTCTCATTATATTTTTTCCAAGCAGTCGGACAGTGAATATTTTAAGTAACATAACTAATAAGAATAGGTCATCCTGCACTATTTTCCAAATAGGCTAGACATTTCTGGGAATACATACTCAAACATATGACTACAAGTACAATTAAATACATTCACACATACATACATGTGTGCGCTAACCAATGAAAGGTCGAACAAGTAAAATAATTACAAGGACAATTTAATTTAATTATTAAAGTTATTTTGACTGTAATAAACAGCTTTTAATTAATTGCGTGATAACATTAAATAGATTGGGACATTTTATAAAAAACTTTACGAAAAACTCTTTAAAAAGTATATTTTTTTTATAAATAAATTATATTGTGCAATTTAAGTTGAAGCTAAATTTTCACATTTATTTTAACAAAACTTTTAACAAATAAAATAAAAAATTCTTGACAAACTCCATTAAAGAAACTTTAATTTTGTTATGGTTTGTTCTACAAAAATAAGAAAAAAAATATATATAAAAACTAACATGCAATGCCACGCCCACCACACATAAACTATTTATGAAAACAATAATATCATTACCACCCAATAAGAACAAAATACCAATAGCAATAACAAAACACAACAAAGCGGCAACAACAACATTAATGACAACAGCAATTATTTTATCACATGCAATTTATCATTGTTATTTATGTTTTCAAATGAAATGGCAAAAATAATTTATTGAGGTCAACAAATTATTGTTTATCCCTTGGTCATACAGACAAACAGAAGCACACCACCGGCATAAATGTTTTACTGAAGTTTCCCATACTCTGGTTAGTATACTTGTTATAAACAAAACTAAGCAGTTCCTTGATGTTTCAACAATTTTCAAAATTGAAAATATTTTTATTATTTTTTTTCTTAAATTTTTGTATATGCAGTGTAGCAAGTGAACGAACAGTGTGTGTCTGTGTGTTACCATGTGCTTCTTAGTAAATGAAGATCCTATGAATTCATTGGATTGCAAGAGCTTTGAGCTGTTTGGAGAACTTTTGTAAAAAGTTTTTATGCAAAAATCATTTGCTTTTTTCCATGAATTGGGGACTTCATTTCCTTTGAATTTTTGTAAAATTTTTAATTTTTATTAATACCCGAATTTTTGAGCTCAGATGAGAGGAGCCTTAATAGCATTTTGTCAAAATCGCCACAACAGTTTGCATTTATTTCTTTTTAATATTAAAGAAGTGCAATAATTTTTCTTGCTAGCAGCAAATTGACAACACTTTATTTTAAAATATAAAAAATATAAAAATTTATTTTTTGATCTCTTAAAAATATTCCCAAATTTATTTTCATTATTTTTTTCCTCTTCTCATTACAGCCACGTGGACGTAAGCCAGCTGCTAGCAAAGCCAATAAACTGAATGCCGCAGCAGGCACCGTTGCTGCCACAGCCGTTTCACCTCGACAATCACAGCTAAATGCAACAGCAGCAATTTCAGCTATAAGTCCAGCAGCAGCAACAGGGACTGTGCTGCCGCATCCATCACCAAATACAACAACAAATGCAACATCAGTTGCTGGTGCAAATACGTTGCTTGGTGTTCAACAACAGCAGCAACAACAGCAACAGCAATTGAATTCATTGCAACAGCAACAACACCAGCAGCAGCAGCAACAACAGCAGCAGCATCAACAGCAACAACATCATCAGTCATTACAACATCAACAGCAAGCTGCACAACCAACACAACAACAGCAACATCACCACCAACATCAGCAGCAGCAACATCAACAACAACAGCATCAGCAGCAGCAGCAACATCATCAACTAACAGCACAAATACAAACCATGAAGGATCAACCGCAACAACCAATGGTGAGTATTTTAAAATTTTTTCATTGAAATTCTGCAGACAAAAATAAGGTTTTAACCACAATTGAGGCAATATAAACTGCCAAGTTATAATGCGTTTGGAGCGACTTCTCAGGCTCTCAGGACTTTTCTGCGATATCAGGAAATATATTTTGAAAATTATATTTATAAAATACGTTCGAAATGGAATACACTCTAGCTAAATATTGCAGGTGTATGATGCACGAAACAATTACCTATGCATTCTGGACTCGCTACCAAAAAGTCCTTCATAATCCTGAATGCTTACGACATTACAATGCTGAAAGAGTAGTAAACCGTCAAAATCTGCGAAAGTTTTATCGCAAAAAAAAATTTGTAAATTGGCTAAATTTGGGTTTGTTTTCAAGAATTCTTTTGTTAAATTAACCCACAGGGCCTGACACTTCTTTTATAGAAATTATTTGAACCATTTTTTCATCAACTTTGTGCGAAATTCATTTTCGTTTTACGACCACATTTTTGCGATTATTATTTTTGTATTTTTTTTTTGCTGTAATAACTCGAACATATTTGTCGATATTAGTTTTGGTTGGAGAATTCTATAGTTCAATTATTTCGTAATATTTTAATTGCTGACTTAGTAGTATTTAAAACGTCCTCGCCAATTTCGTGAATGCTTGGAAGAAAAAGTGAAAGTTTAAGCGTCACGAAAATCGATTTTTCCCAGATATTTTGAAACTATAAATATGGAAATTTTTATATTTAAAATGTTTTTATAAAAAATTCAAGCTATAAAAAATGCATTTCTAAAAGTTGTTGTTTTCTTTTTGCTGTTTAAGTCAGCATTTAATAAAAGATAAAAAGCTATTGCTGTCTTTTGCTTTAAATGCAATCACCGAAGCAATAGTTCACCAAGAGCTGTCGCAGTCGACTGTCGGCTATTGCTATGGCGGCATTCGTAGCAGTTGTAATCGTAGTCATTTCAATTTCATTTATTGAACATAAAATAAGAGTATCACATTCGACAAAATAAAAATAGCACAAAATCACACAAAATATAAAAATTCAAATTCAGTTCATCTACAAAATGAAAATACTTATAACATAAAAAACGACTTCTATAACAACAGCCGGCATCCGACTGCAACATGCTACGACTGTTGTACCAATTGCCATCATTCAACTGCGACAGTTCCTTGAGAACTGCTGCTTCAGCTATTGAATTTTTCGCAGCACAGAACAACAGCTGATTATTGTCTGGGACAGCTGAGTATAAGCTGTTGCTCTTTCTACTTTTTTATCCCTTTCTCACAAATTTTTGGTGCTGTAACCAATTCTTTCGCAGCAATTGAAACACTGGTTTAAATAGTTAGTTTCGTGTGAGCTGTCAGAAAAATTAGTCTTTTGATTTAATTCTTTCAATATTCAATAATAAAATCAAAAAACCTTTACATAATTTGAAGAAAAAATATATATTCGAAACAGATGAACCGATTTTATATAATTTATAGAAATTGTCTATCTACAAGAAAAAATATGATACGGAGAGTTTCAATTTGATATCATGTTTACTATGAGAATTTTTTAACTTTTATTAAGCTTACATATGAGGCGTTCAGTTTCAAAACCGGCCAAGTCCCTTTTTCATACTTTTAGAAAATAACGAAATAAATTTATGAAAAATTAAAACGTATTTCCCACATAATAGCTTATAAAATTTCTTACTCGAAGCACGTCAGATCAGACTTTTCGAGTTTCATTAGCTTATGTTTTTGAGCAAACAATTTTGGACTTCGCCGGTTATGATACCAATGTACTGGACTTGGCCGGTTTTGACATAGTAAACAACAAATTTTGTTTGAAAAAAGGTGGACTTGGCCGGTTTTGATTTCAAGGCGGTCTTGAAAGCAAGTTTATGGACTTGGCCAGTTTTGAAATCTATCCATCAAAATAATTTTAAAAAAATGTGATATATCTGTCAAAATTTTTTTTTTTAATCTAAAAAGATAGTTGAAAGATAAAGCCTGGTCTAGATTTTGATAGATGAGAATATCTCAAAATTTGTTTTTTTTGGACTTGGTCGGTTTTGCAATTGTGCGCCTCATATATCGAGAGCTATTTGAGTTATTGTTAATAATTTCAATAAAACCTTTAAAAAACGGTACTTACAATTGAAAAGTTAGGCTTAGAAATAGGCTTAGTAGTCTAAGTGAAACTTTATAAATCTTAATTTAGCTTTGATTATAAATCTATTATGTTTTGAATTCCTTTAGATACACACATACATTAAATTCTGATCAAAAACTTATAAATTATTAAAAAACTATTATGTTACCTGAAAAATAATCTTTTAAAACATAGTACTATTTCCTTGCAATATTGTATTTAATCTGATCTTATTACTTTATGTCTAACCTTAGCTGCCTCGAAAATTTAAGTTTTTGTAGACAATCGCTGGGGTTTACTTTCAGCAACCTTGCATGAAATATATTAAAATCATAAAACAGATTTAAAAACTATAATATTGTTTTTGGTTTCCTTCATTTTGCCTTCATTTTTGTCCTCATTTGATACACGCGTTCCTAATTCAGTATACGACTACACTATAAAACTTATGAGATTAAGCGATCAGTTTATTTTCTTAAAATCCCTTAAATCGCTATCCGTACCTGAAATCTTACGTCAACCACATAAAGGTTATTTTGCACAGATGCCAAATACAAAATATTCTAATGCAGTAGTTCTCAAACTTTTTGCAACATCAAGGGTGTTAGTGTTGCTGTTTAGAGAGATAATAAACTCGGAAACGATACGTTATGAAATGGCGATTAAGTCTTATGTCAGAAGTAGTTTTGAGTTCAAACGTAGCAAAAGTACCAAAAGTTGCTGTGACCTTCAAGTAAGCTAAAACTATAGAGACTTTCATTCAAGTTTATAACTACAAATGAACACTTAATCGTTATGCGGCCATATGGAGAGCTCTGAAATTTTTATTGAAAACCTGAGATGGAAAATATTTAAATTCAAACCTTATCTTGCCTCGAAGTATTTTATGTGAAAATTCTGTTACTTTTGATTTTGCAATATAGCATTTACCAAACTTAAGTGCATTTTTTTCTCACAATTTCGGGTCTGTAGTTCAATGTTTCAAGAACACTGTTGAATAAAATTAATATTCAGTAGATAAACTCAACGAAGAGAAAACTTAATCTAATAAAACCAAACAAATAGAATACAAATATAAAAATTTTGCATTAATAAATGAAATAATCTTACATAAATGCAAAGTATTTGTAGTAACAGACTCGGTGTCAGTAATAAATTTGACCAAACATTTCGTATTCTTCAAAGTTGTCTATGCACCACACAGAGATAGAGATAAATTGCAGAATGTTATTGGTAAAAATTTCAATAGACATTAAATTTAGCACGTAATTCTATGCAAAACTTAAATATTTTAAGTAAAATGTAGCTAGCTACCTTGAAAGGGGTGTCTGTCAGCGTATAACACCCAACTGCCCTTCGACCTATCACGTATTTGACAACCAACAGCATAAATTTGTTGTTGCTGCTGTTGTCTACGCATTCTCTCACACGATGTTGGGGGGAGAGCGGTGAATATTTAACCCCGCTAAACATTGATTAAGGATGCGCAATTGCTTATGCGCGAATCTATTGACGTAGCAGGACGATTTGTAGAATTCTGTAGAAATTCAAAATGAGTGGGGGGGGGGGAGGTGGCTGGACAAAAAATACACTGCAGAATTTACGCCGCCCGTACTACATCACTGCCGCTGCCATCATGGATGGCAGGTGAATTTATTGCTTTGCATTATTTTAATGGACTGCTTAGCGAATTGCTTTTATGGAAGCTGATTTAAAAAAAAAAAAATAAAAGAAAAACGTAAAAAAGTTGTGAACTGAAACTTTTAAGCAACCTATTTTGAGATTCACTCCAAAATTTCCATTAAAACAAAACAGGTAGTAATATTGACTATAAAAATAAAAACGTAAAGTTGTCGAACATATTTGTGTTGCAACAAATCTTTTTAATAAAATTCAAAAGTTGCTGTAGTTACCTTTAAATGTGCTCAGTTCCCAAGAAACATGAAAAATACACTTGATTTATGCATAAAGGTTTCTTGGAAATATAAATAAAAAGTTGCATTTTATTAAAATAAACTTAGAATAATTTTATAAGTTTGTCTTGTTTTTGTATTCATTGATTTAATTTTAAAAACTTTATTTATTAAATTTAATTGTCATTTAATTTTAAAAACCTACATAAAATCTGATTGCAAAAATAGGATCTATAAAAGCAATATCGTACAAAGTCTTATCGGCAAATAGAAAAGTTTCACAAAAAAATTTTCACACAAATTTTGATCGAATTTCATACGAAATAATCAGCTATAATTTTTGTTTTTTTTTGGGTCAGAATAATATTAATCAATCGAATTTCTAAATCTATTTCCCCTCTTCGAAACAAAACGTGGCTTCGACATAATTTTGTAGAAAATTTTAACTATATATGTTATCCCGTTTTTCGTTAGCTTAACGATACGTAATGTTATATGGCTAACCTTAAGCTAAAAAAATGTCACATTGAATGACATAAACGTTTGACAGCTACCAATTGACAGGGTTGTAGTCTCCGAAACACAAAATGGAAAATAATAAATAGTAGGAGATTTCAAGTAGTATATTAATATTGCCAATAGCAATTCGAATAGTTAATTATTTTGGATTTGATTGATGATACCTGATAAATTTTTTACATAGCAAAGCAATCAATTTTCGAAACTAATAGGAACCAGAAAAAAAAATAAATTATTAGTAATATTATTTGCAACAGCTTCATTTCGTTGAAGTTGCCCCAAACTCCATCTAATACAACACATTTGCTCGTTTGAGTAGGAAACTGCATGAGAAACCAATTAAAACTTAAAATATTCTTCATTTTAATTGCAAAAATTTTTCAAACGCTTATCTTGATCTCGATCATGTTTGTAGAGAGTGAAAAAGCCAATACAGCGTGACGCCATTAACAACTTTAGACGAACGGACAAACAAACAGACATTTGGACAGACGGACGGACGAAAAGACAAGCAGATAAGCTAAACAGACAGACAACCGATAGACAAACAGACATACTCGAACTCGAAGTTAAGTAGATATATGTACATATGTATGTCCGTGGTACAAAGCAACAAGGAATGTGCGCCATTTCATATTTATAGAGGCATCTAAATAAAAAAAAAAAAATTTTATTGAAAAATAAAAATGCAAAAAAAAAAGAAAAAAACTTTAAAACAGAAAGCGGCAAATATTTCATTTTGTTTTATTATGTGAAATATGTACGTTCGTTTAAAAAACAAAAAAAAAAAAATAGAAAGATATATTGAAAAAACAAGCAAATATCGAGCGAAACACGTTTATATGCAGGATATCGGCAAAATACGTAGACATTCTTAATCGCGCACACAAATACATATTGGAAATACCAAAAGACCCCAAATGGAATGGTGGTCATCAAACGTAAAGTTAGTTAGTTTGTTGTGATTACAATTTTTGCAAAAAAGTGTATGATATTAACTAAGGTCCTTTTCATGCAACGCGATTCGCCTATAATTTTCAAGCCTAAAACTATGCCGAAATTATGCTTTTATATGCATGGGCTTTACGTTGGTGTTTTCATTTTAATGCTAAAAGCATATTTCCAGGTTAAAAAATTATGTTAATCTTCTGTTTCATTATCAGTAGAGATTCAGGATTTCAAAAAAAACCCGTCATCATTGGTTTGAAAACGCACCGAAATCAGACACTTTTGGGACTCGGGACCACCTTTGGTGATGGCCAAAATCCTTTTCGACCTCACCATATCGATAGAAAAAAATAATCTATGAATGGACCAAAATTTTGCACTTTAGAAACCCATGTCCAACCCTGGTGATCCCAAAAACACCACATCTTCTCATCGATTGGTACAGTAATAGCTATTTTGAATCGCTGATTAAAACAATATTTCCACTATAACAATTACTGTTTTCAATATATAGTATAACCTTTATTCCTTAGTTCTTTCTTACCTAAAAAATCCTATTCTCTAGCTCGCTGTGTCTATTTGGTTTCCAATTGGGTATATAGTTCATATCGAAAAAAAAACGCTTAAGCATCTGCAAGTTGTTGGTACATACCTAGCATGAGTATTGGTAGCGCTCTGCAAAAGTCATATCCGCGATATACTCGCAAGATAGACTCGCATTTATTAATTTATTGCTTTGGGGCAGCAATTGCTGCAACCGCTGCTGCATGTAATTGCGAGTATTTAACTTAAAGTCTATAATTTTACACGACACGGACTCGCAAAATTATATCTTTATATTGCATATGGGATTAAAATAAATTGCTATAACAACAACAACAACAGCAATTTAAAATAAAAGGGATTTTTTTTTCGCTTAATTGAATTTTGTTTATTAAAATTGCATTAAATAAATAAATGTATTTTCAGAGTAAATTTAACTTGCGGCATTGCTTTACAAGGTAGATTATAGAGCAATGTAATTTTTTTTTTTAATTCTTTTGACGTTAGTAATATCAAGACACACTCAGTGATCATTTTCAGAGATAGTATTTAATGACTTTTTTATCTTTAGAAAATTAAGATGTAACTAAAAAATGCCGCACGCACAGGCCCGGATTAAGAAATTTGCCGCCCCTAGGCAGTTGCAAAAATTGCCGCTCCCTCGCCTCAAAACTTCATTTATTAGAAAAAAAATTTTTTTTGTCAAATTTTTTGATGAGCAAAAAAAAAAACAAGGTCCTCGTTGTGGAACGAAAAACACTACCAAATTGAAAACTAAATTTGAAAAGTTTTCAATAATAAAATTCAAAAATTTTTCAAAGTTTCCGCCAATATTTGCCTCCCTAGGCACGTGCCTACTCTACCTGTAAGGTTAATCCAGGCCTGCTCACGCAGTGTTAGCACTAAGAATATAAAAGCACCAGCACAGCTGTAAAATTTCTTTACAATTTTCAGAGTATTTGGATAGTATTGAAAGCAGGGGCACTTAAAACGAGCTTCATTGATGGAAATCGCATCATTGTAATGTAAAAAGATCAACAATAAAAATGATATTTTTTGAACATTTTTAACTGCCCCAAAATAAAGAAAGGTATAATCGAATCCAATTCTTTTGTTTCTTTTTCAAATTATTTTTTCCACATCATTAAGAATCATATCCCACAATAGGAGAGAATATTTATTTTTGGGAACCACCCTAACGTACATATAGTATTCTTTAAAAAATGTCAGTTAAAATTGTTATCAAAAGGTGAGAAAACGCAATTGCACCATTTTTGGCTTTAAATTTCACCTTGGAGCTAATTCAGTGAAATGAGCTACCAAAAGAGTAGTAATATTTATTGTTTTTGATGAAAATTTAAATTTTGTTTAGTGTTTCTTTAATTTGACATTCGATTTTGCCATTTGTACTACTTTTTTTATAGTAATTTTTAAGTGAAATTTTTTAGAGTAAATTGAGGTGAGGCTTTTAGCCAGGCTCGCCGGGCCTAAAGCAAAACTTTTCTAATATGATAAAAAACTTAGGTCAAGATCGCGTTCTAAACATTTTTTTATTAAATAGCTTTCATTCGTATACGCTATAGTTTTCCAAATCCAATCTGATCCAATCCGACCCAATCTTGATAGCAATGCATGTGATTAACAGCACATTTCTTCTATTCATGATGACATTTTTGGTGTCCTTTTAAAAGGACAGTGGCACTATCTGGGTTAAAAGAGAAGGAAACATAAATCACTTGTAACTTCAAATTATAATTTGGAAGCAGACCAATGAAATTTACTTCTAAAATGGAAATAAATATATACTCTCTTTTTATAACTTGAAACTTTTTCTGATGTAAAAATATTTTTTGATGAATAAATATATTTATTTCTTTTCATTTAACAATTCCGGATACTTTTTCCACAATATAATTTACTAAAAACTTATCATGTGAAGTTGAAAAAAATAACAATTTAAACAAAAAATACTTTAATTCTCGTATATACATATAAACAATACTAAGAAAACACTTGCACTTTTTACGCAAATGACAAATGCAAATTTTTATAATACCATAAAAATATCTCCATAAAAATATACATACAAACAAACGGATTCATATGTTTGTACAAAATACAAACAAACATTTGCAAAATCAATTTATGACCATATTAACAGCTGTTTCATGTGTCTACTGCAGTAGAAATTCATTGATAAAATTTTATTTTCTATACAAAAAAATGAATTGCGTATGTTAAATGACAACACAATAAAAAAACAAAAATTAAAAATGCATTGCTGTCAAATTAAAATACAATAAAAATTAATATACAACAACACAAAACGACACAATTGATATATATTTATTGCTATTACGATTGGATGTGCAACAATCGCAATCATAATTTAGGCGGTATTTCAATTCATTCATTCATTCGCACGAAACGATTATTATTTTATGTCGGAAGTTTGTTAAAATAAACCAAAAAAAAAAAAAATCGTAAACAAAAATAAATAAAATTTTTACTATGTATTTTGATATGCATAGTTTTTTATTTCAATACCTGCCCAGCATAGTCTATGGAAGTTAAAATTTGTAGTAAAAAAGTTGTAATGGATTGGTATTTAGTAGTAAAACAGATAACGTGCCATGTTGGAGAGTAATAAAAGAATTTTTTTCATTAACCGGCATCTTAAAAAAGAGCATATATTATATTTTAAGAAAAAGGGTTGCCAAATACTACAATCTCCAAATGAAGAAATCAATTATTAAAAAAGAATAAGTCTCCAGTCAGCAAAACAATAAAAATTGACGCTTTGTTGTAAGCATGTTTTCTATGGTTCTTTTGGCCCGCTGAATCCGTATATCACGCGTATAATAATATTATAATTTTAGCACTGACTTAACGATACATGCTCAAAACTTTGAGCAAACTAAACGAAATTAAAAAAATTATATATACTGGTATACATAGGGGGTGTTTAAGTAGTAGAGATTCGGTTAGGTTAAAGTGGTGGCTTAGAAAACAGGCTAAAATTCCTAAGTAGAACTAATTGTGCCATAACGTGACCCGTGAAATTTGTGCAAGTTAAAACTTCTTCGGTAACTAAGTGTAAGCAGTTTTATCCAGTTAGTCTCATTAACCCTTCATCGGTTAGATGATTCTGACCAGACCTTTTTTGATTTCAATTGTATTTTCAATATATTTTCAATTGAGCTAGGGACGAGTTTTTCTAAAATAAAAAATATAAACCAGGATTATTATAAAGATATATATTTTTTACAACCTATGTCGGTCAAAGTTGGTCAGGCCAGACCCCTTTACATTTATAGGAATTTGCACGGGAATATGGCGATACTGGCCGTCACATTCAAACGTGATTATGAATCTTGTAGGTTTTTCCGCTTCTTTTTTTCTTTGGCTTCCACGTGTGTTCAGCTAGCTACTAAAATAAAAATATTGAAGAAAAAGTTTAACCAATGTGCCCGTTTTCTTTTCGTTAATTTTTGTGAAGACACAGCCCCACAAAAAAATTGTTTTCTCTGATCTGCAGATCAGACCATATTTACTATATGTTTAAGGCATTGCTGAATTCGAATCAGAACTCATAATTGCTCCATCACGTCAGGTTTATGAGATATCATAAGATAAAAATGCGAACTTTTTTTTGTTAAGATTTGGTAGCATATTACACTGCAAATTAATTTTTCTTATCAAATCTCGTTACGTCATGTGTAGGACTTTTTTTTCTTTATAAAAATTCACTTTGAATTATATCGATATCTTTTTTTTTTCTCTGAGGTATCGTAAATTAAAACTTATTACACAGCTATCCATACCAGCGGTGGGCACAAAAATCTAACAAAAGAGCAAAACAACAACATCCACCAACAACAAACGAAATTTTTAAGTTTTTTTTTTTACTTTCATTTCCAAAATTGCCATTACTGCCGTACTAAGCGAAAAAGACGTATCTCAAAAAAATTCATTTCGAGATAATGATGTTTTGTTTATGTCAATTTGTTGAAATACCTGTAAAATTGAGATAGAGGAAATTTTCTTAGTAGATTTTTTATATGATTGAACTAAGATACCGATATTTGGAGTATTTCATTAGAAGCGTAATTTCTTAAGCTATCCGATGCCATAAGAATCTCGGATATTTTTTTATTTGAGATACGTCTTTTTCGCTTAGTACGGCAGATTAGCACAAAAAAAACCAAATTACACTACAAACAAAAACAATTGCTATATTCGTCAAGACACAATGCGGCGCCATCATTTATGCCTTTGTTTTGTTTTTGTTTTCATTTGAATTCAAGTCAACGCTGTGCCTCGATAGCGTTGAAATTCTGCGAATTTTGTGCCTCGATAGCGTTGAATTCTGCGAATTTTTTTTTTCTTGCTTGTGCGTCGAATAACGGTTAGAGCAATGTGAGCAAATAGAGCCACTAAGTGCCCTTCACTGATCCATACAATAAGTTCCATTTATCCTGCCTTACTAATAAATTTCGTGTAAGCTTCTGTGTCGTCTCTATGTAGAAAAATAAAAAATAGATCGAAAAAATTCCTGAAGATTTTGGCTTTATATTCCCGCTGTTTCTAACAGATTTCATACGTTTCAATTTTTCACAAACTGAAAAAAAAAAATATTTATGCCAATAGAAATGTAAACGAAGTCATTCACAAAGAAAAACATTTTTCTTGAAATGGGCCTCCATCGTAAGTCCATCAACACATATTTAACTACAAAATATGCCAAAGGCTGATTTCTTAGGTTTCTTCAATTTTCTGATTCACATCGGGGAGGGGGGCAGAATTTATATTTTAATTGATAAAATTTCTTTTCGATATTTTGCACGCTTATGAATATAATGTTAACTGACAAATTTGACTGGAAACTAAATAAAGCAGTTTTTTTATCTCGTTTTTTTCATACACATAGTATTGTGGGGGTTCAGAATTTTTCAAAACCATAAAAGCGTAAGCGTGGCAACCCTTAAGAATGTTATTATTTATATTCTAAACGGGGAGAAATCGTATTTTGTTTTTTTCGCTACACACCTGGAACAGTCACTTTACATTTACGAGCATATCAACAATTATCATCTCCCCTGTTTAACAATTTTACTTAAAAGAAGCATTGAAAGACACTTAGGCACAACAAATTTGATATTTTAATGACTCTTATCAGTCTGACAGTACGTTAACAGCACAGCATAAAATAATGATGTTTGTATTTGATTGTACATGAAAGAGCTTAAGCTAATCGCATTTCAATAAATTTTTTAAGAAAATGCTTTATGTAACAAATAAACCTAAAGTTATGCGAAGTAAATTTTTGTTATAATTTTGATAACAGATCTACTTTTAACCATTGAGCTCAAAATGTTAATATGAGGGTAGATATCGCGAATGTACAAAGTAAAGAATCTTCTGAGCCAACTGTTTTTATCAAAAATCCCATTAAAACTTTGTCGCTATGCAGTTAAAAAAAAGCAAATCAAAGGGTAGTCTTCATAGCAGTGGGGTTGAAAATGATTAAAGTAAAACTATAAAAATTTTCTAATCTTGATATTTTTTTTAAGGCTTAGTTAGTTACATAAGACTATTAAAATAAATTGTTATGGTGACTTAAATTTAATAGCCAAACTTGCTTGCTGCTTACGTATTAACTTGTATAGATACGAGTATGTTTATTTTTGAAAAATGTGCAATCTGTCAAAATATTACTTCAATCAAAAAAAAATTAGTAATTTTCTTAGGAAAATAATACACATAATCTATAGGGTGGTTACAAATTTTTCGAGCAAAATTTCAATTTTTTCGAATTTTGATTTGCTTTAAATTTTGCATTTTAAGACTTCCAAACAAGTGCTTAAATGTTGTGCTGAAATTCTTAGTTGTGGATATATTGCCATGAAAAAAATGCATATTGACATAAATACATTTATTTCAAAATAAAAAAATAAAAAACAGAAGCAATTGTAGAGAAACAATTTTAATGTACTGAACAGCAGAAAATTTGGAGACACCTTCAAAAACATATTTCGTATAAATAATGCACATTAATGAAAAAAATTCTCAGTTTGTATAGCACGGTGCTCTTAGAAAATTTTATGTAATATACAAAATAATAAACATAATAATGGTCGAAAGATTTGATCCATAAAGTTTTTTTTGAAAAAAAAAAAATTACATCGTTTTTAAAAAGGTTTTTGCATATAGTTTTTGGGTAAATTTTTTTATTAATTTTGGGCGAAACTTTATTAGTGTTGTCAAGTTTTTTTTGTAACAGCTTGGACGTTGTCGACTTATGAAACCTGTAATAGTTATGGAACTTATAACTTTGCCTTCTGCATAAAAGTAAAGACACTAAGAAAACGATTTGTTTAATTAAAACAATTATATATTTGAGTTTGACTATTATTGTATATGGGCATTTCCACCTAAAGGCCAACCGGTATAAACCAGTTCAAAACGGTAAAACCGCTTTTTCACAGCCATAGCACAACATAATCGCATAATTTTATTTTTGTTGGAAAGGTTGTCAAGAGAAAAATGGACAAGTGTACTTTTTTTTCAATTTTACCACTCAATATAGTGCTACCAAAGGGCTATTCCTTAAAGTAACAGGAAAAAATAAAGGTGTTTTACTTTGACTTTTATTCCACTTTAAGTGTGTACTTCCGTCCCGTTCAACATGAGAGAAATGCCCATATGCAGATTGTGCTACTTCAACTTTTTCCATTTTGGAAAATTTCTTTTGCCAAATACCACTTTATAATTGAAAAAGTCAACATTATGTCATACATCTGCTGTTTACTTTTTACGGCGAAGTAGTATTGTCAAAATCTAATTGTAATCTCCAATTGAATCACCCTTTATTTCGTTTGTTTTCTGTGGGATTAGCATTTACAATTTATGGTTCAATCATTAAACTCAATAAAATTTATTTGCAGTGAATGTTTTGTTAATTCGTATTCGGATTTGGATTTGTTTTTTTTTTTTTTTTTTTAGACCCTGTATTTATAGCTGATCCAAAGCTGACATAATACATCAAATATTACCTCCTTTCTAAAGAAATTGACTATTAAAAAAACTTCTATAGAAAAAAGAACAAATCTTAAATATTATTGAAATAAATGTAAATCACTATAACGAATATAAAATAATTCAAAATGAGATTATTTTTATACTGCTGCTTGCTTATAATGTGAGATATTGTTTTTTTCTTTTTTCAAATATATATTCATTCATTCAACCCCTATATGCTGGCTGCTTGGCAACTACTATATTTGCCAAACAAGTTATAAAAATAAAGTTTAAAAGTACCAAAAGCAAAACAACAAGAACAACAACAACAACAAAAAACGTGCATATGTTTTAATTTCTGGAATTTTTCAAAAGAGGGTCGAGTGTCGAAAGGTTGTCTTTAACATGAATAACATATACTCGTATATGCGTACACATTTGCAGCTTGAGCACAGGAAAAAAAAAGTTTATAAATTTTGAAATAGAAAAATAGGCACATTTTAAATTTTATGCATAAAATTTCAATTTGTATAAATTGAATTTAAAAAAAAAAATTATGCGCGAATTTTGCATTTGTAACACCAACATGAAGAGCACCTTTAGCACTAGAATAATGTGTCACAAATATTATAAAATTTTTTATAATGAATATTTCAGGCTTATTTTTTTTTTTTTTTGTGAATTATTTAAATTTACATAAGATACTAGATTATAGCGTTGTCGCAAAAAAATCATTATATGAGGGCATCTCGAAAAAAGTTTATATTCCTATGATGAGTAACGTAAACTCGATCGTCAAATGCGTTCAAAGAGTAATGAAGAAAAATTAAATTGAAAAATTGTACATAAATACATCCCAAAATTTGCGCAAAAATTTTACTGAATTGTGCCGAATATTAGCTGAAAAATGTCGCAACATTTTTTGTGATGATTATTTCACAATTTGGCAATTTTCTACTATTTTTCGAATGACTTTTATTTTGGCTAACAAAGTAAACATTTACTTAAAGTTTGAAAATACTAAGCAAAATTTAAACTTCAATACATTTGACTTGCATCATTAATCTCTTTTTTTCTTCCAGGCACCCATGGCCTTTTACCCCACATGGCAGGCCGATCCTTCACAGGGTTGGCAAAATCAATTCATACAACAGATACCACAAAATACTTCAGCCATCACATCATTGAATTCTTTGGATTTCCAAACCCAGTCGTATGCCTACCCATCAAATGGTTATGTACAATCCGGCCTCGGATTTGATCCGAATTATGGTCGTTCGCCATATGGTGCTCCTGTACAGCGCTATGACTTTCAAACTCAGCAAATACCAACTGCACCCATAAATCAGGTTGGTCTTCAAGGTGTTGGCTTTGCACCATCTGCTGTCACATATGCCGGACAGGTGTCTACAGCTCCTGCACCACCATCTTCTGTTGGCCTACAACAGCAGCAGCATTTAGGTGTTGCCGGTGATCTCAATAAGACAATGTCGGGAAACGACACGCCTGGGTATCCGCGAGTGAGCAGCGTACCGCCGCGCTCACTCAATTGTAACGGGTATTCAGGCGACTATAGCGGTACTCAACAACAATCATCATCTAATTCCACAACAACACCAAATACTCCAACACCAGCACCTGCTGCAGCAGCTGGACAATCAACCGCTGGAGCCGGTGGATCAAATCAAAATCAAACAGCAACGCCAGCTGTATCACCAATGCATCCATCTGTTGCTCAAACGGTACCTCAGTCACCGACAAGAGGTCTGATGCAGCAGCAGCAGCAGCAGCAGCAGCAGCAGCAACAACAGCAACAGCAGTCTCGTCTTATCTCTCAGCCAGAACCCAATCATGTTCCTCAATCACCGAACGGTAACATGCAGTCACAACAGCAACATCAACAGTATGCTGGCTCCAGTCTCTCCAATTCGATGCAGTCTCAACAGAATCATATGTCATCACCGCCGCAGCAGCAGCAAATGCAACAAGAATGGAGCTGGAATAATCAGCAGCAGCCTCCGCCAGGTGGTGATCCCTACCAGCAAGGTGGCAGTGGTGAACGTGTCAATTTGAACACACGCATCAAATCGATGATTTTACGTAAGAACGATCCCAAGGATCCGCTCTCGGGCACCGCACCACCTGATGTCCACATGCAGGGAGCACCCACTGGTCCGTTAGGCACCAACGGAAGCTCTGCACAGCAACAACAGACCGGTCATTTTTTATCGTATAGCCACCATCTCCGCAGCGATTCAGTACCAATGAATTCGCTTGGTTCGAATGGCAGTAGTGTGCCACAGCCACAGCAGCAGCAACAGCCCCTGCAGTCGGGCCCACAACCAACACCAGCTGTGGGACAGCAAGTTGGTGCCGGCAGCGGCAACTCACTAGCCGGACCAGAACCAATCGGAGGTGGTGGCGACCAAATTTGGAAGCCTCATCATGGTAACTCTTTTAAGAAACCACAAACGAGTAACTTTCAAACTACGGAACAACAGCATCGGCAACAACAGCAACCACCACAACAACAACAGCAACATCATAATACTACAATAAACCACAGCATAAGCGATTCGGTGCCACCACCACCAGCTCCAGCACCACCACCACCTGCTAAAAAGCCAAGTCGAAGTAAAAAGCGAAGCAGCGCGGTCGCGGAAAACGCTACGGTGGACAAGAACAGTAATGATCCCGGCGGTGGGCATTTGGGACCCTTGCATAGTCATAACTTAAAGACGCATGATAAATCCGGCTACTCACCCGCCAACTATAGCAATCAGCCCCATCCAGATTATCAGAGTCAGTATATTAAAACCGAACCAGGTCTTATGCCACCACAGCAGAATAAAATGGAGGGCTATGAGCGCAACTACCAGAATTTTATACAATACGCCGATTACTGTCAAAATGATATACAGGGTCAGCCAAGTGCGGCATCGGTACAGCAACATATGCATCAGCAGCAGCAGCACTTGCAACAGTCGTCACATCACCAAAGTCAACAGGATTTTTCTGGTTACCACAATCCCGCCTACTACGGTAGTTCGAGCAATTTTCAACAGAACTACCAACAGAATTTTGTGCCTGGCTATCAGCACTCAAACTCAGGGGCATCAATGCGTGATGCACCCTATGGGAGCTCTGCACATGCCATGCATCCACATCATCTCAATAGCTCATCCAAAGGACCTTTGGGAAAATCGGGGGGACATCATCACAACAGTCATCTAATGGATTTTGATCGTAAACCGGACACCAATAGCATTATACCACTTCCGACAAATTACGAGAAAGATATACCCGCACATTCCTACCCCATACCACCACATCGCTATGGACTTGGGCATCCACATCATTTGGGACACGGACTACTCGAACCGAAAATTGAGGATATTTCCATGACTGGTCATGGTAGTGGTTATCCTTTTTTGGGGGAAGGTGGTCCTGCGGCAATTAAGAGTAGCACTGGATTCTCATGCTGTCGACAGGGTAGTACACGTGCGCCTACAACGGAGCATCTAAAAGATGGTTCCTGCATTGGCATGCAGACAAAAGATGAGATAATAGATGAAGAAGATGAAGCGGATGAGAGCGGTGCTCCAAAGACAAAAAAGAAAGGTGCCATTAAAAAAGAGGAGGAAATAGTTAGCGATGAGATTGTGGTTAAACACGAAAAAATTAATCCGTTGTTTGATACCACTGATAGGCTTGAGAAAGGCAACAAGACAGAGGTGCCAGACTGTGACTGCTTTCAATCGGACAAAAATCCACCGGAACCTGGTACTTATTACACTCATTTAGGTAAGTTAAATAACATAAAATGAGTTCATGACATTATTGTATATTTTGTTTTCTTACAGGAACGGCATCTACTCTCGCAGAGCTACGCAGAGAGTTCGAAGAAAGATGTCAGATATCTGGTAGACAACTGCGAATTGAAAAAATCGTCTACACTGGCAAGGAGGGTAAAACGACACAAGGCTGTCCAGTAGCGAAGTGGGTAATTAGACGTGGTGATCCTGAAGAGAAAATTTTGGTTGTGGTGAAAAAACGACCAGGACACAGGTAATACAGACTCTTCGTTGACCAAGGAGTTATTTGTTAATCGAACAAACTTTTTTCACAAAGGTGTTTGGCTGCATTTATCATTGTTTGTATGGTTGCTTGGGATGGTATGCCACGTGTAGATGCCGACAATGCATACAAGAACTTGATACCAAAACTCAATAAATATGGACTGCCCACTACACGTCGTTGTGCCACCAATGAAAACCGCACTTGCGCATGCCAAGGTAAGGAAGTTCTGTTCCATAAAATAGAGTAAATTTGTCAATTTTCAACATTTTTGGGAATACTTATCAAAGGTATCATAGAAATAGTGAACTTCCACTATGCGTGCAATGTACAATCCAACTATGTTCATTCGTCTTTCGTAAAAAAATTACAATGATTCATATAATTGTGCATTAAATATTGAATAAAAACAATATTCTGACTCAATAATATGACGCATGCGAAAAAGAGATTTAGTGTGTAATCAATGTCCTCTATATGTTACCTTCTCTTGTATTATAGCCTCGCCTGATATATATTTATATGTATAATGAATTGAAAAATAAAAACATAAGTTAAAAACTCGTCATTTAATTCAGAGTGAGAGTCAAGGACCCCAATTTTTCCTTAAAGCGCCATACAGTTAATATAATTGAACAACCAACTAACTCTTTCATCACTTTCACAGGTCTTGATCCGGAGACTTCAGGCGCCTCATACAGCTTTGGCTGTTCCTGGTCCATGTACTATAATGGTTGTAAATATGCACGCTCTAAAACCGTTCGTAAGTTCCGACTCTCTGTGAAGAATGAAGAGTCTGCGATCGAAGATCATATGAATTTATTAGCAACAGTGCTGTCACCGCTTTTCAAGCAAGTTTGTCCACGTTCCTATGACAATCAAGTAAAATATGAAAAAGAAGCGCCTGATTGCCGACTTGGTTTAGAACCGGGAAAACCATTTTCGGGCGTTACAGCTTGTCTGGATTTTTGTGCACATGCTCATAGAGACTTGCACAATATGCAAGATGGTTGTACAGTGCAGGTTGCACTTTTGAAACCGTCCAATCGCGATGGTCGACCGCCAGATGATGAACAGTTCCACGTGCTGCCACTTTATACAATGGACTCAACTGATGAATTCGAAAATGTCGAAGGTCAGCGAGAGAAGCATCGAACGGGTGCTGTACAAATGCTGGACAAGTGAGTGTAGCGTTGAGTTTTAGTTCAGAGCTAAATAATCTCTCTGATTATTAATTGTAACTCTAATAAATACTTTCCATAATCTTCACTAGATTTCCCTGCGAAGTGCGTGTGCGCTCAACGCCTTTGATGCCATGCCGACGCCATGGAAAAAAGCGCAAGGAGGAAACTGAAGCTCCAACAGATGCCGCTGCTTCAGAATCAAATACTACAACGCAAGTAGCTACAGCTACAGCGAACAATACAGCGGTTGCGAACACCACCAATACTGCAAATGTAAAGAAAGAAACAACGTCGAATAGCAGATCTAAGTCAAGATCCAAGGCGGCTAATCAATCAACTAACGTATCTACACCGACCACACCTTCCTCAGCACCCCCCACAACGCCATCACCACGTTGTCAAACTCCTGTCACCAATAACCCCAGTCCGGCAGGCAGTGCTTTTACCACGCCGCCAGTCAATAATAGTACCAATGCAGCAGCAGGTCCGCCAAACGTAGGAGCAGCTACACCCAATCAACTCATGTCGTCCAATTCAAGTCTTCTGAACATGGCAACTATGATTGACACCTTTACAGATGCTCAACTGCAGTCTAATCAGATTTCCAGCACAGTTTTGGATTCGCCCTATTCATACGATTACCAGACTGGTTCCTACATTGACTCTCGCAACTATTATGGCAATTGGCCACCACCGCCCACAGCACATCCCAGTCATGCAGCTGCCGCTGGTTTGGTTGCCGCTGGTGGTATTGGTCCTGCGGGTGGTGTACCCGCTGCACCTAACATGGCACCAACTGTAGCCGTCAATCATCAACATTCGGCACCGGCGGCATTACCAACCGCTGCTCCACATCATGAATCCACTAGTGGCTATGGGCAACAATCAGGCTATGGTCACTTACCTACAGCTGGCAGTCAACAGTTAACTCAGATTCACGATCCGATGCGCGGCGATGTAAAGAGTCGTTGTGGTAGTGAAGAAAACCCAGATTCCACCACGCTAGTGAATAACATTTTAATTGAAAATAAGTTAACCACACTCACACCACTGACTCCTATGACTAATCTTACTCACCATCATCATCACCATCCACATCACGGTAATCCACTTGAGGAGGGTTTTGTCAAGCCGAAACCACCACCCGACTATCAGTACTCGCAGTATCCAAACAACTACCAAATGTATCCACCACCGCCACCGCACTCTTATGCAGCATACGATGCCTACCAGAATATGAACTACAACTACGGCTACCATCAGCCGTATTCGCCGTATAGCATGTATCCACAGCAAGCAGCGCCGCCTACGCCGACGCCACCATCAGCGAATTGGAATATGTATGGTGGTCATCATCAGGCAGTCGGTGGTGGAGTGACATACACACCAACTGCATTACCGCCGGCGGTAAATCACGCCACGTTGGTTGGGACTCATTCAGCTGCGGGTATGGTGCCTCACAATTTGAAACCGACAGCGCCCACTCTTACACAAAATAACGCACCACCACTCCAATCAGGCAACCAAGTACCAAGTACACTTATTGGGATGCCAGCCGCGGCAACAGCAACGCCACCAGCACCGCAGACCATGCTCACCGATCTCAGCACCACATCAACACCAACACCAGCAACAACATGTGCCACAACAGCTGTGCCAGCAGCAAACACAGCGGTGGCTGCCGCAACAACAACAGCTGCTGCGACAACCACACCTACCACCCTATCCACAGCTACCACCAGCAGCAACAGTACGGGTACTACAAGCACCAGTCCTAGTATTGCCGGCAGCAATAACACCACCAACAACACTAATTCAAATAAAATTGAACCCATTGGTGAGGTGACTGAAATCAATGATAATTTCGAGGCATTTCAAGATCCTCAAATGGGTGGTGTGGCTATTGCACTCAATCACGGCAGTGTGCTGATCGAATGTGCCAAACATGAGATGCATGCAACGACAGCGTTAAGACATCCCAATCGACATCATCCAACACGCATGGCATTGATTTTCTATCAACATCGCAATCTGAATCGAACGCGACATGGTATCGATGAGTGGGAAGAAAAGATGCGCGTCAAAAAGATCAACACTGACCTCGATAATAAAGCCAAAGAAGAGAAAGAGCAGAAAATAAAGAAGGAACCGCGTGACATTGATGAGGAGGACGAAGATGACGAACTGGCAGTAGCAGCAGGCAACTCAACCTCACATGCGGCGATGGCGAAAAAAGATGGTAACAGTAACAGCAATAGCAGCGCGAATGATGTATCCAAATCGAATGTCGGTGGAAGTACGTCATCTACATCATCTTCATCAAGTAAAAAGAAAAAAGAATCAACTAAAAAAAACTCCAATTCCAGTGAGCAGCAGCCAAAAAACGAGAAAATTGCCCTCCGAGCACCAACACTAACAACAACATCGTGGACAACCCTGTTTCCTATGCATCCATGTGTGGTTACGGGGCCTTATCAGGAGGGCAATAGTAGTCCAACGTCCACCACAATGCAGCAGCAGCAAAAGCAGCAACAACAGCAGCCGCAACCGCAGCAGCTACAACAGCAACAAGCGTAAGCAAGTGGTCGAAGTAGGGAAAGAGAGAAAGATGCTGAGAGCGAAAGTTGCTACAAAACTGCAATTAGTATCACACTCTCTTTGCCTTACGCGAACTGCTTGACAAAACTGCTCAACAGATGTGATTTTTTTCTTAATTTTCTTTTTTGAAAGCTTTGAAATTTTTATTTAAAATTTGTTAATTTGTAATTTTCGAGTGCCATAATAAGAAATTTAAATTTAACTACAAAACAACAACAAAAAAGTGACAACTGCCGCCATGAATCAAAGCTACAAGGATGCAACATGGAGCGAACACGAGAGAGAGAGGGAGAGAGAGCACGGACGCATGCAACACACCACAACTCAACACTCACTATTCACCACACTCAAGCCGCACTACTCAGAGAAATGAAGCGTTAGCAAAAGTTGGAGACGCTGAACAGAAAGAGGGATATTAACTACTCAAGTGAATAAAAAGCTAAGCAACTTTTCTTATTTACTTAAAGTTTGAAATGATTATTTTCTTTATTTTTGATCAATATTAGATACATTGTATGTACCTACTGCTATTTAACTATAATTTTAAATGACTACAACCACAGTAAAATAAGAAATAGTCACGAACAAAAAAAAAACATTTAAAATAACAAACTAAAATTATCTATACTTCAAACAATAAACTAATTATTTTTACTATTTACTACAGAACTACAAGCATCACTACAAAACTGCAATATGCGAAAAAAAGTCGCAACAGCAAACTTAACTATTTTTATTTAAAATTTGTGAAATTAACTTTTTTGAGATTAAAATAAAAGAGAAAAGTAAACGATGCCAAAAGTACAAAGAAATATTAAATAGAAAAAAAGACAAACTAAGATTGAACTAAATTTTTAAATTGAAATAGTTTATAAATCATAAAAAAAAACAAGGATAATCAATTTCAAGCATCATACACAAGCTTCACATTAAATAAAAAAAGCACAAATTAAGTAACTCAAAGCTATCACAGAACTAAACCAAATATATTATTTTAAACAAAGTTTGTTCACTGTTCTCAAAAAATAATAATAATTTTTTTCAGGATTATGGCAATGTAATTTATGTTTCAATAATTTCAGAACTCTGACTATTTTAAGCAAAAAAAGCTTGAAGGCGTTGTACGCTTATGTCTGGCAAATTGGTCTAATCAACATGGCTATCTTCGCAAGAAACTGCGCGATGAGCGACTTAAAGAAACCGTAAACTCTTTGTTAGCGTACGCTGGCCGCCCGTGGGCAACTGTGTGTATGTATACTCGTCGCGTTCGCTCCGAAATACGTTTCAGCACGACTCGATTATCTTCGATCAGATAATCTTATTGTCAAAAATATATGATATTAAAAAAAATTCGATTTAATTTCTATTTTTATCTATATCTTCTGTTCCAATATGCCATTTTCTTTGTTCACCATGTAAGCTTTATGAATTTGGTGCATACTTCACTCTGATGTCACTTTGGATCCATATCATTAAATATATAGAGTTTTGCTTGCTAAAATCAAAGATTAATAAATGTTTACTCATAAATGAGAATGTCAGCTGGCATATTGTCACCAGAGTGTTATTTTGCCGTAAACGTGATTTTGTCGCTTTTGAGTTAGGATTGGCTTAGCCAGTTTTTGATTCAAAATTTTTTATTTTGGAAGTTAAAATGGTCTATGAGCATTATTAGCAAAAATATTCGATAAAAGAAATTCTGAATTGTATTAAATTGGAAATGCTTGGTCTAATTTTTGATTCTCTCTTGTGTAATTTTTTCTCCTCACGAAGCATAGGGCCACCACAAAACGCTTCCAACATGCATGCTCAGTTGCGAATGCCTGCAATTTTCTACAACATTCCTCCGATTCACTTATTTCCAGCTCGAGCAATTGTTCCGATGCTTGCTGGAAGACTTTGGATGGAATCTATTTTTATTTTCATCGTTTGATCTGGATGGAAATCGATTCTGGTGATCAGTTCGAGATTAAAAATGATACTAGGCCAACAAATTTTCAGAATCAAGGGAAGATAATTAATGGTGAACACTATGAATTTTGTATCATATCGCACTGTTGGTAAGCGAAGTTTCACAATCGTACAAAAAAATATGTAAATAAGCACTTAAACTTAAATTTTATATAGAAAAAAAAAAAAAAAAACAAACGTTAATTCACTGTATCTCATGAAATTGGTTTGAAAGCTTAAGTTTAGTCCTTTAATTTACCCGCTTATCTAGACATTTCCGCGATGTTGCAGAACTTCGAAAATATTCATATTTTTGGTCAAAATATTTCAGTCTATTTGTTTCAGTCTATCAGTTTGTTTATTTTTTAAAATTTATCAATGACAAGAGCATTTGGAGTGGCATATAAATTATATCACAATCTAATCATTTACTTTAGCTATCGCGTAGTCTTGTCAATAATGCCCAATGAACTTTTAACACAATTTTTCAAAATGGCTTACATTTGCGTATGCGGTATAGTTACTCTGGAGACGATATCTATATTGAATAAATTTACAAAGAAAAAAACATTATTTTATTTAATTGAAATCAGTGAACATAATAAACAAAATTAAACTGAAATTCTTGATATTTGTCAAAGCACTTCAAATATTTTTGACAAGTTTAACAATTTCCGCAGTAATTAAAAGAAATAAATGTTCGCTCAAACATATTGGCGCACAGTTTTAAAGCTATAGATGAAATTAAAGCATCAGTGTAAAAATTTTTTTATAATACTCTGTCAAAGTCAAACTTCAGGTTAAAAAGAACTTAAACAATTTTTTTAATTCTATATATAGCTCTACAACATTGAACTATTGCTATTGAAAAAAATCGTAATGTTGCTAGCGCCAATTGCTAAATAAGACAAAATAAGAGAATTTTTATTTTTATACTATGTACTTTCAGCACACTGGAAAAAATTATCTAAATGTTTTCTGTTTTTGCTAGAAGTCTTAAGAAAAAGCATACAAATAGTCGATTATCTGAGTAGTTAAAAAAAAACAGCAGAATAAAATATTAAATATTTTCTTATACTATATGTTAAATTTTGCTACGAATCATATACATAGCATGTAATATTACACTTTTTTTGTCGTAAAATTACCATACATTAGGGCAAAGCACCGAAGAAAACTTTTTCAGCTTAATAACGAAAATAAATAAATCAAATAAATTTGACAAAAATGAGAAAATTAATAATAATTGATTTATTATTTAAAATTAAGCCTATTATCATTATTATTATGAAACTTATGCAAAACAAAACAATACTATTATTATTCAAGCGATTACATTTTACATACTCGTATATGTATACAATATGTAATTTTACATTTATTGAAGTTATGGGTTTGCGTAACGTACGACATAGAAGGCAACGTTTAGCAAGCAAAATTGGAGCATTGTAGACTTTAAGCAAAACAAACAAACAAACAAGACATATTTTTTTTTTTTAATTTAAAAATTATTATCTTAATTATTATTATGCTATTAACATAAAGTAAAGAGAAAAAAGAAAACAAAAAATTATGCAAATAAAAAACATATTTATTTTAAAAGGAAAAGCCAGCAAAAACGCATTATTATGATGAACAAATTTTGAACAAAAAACAAAAACACCCTTTAATATTGAAAAACTATAGCAAAACAGAGCAAGCAGCACTTTTGTTAAAGAAGAGCGTCAAAAAAATATGAAAATTAAATGAGAAAAATTCAAAAAAAAATATATATATATAAAAGACTCAAAGCCATTCTAGTATTATAATAAAAAGCAACTCTTCACGCAAATTCTGTTTTTCTTTATAGTTCTTAAGCTTTCGCATGCTTTACATGCATATAGCTTTTGATTTTAACCATCATACATCCATCAATCCATCCATTCATTCATTTGTTATCATCACCATTTCATTCATTTTATGCATTTTTCATGAATTTGATGCAACAGCATCATATTTCATCAGTTTTATTTCTATTGAAAGCATCCGCATTTTGTTCTTTACAACAACAGAGTTCTAGTTAAAGGTTTTATTATTTTTCTTTTTTTTTTGTAAGCTCGCTGTTTCTTAAGTGTCACGCATTTTTTCATATTTTATTTAATTATGTTTTATTACTATAAATAAAATATATATTTTTTAAAAATATTATTAATTTAGTAATTTAAATTTTACATTATATTTTAATCCATGCAAAACAAAAATACAGACACACACACACATACATATAAACATAATACGTATATGCATACATATAAACTTTAAAAACAATAAGTAAGACTCACAATTTTTAACATTAAAGAAATGCATATTTTATTAATAAAATTAAAATATTTCAGTTTTTTTATTTGATATAATAAATAAAAATTTTTGATGAAATTTTAATTGCTATGTGTTTTATTTTATTTTATTCTATTATGTTGTTGCCTTAATTTTTATTTGGACTTTAACAATATAATTTAGATTGTCTATGGTTAGCTTAAGATCAGAATGAATTAACAAAAAAAGTAATTTTTCAAAGTTATTGAATATATTTTGGGAGTTAAAGCTGCACTATCTGATGTGAGGTTGCATATTTTTAAATTTCTCCAAATTGAAATTATTAAGTGATTATGTCCATTCAGGGAATGAACATAAAATTGTCAGACCGTTATTGTAAGTGAACAAATTGTAAGGATCGAGCAGAACGAGAAAATTTCATACGGCCAAATTGAAGGACAACCGATTGACAATCAATTGAGAATCTCTCAAAATGGCGTCAATTTTAGCAGGCATGGCCCTCCCCAATATCTTCTCCTCAGCAATCCAAACATCGATATGTAGAATAACTAAGTAAATTTAAAAAAATATATTTGAATATAAATTTCAATGTTTGAGGAATTGCTGATATCCAACGTCTGAGAGAGCACATTTTCGATTTTTGAGCACTTGGAAACTAAGCGAATAAATTTTAAAGCTGTTAACAATATTTAACAGTGGTATCCTGAGAATGGTCTGTATCAATCAAAACTAGAGTAATGTGTTAAATGTCACTTCCATGGCATGGAACATTTTGATGAAAATGGACATTGGCACTTACATAGTTGGTGGGATAAACATATATTTCAAAGTTTTGTGATGATGGAGTAATTATGTGGTCACTTAAGTTTTTTAAGTTAAATACAAAAAAATGTTTTAAGAAAAAAGTCATTGTATCTATCTATCTATCATCTGTATTTATAATGTGTTCCATAATATGGCGGAATAGTGATCGTCTAACTAACATGGGGTTTTTCAGAGTTTAACTTTTTTTTTGCATATAATGTAGTAATGATATGTATCGAATTTCGAGTCAATCAAATCAATATTAATGGACCCGGATTGCAACTGAACTCAAGATGAAGTATTTATAATTTCTTGGGCTATCGCAAACTATAACAAATATAATAATTATTTTCACATGCAAAGGAAAAATTTTTAAGTCTTGAAAAAATCCTAATAGCGCAACGTTAAATTGATTCAATTTCAAAAGCAACGTGACCAATCAATTTTCAGTAATAACTTTTGGTAAGTGTTACATCAAATAGATCTTATATAGCACTTGTTTTAAGCGTAACTCGTTATTTCCAGCAAAACTCGAGATAGATTAGTCTGATGATTTTTATATTGGCTTTTATATTTTATATTGGTTTTTATATTGTTACCTCAAAGATATTTGCACAGTAAACTCAATACGTAGGAGCACAGGGATTGCGGTAAGAGATTATTAAAGAAAAATATTTTCATTTGCATTAAAATTTAAAAACCAATCTCACATCTATAACAAATTTATTATTTTATAGTTCATATTAAAAACTGAAACTGATCTTGACAAGCTGTATATATGGTTTCTATTGGAAGTTAAACAAGTATGTGTGATACTTAAAAGCGCAGAAGTTTTTGCAAAAAAAAAAAAAAAATCTTAATGAATTTTATTTTGTTTGACTCTTAACTACAACTTTTGACATATATATCAGTATATTTTGAGAAACTACACTTTGATAAAAATTAGAATTGGCACTCACGTGTTAAAATACATTATTTTATGCATAAAAATGTGTTTTTTTTTTTTTCAGTAAAAATAAATTCGATTTTAAAAAAATACTGGAAGTTTCACAACAAATGAGCAGTTTTGTGGAGAAAACAAACAAAAAAAAATATTGTAAAAGTAAGTATAAAAAGTATGTTTTATAAAAACATAAACTTTATGAATATTATTTCTAATGTGAAGTATTTTGTAGATTATAAATATTAATATTATACTCTATACTGCTAATAAAGGTAAAGAAGAAAATATTGAAAAACTAAAGTAAAAGTTTTAAAAATAATAAGCAAAAGAACATATAAAATAAAAAATTAAATTTTCTTCTTTTATGCTTAAAAATTAATGATTTTTTAAAAGAATCTCAAATTTTATTTTCATAAAAATTAAGCAAAGATTAAAGACTCGTATGAATTGATGTAACCTTAATATTTTATTAAAATTTCTTATTGCATATAAGAAAATTAGTTTTATGTTGAATTCTCGAAAATATTAAGTTAACGTAAGAAAACAAAAAAACAATTTTTGTTGCTTCACAGCTGATGAAGTTTTTTTTTAATTTTCGTGCTTATCAATTTTAATGATTAATATGAAAACAATAAAGTATATACAAACATACATATTTAACAATTATAAAAAACAGTAGGTATGTACTAAAAATACGTATGAACTATAATAATATTGATATAATATAAAATAAATATTAAAAAAGGCAGAATATTGTAACTGTTATCGTTTTCAAGCAAAACGATAATAAAATGCATAATAAACATAAAAATATATTTATTACCTATTTGAAAAGAAAACTAAATGAAAATAAAATTGAAAATGTATAAAAAATTTTAATTGTTCCATTGTTATTTACTAAAATACTTCTGTAAACGCGCGAAAGGAATGAAAAAAAAATATTATTTATATTTTCCCATTAGACGGAGGGAGTTATGAACAAAAAAAAAAGAAACGATATTTCTTGATTCGCGAAATTGATATCTCTTGAGTGGCTTACTGAAAAAAGTCATGGAGATGCAAAAGTAAAATGGTGCCAGATGAGGAATGCCCATGTGGGGAGTCTTATTTTATATACATATTTTTAATTTATTTTTCTAATCCTCTTTTTGAAAAATCACAATTTGAAGTTAAGACTATTTTTGACATAATTTGAAAACAAAAAAGTTTTTTTCAAAAATTCAAAATTTATTAAATTTTTAGTAACTTTGGGCAAGTTTACTGTGTAGGATAAATGTTGGACACTACATAAATCTCAAAAAAACAAAAAAATGTTCGCTTTATCGCCTAGTATTATGCATACCGGCGTAAAAAAACAGTTAAACGGTGCTGAGCAATAATGCGCAAGCTCATAACCCTCAAATAAAATCAGGTTCGAAAACTGCATGATGAAAAATTGGAAATTTTTTAAAGGAGTTTTCCTAAAAATCAGAGTTATCACGTAATATTTAATAAAAACATTGATCAAATTAAATGTTTGAATATTTTTTGCTACATCGTGTGATTTTTGATAAAATTTCGTTAGGTGAGAAATCTTTTATGCTATAGCAGTGGTGGGCACGTAGTGTCCCTATCCGCCCTCATTGCCCGAACCCGTTATTCGACGCACAAACGAGCGAAAAAAAATTTGCAGAATTTTAACGCTATCGAGACACAGCGTTGACTTGAGTTCAAATGAAAACAAAAACAACACACAAAAGTATAAGCGACAGCACCGCATTGTGTCTTGACGAATGTAGCAATTGTTTTTGTTTGTAGAGCAATTTGGTTTTTTTTTTTTGTGCTGTTTGCGAATCCGGAAATGACAGCAAAAAAAGCTTTAAAATTTCGTTTGTTGTTGCATGATGTTGTTGTTTCGCCCTTTTGTTAGATTTCTATGCCCACCACTGTGCGTCACTAATAATTAATTAAGTCAAATTAAAACAAATTCCAATTTTAGAGATTTTCAAAAAAACTATCAAGCGCTGTATCATTTACCACACCAAATTTCCACTGCATATATAAATTACCCTTCTCACAGGTATTAACATACACTTCAAACTCATTGCCTGACGAAGCTTCAAGACATCGGTTGCCATTTTTTTCATATATTATCCATTTATTTTCCCGATCATAATACCAAAATTGATTGCCACTTTTGCCATGGCAAGTCCACATCGATACCGTAGCATTTTTATCTTTCGTAAGTACTTCAAGACAGGTATAGGTACGACGCAAACGCAAATCGCGTAGCCATGTCAAAACGAAATATTGATTACTTTGAGGACTTGTTAAGTTTTGAGCACAAAAATATAGTCCCACAATTGAGTGAAGTGGATTACTTAAAGTGTCTAGACAAAAGTTGGGAGCACCAACATTTTGTATGGCGCCATAAGCATATTCTGGTGGCTCTACAGGTGGATGTTCTTTAAGTAAATCAAAAGCAATCACTTCCAGGTACCATTTAAATGATTTACACTGCAATTTTTGACGTAATGCTTTATGTGCTGTCAAATCACCCTCATCAATATTTTCAAAGACACCTTCTCTACGTTCATATATGTAATTTTTGTACTCATCCATCCAGACTTCAGCGACACGCTTTAGATTCTGAAATGCAAAACAGAGGACGTTGAGGAATTTCATAAATTCAATATTACTTAAAAAAAAAGAAAATATCGTAACTATCAAATAGGAAGCTAAGCAAGGCCTTTCTCAAAGATGGTCTGCGTGGACTGCTACCAGCTTGTTTAATACATATGCCGATATTGCTATTTATATCAACACATTCAAATTGTCTGTTTAACTTGAAATATTTTACACACTCTTTATAACTTTCAATAGAAGACCTGCCTGTAGAGCCTAAACCTTAACATTTTTTCATCATTAATTTACCCAGGAAATAAATTATCTAATAAATTGCACTTGCAATTATTGTCAGAAAACCAAATTTATTAAGACTTTGTAGCCCGAATTTTGATTTTTTAAGAGCGGTTTTACTAACTTTATTAAATTTACACTTCTTCAACATTATAATAAGATTCTGGAACTAGTTCGAGAGATAATGACTAAAAACTAATTCGGAAATTATTATTTTTAACCCATAAGCGACTTTTCCTTAAGTTATAATGGAAATACTATAAAACTTTAAATGAAGACTGCAGTTTACACAAAACCTAATGAAAGAAGTAGGCGAAACTGAGGATGTAGCCGTGAAAAAAAAAATAATTTATATCATATGGTATTCTTATTAAAGAATACGATATGTCATATTGATAGTGGGAAATACAAAAACAAGTTGATTTCGTCGATGTTCTATACGTCTTTTATAATCTCGCTAATTTTCTGACGTAATTTTAATTCCAATTGTTGGAATAGCAATTCGTAAAGTATCCCTATTTACAAATTTCTCCATATGGTACATTAGCTTCAAAAAACTCGTTTTTCGGTCAGGATTCTCAGGTCTCTCACTCTTTTTGGGATATAAAATGGTGTTGTATGAATTCGGCATACTCAAATATACAAAAACATATAAACATCTTTCTTAAACTTTTCCATTTTGAAACATTAATTATAGAGTTATAATCTTATTTGTTTTATAAAGCCAGTAAAAATGTTCAAACATCAAAAAAGACACTACTGATATGATGTAGTTACTTACCTTAAAGATGTATTCAGTTTTTCGCGGATTTTTCATTACATAATTTCCATCTCTATAGAGATGCCCCACTCTAGAGCAGGGCGCGTCAAGCAATTGGCCACCACACATCCATATTTTAAAACTCAATTCAAATTGCTCTCCGCCCCAGATATCAAGACCCTCATCATAGCCACCCAGCTCCCAAAAGAACTCAGCAGATATAGCAAAGAGGCCACCAATCATAATAGGACTTTTATATGGTTTTGTTTTGTCCAACAAATCCTCCGGTAAAAGTTTCAATCGTATATAACGCAATGACCAATCAAAGGCACCACGACCTTCCTGCACAGGTGTATATTGAAAAGTATTAAAGCTTATGGTATCAATTAAGGGACACACCACAACGCGTTTATTTAGTGCTATAGGCTCTAACAATGGTGGTAACCAATTATAGTTGACCTCGATGTGTGAATCGAAAATAACTAGCGCCTCACCTGTAGCTTTACGTAGCCCAGCCATGCGTGCTCGAATTAAGCCCATACGTTCGGGTAAGCGCAAAATTATTACTTTCTTAAAATTTTGCGCAACATAATGATCTAGCTGTAAGCCCAGTTCAACATTATCACTAAAATCATCAACAAGAATTATTTCCTTAAGTAGCTCGGGTGGTGTACGATTTAATAGACTATGTAAAGAACGCAATAGCACGCTGAAATATTCATTAAAGAATGGTATCACTATGCTGATTTTAGGCAATTGAGCAAGATACTGTTTATGAAGGCAGCTAGAAAGAAGTACGGAAAAATATATATTAGTTTTCTTTTGAAAACAAACTATTCAGCTGTTACATTAATAAGCTGAGTGTACTAGAAAGATATTTACACATGCTAATTCAATTTTATTTTGATCATTTGAATACTGGTCATCAAACTGCTTACCTCTCATTACGTACGTCCGCTACAGCACGATTAAGTGATATTGCATCGGAAAGCAGTGCGTTGTACCCATATTCCAGAAACAATTTATTTTCCAGTTCTCGATCGATATCACCATTTAAATTGGCTGCTTGACCTTGCTCCCCAAGTCCATTACGTCGAAGCTCATGGTACATTGTTTTATAATCATGCCAATCCTTTTTTAGCGGCTCAGAGATTAACTCAGATTCTTCAATGTTATTACTACCGATATCCGTTTTCAGAATGGGTAGCACATTTGGGTGGTGTTGTATTTTTTCTACACTTTGTCTCGAAAATATGTGTTTTGTATGCGGAAAATGATTTGATAACAAGATTGTCATAAATATAAATAATGTTAAGGAAACCAGTAATAAAATTATAAATTTGATTAACCATTTAAGATTGGGACGACGCATTGTGTGAATAATACAAGTTATGTAAAAAATATTTCGGATCGGGACTTGACCTGATTTTCAATATTATAAGCTTAAATTTTCTAAGGTATACGATTTTGTTATTTTCACTTTCGGCTAATATAGCCTTGCTAACGCTACTGCCGGTTATTTAACTTAATAGAACACAAACTAAATCAGTACTGAGACATTAAAACCATTCAATTTACGGCAAAGATAAGTTCACAATGCTACACAAAAGTAATGATGAAATTTTCAAAAAAAAATTTAATAAAAGTAAGTAACTTGTGAGCGATATGTTAACACAGAATTGATAATATTTCCAAGGTAACTGAAATTATTACCATTCTAAGTTAACTTAAAAAACGTCCCACCGAACACAATATGTTTCTGATAACTCTTTTCTACGTAATTTCCAACGCATTTTGAACTGATACTGTGAGTCATGAACTTGGCGGCTGTTAAAACGAAATGTTTACTGCTATCAATTAATTATTGATGCATTCATTTCGGCTTTGTTATCAACAGCAGATTTTTTTTCTTGAAATGTAATGTTCTAAATTAAATAGAAAAGTTTATAGGTGCGCAGACAATTCTCACATCAAAACGAAAACGCTTGCGAGCATCAAAAAAAAAAATTCAATTCAAATCCAGAATGCGACAGCAAAATTTACTGGTACAGTCGTTGTTTTTTCTTATAATTTTGGGAGTGCTGTTTCTACTCATAGCAATCTGGATTGCAGCTAGTGACATCGCCGATACAAACATTAAATCACTGCAAAAGGAGAAATTAACTGCAACAAATGGAGCTAAAAAAGATTGGCATGACTATAAAACAATGTACAGTGATACCCAACGTGTTGGCATTGGTGAACAGGCCAAAGCCGCCACTTTGAGCGGAGACACAGATCCTGAGTTGGAAAAGGCACTTTTTCAGCAGTTCGGCTTTAACGCATTACTGTCAAATGCAATATCAGTAAATCGCTCTATAACAGATATACGTCATAAAGGGTAAGAAGTTCCCTAAACTTTCATAGTGTACGTACCGCTTACGTTTGCTTACATTTTTCAGCTGTCTGCAGAAAACATATCTCTCCAAGTTACCTGATATCAGCGTTGTTATACCATTCTTCAATGAACAATTGAGCGTACTGCTACGCTCCGTGCATAGTATAATCAATCGCACACCACCGGAGTTACTAAAGGAAATAATTCTTGTTGATGATTTTAGTGATTACGAAAATCTTGGCATACAACTGGATCAATATGTGGCGGCTCACTTTGACAAAGTACAAATTGTGCGTTTGGCCGAACGTCTGGGCTTAATTCGAGCACGTATGACTGGTTTGCGTAAGGCAACTGCTGAGGTTTTGGTCATTCTTGATGCACACATCGAGGTCAATTATAATTGGCTGCCACCACTGCTAGAGCCTATAGTTTTCGATAAGCGCACTGTAATGTGTCCACTTGTTGATAGAATCTTATATAATAATTTTGAATATCAATTTGAGGAAAGTGGACGCGGTGGTTTCGATTGGAATTTTTTGTATATACAAGTTGGTCTTTTGCCGAAAGCCCTACTGGACAAAACAACACCTTATGATAATCCAGTGATGATTGGCGGCTTACTTGCAATATCTGCTGAGTTCTTTTGGGAGTTGGGCGGCTATGATGAAGGTCTTGATATCTGGGGTGGAGAACAGTATGAATTGAGTTTTAAAATCTGGATGTGTGGTGGTCGATTAATGGATGCGCCATGCTCAAGGGTAGGACATTTATACAGAAGTCCTCAGTATAGTATGCCCAATCCGCGAAAGACTTTCTATATACACAAGGTAAGTAGCTATTGATGGAACCTCTTTTTTTAAAGATAGCTAGTTTTTTAATAAAAAAAATCGCACACAAATCATAATGAAAAAGTGACACGGAGAATATAATTTTCACTAATTTGAATTTGCGCTTGCTAGTTTGCTTTGATTCGTCAGGAAAGCTTGCAACCAAGCGCCTTCAAGAAAAATTGTGATATCAAATGAGTTAGAAAAACAAGCACACACTACAGAAAAAACAATTAAGGTTTTGCTTTGTCTCGGTTCTCAACAAATCTATGTTAAACGGATTACATATCAAGCTTAAAAACCCTTACTCACGGCTTAAAGGTCACTGATGATTCCATTTACCAATGAATGAAACAAATTTCAAGTCTTTCATACAAAAGTCTAAGATTATTAATTAAAATTCTTAATTCCTAGTTTTAAAAATTGAGAAATGTACAAATTCAGCTTTAAAAAAAATTTAAAAATCAAATACATACATATATTCTATAACAGATTAAACTCACGTACCTATTATTTATTTTATTTTTATTCCGCTTTTCAGAATTTAAAACGTGTGGCCGAAGTTTGGATGGATGAATATAAAAATTATATCTATAAGCGTAATGGTGTCTATAAAACAATTGATGCTGGCGATTTGACAGCACGGAAAGCCCTACGTGAGAAATTACAGTGCAAATCATTTAATTGGTTCATGGAAGAGATTGCGTTTGATTTACTGAAAATGTATCCACCTGTTGAACCGCCAGATTATGCTCATGGTTCCATACAAAATGTCGGATCAGCAAATTTATGCATTGAAAAACAGATTAATGAATATCATTCAATAGTTGGACTCCATCCTTGTGCCAAAAATTTATCAAACCCTCACGCCAGTCAAAATTTCGCCTTAACCTGGCGCCGAGATATTCGATTGCGTGATCCCACGACTTGTCTTGAAATTCAAAACCACAACGAAAAGCATACTGCATGGTTATGGACTTGCCATGGGGCGGGTGGAAATCAATTTTGGTATTATGATCGCAAAAGGAAGTGGCTTGTACATGAGAAAAATGGTATTATGTGTCTAGAGGCCTCTCCAAGTGATGGTCAGCTATTTGCAAATACTTGTCAGGAAAATAATCCATATATGCAATGGAACTTTGGTGTAGTTAATGATACAGCACTTGATGGATTTTTCGAAAATATCAACGGATGATAGGGTTGTGCTGATTCGTTGTAGTTTTGAATTAATGCCATCGTTTTGAAAAAATGTTAAGTACTCAATATTAGTTGTTACGGTATTACTTTATGAAAATTTACATTCAATACATGCAGTAAAATATAATAAATTTAACATCTTAAAGTTTTGCCTAAGTGCAGGTATCCTGCATTCGGAATTTCATGAAAAATTTAATGAAGAAAATACTGTTGAATTCCTTTTTTCGCTTCAAAGCAATCAAAAGTTTTCTTGCAAAAGTAGAAAATTCTTAAAAATGATATTCATAATATATTTTTTAAATCAATATTTTATATAAATAACTGGCTTGATAGATAATATTTGTCTTTAACTCGTCGAAGTATGAGAAGAACACATGGTTGAAGTATGTACCTTAATTAAAAATATGCAAACGAAAACAAACAAATTTCTAATTAAAAAAGTAAATAAAAAATTATTTATGTAAGTTTTCTCAGTTGCCAACTTTCCAAGCAACATTTTGGTTATTATCTGATTTTAAATTGAGTTAAAGCAAGAAGACTCGACTTTTTGCTCGAAAAATGTATATGATATGAAGGAGTAGGCTGATGATACATAGAACGTAAATGTGTATACAGTTTGTAGGGAATGGTTTATGTACCCTAAGTTCTCTTATGTATTAGCCATTGGTTTATTTAAGGGTCTCATTCAAAAAATCGGTGGTATTTATATATATGTATAATGAAATATTTATGTAAATTAGAAGAACAAAAAATAAATCACTTACACAGTTTTGCACAGTTGAAAACCCATTGGTAAAAATTAATTTTGCAATACATTTTGAGAGCACTGAAATATAGCTTGGAGTACAACCATAGCAAATGGCTGCACTTAGCAGCAACTGCAATGGATTTTGGAAGCAAATGTACACCAAAAAGTATATACACATGTTCGTTCTTAACTCCGGATGAGTTAGCCAGCAACATAAGTCCGCTGCGAGCGCGACTTCTTTTCTTAATGTTTGTATACATTTTGCGTTGAGATGCTTTGTTGTGTGCTGCGCTTCTCGCTCCTTCTCTTTTGTACAAATAACTGTAACTTCATTTCTGCATTGTCATTTGCACAATAAATTTGTACGTACAATTAAAATTATGGTGGTGCTTTATTATTATAGTTTTTTTTTTGGTTCCATCGATCAGTTTTCGAGTGTCCGCGCATTTAAAAAAAAAATACTTTCGCCGGGAGTGAATTTTCTAAGAAAAGATTTGTGTTTTTATTTTGAAAATGTTTAAATTTAAAACTTAAAAACTTTAAATCTTAACCATCATCAGTTTCACCATCAGCATCAAAAAGCGTTTGGCGACAGCACTTGGAGTTTCATTTCTCTACTCACAACAGCCGTGTATGAAAAGTATCAGGTACGAGTTTTTGTTTTTTTAATCAAAGTACCTACAAAAGGTGAAACACTTTTGAATTCAAATTGTACTTTTATAAATAGTGAAAACCTGGAATTTAGATAATTACACATTTCCCGTTATCTTTAAATGTGCATGTACCCAGCAAACATTTTTCATCGCAGAAAAGTCATACATAGTTCAATTGCCGAGACAGTGATTCTGGTCAGACGCGTGCTCATACTCTGATGCCAACTAAACGATAGTTTATAGGTAGAAATTGTCTGGGTGAAGTGACTTGCGCATGAATCATAAGAATGAATTTCAAGCGATTGTTGTTGAAAGCAAAATAAAAATGTCATCGAACTCGGGATGATTTTTATTATATATTTTTTTATTTTTTTATATCATTTTATCAATGTAACTCGATTGGATTCATAAATTAATGTTATCTCGACTTAAGTGTTTTTTAGCTTCCATTTGCCAATTATTATTAATCTAATCTTTTCTTATGTGCTTTTTAATTCTAATAATAAGTATTTAGTCAAAATGTGTTATAGGTTAGGAACCCCCGAATTGATATAAAAAACATGGGTGTCATAAGAAAGATGATTTATTGAACTACAATAATGGTGAACAAATTGTACCTACAGTTTTGAAGATAAAACGATTTTTCTGAAATTTCGACCAATTTTTTTTTTCCAAAAAAGTTCATTTAAGTCATTAGATAATTTTAGTGAATTTTGGTTATCAACACATTTTTTGGAAAAATATCGATTTAAAAAAAAAAAAAAGAATCGGTCAAAATTTCAGGAAATCGTCATATCTCCAAAACTAAACTAATGTGAAACATTTATTTATGTACTGTTATTGTAGGTCATTAAGTTATCTTTCCTATAACAAACATATATATTTCATTGAATATTATTATTTGTATATTAAATATTTACGGGTACCCAACTTAAAAAACTTTCTTGATACTATATCCACAACTCCTGATGGCTATATCTTTGAAACAAGATCCGAGCGACACTTTTTTTTAAAGTACAAACAAATTGGGAAATGGAAGGTAAATTAAATCTGCTCCACGTCCATTGATAGCGGCCACCTGGCACGCATTACAATGCTTATTTTTTTTCGCCCGAGCACGTTATTTAAACTCGCATGGTAGTGGCTAGAAAATAATTCAAAAACATGAACTGATAAGTTCATATTATTTTATGAACGCTCGAGTTTTTATAAAGTGATGAGCGCTAAGAAGCATGTCGAGTACGCACGCCTTGTTTTTAAAATTTTTGTTTAGAGCTTGTTCATTCAATTTATAGTATTCGTGTTAAATTTAAAATAGCTCTCTATGTACAGCGTCTTAATTGTTTATTTTGTAAAGGAAGTAGGAAATAGTCGTTTCCATGAGCTAATTCTGCCCATTTTGAATTCTAAAAGCATAACTCTAAGGAAATACTGTATAAGATATATCTAAAAAAAATCACTTTTTTTAATTAAACCCGACCCACTTGGTCCCAAATTCTGACCTTCCAATTCATACTCAAGTGACACATTCGAATAAATTCAGATCAAAAAAAAAAAGAAAGGAATAAATAAGCTAATGTTTTTATTTTACATATACATATGTAACATATATAATAATAAGTTACACCAAAAAAACCTCACAGAAGAGTGTCAAATGCTTGTAAAATTAATTACAAAACTAAAGCTGTTATCATAAAAGAAATAGATGTAACTAAATATATAAGTTACCTAATTTTTATATATGTAACTATATAATGATTTAAATTTATCTTTTAATATTTTCCCAAAAGCTATCAATCGCTGTCTTATTAACTACACTAAAATTCCATTGCATATATGGATTATCTTTCTGACAGGTGTTCAAATACAATTCAGTATCTCGTGAAGAGGCCACAAGACACAATTTATAGGCATCACTTATTCCACTAATGAGCAATTTATTAATGCGATCATAATACCAAAACTGATTTCCACCTGCGCCATGGCAAGTAAACATAAATACGGAAGCATTTATAAGTCGTTTCGGAACATCAAGACAAGTATAAGAACCAACTTTACGCAAATCACGACGCCAACTCAATTCGAACTTTTGATTGTGTACTGTTTTTGACATAGTATTTGTGGCACAAGGATAAAGACCAACTTTCTGACGTAATGAATGGCCCAGCGTATCAACACACAGGTGCGGTGCTCCAACATTTTGTATAGCACCATGAGCATAGGCTGGCGGTTCAATCGGAGGATGTGCTTTAAGTATGTCGAAAGCGATTTCTTTCATATACCACTTGAATGGCTTGCAGTGCAGTCTTTCGCGAATGGACTTTTGTGCTGTTAAATTTCCAGCGTCAATATTATCGAAAGCTTTGTTGTAGCGACTATATAGATAATTTTTATATTCATCCATCCAAACCTCAGCAACACGTTTATAGTTCTAAGACAAAAGAAAGAACAAAAACCAATCATTCTTTCGCTAAGTCCAATAAAATTAAAAAATTGTTGAAAAAGGTGTGTTGCAAGCAAAATTGGAAACCACCCAAAACATGTGGGTAGTAAAGAAATTTCCCAAAAATGAATTAAAGTTTTAGAAAAATTGTTCTCTTCAATTTCAAACAGGTAAAATCATTCAAAAATCTTTTTCCAAAATCAAAAAAAAGGCTAAGCAATAACAAAATCGTGATTAATTTTTCATATAAAGCATAACGAAAATTTGGAAATATATTTTTTATATTAGCACTTTGTGCGATTTGGGTTAAGTTCGTATTCAAGAATTTATTTGATACTGTCGTATTTTTTTTTTTCAAAGAAATTTTAAGAAAACCATCTAAATAAAAATTCAGAAAAGGGTTCTTTTCTAAAGTACTTTTAGCACATTATTAACAAAAGAAAAACAGAATAGTTAGTTGTTGACTATTAAGTATTTATGATTTTAAGATTTTTTTCAGTTTTCATGTAATCAAAACATTTACCTTATTGATCAGAAAGCTGACACAGTTTTTCCTAAAACATGTAATTTAATATCAATTATTTACCTTGAATGCGAAGCTCGCCACATTCAGATTTGATAATCTATGATTAGAGTTTGTAAATAAGTGTCCAACTCTTGAGCATGGCGCATCCAGCAGTTCACCTCCACACATCCATATTTTAAAGCTCAGTTCATATTGCTCTCCACCCCAAATATCAAGGCCTTCATCGTAGCCTCCCAATTCCCAAAAAAATTCAGCAGATATTGCAAATAGACCACCAACCATAACAGGACTTTTAAAAGGTTTAGTTCTGTCTACTAAATCCTCTGGTAAAAGGTCAAACTGTGTATAGCGAAATGTCCAATCGAATCCTCCACGTGATCCTCGTCGATCTTCACGTACCGCCCGGTATTCAAAGGTATCATAAGCAATTTTATCGACAAGTGGACAAACAACAGTGCGCTTATTGAAAGCTATAGGTTCCAACAGTGGTGGCAACCAATTGTAATTGACCTCGATGTGTGCATCAAGAATGACTAAAACCTCAGCAGTTGCTTTACGCGCACCAGTCATACGTGCGCGAATTAAGCCCATGCGTTTGGGCAAACGCACTATTTGCACTTTATCAAAGTGATCCGCCACATATTGATCCAGTTGCTTGCCTAGATTTTCAAAATCACTAAAATCATCGACGATTATTATCTCCTTGAGTAATTCCGGTGGTGTACGATTGACTATACTGTGTAAAGAGCGCACAAACACGCTAAAATATTCATTGTAAAAAGGAATTATAATGCTAATCGTAGGCAACTTAGCGACATACTTTTTGTTAAAACAACTGTGAAGAGTTAATTGAAAAAATATTAACGGTTTGCTTTGAGTGAAAATTAAACTGCTTACCCCTCATCACGTAAATCTCGTACTGAGCGATGCACCGATATTGCGTCGGACAGCAATGCGTTGAAACTAAGCCTATTCGTTAGATTCTTCTCCAACTCGCGGTCTATATTTCCGCTCAACGTGGCGGTTTTACCTTGCTCTCCAATGCCAGTACGCCGTGCATCGTTGTACATTAATTTATAGTCGTTCCAATCTCTGTCCTCTTGTTGCTGTGCTAATAACTCACGAGCGATTTTGAATAGAACTTCATTATTTGGCAATGAAATTGTTGATATTCTTAAAGTTACCAACATGAATAATATTCCCAATATAATTAACAAGAAAATTGGGTTGGCAAACAATTTTGAACTGTTTCGTAACATTTTGCAAATGAGCAGCTTTGTATTCAGCCTAACAAAATAGATGTCAAATTTGCGAGCTTGTTGTTTATTCTATTTCGGTTGACGTAATGTTATGGTATAAAACCAAGTGCATATCAAATTTACGGAGTTGTCTGAAATTTAATTTTATGATTCACCCTACAAAATAAGTCATAATACAAGAAGACCGACCCTAGTTGGGTTTTTCGTTTTGAGGTTTAGAAAATCGAAAAAATATGCAATATTTTGAAATAGTGAAATGAGGTTAAATTGCATATGCCGAAAATATGGAAAGTACTTAAAACGATGAAAAACCTTGATAAAATATGGAAAATATAGTAAAACGGCAAAAGAGGTTAAAAAAGCTGAAAAATTTTCAAAAAGTCGGAAAATATGGAAGAGATTGAACAAACTTCAAAAAATTTTGAAACAGGTAAAAGGCTGAAAGATTCAAAAAACCTGAAAAATGTTGAAAAACTCGAATAAAGTTGAATGAGGTTGAAAACTCCGAAATAAATTGAAAGAGGTTGAAAAAGTCGATAGAATATCGAAAATGTTGAAAAAAATTGAGAGTGGTTGAAACCCGTGAAAAAGACTGATAAAGTCGATATTATATGAAAAGTGTTGAAAAATTTGAAAAAGATTGAAAAACTCGAAAAAATTGAAAATTTTGAAAAAAGTTGAAAATCTCAAAAAAGTTTGAAGTTTACAAAATTCGAAAAAAGTCGAATGAGGTTGAAAAAGTCGAAAAAATATGGAAAATGTTGACGAAAATTGAAAGACGTTGAAAAATGTTGAAACAGTTGAATGAGGTTGAAAAACTCGAAAAAAGTTGAATGATGTGAAAAAGTCGAAAATATATGGAAATTGTTGAAAGAGGTTGCATAACTCGAAAAACGTTGAATAAGGTTGAAAAATTCGAAAAAATATGGCAAATGTTGAATAAAGTTGAAAAAATATGGCAAATGTTGAAACAGTTGAAAGAGGTTGAGAAACTTAAAAAGATTTGAAAGAGGTTGATAAAGTCGAAAAAATATGGAAAATGTTGAAAAAAGTTGAAAGAGTTTTAATATCTCGGAAAAAGTTGAACAAGGTTAAAAACTTCGAAAAAATATGGCAAATGTTGAAAAAGTTGAAAGAGGTTGAAAAATGTTGAAACAGTTGAAAGAGGTTGAAAAACTTGAAAAAAATATGGAAAATGTTGAAAGAGATTGAATAACTCGAAAAACGTTGAATAAGGTTTAAAAATTCGAAAAAATATGGAAAATGTTGAAAATAGTTGAAAGAGGTTGAATACCTCGAAAAAAGTTGAAAGATGTTGAAAAACTCGAAAAATGTTGAATGAGGTTGAAAAAGTCGAAAACATTTGGAAAATGTTGAGAAAAGTTGAAAGAGGTTGAATATAATTATTAACGTTTTTTGTATGTATGGGAGGTGCCACGCCTACTGATGTAATCCCATCAAAATTCATTAAACTTAAAAGGTTATGGTAACCGAGATTTCTATACCAAATTTTATTAGGATCACTCATACAGAGCACTAAACATAACCTTAAACGGTCTTAGCTTGTATGAGAGGTGCCACGCCTACTAATGCAATCCCGTTGAACTTCATTTAATTTCAAAGCTTATGGTTACCGACACCATTATACCAAATTTCAAAAAGATTACTCCCATAGCACACTAAATATAACACTTAAAATTTTTTGCATATATGGGAGGTGCCCCGCCCACTGATACAATCCCATTGAAATCCATTTAGTTTCATAGCTCATAGTAACTGACGTCTCTACACCAAATTTCAAAAAGATAACTTTCATAGCACACTTAATATAGCATTTTACTTTTTTCGCATGTTTGGAAGGTGCCACGCCCACAAGTGTCGTTGCGCCCACTGAACCGCGTCATCGATTTTGATAAAATTTGGTATGGTGCTAGGTTGAATCCTGAGTAAAGATTTTTCTTTTGAGTGGGCGGTGCCACGCCTCTAATAAGAAAAAACGTTTTCACAGCTAAGCTAATGGACCGATTTTGATGAAATTTGGTCTGGATCTAATCGGTCCCTTAATTTAGCTGTGTCAACATATTTTTCTATCATGAGCGCGTCACCGTCCTATTTAAAACAAATACCTAGCATCGCAAAAGAAATATCTTTACTCAAGGTTCAATCTAGTACCATACCAAATTTTAATTCAGCTGAAACAGCGTTTTTTCCTATTAAGGCTAATTCCACGCCCCATTTAAGAAATCAGAGCTTCTAATTACTTTTTGTAAGGCTCAGTTTATCTCCAAACCATATTTTATTAAAATCGGTCCATTAGTTTAGTTATGGCAACGTATTTTCCGTTAGGGGCGTGGCACCACCTACTATTAGAAAAAAGTATACACTGCACTCGCTCTCTTCACAACCTTCCTACAAAATAAAAAAATTAAGCGATTGTGATTATGGCTTTTTACCAACTGCCTATTTATAACTAGATATCTATATGTAGGCGCCGTTTACGGCCGCCATTTCCATAAAAAAAAAAAAAATTCACAAACACCCGTTCTCATATGAGAGCTCTTGGGCATACGAACATTTTGACACCTTAAAAACGGTTTTCCGCTGCGCTCAATTTTGGGCAGATCACTGTCCCGGTTGACATGGAACTTCTTATTTGCATTTTTTTTTAATTTCAAATAGTTATTATTGATCGAGGAATTCGAATCCGTGATTGGCTTTTCTTATTCTTCTTTTTTTCTTATAAAAAATGACCGGAAAAAAATTAAAAAATTCCGATTTTGTATTTTAGAGTTGCAAAGTCACCCCTTATTATTTTGCCTCTGATCCAGTGTTGCATCATTTTAAAAAAATGCCGTAAACCACATATAATTTTCTTATTCCAAACCCGAGATATCTGCATTTTTCCAAATTAATAGATCTGGCATAATCTTAACTATTCTATAGATTTTTCTACCATTTTCAAAATTTTAAATGATGCCAGTTCGGCATATGCTTTTCAGCATAGTATTTTAGTACTTCACAATAGAGAACGAACAGGACAAATAGCTGCGGGCTCTATTCAAACTACCAATGCCTAGTTTATCATTTTACCGTGGACATTTTGCGCCCGAGAAAAAGAGCAAATTTGGCGCCACTAACACTAAAAACCCACATTTTAAAAACCCTACTAACAAAAGATATACCGTTGAACTTCGATTATCCGTGATGGTCGGGACCGAGCTCATCCAGGATAATCGCAAATCCCGGATAATAGAATCACTATTTTATATTATTCCCTATCAATTTTCATATTCGAAAATACATAATATGTATGCATATTATTTTTAGTTATAGTATTTATTTAATATTGTTTGTCTACAACGTTTAGTTTTTGTTATTTTTCTTTCAATTTTTTCTTTATTTGTAAGAACTTTTCTTTTTCTTGACGGCATTGTATAGAAAATATGTGCAACGGCATGCACAAAAGGGGATTCCCCAAATTATATCATAGTTCTCTATCTACATTTTACTATCCGTGTCGCGACAAGTCGTATGAAAAACGAACAAAAACAGAATGAAGCAATTAGACTTTTCTCATCACGGATAATAGAGTCAATCACGGTTAATAGAAGCAAAATGAGCAACGCTAAAATTTTAAAACTTCCCGGATAATAGATTTTCCCGGATAATAGAATTACGGATAATCAAAGTTCAACTGTAAATCACATCAAATTACAAAACCTGATAGGGGCGCTTCCACATTGTATTTTACTATTTACAATTTTAATTTTCTAAGCGAAAGGTTTATCAATCTGATTCTGATTAAAATTTGGATGCACTTGTACTCTTGTAGTCCATTTACAAAGAACTTTATAAATGTTTAATGATTAACTTATCAACTAACGCTTTTGACTTTTTTGTTACGAAACTATGTTACAGCAAAAGAGTATATCCACGCGCCTTATTAAATGCCCTACTAATTTCAATGTAAATTAGATCTGTCTCAAAACTTTTTCGAATTCCTAAACTATGGAGTGAAAAATGAAATGAAATTTTTCCAAAAAACCCATTTTTTTTTAATTTTTCCTTGGTTTCAAATGGCCTTGTATCTGACCAGAATTGTATGAAACTCAAACTACTCTGAGCCTCATAAGTAATACATAACTTAGTAATCTTCCTGTTTCCCTCTGACAATAGAAAAATGCTTATGTTGGAAACAATCCCTAAATCGAAAATAGGGTGTAAAGAATTACGTAAAGTTGTATTTAAGCAACTTCCTGAAATGTTTTTTACTAAGTAAGTTGCAAGGGAAATCAATGAAATGGATGCCAAGGTACAACACAAAAACCAAATTAAGTCGAATGTGTAGCAAAATATATATGACGTAGTTAACGAAAAAAAAAAATATGTAACAAAAAGTTTTGCATGGCTTTTACATTTTTATCAAAACAAACCCATAAAAGAAATTCGAGAAAAATCATTTCAATTCATATGAAATAAATTTGTATTTAGTTTCCATTTTTTCATGTTTCAAAAATCCCATCAAGTGCTGTTTCATTAACAACACCGAAATTCCACTGCATATAAAGATTATCATTCTGGCAGATGTTTACAATTAGCTCATGATTGCTCGGCGAAGCCTCAAGACAATATTTACCACTTTTCCCATGTTTTAATAATTTCTTTTTTTGATCGTAATACCATAACTGAGTACCACCTTGATTATGGCAAGTCCACTGCAATACGAATGCATTTTTATGATACTCTGGCACATCGAGGCAAGTATAGGTATTACGTCTACGTAATTCATGACGCCAACTATATGCGAACATTTGACTGTTATGCGGATTTGAAATATTTCTGGCACACATAAAAAGTCCAGCACGCTCATGAATATTTCTGTTTAACGAATCAACACATAAGCGCGGTGATCCAACATTTTGTATGGCACCATATGCATATTCTGGTGGCTCAATTGGTGGATTTGCTTTAAGTAAATCGAAAGCAATTTCTTCCATATACCATTTGAATGATTTACAATTAAGTCTTACGCGTAACGCTTTTTGCGCTGTTAAATTACCAGCATCAATGGCTTCATAATGACCTTTTTGACGTTCGTAAATGTAGTTTTTATATTCATCCATCCAAACCTCAGCAACACGTTTATAATTCTGAAAAATGTTCTTTGTCTGAACATATTCTTTATCAAAATTAACAAATCATTAGCACTCACCTTAGATATATAGCTTGTTGTGCCTCGTGGATTTGGCATTGTGTAACTATAATTTCTATATAAATGTCCTATTCTTGAACACGGCGCATTCAGTAATTGCCCACCACACATCCATATCTTAAAACTCAATTCATATTGTTCTCCACCCCAGATATCAAGACCTTCATCATAGCCACCTAATTCCCAAAAATATTCAGCTGATATAGCAAACAAGCCACCATTCATAACAGGATTCTTATAGGGTTTGGTTCTGTCCAGTAAATCTTCAGGTAGGGGCTCTACCTCAACATAACGAAATGACCAGTCAAAGCCACCACGTCCACCTCGTTCATATTGATGCTCAAAATTAATATAACTTATTCTATCAATAAGTGGACACACCACAGTGCGTTTATCGAAAGCTATAGGTTCCAGCAACGGAGGTAACCAATTTTGATTAGCTTCAATGTGCGAGTCCAAGATTACCAGTACCTCAGCAGTCGCTTTACGTGCACCAATTAAACGTGCCTGAATTAAGCCCATGCGTTCTGGTAAGCGTACAATTTGTACTTTATGAAAATATCTAGCAACATATCGATCCAGTTCCTTGCCCAGAAATTTACGATCACTAAAATCATCGACGAGTATTATTTCCTGCAGTAACTCATTGGGTGTACGATTGATCAAACTATGCAATGTACGCACTAATACGCTAAAATATTCATTATAGAAGGGCATTATAATGCTGACTGTGGGCAATTTGCTGAGATATTTTTTATTGAGGCAGCTGGAAAATCAAAATAAAATGATAGACTGTAAGAATGTAAATATATTCCTTTAGTTACCCCTCCTCGCGCATATCTGGTATTGAGCGAAATACTGATATTGTGTCTGATAGTAGCGCATTGTAACCATATTCCAGTGCGAGTTTCTGTCCCAACTTATGGTCTGCAGCACTATTTAATTGTGCAATTTGACCTTTTTCTCCATTGCCGATACGTCGAGCATCGTGATAGATGGCTTTGTAGTTATGCCAATCTTTTACTTTCGGTGATTGCTTCGCCACTAAATTATGCGCAATTTTAAGTAGAATTTCATTATTTGGCAATGGAATGACTGACATTCTAAATGTAACGATTAAAAATAATACGCCCGATACAATGAGCAAGAAAATTGGCTTAGCCAGTAATTTTGAACTGCTTCGCAGCATTTTGTAGTTTTTTTTTGAAAATATTTTTACAAATGCAAGCTCGTAGAAAGAATAGAAGTTTATGCAAGTATTTTTAAGCGAATATAAACAAATTGAATGAATGAAAACTTATTAATAATCGAATATTTGAGACATACATACTAAGTTCAGAAACGCACTTATTTTATAGAACAAATATTGCAAACCCAAACCAGTTGATGAAATTTCATGGTATCATACCGTGAACGTATCAAATGTGCTGTTGTTGGAAGCGAGTAAGAAAAATACAAAAAGAAGTAACTTTATTGCATCAATTAAGTGAATAAAATTGAAGCTTACAAATTGTACTTTCAAATGGTTTTGATTGGTTAGTTTTTAGTTTGTTCAGTTCGTCAGTCAGGGAAAACTAATCAAGAAGTAAATTTGTTATACCCCACACCGAGGGTATATTCAATTTGTCCTTCCATTTGTAACACATAGAAGGAGGCGTGGCAGGTATGGAAAAGCATACATATATATATAAATTTAATTAGGGTGGTTTACTTGCTAAAAGGTATACCTGAATCGAAAGTGGGCGAAATAGCTCGAGTAGGCGTGGCACTCCCCATACAAGTAAAATACCATAAGTGGCATATCTTTCGAAATATGTGATCAATCAGACTAAAATTCGGTGAAAGAGTGTTGCTTATAAAAAGCTATATCTGAGTAAAAATCGGACTATATTACGCCAGCGGGTGTGTTACCGCCTTAAATTTAAGACTAATTACGGCATATATCGCAAACTTTACAACCTATTGGGCTAAGATTTGGTATGTGGATGTCAATGACGAATATAATTTAGTAACCCAAAAGAAGGCGGAATTGGAGAAGTGGGCGTGGGCATTTAAATTTCTTAGTTTTTATTCGATTTTTTTTTCAATATTTTCCTTATTTTTTTGATTTTATCAACCTTTTAACTTTTTTCAATATGTCCCAAATGTATTCGTTTGACTTTTTCAACCTCTTTCATTTTTCTTCATTATTTTCTTTTATTTTTAAGATTTTTTCAGCGATTTTGCATTGTTTTATTTATTTTATATTGTTATTATTCCTTAACCTCTTTCAACTTTTTTGGACATTTTCATATTATTTCGACATTTTTTAACCATTTTTCAACATTTTGAATTTCTTTCAATTTTCTTCAAGGGTTTCCATACTTTATCGACTTTTTCAGTCTTTTACAACAGTTTCATCATTTTTCATCCCCTAAACCTTTTTACATTTCACATTTTTTTTCGACTTATTCAACCTCTTCAATGTCTTTTAACATTTATTTAAAAGGGACTTTCAATGCAGTATAGGGTATGTGAGTTTCGGCCTGGCCGAAGATAACACATTTTTAGTTAATATCTTGCTCCCATAGCAAAGCGAGAAAACTGTAGAATTAGGATCGTATTTTTCACATCAAACTTAGATGCTTCGATATTGATTTCTATTCAATAGGTACCGGAAAATCTCACTTTGGAATCGTCATTCGTATTTTAAAATTATTTCACTTTTGACTTAAAATTATTTAAGTTTTAATTTGAAAGTAGTATATCTTGACTAAAATTTATTTTCAATTGCTTTTTTAAATTTGAAAATATTGACTTAAAATTTAATTAATTTTACTATATTTTAATAAGAAAATTTTAATTAGAAAAAAAAAACAAATGTAATTTTCGGTAACAACTGCTAATTAGTCAAAATTCAATAGAAATTCTGGCAGCCAACGGTTAATACAAATTCAAAAGGTTAAAAATTTACATCTATTAAGATATTTAAAACCATGTTGAGCAATCCAGCAAAAAAATGACACGCTCTTGGATTTACTTTTCACATTATAGACTAATTTATTATGTTTACCTTTAACTAAAACAACGCTTTTAGAAAAAAAACTCTGTATTCAGCGATTCAAAATTCATATAAAACACACAAATTTATTAAAAACACATTAACAAAAAAATTTTTCAAACATCACTCACTAAATTTTCCAAAATTTGTATTATTTTTAATAATTTTATGCTTTTCTTATGAATAACAGGTCGTCGCACTTGAATCTGGTTTTTGTTATGCTATATCACATCAGGTTTCATTTTATCAAAGGAACATGGTAGGGTAACATTGTACGGCTCGACTAAACAATAATAACAATTTTTCTGTTCTGGTCCTTAAAATGTTTTTAATTATTGAAATATTTTGAATTAATTATCGTTATTATTTTGATGTTTTATACATACATACTAAAATATAGCCCCGTAATCCTTAGGCAAGTTTTATAAGACTTTTACACTAACATAAAAAAAAAATTTGTTTTTATTTATCACGTAATTGTATCGTGTTTTTAGAAGGCGCTTATCTGACTGATTTTTGTAAGATATATATTACTTACATATGTACATACATATGTTTGGTACGTTCTTCACATTAAAGTCAGATCGCCTAATAATTAATTTACCTGTCAACACCCAATACACGTGGAGATTTCCTCCCTTGCCTTCTTGTTATTTTATTTTTAAATTTTCGTTTTGAATTAATATGTAAACGAAAAACATTGGCGCATCGTTTCGTCGAAATAAATTTAACTTTAAGGTACTGTTCATATACAGCGTAACGCCCTTACGGGCGGTTTGGAAATGTGATAGTCTGTGACAGTTTGGCTTCGGGCTTATGTGACAGGTTGGGGAAGGTAGAAGGAGGATTCAAAAATATAGTAAAGCATCATTACGTTGTATATGAATAACCCCTAAACTCAGTAATTTATACTTTTAAATGGAGGATATTCTGAGCCAGCGATGGACAGAATAGGAAAAATTAGTCAATTTTAGCTCTTTACAACAAACACATCCTATATTTTCAAGATAAATAACCAAAACAACAAACACATGCACTCACCACTGCTACGCACATTTTTATCGTTGTGGATTTTCATATAAGCGCTATGCAGATAATATGTTTTATTGTTATTGTTGCATGAAACAACAATGCGCATATTGAGGACGCTTCTCTCGTTTCGTTTGATCGGTGTACTTTTATTCCTACACCAGGGGTCGGCAAAACTAAAAGTGTGATTGTGTTGGTGAGAGGAGAGAAGTTGCACCGTAAGAAATTTTTCGCAGAATCTACACTCATGTTGTTCTTGTTTGTTTCTTGGAGATTGCTATTGATTTATTGCAGAATTTTTTTTGCTATTGAGATCAAATTTATGGTGAGGTTTTTTTTATATTTTTAAGCAAGAGCATTTATTGAGAGACAGCCATGAGCAGTAAAATGAGAAATGATCAGGCGCTTAGAGAGCGTAAAAAAGCATTAAAGAGTGTAAATAAGCGTGCACGTATACAGAATCATCAACACATGCTTATCGTCGCTTGTGGTAGTGGGCACCACTGGCCATGATGCATCAATCTTTTTCTGCTGTATTCCAGTTATGTTCATGTTCTCTTTATTTATATTGATATTTTCAAACGACCTGTAGTATGAGAAGTTGCATCGTCTAAGGGTTATATTAACAAAGTAAATGAATTAAGAAATCGATTGAAATAATTGAATTATTATTAAATTTACTTACTTTTATTTTTCCTGCCATCGTCAATCACAGACGTAAGCAAACGAGTATATATATTTCGACCATATATCTGTAATTTTTGATGGAGTTGCTACTACGTAGAAGCATTTATGTATGTAAAATATACTTAAGTAATAATATATTGCGGCTTTAATCAAATTGAAGTTAATAATGCTTCGTACAAGTACTTACATTTAATCTTTGAAATAAAATATGTTGTGTTCGATTAATTTGCTCATAAGTTTTGTTTTTATTTTCAAGAATTAAATGTTTTATTAAAAACAACATAATAAAAACTTAAATCTATGTTTTTGTGCTAATTGGGGTTATGTGTCTAAATTATCAAAAAATCTATCAAGTGCCTTATCATCAACTACACCGAAATTCCATTGCATATATTGATAATTGTACCGACAAATGTTCACAATTAATTCACGATTACTCGGTGAAGCCTCAAGACAGTGTTTACCCTCGTTTCCATGCCTAAGCCATTTTGTTCTTCGATCATAAAACCAAAACTGATTTTTACCTTCGCCATGGCACCAGAACATATAGACAGTGGCATTTTTTTGTTGATTATTGAAAACATCGAAACAAAACGTAGGATTACGATGTCGCAAGTCATGACGAAAACTTAATGCGAACATTTGATTACTTTGCGGATTTGTAAGATTTTTGGCACATGAATAAAGACCAGGACTTGAACGCTTTGGATGATTTAAACTATCAATGCATAAGCTCGGAAATCCCACATTTCGTATAGCACCATATGCATAGTCTGGTGGTTCAACAGGCGGATATAATTTCAGTTGAACATAAGCAACCTCTTCCATATACCATTTGAATGATTTACATTGAAGTTTTTCACGTAAAGCTTTTTGTTTCGACAAGTCGCCGGCATCAATTTTCTCATATGCCCCATTTCCGCGTTCGTAGATATAGTTTTTGTATTCATCCATCCAGACTTCAGCAACGCGTTTATAGTTCTGAAAGAAAAATAAATTTTAATGGTATTTCGCATTGAAAGGTCGCTGGTCAAGTTACTGCCAGGGCACATGAATAAAAAAATTATCGGATTAAGAACTCTTCTATCTTTGTTTGCACGAAATAATCTGGAAAAGTTGAAAACTCATTTTTGAACACGTCAATATTTACCCTTCGAAGTTCGTTGGGGGCTCCTTTCACTGCATTGGGATTTCTATACAGATGTCCAACTCTAGAGCACGGCACATTCAACAGTTGACCTCCACACATCCAAATTTTAAAACTCAATTCATACTGTTCTCCGCCCCAAATTTTAAGACCTTCATCATAGCCGCCAAGTTCCCAAAAGAATTCAGCTGAAATTGCAAATAAACCTCCATTCATTACCGGATTTTCATAATTTTTGGACTTGTCTTTTAAATTCTCTGACAAAAGCTTCAGTTGTACAAACATAAATGTCCAATCAAAGCCACCAAGACCATCGCCTTCAAATTGATATTTGAAATTATCAGGCATTATCCGATCAATAATCGGACATACTACAGTGCGTTTATTAAGCGCTATTGGCTCCAACAGTGGTGGCAACCAATTTTCATTGACCTCGATATGTGAATCAAAGACGACCAACACTTTCGCTGTTGCTTTACGCAAACCAGTCAGACGGGCTTGAATTAAGCCCGAACGGTTGGGTAAACGTACAATCTGCACTTTATCAAAATGTTCTGCTACATATTGCTCCAGTTGTTTGCCAAGAAATATCCGATCGCTGAAATCATCAACGAGAATTATTTCCTTAAGTAACTTTGGTGGTGTACGATTAATCAGGCTATGCACTGAACGCAATAAAACGCTTAAATATTCATTGTAAAAAGGGATAACAATACTAACTGCAGGTAATTCAGAGAGATATTTTTTATGCTGACAACTGAAAAGTATAGAGCAAATGTAATTGATTTTGAATAAACTTCATTTTTTTTAAAAAAAAAAAACTTACCCTGAAATACGTACATTAGGTACTGAACGATTCACCGATATAGCATCGGATAAAAGTGCATTAATACCATATACTTCCAACAATCTTTTTTCTAAATTGCGGTCCACATCACCACTCAAAGCAGCAGCTTCTCCATGCTCCCCAAGGCCTACACGTATAAAATTGTGGTATCTTACTTTGTAATCAGACCAATCTCTAGCGACCAGTTTCTGTGTCTCTATTGGTTTTGATGTTTTGCTCGCAAAAATGAACTTCAAAATTATCCACAATGTACACAGTAAAATAATTAATTTAACTTTAAATTGGAAAGTACTTTGCTGCATTTAGAAAATGTTAATAAAAAATTTCCAACAGTAGAGTAGTACAATTTATTCAAGTTTGCATAGATATGAAGCTATGAAGCGTAACTTTTCAGATAAATCGAATATAATTAGCGTACTGATCGCTAGAAATGTGTACAACTTGCAATTTCACAGTTATGGATGGGCATCTTATTAAAGCATAACCATATTAAATTGTACACAAAAAAAAAAAATTCGACAGAAATTTGACTACGGAAAATCTTAATATCTTAACATAAAAATAGTGAGAGTCATAATATTAAGCTTAAAATTACTGAGAAAACAGTTAAGGTTTTGAAAAAAAAGTTAGTCTTTTATGTACCTTCTGAAATTTTCTTTTCAGAATAGTGTTGTGCAGAGTGTTCTGTGATCACAATACAATTAAGGACGCAAAACCACCCGTTTTTGTAAAAATACGTTCTTTTTTCACATATTTCAATGCGAAATTGTAATTTCACTCATAATGTTAGGTTTGTAAAGCAGGATTTTTGGAGTGACTACTTCCATTTTTCTCCCACCAAATCTAATGGTTTCGAACTTTGTAAATATATATTTTATATATATTGAGACAGGATATCAGCATGTGGGCGGTGAGGAAAATCAAATATGTATTTTGACAAAAAATTATTGTGACTGTGACTTGTTCATATTTATTGTAAAAATAAATTCAAACATCGATTGTGAAAAGTCGAAAATAGCGCTTCATAAAAAGTTCCACCTACAAAAACAAATACTTTTCTTAAGTACTTAGTAAAGCTGAATTTTGACATACCCAAGCAACAACTTTTGAGATTTGCGCAATAGTGCGATTCTAGAAAATATATTTTAGAGGTTAATCTAAGCATAACAATAACTCGCGATGACGAAATTAAAAAAAAAAAAAATAGAACGCCTAAGAGGCGGAAAACATTAAAATATCCCATATTATTAATCATTTTTTTATATATTTTCGATCTGCTTGGATTTGACTTATGTATATTTATTTTAACCCGTACTCTTCCAAATTTTCAAAAAATTTGTCAAGTGCTGTATCATTAACAACACCGAAATTCCATTTCATGTTGAGATTATTTCTATCGCAAGTATTCACAAATATCTTCAAATTACTCGGCGAAGCCTCTATGCATCTAGTGCCATTTAGTGTATGTACAATCCACTTATTTTGTCGATCATAATACCAAAATTGATTGCCACCAGAAATATGACACATAAGCCGATTTATAGGGCTGTCTTTATGATTCTGCCAACAATCAAAGCATAACAAGCTATCGTACTCTCTTAGTTCGCGCAGGAAACTTAAAGCGAAATTTTGAGTTGGGTGTGGGTGAGTAAGGTTTTTGGCACAATAATACAATCCTAGCTCAGGCCTTTTAAGCGTGTCAACGCATAGTTTTGGTGATGCTACACTTTGAATAGCGCCGTATGCATATGGTGGTGGTGCAACAGGTGGATAGTATTTCACAACATCCTTAGCAACTGTCTCTAGATACCATTTGAATGATTTACATTTCAATTTTTCACGTATGGCTTTTCTTTTCGTGAGGTCACCTGCATCAATCGTATCGTAATATGTACCTTCAAGTTGATAGATGTAGTTTTTATACTCATCCATCCAGACTTCCGCAACACGTTTTTTATTCTGAAAAATAAAATTATTTCATTTATAAAACGATTTAATTTGATAAGAATCTAGAAATGCTATGTCCAGTGCAAAACTGTTTTGTCACTTCTGTAGTCTTTTCAGAAATAAAAAAAAAATATGAAACTGATTTGCTGACTCCATCATTTTATCATTAATATTTACCCTAGACGTATAGTCATGCCGCCGTGCCTTTGGCAACTCAAAGCGACCATATCTATAAAGATGTCCCACTCTCGAGCATGGCACATCCAATAGTTGGCCTCCACACATCCAAATCTTAAAACTCAATTCATACTGTTCTCCACCCCAAATATCAAGACCTTCATCATAGCCACCTAATTCCCAAAAGAATTCAGCAGATATCGCAAATAGACCACCAAGCATAACTGGATTCTTAAACGGTTTCGTTTTGTCTATCAAATCCTCTGGTGATAGTCGTATCGATCTATAAGTTAAGTCCCAAGCAAAACCACCACGTGCTCCGTGACTTCTAACAGCGTATTCAAAATCTTGGAACTTAATAAAATCAATAAACGGAGATACCACGGTGCGCTTGTCGAGTGCAATTGGCTCCAGCAACGGTGGTAACCAATTGTAATTTACCTCAATGTGCGAATCAAAAACGACCAAAACTTCAGCCGTTGCTTTACGCAAACCAACCATACGAGCGCGAATTAAACCCATGCGCTTGGGCAAGCGCACAATTTGCACTTTGTTAAAGTTATCCGCAACATATTGATCCAACTGTTTGCCGAGATTTTCAAACTGACTGAAATCATCAACGATTATTATTTCTTTGAGTAATTCCGGTGGTGTACGATTGATGATGCTATGCAGCGAGCGCAATAATACGCTAAAATATTCATTGTAGAAAGGAAGGACAACGCTGATTGTAGGCAGTTTTGAGAGATATTTAATTTTCTGGCAACTAGAAGACGTTTGACAAATGTTAGTGAATAGTATGTAGAGAATGAAAAAAAAAAAACAAAAACACTTTTCTTACCCTTTAGGACGTTTGTCTGATAACGAGCGATTCACTGATATCATATCAGATAGGAGTCCATTAAAACCGTACTTGTTAAACGTTATATTCGCTAGCGGAAGATCCATATTCGAGCTTAACGACACAGCTTTGCCATGCTCTCCAAGGCCGTTACGTAGGTCATCGTTGTACATTGCCGCATAGTCATTCCAATCTTTTTTGACAAGCTTTTTTTGGTTAGTTAAATAATCTTCCAATGGCATGGATGGCATTTTGATGGCAGTGAATAAAATTGCCAATGCGTATAGCAAAAAAATTATTTTCAACAACAATTGAATCGTACATCGCGGCATCGCGGAAAGATGTGGTTTCGGCCAAGTTTAGTAATGCACTAATATCTGATAGCACATGTTGCAAACTGAGACCGGAAAATGTTATCATATTAGAGCAGAAGCATGTCAAATGGTTGGCGTTTGTTAGGAAAGGTGCTATGATAATAGTATTTTATCTAACCGTTTTTTTTATCAAAACGGTTCTTGTGATATTATAATTTTTGAAAACTTTTTAATTTTAAAATTAAGTCAAAAATAATTTGTAATTTTTCAATAATAAAATTGTAAAACAAATTAAGTACACAAAAATAAAAATACATTATAGGTATTCATCTAAACGCGCAAAACCCTCGCAAACTTTGCAAACTGTGCATTTTTGCACTCTCGCTAACGAACTGTCAAAAATCGTATTTAAAATTTTTTGAACAAACTAGAAAAGTTTGCGCGACAATTTGGAAGCACAAGCTTGCGCTGCTAATTTTGCAACTCAATAAAGCTCTTACCATCGTGTTTCGAAGAATTGGAGTACTGAAAATCTACTTCAGCGATTTCTTCAAACAATTTGATTAATTAATTTATGTTTTTCGCTTTCTCTCGGCATTTTAACTTATATATTTTGGCAATTACCATTTGATATGCTCATCAACTGTCACAAATTGCATAAAATATTTGAAGAAGCGTTCATGAAACACATCGCGCAAAATTGCCTATTTGCACAAATGGGAAACTTGCACATTTAGATGAATACCACTATTATTTTATTTTTTCATTGTTTATCCCTCAAAGTCATTCCAATTTGGTCTGTTGAGCCTTTATGGGATAGATAAATAAGTTTTTAATAGCATGGGTGGTATTTTCATGGCAGTGAATAAAAGTATCACTACCAATGCGTTTAACAATAAAATTTATTAAATAAATAATTTCAAATTATATCGCGCTATTTCTTACTATTTCGTGCAACAGATTTGAAAATAAATGTTATTACTTAAACGAACTGTTGTGAGAAAATGCACTGACATCCAATTGCACCTGCTGCAAAGTCAAATAGATTTAAAGTAATTTAACTAACCAAATCTGTGTCAAATTGTTGGCGTTAAATTGAAAGCTAGTTTCAATTTAAGACTTGCACTTAAGTTAACCGAAAACATTACAAAGAAATAGAAGCATCTCTGGCTCAAACTTGAAGAGTAAGACGAATTGCAGATTCATTTCAAGAAAATTCTAGGGCATAATTGCCTGAATAATTCGGTGTTTGTATAGATATATCATGATGATTCTTTCTTAAACACCACAACGAGGTTGGATACAATGCATGTTCGGCATGCGTCTGTATCATTGAAGTAGTACAAACTTCAGTAAGATATATGTCTCTCCATAAATTCCTAAAATGTATAGATGTTCAAGCATTCAAAGCAGTTTTAATGGTCATTGCTCAATAGTTGGTGGCGTTCACTTCGCTGTGGGATTTCAAAAACTCGAACTTGAGCAGGCAAATGATGACTGATGCCCAATTGAACGTACATATTATCTTACTTTAATTTTCTGAACGTATTGTTCAATGGTTATCGCTTTTCATCAGAGAAGACAATAATCCATGAAATTCATCAGGAAAATGCAAGCAATTTAACCAAAAGTGGGCTCGCGAGCTAGGGTTGTCATACGTACTGATTCTATCAGACTAATAGTATCAGTGCATATACTTATTTTTTGTCATTTTCTGTAAAAAATACTGTCATTTCAAAATTTTAAAATCAGTACTCAAATATACGAATTTTTACCAATTCATACCGATTTGTATATCTATTTATGTAAATTGAATTACTAAATAATTTTTCCATTTAATATTAAGATTTGAAATAACATACATACTTTTTTGTACCAATCGAGAGGAAAGGTCGAAAATTTGAAAAAATTGAATCTAATTTCTTCTTCCCAAATTTATATGTAAATAATAATTTTATTAAGCATTATGTAATTTTTGTAACCCCAAATCAGAATCTGGCATCAATTTTTCTATATCACAACTGGCCTAAGAGAGATGACGAAGATTTCTTTGCATGTATCGCTTTGACACGTTTGTTGTTTATTGTGATGTTGATGAGCTTAAATAAAAGAAAGGATCAGCCCTTTATTATTTTATTGAGCTTCAAATATCTAGTCTCACAAGTCATCCAACAAATTCATAAAATTCAAATTGTATCATAAAATACCGAAATATATCCATACGGTCAATTGAAGTTGAATAGTATCGAAAATTTCCATTAGACCGGATCTATTTGTGTGGTGCAAAAAAAAAAAAAAAACACCTCGATGCGGCCTGAAAAGTTAGAAGAACTTTTGAAAACGACTTCCGTATCGAGTAAGGCCGTTATGATTCTTTGAAAGTATTTTTTTTGTCAAAACAAAAAGACGTTTTTTTATCAAGATTTATCTACTACTAAAATAAAGACTAAGTTCTTACAAACATTTTGTTTAAACAAAATTATAAAATTATATACGATTTTTGTTAATATTAGGCATTTATTTCTGATTTTTAAAAGGTTCAGATCTAGAAAAAATTATCTTTTTGAAAACAATTAATTTAAAAACTATTATTTTTTTTAACTTCCAAATTAGGCCCAATTCATTATCTTTTATATGCCATATAGTTTCATTCAGATCAGTTCATTTGTTCAAGAAAAACAAGCTTTTATTTATAATGAAGAAAAGTAATAGCTTTTTAAAAATTATCATAAATAAACGCTAATAAAAGTTAGGTAACAAGAGAAAGAGCATTTCTAATCTATCTTTCCATCCTCTTTGGTTATACCTTGAGCCTAAGTCTGGGTGGTACAAATAACCATATTTTAATATTTTACAAAACTCTTTAGCTTAACTCAAACAATGAAATTAATTATTTTAATAGTATTTTGATGTTTTGAGTTATATATTTGTTTTTGCTAAAGCAACATATTTGCTTTTGATGCATTTTGTGAAGACATTAATTTTTCAAAGAACAAAAATGACAAGAATTTTTGGTAATACAATGAGCGAATAGTACGTAATATTTATGACAATTGAACTCATGCTGTTAAATGACTGATTTCAATCTAGAAATCACAAATGTTAAGATGAATCCTAAATTGCAGTTGAAATGGTAAACAAGCCATTATTCTTTCATGATAAGCACAGCATGACTGCACTAATTTACAATTTCTTTGTATAAACATCTGCACTATAAAAAAAAAATATAGCTAACAAAGTGTACATAACAATTTTAGCAAAAATTATACTAAAATTAAAAGCAGTTGCAGTGGCAAAAAAAGAAAAAAATGTTTTATATAAAATTAACAAAAAAAAAAAAACTTAACTTTAAACAAACAATTTCAAAAATACTAGAGAAAACCTATCAATGAATATAAAAATGTAGTACTGAAGGAAAATACTAATTATCTACATAAAATAATTTCCTAATTTTCAATCGTACACAGTTTACTGAAATAACTAAGAAAACAATTTTTACCATATTTTTCCAGTGTATACAAATAAGTTATTTCTGTTATATTTGTTTTTTTACTCACGTACAGCTGAACCTTGATACATAATTATTTTTTTTTTTGTTGCATATAATATATTTGAAACTGTAGACACTATGTTCCAGTGCCCATTAGAGCGTATTTCGAAAAAAGGTCACCGATCACCATGAAAATGTTCTGAGGTAAGCGTTCAAACTAGCTGGTGACCGGTATAGTTTTTTTATTCGTATATGGGGTGATACACCCTCATGTTCACGGCTGTATTTTTTTGCTGTTAGTATTTGAGATTTTTTTTCGAAAAACATGTAACATAAATTACTCGGAAGTTTGACTATAGAATTCGAATTCGAAGCCTGTATTAACTGATACTGCAATACCAACAAGCTACTACGGTTAAACGCCATTCTTTTTTTAATTTAAACTGAAATTTTATATGTGTGATATATTTTAAAAATTTCTTATCGTTTGCGTATTTTTAGGAATTTTGAAGAATATGAAAATTGTGAACTGAAGTAGTTGAGCTTTTACTGTAAATGAACTTTTTCAAGGTTTTAAGACCACGAAAAAAAAATTATTAAAAATTAATTAGTTGTTTATAAAAGAAATCATAAATTTTTTTGAAACTTTCTACCTTTTGTACTAAAAAATGAACATATTGCATTTCTATCTCAAAAAAAAAAAAACCAAATAATTTCCTTATTGCCAAAACAATTTATTTTGTCAATTTATTGCTTTCATATCAAAATTTTTAAAGAGTACAGTTTCGACAAACTTACAACATAAATTAAAGTACAGCTCTTAGGCGCAAATTCGAAATTTCAGCTCAAACAACTCTTTCTTAATATGCAATGCGGTATGATGAAGCTTCGATTGGAGCCGAATAGGTAGCCAACTGTTGTCGTGTAGCAAAAGTATGAAAAATAAAAAACCATTAAAAAATAAAAAATTTGGAAAAAAAAAATGCTCACATAGTTTCCGGCATAGATTGGCAAATGTTCAGCGGTTGTATAGGTAGCCGGTATCAATGGTGCTGTCGCATAGTAATGGGTTGAACGTAATATTGGTGTTAATGCACCAACATATCCGGCATGCTCTGTATTTGCAGGTGCCTGTGCCGGTTGTGGTTCCAGCCTACCTAGCAAAGGCGTAGAAATTGGACTCCCAGTAGCATAGGTGAGAAGCACAATAAAAATAAACTTTAAACGTACAGAATATTTCAGTTACAAATTTGTAATTCAACATATCTTAAAACTATTTTTACCTACAATTTTAAGCATTTTATTTCGCGTTTTTTTTTTTGTGTGTCAATTTAATCGTTATAATATGTAAACTAAAAGTTGTTGCGCATAGCTCAGCCCTTTTATAACAAAATTCTGCTAAATCTATGCCGCAGTATTCTAAGAATACCTTTAAGTAAAGGATTCACAGAAAAGTGTTGACAAGAACCAGTTATGATGAAATACATTTACAGCTATTTGTTTATGTTTAATCCTGCTATTAAGGAGGTATCTGACTTGGTTGTTATTAACTTAAAATTATCTTAAAAATTGTCAAGAGATATTTAATAGAAACTTTGAGTAAGAGACAATGAAAGACTATTCTGAGATATCGCCATATAAAAAAATAAAATTATTTTGCACCCCAAACAACTTCTTCGTTTGCATTCAATATTTTTTGTAGTAAATAGCTTTTTGATTCCGCAGCATAGTGGTTACAAAATTAAAAAAAGCTGTCGAAAATTTCAAACTTAATGTTTCTATTTAGAAAATGATTTTACTTACTGATTTCAGTAGGTAAAAATCAGAAACCTGATGGAGCTAATGACTTTAAAACCAAAATTACACAAACAAAAAGTAGAAAGCGATTGCCAACCGATTGCGAAAGAGCCTAACGAGTCGTTGGGTTGAAAACAAAATTACGCAAACAAATGGCTGCGATAGCAACCCAATATTGATTAACTTGAATAAAAGCGTTGAAGACAAAATTATGCAAACAAAAAATATGCGGCAATAGCGATTGAGCTCAAATACCGGAGTTTGAGAAGAGCTGCATATTTTTTGTTATTGCTATAAGAGCTGTTTTAACTGAGCATCCCTGCTTTAACTAACTGCATACTTTGATTTTTAGAAAATTTTTTGAAACGAAATATCTCCAAATTTTTGGGGAATAGGATACAAGAACTCAACCTCTTTTTTATTTTCAAAAATATTTCTCAAAATAATTTCGAAATTGCATTTTTTTTTTTTTTTTTTGGATTTTCTATGTTATTTTTAAATCAATTGTTTGAAAATTAATGTATAAAATCACGGTTGGCTGGAAAAGGCTTTAAACCTTAAGTTGCATGCAAAAAAATAAATACAAAATCCTTGGACTTTTTTTTTCTAAGGATAACCGTTTCTTATATTTGGGTACGTATTTACCGCAAATTAAATTTCTAATCAAAATTTATCACGGCATGTGAAAGTACTGATCTTCCTCTTCAAAATTTACTTTAAATCGTTTATCGTTATCTTTTTTGTCTCCAAAATATCGTAAATATTAATTATATTTTCACTTAGAACTTCCTGAATTAATCAATTTTTTCGATACTGTTCGTTAATACTTAAGAGAAAGTCCTTAGCACTCATCGAGGTATTATTTTCGGACAATTCTCGATATCGAACATTTTTTTTTGATTATTGTTTATTACACTATTGAGTATTTTTTAATGTTTTCGCCATCTAAGTATTTCTCGTCTTCATCGATTTTTCGGTATTCTTCAATGGTACTTAGATACATTTTTTATCTCATATCGAATTTAGTATTTTGTAATAGTTTTCAATACTAAACGACTTTGTTTTTTGTTAAATTTCAAATACTTTCGACGATAATTCGAAAGCTATCGATTTTGAAAGACTTGTTGATACTACTCAATACGCTTTGAATTCCATGGACTTTGTCAATGCTTTCGATATTGGCTATAATCACCATTAAATTTACATATCATATAAACTTTATATAAGACGTATGTCTGATACTCCTCTTAATTGCAACAAGTGGCAGCGTTAAAACAAATTGTCAGCTGATTAAAACAGGACAGGGAACATGCAGCTTTTCAACAGTTAATACAAACAGCATTATAAGAGGCCCGTCGTAACGGTTACTTACAACTTAAATTGCCATGCGATCCTTTAATGAAAAAAAAATTAAATGTTTTTTATGCGACAGGTAAGATTTATTTTCGTAAAAAAACTTGTTATTTTTGTGAAATTCAACTACCAGTTTTGTCCCTCACAGAATGTCAAGGTTTATAGTTTTGTTTTTTTCATTCATTTTATTTTATTGCATTTAAGGTTTTACGCATTTAAATTTTGTAAGTTAAATTTTGGCAGAGTATGCTATTGAGTATCTCATAAAATTTCATTAGGAAATACACTGCGTTATTTCGCTTCCATTGATATCTTAACTGATTTGTTGGAAATTTTGTTCTGTATTAAATTAGATTATATAATTTACTAATAGCTTGTCATACAATGGCACTGAAGCAAAACTAAACAAAATATGCAAACAATATTGGAATTGTCTATTGCAGACATTTGCCAATTGTTTGCTGATGCTATAATCAGAGCCGCCGAGAGGCTGGAATAAACGGATTCAATTTATTTACTTATATCTAAAAATTCAGTTTCTGAGAAAACGGTTGAGCTGACAATGAAACAGTTACAACAAAATAGAATTTCTTTTTCGAGGGCAACACAAAAATTTTCTTCAACCTTTTTTTCTTTTTTTGCAAATTTGAATGCAGTTTCGAATTTATCATTTAATTTTAAGTAAAAATCATTGGCATACTTATAATATAATTGATATTCAAAATAAACGCAAACGCTTGTGGAAATCCAGATTTTGCAAAGTGAAATTTTGCTCGATGGTATTTTATATCATTAATTTTTCATAATTTGCCTAAAGGCTAATGTATGAAACAAATTTAGCAAAATTCATTTTAAATTGCTTTGTTTCTAATTAATTCAAGACCATATCTTAGATTTCAGATAGCTGTTACTCCGAATCACCACTCTGGAAATATTTTTCTCTCTGCAAAAATTTGCGAAAAAAGGAGAATGCGAAATGAATTTTTGGCATCGCACTTATCCTCTTATATACATACGACATGGTTTTCCCCCAATCTCGGAATATCACCCCGCGGCACTGGCTATACTAAGATATTTATCTATGCGATTAATTCTTTGAATATTTCCAATGAAACAACAGAGTACAAAGTCGAATTGTTTGCATTTCAGGTGCAAAATTCAATTGGTTATTCAACTTGCGTTTACAAATAGTGGGTGGCTTTGTACTCCGATATCTGCAAATGCAGAAATTTACGAATGAATAAAATTGCGTTACTATTGAATTTTCATTACCAGAAGTTGGTAACAATCGATTATTATCTCATTTCATGAGTTTCAGAGACAATTGAATGATATTGATTGGCCTTCTATTCAAAAGTGCATAGAATAAGGAATAATCCTTTTGTTTTATATCTTGAATTTTATCATAAAATAGTTATTAATAAAGTGATACATAACATTGTCGTACACAACGAGGAAACAAAATAAAAAGCGTGTGCAAGCAATTGAGGCGTTGTATGCGTATTAGCTTTCATATTCACAGATCTCTTCATTATAACCTATGTAGTGGTGTATTTTTTGGACTAAATCTGGGTAAAAGTTTCAATACAAAAGACGTTTCATAGTTCAGAGAGAGGAAATCAGAGCTGAAAGCAGCTGAACATTTCTTACCGCAGAAGCTGATTACAGTTTTATCGAGACAAAATTTCTTCTTCAGTAAATAGTAGATCTGAAACAACCAAAAAATTAACAATAAAACCGAGCTGTCTTTTATTAAGGTTTTTGTCCATAAAAGACCCCAAAATGGGCAACTAGCTGCTTATACAGGTTTCGACCACTGCTGCACGGTATCTTCAGTAAGCTTTGTTAGCCGACATTTAAAAATTCACTAGTATACTATATTTAACTTCTTGCATTGACCAGTTAAGAATCATAGCAAAATAAAACATAGTGCTCCAGAATTCTATATTTTTTTCCTTTTTAAACCCAATTGCATGTGTAACTCTCTTATTGTTACACATCTCTTGACGAGCACTGAGTACTGAACAGGAAACTCAGTAAGAAATATAATATTAAATTATGATCTGTTCCAGAAACGTAAATAATATAGTATCTTCTGACTCTTGTCGTTAAATGTACAGACTATCGGTCTAGATTTAAAAGACATTTTGTGCTTCTAGCTTCACGCGTTGGCCATAATATTTTAAGTGTAGAAAATTTTTGATTCATTTTAATCTATAATTACCTAGTTTTTGAGAGTCTGAAATTATTAAATTCGATTTTCGATATCCAATATCCAATATATAATTAAAAAATTTTCCAAAAAACAAATAAAACGACAACATGATTTACTGCATTTTGTCTTTACACTGCGGACACAAAAAACCAAAGGACTCAGCATTTAATCTGAAGCCATTGTTTAAGACTTGCTATATACTCTCTGCAGCAAAAAAAAACTAAAGTTATATCCTTTTCTTTTTCACCGTCAGATATACTATGTATCATGACTTATCGGTATTTACAAACATCTACTGAAATCATAAGCTGCTTTACAGCACTCTTGTGTTTCATTGACACGCCTCATAAGTTTAAATGAATATTCAATGACATTTCTGTCATAGAATGACATTGAACCATAACTAATTGAAATATCCTAACAATAACGCATTTGTCATTAGCAGCTTTGTGGCCAATGATTTGCGTGCACTCACTTAGATATTAAGTCTATTAGTATCATTGGATTTTCAAAAGGAAAGCACACAATCATGACGGATTGTTTACATTTCAGGTTCATGTTCCTGATTGCTTGTTTTACTTTCACAAAATATTGATGCTGTTAACTAGAAATCCGTAAAATTACGAATGAATAATATTACGTTTGAATGCGTCATTAGCAGATTTAAATTTCAGGATGTTAGTTACAATTAATTATTATATCATTCCATGAGTTTCAGAAACATGAAATGATTTTCTTTTAAAAATTAGGAAATAATTTTTGAAAAATGTGAAAAAAATCGTATTTTGGGACTAAATGTTATCTATAACAGAAAAAAATATTTAAATCTTTTTAACGTCAAATCTTATGCAAGAACGCAATCTTTATTTTTCGAGTAAGTTCGGGTATCCACTCTGTGAAGGAATAAAAGTTACGAGCAAAAACACGTTTTTTTTAGCAAAAAGAACCTTCAGGAGATTCAAATGTGCTCCACTGGTTTTTCTCGGATCGAAAAAAAAATTACGCAGATATCGTTTTTAAGGGTCCTTCTAAGTTTCAAGTCGGTGTCGGAATGAATTTAAATTTCGACCGGTTTAGCGTTGGTGTAATAAAATTCTTAATAATACTTATAGCATAGAGAGGTACTTGAAGAAAAAAAAAAAAAGCCATATGTATATTCCCGGATTTCGAAAATATTTTATATATTATGTGGGATGGAGTTTGATTAACCAAAATCAGTGCAGTTGTTCACAATATTTTTTTTTTATCAAGGTTTTCATAATGTAGTTTAGGAAGGGACAAAATATACTGACTTTTAAGAAATGCTTTTATTTGTGTCGTAATATACTGAATCGGAATACTGGCAAAAAGTTCATACACAGTACTATTGAAAAAACATTTGTTTGAGGTGTTATATTTTATAAGTATGTCAGTTATCCCAATTTTAAGAAAATTAGTGACTACAAAGTATAAATTCGAATGCATTTCAAAAACCGAATAAACAAGCTTTCGGAACGGTTTTTCTCCAATAACTTGAAAACTATTAAGGATATTGCATAATTTTTAGCAATTTTAAAATAAGCAATGCCAAATTAATAGAAATTTATCACATTTAAAATAAAAAGTGTTAATCACATCCCACCTTTATATGGGAGGTAGGCTTTTCCGTTAGCCTTTTTTTTTCACATTCACATATATTTGTTTTTTTTTAACCTAAAAACACATCTGTTTCGAATTTCAAGAGTCTTGCGCTATTATTGCTACTTATGGCCGTCGTTCCATACAAACGCATTTACTGTGCAACGCTAAAGGCTCTGTGTATAAGGTTATTGTTTTTGCTTTCCACATTAGCATTGAAGTCGCTCATGATCATACCCAGTAGGCAAGGGCAGGAGCTAACAGTGCTTCTAGAAGGCCTTCCTTGGTAAGTATAAGGCCTTCCACCCTCCTTTCAAACGTACTTTCTTTTTTATATGAAATGGCTGCAGAAAACAGGCCTTCCTAAGCAGGCTTTCTAAGACCGCTTACCGTAGAAGGACTCTCAGAAGTACTTGACAAAAATTTATTTTTAATAAATTTAAAGACTCTAAAAATATTAATTGTTTTTTTTTTATCCGCGCCATCTCACTTGCATTGATATTTTTTTAATGACTTTACAATTTGACAAAGAATACACAAAACTCTACCTCCTTAACATAACATGAAACAACAGAAGACTAGCCTGCACACCTCTCTTAATTTCTAACCATGTGTATACTTTTCATGTCGTATATGTACAATGCATATGACAAAAAAGTTATGCCGAATCATAAAACATTGCAATGCATGAAATAAAAAAGAAACAGAAAAGCGCTAAAGTAAATGGAGTCCTTCTTCTTTGCCTTCCAATATCAGGCCTGATAGCACGTCTGTTGTGGCAAGGCATATTATGCCTTCTGTGATTGTATTTTTATTTGCATGAAAATCTGGTTTTAAGAAGTCCTTATATAATCGCATCAGTGCTAGCAGGCCTTCTGCGAGTAAGGCCTTGCTCATTTGCCTGCTGGGTAAGTATGTTCGTCCTTTACTGAGAGACTCTTAACCTTAATAAACTTATCACTAGCATTGGTTCTAACTTTTTACTTTTCAAACTTCGTTTCAATCTTTTAAAGTTCAAAATCATGTTCTGTGAGTTTTGTTTATGCCATCTTAGCAATAAAAAGTGATTTTCTTTTCAACAGCAACCATAACTCACATATCATATATATCGTAATATAAACAACACACAAAGCACCAATTGTTTTTTCAGACATGTCATGGCATTTTACTTTTATTTTTACTTACGTGGGTGGAAGTGTTCGAAAAAACGAAAGAAAAATATTTGCAAAGTAAGAATTCCTGTAGGAATACAAAGTGATTAAAGCAATGTGCTAACACTCAAATCGCCAACTTACAAACTGATAGACATAATACGACTTAAAGCAATAAAGGTGTTAATGCTGAATTGCATTTTTTAAATCATTTGGATCTTGTTACAATCCAAAGGATTACAATCACCTTATGAAGATTGAGTAGGAAAGAAATCAAAGCCAATTTAAATCAATTTAAGCTTAACGTAAAGCGAAAGAAGTGTGTGCCGTCAATAGATGCCTTTCATGGTCATAAAAGAGTGACTGTGAAATACATAAGAACATCATAGAGGAGTTATTGAACAAAATTTTTGTATGGGTGCATGGGTAGCACAAGAGTTGGTGAATTTTTTGAACTTTGTCTGGGCTTTAGCTTTATTTATTCTTTCGTTCTAGGCTCTGATTGTTAGTTACTATCATTCGGAGTGATCGCTACTTTTACAGATTCTTTTTGAAATTTGTTTTTCGCTCTGACAATTCATATAAAAGGCTTTGCATATATGGTGTTTCTATTAGTATCTAGTTGATCCAGCCTTCAAGAGCAGCAACAAATTTAAAAAATTTCGTTTTTATTAACTGCACAAAATGTTTGCATTGGTAAGAAATAGTTTTTGATCGTAATGCTGAAAAAATTTAAGCGTCAAGTCAGTACCAAATTTGTTTTCATGGACAAAAACTACTGCAGAAGTTAAGAAGCAACTCTGTTTTTATGACTCAAAATGGTTCTTAAAATTGCATAATGTAAATTTGTTAAATACAATCTTTTCCACTTATATGTTGAGCATCTGGAACAGATTTTTTCATGTAACTGAAAACTTTTCCAACTTTTTAGGTATTTTTTTACTGCCAGAAAAATTAGATATTTTTATTTATACTGTGCAAACTCTAAAGATCAGATCTTCTATTAGTATTGGTGGATCGTACTAAAAAAATGAAAATAAAAAATTAATAACAATTGCAAGAAAAATGAGAGTGTTAAGTTGAAATGTTTTGGATATGCCGAAGAATGTTGAAAAAGTCGAAAAATAGTGAAAAAACGGAAAAAATGTGGAACAAGCCGAAAAATGCTGCGTAGTCTTGAGAAATATTGAAAAAGCCGAAAAATCTTAAATAAATTACTTAAACGTATTAAAATACCGAGAAATATTGAAAAATTCGAAAAGTCTGAAATATCAAATCCGTCACTGTCATATATCAGCCAATTCAGTACAGCACAGAGTCTCTGTCATATCTGATCTTTCATACCCGTCAGAAAAAGTTCACTCATCAAAAAGTTTTTATAAATTTTAAATGATCCGTGAAAGAATCATAACAAATAGTAAAACCCTCTTCATTTCTAGGTAGTTTCCACAATTCTACTCTCTTTTACAGCCGCTGCACCCAGTAGAGTGGAGCTTCAGCCAACGGTGACATACGCGGCGCTTCCTACAGTAACCGGCTACAATTCTGCAATTATAAAGCCACAATTATCCGCATTTCCGCTACTCAAATCTAATATTGTTGCTGGAGAGCCAACACATGTGACAGTGCATGAACCCGCCTTGACCAAAGTAGGAGATGTAATAGAGAGCGTTCCAACAGCAGTATCACATCAGAGTTCTACCATTGTACACAGCAGAGGACAGCGAGTGACACCAATTGTAGCGCCAGCTATGTACTCCTATACAGCACCTGCTGTACGTACCTTTACTGCAACTGGAGTTCCACGTTTCGAACATACGCCTATGTTGCGTGCTCTCTCTACGGAATTAGGCCCAGCCGCTGCTTTTGTACATACACACTTGCCATATCAATTAAGAACCTATAATGCAGTACCACCATTCGCTTATGCCAATTATGGTTATTCAAACTATAGGCTTCCCTTGGTATATACTGCTACTGGCAAATAAAACCTGGAAGAGATGCGGCAAACTAAGAAAAATCTAAACTTAGAAATGTGATTTTTGTTATGCGTAAAAATAAAATATGCAAAAATTAAAAAACCAAATTTTTTGTTATTCATGATAATTAAATTCGCCCTAAAATAAAACATCTGCATTCGATAGAAAATGTTATCCTATAAAAATTACACTGTTCAGCATGGTGTGTGTGTAAAGTCCTTAACCTAAAACATGTATTTTGTTGACCGAAGCTTAGACGCAAATAAAGTTCCAGCACATTTTCTAGTCAAAAATAGTACATTTTTCAGGAAGTCTAAGTTTTTGAATAAAAATATGTACTTAAAATCGCTCGATGACTGACACTGGACTTAAATATAAACTTTCTGATCAAAAATTGTATTTTCTTCTAAGCAAAAACTTCCAACTATCGCGAGAACCTCGGTAAGAAATATATTATATTTATTATCTTTTGTGCATTTCCATCTTTAGTCTATGTTGAAATGATGAGCTTATTGGATAACCAAATAATAAGCAACTGCCTTATTCTGACCAGTGGTCACTATTTGGCAGAAATCGTTTTAAAGAAAAAGTCTATCATATGTTCTTCTCAGACATGCTCCACAAAACGTGCAGCCAAGGTAAGAGCGTACAAAAATGGCCAAAATCGATTTTTTCCTCACATGTGGCAAAATCTACCTCACAAGTCAGCTGACAAAAAAAACATTAATACAAAACTTGTTTTCAGCGTCAAGAATTACTTAGATATTAATAATACCTAGTAAGGGAGCTTTAGGCCTTGACAAAAATTAATTACCCTACACCGCATTAACAGTAGAAGTGCGCGTAAGTCCAACTGATCGGTTCAGCATCGGTTCTTACATTTGTATGTAATTTGGTTTCATTATTTTATACACTTCACTAAGTATGGTGCCTTAAAGGTTTTGTTTCTTTGGGGTGTGTCACGGCATCTTATTGAAACTCGCCATGATCTTGTTCTTAGCATATCCTAATCATTCCTGCTATTTGTGGGAAATTTGGTTGAATTACCTTACACAATTTTTTTAGTATAGCGTTTTGAAGTTTTTGCTTGTTTGAGAGGTGCCACGCCTTCTCGTCGAATTTCGCTAACTTTTTGTCTAACGCTAGACCAAACAATCTCTGATATCTGTGTGATATTTGGTTCCATTACCTCAAACAATTTTATCAGTCAGGATCCACGCCCTCTTGTCGATGTTTTTTCTGGAGCTTGTCCAAGTTATTAATATATGTAGTTTCACCTTAAAAGGAATATTACATTACAAGGAAACATCATAGATGACCATTTAAAAACTCATTTAAAAAAAAAAAAAAAGTGAAACATCCTAATACTTATATTGCATATGTTTTTCTAACAAAAGCGGTCAAAAAACTGCCACGGAATATATTGACATAGATATCAAGCATCAAAATGATTAAAAACAAAACTTTTGTTTACCTGTGTTTTGCTGCTTTAAAGTCCAAAGGTTGCATAATTCAATTTAAAACTCTTGGGCGCCACTAATGATAATAAATGGACGCTAGTGACTTCATTTAAAAAAATCCTTGCCTAAAATAGCTATGACGTCAGCATGCACGGCTGTTACTGTTGTTTCCTTAGCTTTTTTGGTGCCGCGCTTTTGGCAATTGATTAATTTAATTATGTCATCTCTTTGGAGTAATTAAAAGTGATTTGGTGCTATTAAAATGTCTTGCATTCATTTTGGTATTTAGCTAAATGCTTTTAAAATTTCCTTTAGTGTCATCTTGTTACAATCTATATTTAGCTTTCAATTAAAAATGTGCGTAGTCGGAACAATTAACTTATCCTAAGTAACTTTATTAAATTTGACAGTTAAGTTCAGATGAGATTTCTGTTAGCTGCTGTTAACGTAATAAAAAGTTAATGTTTTTTTATTAAGATATTGTCTTGCTATTAAGTAGATTTAAGTAGAATATTTTAATTTTAGAATTTAAAAGGCTTAGTTTGGCAGTTATATGAAAAATTATAAAAAATGCAGTGGCATTATTAATTCTGCTTAGACTTAGGAAATCAACACCGAATTTTCAGATAAAGCTATTAAACTATAATTTAAACAATTTATTTTTATTTTCAATGATTCTAAAAACCTGGAAAAGGAACTAAAGCAATTGGTACATTACAGTTAAAAAAAAATACTTAATTATCAAAATGTCGGTATCAACGGTATCCTCTGAGCTTGAGCTCCGCTTTGCTCATCTCGAGTAAAATTATGCTGCCAACAATTTCTATATGAAAAATCTTCTTTAGTTTTGAGCGGACTCTAAATACTTCAAATCAGAAAGTTTCTGAAAGTGGATTCCTTTTTTTTAAAACTTCTGTCTAAAAGTTGTACGGAATTGCTAAATAAAATAAAACAAAATTATGTATTAACTCACTAAAAACTTATTCTGTTGTCTTCAAAGTAAGCCTTCACCACTTGTAATATAATTATGATTCAAGAATCGCATTCGGCTCTTTCAGCGAAATTTCAGCGTGATAATTTTAGCTTCGAGAACAGGGAAAAGACAGACGGGGTCGTACCAGGTGAATATGGTGCTTGTACAATAATATTCGTTGAATTTTGCGCTAAAAACAATACACAATGATAAGATTATGGGATGCTCCTTTGACTTGGTGCAAAATCCGTGTGTTATCTATCCTTCGAAAAATCTTGAAATTCTCATGCAAGCGCTTCATGATACCTAAATAATAAGCCCATGCGTATGGTATTTGATCATCACTTTATTAAGTAATTAACCATTCGATATTATCTAATAAAATTTGATTCGCGGCGCATGTTAGAACAAAATACTCGCGTATCGTATCGTCTTACAAAAGGTGATATCTGTTGCATGTGACAAAACTCAATGTGACAAAGCACATTTGAACAACAAATCTCTCTCATTCAAATGAAACATATGGGGCTGTAGTTGTGGTTGTGAATTTCGGTCAAAATAAAATTTCCTTTTATAGAAAAATGTCAATTTCTGCATGAAATTCATATTTATTAATATCATTGGGAATCTTACTGTTGTTGTTGCTATTATAGTTTTCATGGAAAAAGTTTTGTTTTTGTTGCTATGTATTATATAATACTTTACTTTACTTCAGTTGTTCAGTTCTGCGAAACAAGACAATCGTATCTGATTACGTCTACTGTTGTATAGTACTTTTCCCTATTTGTCTGCTTATGTTGAGCATAAATATTTACTTTGTTGTTTTTGAGTTTCATTATTGTCATTAGATGATTGTTAAGATGGTAAATTTTTCTTTTCATTTCATCAACGTTTCCATAGTTAGGAGTACGGGCAAGTACTGCGTATAACCATCATTTCATCAATATTACAATTATTTATGTTGTCAAGTAAACAAATTTAATATAAAGGCCTGTCAAAGCATAGACAACAAGACTAGACATTGTTTGCGTCAATGTTAAGCTCTTTGAAGTCACTTAAGTTTTGGAAACGCAGAATTAATTTAGTAAATATATATAAATTACCAAATCTTTAGATTAATTAATGAAATTGAGATATTCCTGAAAATGTCAAAAAAGGAGTTGTTTTATAAAGGAAAACTTTTAAAAAGTTTTATCACACTTCAGTCACACTGAAACTGCTCACGGATAATAAAAGCAGCAAAGTGCACCAAAGCGTTTCGATAATTGTGTACAAAAATTGATTAAAATCAGAAAATATCGAATGTAAAAGAAAAGTAGTGAATAAGTTAAGCAAATTTGAAAAAATTCGGCGAATATCGAAGAAGTCACAAAGTATGGAAAATAATTGAATTGTATCATATAAAATAAAACTAAGTACTTTGAAAAATGGATAATGAACAAAAGCATCAAACTGTTTCAAAAAAAATATACAAAAGGATACCAAATAATATCGATAAGTATCTCAAAAGTCGAACAGTATAGAATACTACTTAATACAATCGAATATTTTAAAAATATTGAATATTAGAGAAAAATCGCTATAAGTTGAAAAATATCATCAGATTTCTATCGAAAAGAATTTAAAAATTAAATTATAAATTAAAAGTATCAGACGGTATAAAGGAATCGATGATAATCGAAAATTAGCGAAAGGAATCGATGAAACTGAATAGAATTGAAAAGTCGATAAATCAAATGGTAATGTAAAATCGTTTAAGGTCGATAATTATCGTTATAGTATCGGTATATATCGGTATCGGTATAGCTGTCGAAAAGAACTATATGGTTTCGAAGATGCGACAATAATCGAATGTATCAAGTGGTATTAAATAGAATTAGAAATAATATATTTTATTTATGATAATATTTAATGGTATCGGCTGATACCCAAACATCTATAACAACGACAAATATCTATAAGAGCAAAATTATTGAGCAATATCGAAATGAATCGAAAAATCCGACAATGATTAAATGCAATCGAAAAATATCGCAGTGTAGATAATTGTGAGAATTATCAGATGGTATAAACAAGTCTACAAAAGTCGCAAACAGTATTAGATGGTTGACTATGGAAAGATCTGTGAATATATTTTTTTTTCAAAAAGTATACACTCTGCTGGAAAAAATTATATAAAGGTGTATCAGAGGTAAGACTGTTAAACAAAATTAGTGCTTTCAGAATTAACATTTATATTAGAATTCGATTTCGAATAAAAGAAAAACTCTCACGTTCTTGCATATTACATATTCTTAAAGTCAGAAATTTAATTTCGATTACATAACTTAATTATATTACATGATATCGAAATCACTGATGCCCTTGCAAAAATCAACCTGCTATCAATTTCAAGAACCACGGCATACGTAAACCAAATCTCAAACTAAGTCATTAAAGAAACCTACTGATTTTCTTAAAGAAAATCGTTGGCAGCGAATGGATAAAATCATTAATGGGAAGAATTTTACCAAGCAGATCAATGCTATAAAATAAAGACAGCTAAGCACATATTATGCTTTTAAAAAGACAAGACATCTTCATTGAGTTTTTCTATTTATAAGAAAGTTTCCCACAAGTGTCCGAAAAGCATTGAGTTCATATTGAATCCAAAGTATAGAAAGTCCTTTCTAACAACGTAGATGACAAAATAAACCTTTCGTGATTGCAGCAACTAATGTTATTCTTCTTTCTTAACTTAATCTGCCCAAAATATTTAATATAAATCAGTTTACGTAGCTATGTTGCTAACAATATTTAGCTATGAAAATTATATATCAAATGTTGCTTACAAAGTTCGAGAAAAGTTAACGCCAATCTGTTGATATCTATCTATTACGTATATAAAATATGTATTAAGTCTTTCGTTATGGCAATCCGAATAAGTTGATAATATCTAAGAACATTTTTTATACATAAATGTCAATCATAACTACATATCTTTTAAGCATGAGCTTAATGAAGCATTAACATTTTAAACTCGATACATTTAATCTTCTTTGGAATAGTTAAAGTTCTCCTATTTCAAAGTCGCATACCATAACGATTAAGCCAATTCGTTTTCAATTGAATACATCTGACATGTAAGCGCTTACTATATAAAGTTCTAGCATCTTACAGTGAAAGCATTAGTGAAGCTCTAGTGTATGCCAAAGCATATTCTCTTGACATAACTAAAAATTCTAAAATAGTTTTGAAAGATTGTCAACGCAACAATGTTCAAGCTGGTGAGTCTATTATCTATCACAATTTTTTCAATAAACCAACTTATTTTCATTTATTTCAGTTACATTTACTATGTGGTATTTTACTTATTGTTGGCACTACGGCAATACCTGAGGGTAATCGTGTCGGTGCAGCTCAAAGTAGTAGATCAAGCGCTTCATCAACATCCGCAGCAGCATCATCTGCTGCACCAGCAGCAGCTCAAGGCAGTAGATCAAGAACCTCATCAACATCCGCAACAGCATCATCTGCTGCACCACCTGCAGCTGAGGATAATTCACAAGACATCGAAGATACTAATTCGGAAGAATCATCTGCGAATTCTATAGTGCCTGTTGCTGGTACATCTCTTCGTTCTTCTATACGTATAACATCTCCAGCTCAATTAGCAGCATCGGCCACAATTCAACATCATGTGTTACCCGCAGAAGTGATTCCGTTGCCATTAACTATTTCAGCACGTCCTGGACTACGCACAATAATTGCACCCGAAACGATTACTATTCATCAGCCTACAGTTGCTAAAATTGGTGAAATAGTTCAGAAAATTCCCACTGCTGTTTCGCATCAAAGTCAGACTATTGTTCATAAACATGCTCGCGTTGTCACCCCAATTGTGGCACCAGCCGTACGTACAATTACATCACAGGTGGTACGTGCATATCATACACCATTGGTGTTAGCTGCTCATGCACCTGTGGTTAGAGTCATCAGTAATTGAGAGGCGTTAACAGCAATCCAAATGCGTATTTTTTTGGAGTCTTCTAAATTATGGCCTTTCGATAAGCCAAAGTTGCACAAAATTTTATCCTGCCAATTTTTGAAATTTTGAATTTTTTTTTTTAAACTTTTTTGGAATAAAAATTTCGATCTTTTATTTGTGATATTTGTAGCGTTTTTGTATTTTTGGTGTAGCGCTGAAGTTATATATTATTAGCTCTTCGAAACTTGTTGGAATCGAGGTTTTGGGATTATATTCAGCTTCTGGTGAGGGAATGACCTCTTTGCAGAATATGGAAATATTCATGAGCTCTTGATGTAGGTTTGAATCTATCCGTTTAGGAAAAATCGCTTGCCAAAGGGATATCAGACTAAAGCTTAATTTTCAGGACCTTTTTTTTAAACGATTTTTTTAAAATTGTATTCCCACAGAGTCGCCCAAAATATTGGCAACAAAAAAATGTAAGATCTTAAATTAAGATACAAGTTTTACGAAAATGCCAGAATTATTTTTTTCAATGTAAAATGCCATAGTCCCCTTTCATCGCATAATTCTTTTTCTGTAGAAGAGCCAACAAATTTTGAGTGTCTTTAAAAATAATACCCAAAATCTGATATACCTTAACAGTGAGGCGTTATGCATTGATAAAATATTGTGCCGTTGAATACTAAGACTTTTTACCTATTTTTTTTTAATTATTTTGAGCCAAAATTTCATTGGTGATTTTGTATACTTCTTGTAAGGACAAGAAATCTTCTGGACCGACTTATAAACATTTTTTAAAAACACCTTTTTCTAGGTATTAAAATTAATTGTACATAACTTTAATATTTATATTATTATCTATACTTATGTATGTCTTATATAAGCCCTGACATTATTTATATGTAGTACACAAATATTTAAATCAAAACAATATGATTATTTTAAATTTTATTATACTTGATATATAACAATACTAAGTCTGTTATCCTTATAACTATTACCAAACTTACACACTTAATTTGCATAATGTGTGTAAAAACGTGGACTGGGTACTAGCGACTTAAAATCAATTTTAGCTACAGGTTTTGGCATTGGTAACATCTGAAAAACAACTGGCGAGGCGGAATATGTAAGATGTGCTGGCGTATGTGCTGAAGTCACTACCACAGATGTTCTATCGCTGACAACAGAAGACGCTTGCAACTTAGGGGCTGCGTAAGATTTAGTATTCTGATTAGAAACACTATATATGTTTGGTGAATAATTTTTTGAAGCACTTCCGAAAGAAATAGGCTCAAAAGCTGCTGCATTTGAAGGTATTAGTTGAGCCGCAGGAATAATATATTTTTTCGCTGCACCATCATGATGTATACGGGTAAAAGTTTGGTGTGACACAGCCGTTGGTGTATTATAAAGACCACCGTTAATGTATTTGGGTATATTCGATGTGAAAAGTTGATGCGTTGTTAAGATATCAGCATCACAGTTTGCTATCACAAAAGTTGAAAAAATAACAAAAACCTGCAATATAAAGGAAGAATATATTTAATCATTTTTTTTTTTTTTTTTGGAAGAGTGTGCTCTTCAACCATGATTTTTCTTGAAGTTAAGACTAACTTGAATTAATATTCAAGTTGGAACAATTAAATTTATACTTGCGGTACCAAAATTGGTAGAAAGCCCCTTTTCAAGTGGGAAAAAACTGAGATGCGCTGAACGTTTAACTTTATTCAGCAAAAATGTTGGACAAAATGTCATCTATCAAGGAATAGGTATATTATTGTTAGTCTGTTGTACAAACATAGTTGAACTGTGCTATTATACAAAATATTTGGGAATAATTACCATACTTGTTTGGAGCCCAAGAGATTTAATTTCGATTTCATTTTATGGCATTTGAACCAAAATAATCTCTATTGCTCTGACATATTTTCTTATTTAATTTTGGGCATTTTTTCGAAAAAATTTTCCACACAATTTCTTTTGGTTTCTTTTTCAAAATATATAATTTCCTATACCATAATTTCTAGAAGATATTTATTAAGTATGCCTCATATCATGTCAAATCCGATACCATTTAACCATTCCATCTCTGATTTTTCTGAAATTTTTTTTTTCTTTTAGTACAGTTTGATAAAAAAAATTAATAAAAAAAACATGGCGGTTAGTACCAATTCGTACTCAAAGAAAAAAATTTTTCAAAAAAATCAGATGTGCAAAAGCAAAATGGTGTTTGATTTGAGTAAAGAAATTGTTTCAAAACCTCAATATTATTTCTCACATGAAATGACGATTTGCAACAAATTGAACTTTGTAAGCAAGTTTTAAAAAAAAAAGTGCTTGGATAAAAATGTACGCGCAGTGTTTAATACTGTTTATCAATAATAATGATTAACATTAAAGACATATAAATTCAAAAAGGATCTTGTGTAACTGCACCAAAATATCCTGCAAATTAAAATCTCATATTATATTGTATTCATTGTTCAAAACTATTTGAGTAGGTCAAAGTTAAAGCTTTGAATGACATTTTAATATCATTTTGGTAGACTTTGATAATCAAATCTTAAGCCAAAATTAGTTTTTTTTTTAAAAAAGTTGCTACATGAGAACAAATTGTTTTACTGAATTTTACTGTAACTCTTTCTAATGGATAGATAAAAAACTCCTCAAATTCAGTATTATATGCAAAAATGACTTCTACCAAACAATGGTTCTTTCTCTGATAAAAATGCCACTAATTTTTTGATTTTTTTGTTGTTTACCTAAGCTAACACTTTACGTGCAAATTTCAAGTTTTACCGATACGTTTTTAAATCAATAAAAGTCCCTATACAAATACATTCGCAATTTCATGAATAGCAAAATTGTACAAAATACTCTTATACGCTTACCCTTTGCAGCATTTTGAATAGATAATAAAAAGATTTTAATGTAAGCTAAGAGAGTCACACACTGAATTCAATTTTAAAATAAACTATATACCAATCAAACATTGCGTTTTATTGAAAAAAATTGCTTATTATTTAAACTTTTACTTGAGTTATAATTGAAAAAATTTTAAAAAAAATTGTAAAAACATTAAAATTGCATTACTCAAAAAAAAAAAAACAAAGTGGCAAAAAAATTACAACTGTAGCTGGTAACCCTATTAGTAATAGACTCGTCTTGTGATATGCTCCCCATACTTCCACCATCAATGGTAATCATCAATCTTTAGCAAATTTCACACTAAAATAATTTTAATTAATTGAGTTTTCGTAAACCGCACTTCATATGATTTTATTTCGCTCCATAAATATCAGTCAATTCAGTTGTTCAATGGCCGGCCGGCACTCAGGTAGCAGCTCTATTGCATTGATTGCTAATTCATTTATGAGCGTCTATAATGGCAGCCGCTAGCTATTTGTGTATATAAATATTATATGGTATATCACCTATATTATATATTTTCTCTGTTTCAATATATCAAATTGGCCTTCACTGTTTGTTTTTTGCTCATTATGGTAAATGGGGGTAATATGTATGTATATGAAATATGTCTAATTTATTTTGTCCTCATATAAATTTTCACGTTTAGAATTCATAAACTGAAAATGTTTAATTATTCTATAAGAAAATCATGTTGTCTCTTTAGTATTGGAAAGTAAAGCTCATTAAAATATTTTAATAACTCTGTTTCTCTCACGAAGTTATTCAGAAATACTCTTCTCAAAAATACACACAAACAAAATTGGCATTGCAAACTTGAACATTTTATTTATTTATGACTAAGAGTCGCAAATTGTAATGTTCAAAATGGTAAAAATAACATTTTTTTCTATTTATTTTTAATACAAACAACTTTAAATATTTTTGATTTTGAAAAATATTGAATTTTTGCGTTTGAAGTCACAAATGCTCTCATGTCAAATGTAGAAATTTACTTATGAAAGAGAGGGAGACAGTTATCCCCAGGGATGTGTTGGCGTCACTTAAAGATGAAAAAATTTTGGCGCCAATCGATTCAAAGAATATTTCTTCATCCTGTATTGAGCATTTGCTTTTGCGAATTTACGACACAATATGCCAGCCGTGTTCAACACCAAATATCTACTTTGAAAGTTCGAATGTGTGGTAGCTCTAACCATACAACTCGCAGTCACCCTACTTTTTGGTAATTGTACAAAAAAAATGGTAACGTATGTTTACTCACACCTACTACACAACGACTGCTGTGGCTCCGTGTAATAACACGTCAAAACTGTTGGCTAACAAAACAATCCAACTCAATATATCATGTATGGTATGCTCGAATATCTGTGGGTATCGTAGTATAAAATTTCAAGTCTTACAAATTTCTTTTGCACACTTCAAACTGGGCTTAAACAGCTTGCGTGTGTCTGGTTCACTTCGACTTCGTCAAGCCGGTAAGTTGGTTATTTATGAGTTCTCTTTTAAAAGTGTGATATTTCAATTATCCATACTTCATTTCGAATTGCAAATATTGTTGGCAATAAATAAATTTCTATTTAATTTTCAGTCTAATATCTTCATTATGGCGCGATTTGAGTTTGCTTTCATTGTGGCGTTCACCATTTGTGTTGCTGCTACCGCCAATGCTGCACCTCGCACTGCTGCTGTGATCATCGATGCTGCTCCATCAGTTGTGTCATATCAAGGTTTCAGCGCAAACACTAACGGTAAACTAGTTATTGCACCGATGGGCCGTTCGCTGGGCTATGTAGAACCTACAAATCTGAATCATACATTGCATACGACACATGCGAGGAATAGTTATAATGCGTTTGATATTGGCCCCGTATATATTCACCAGTAGGTTAGGTGTTATTGTATTAGTTATGCCAATTAATAAAAATTTTCATAAATTTGTATTTACAATTTTTTTTTTCATTAATTAACAGAATGCGTTTTTTAATAGTTTTGCTACGATTTTGGATTTTTAGACGTGCCATATGTAATGATAACTTTTTTGAAAAATTTTTATCTTGGCGCTGCACGACAAAGTATGTAGTTCAAATGTCAAATCTGCATTTAAGCTCCAAGTGCATGGCACATATTTAGTGCTGATTGGTATACTACTGGTTAAATTAATACATAGATGTGAAAATATTAATTCAAATTGGCAACAACATTTTAAAATGGAAGAAAATGTGAGCAATAGTGAAAACATTTATACAAAAATAAAAGAAATGGTTTGTGTTGCACTTTATGTTTGCACAGAGTTCTCCTGTTAGAGATGTTGCAAGTTTTAGACGAATTTAGCGTCAATCGATAAATATTTTCAGCCTTAGTAATGAAAGGTATGAGCTAGCGGAACTTTTTTTGATAAGACAGTATTTTTCAGCTTTGTAAAAAATTTTCTGTTTTGATTCGGTTTTCTTATATGTTAGATCCGAGTTTTCTGCCATAAGTTCATTCAAATTTTATTGAATTGAACTGACGGCAATTCCATTTTCTTGTCCCTAAAGAAAATTTGAAATATTTATTAAAAGGTTGGAAAATATCTTTAAAACTCACATTTTTTTTGTGCTATTTTCCTGTACGCAAACCTAACTTTTAGGTACTTAACCTCAAATATTTCCGAATTGTGATGTGATGGGTCGATTTTAATACCAAATTCTGATTTAGCGCAAAAAATAACTTCGGAAAACAATCTTAAAAAAATGTATAACCCGAAATTACATCATTTAAGCTTGAGTTTTGGCCTGTTTTCGAGGATTCTATTACTCTGGTCTTCTGATAAAAAACACTGAAACATCAGGACCAACCAGAAATTCTTCGTCTGTTTTTGGACTACAATGCTTAAGAATAAAAGACTTGGAAAACAAATTTATTCCCCGAGTTCACCTCACTTAAACCCAAATTTACACTGTTTTCTTGAAGTTTTTCGATGCTACCAAGATAATCAGCCACTATATAGCAAAACAACTATCACCATCGAATCCGAGATATCTGCATTTTTCTAAATTAACAGAATTGACATAATTTGAATTTTTGAAAATGATAGAAAAATCTATTGAATAGTTCAAATTATGTCAGTTTTATTACTTTAGAAAAATGCATGTATCTCGGGTTCGAAATAAGAAAATTATATGCGGTTTACGGAATTATTTTAAGCAAATAACAGTACATTAAAAATGATGTAACACTGGATCGGCGTCAAAAAATATGGAGCGGTTATGCAACTTTAAAGTACAGTATCGGAATTTTTTCATTCTTTTCCGGTCAATTTCTAATTTTTTTTGTAGAAAAAAGAAGATGAAGAAAAACTAATCACGGATTCGAATTCCCCGATTGATGAAATAAAAAAAAAAATTGAATCACCTTAATATGCAAATATGTCGACTCCGATTCCGACTCCGAAAAAAATTAGGTCTATTAACTTAGAAAAATCTAGATATCTTGGTTTTGAAATAAGATAATGATATGCGGTTTCAGCATTCTTTAAAGAAAATAACAGTACATAAAAAATTATGCACTATAGGATCGGCGGTAACATAATATTTGAGGTGTTGCAGCTAGAAAGTGGAAAATCGGTAATTTTTTAATTTTGTCCGGTCAATTGTCAATTTTTTTTATAAGAAAGAAAGAAGTAGAAAAACAAATCACGGATTTGAATTTCCCGATAGATAGTTTCCCGAAAACCATATCCAGTTTGTTGGAAAATTTTATAACGTCTGTAATTTGCACCATTTTTTAAATAAATATTTTGGAAAATGTGTTGCTTACTTAAAACAGAGGGCGCTTATCCAGTTTTCAATAATAACCTTAATCCTAGTAGTGGGCTTTGTCCAGACATATAAAGCTACTGTAATCCGCTGACACATCGTGAAAAAATCAAAAAGTTTTTATTTTGAACCACTCTAATGTATGTACATACATGATGCATTGAATTTAATTTGACAACAATTTGTTCTAGTTTTTGAGATATTCACATCGGAAATATGTATGTACAAAACCAAACTTTGTGTCAAATGTCGTGATAAAATCACCCAAAGATAGGTAGTTTACAGACCTTTGCAATTCTCACTTCAGATATGGAATTCGATCATTGAAGAAAATTTCGAAAAGTGACCCAAGGCACCAACGAACTAAGTTCAAAATAAACGAATTTTTAAAAGAAATAAAAAAATCCACTATTAACTGCCAGGTGAAATATTTTTCTTTTACAAGATAGCACAATTAAGTGGTACAATTATCGTAGTTAATTTTTTTTTTTAATTTTTATTAAACATTTAAATAACAGTTGTTTAATTTTTATAGTACCAATTGTGTGACTTAGTGGTGGAAAGCATAAGTTTTCACAAGAGGAGCGCCGTATACAACTCGCGCGGAATGTACAACTGGAGCAGCATGAACAATTGGAACAGTGTGTACTAATGGAGCAGCATGAACCACAGGAGCAGCATGTACCACAGGAACAGCATGCACAACAGGACTAACGACAGTCTTCAGGACAGGTGCAACAACTTCATGAACAACAGCTTTGTTATGGACACGAGTGAAGCTCTGATGCGAAACAGCAGATGGAACGCTATGGACTACAGCACCTACCTTGGCTACTACAGGCTCAATAACATGATGGGTTTGAATGAGACCAGCCGAAGTGAAGGCAATGAAGAGAACAGCAAAGATAGTAACCTAAAGGATAAATTAGAAATTTTTATAATATTTTCAAAATGACATATGCTCGTAGATTAACAAAACTAAAAATCTTACCAATTTGAACATTTTTGAAAATTTTGGTAAATTTTTTTGCTTTGAAATTGTGAAAGAAAACTGATGATGTTGAAATATTTTTGAAGCTTTATATACCAAAATAAGCAGAAGTAGTATTGATTTTTGCAAAATGCAAAGAACTTGTTTACAGCTATGATTCCTGAAACAAGATTGCCCCAAACGTGTATTTTTTAATAAAATACCTATAATAGCTACAAGTTATTTTTAAAACTAATATTAAATCATGAGGTTGACGTACTTGCTCATGTTCGCTGCATAATAACATTGCTAAGAGGAAGAAAAATGTCAAGTCATAACGTTTCATTGCAATGCGCTAACAAGCTCATACCATACCCGCTTATATCTTTTGACCAACTCCATTGAAATTTCAATCAATTGTTAGCACAAAAGTACAGCAGCAGCATTAAAAATCAATTGAGTAGCTGACCATTATCCAACATAACTACTAATTAAACACCCGCCGAGGCTGAGTGTTGGTACTAATGTAACCTTAGAGCTAATTGATTGCTGCTACCCTACTCGAAATGATTTTTGTCACTTTTGTGCGTCTAATGATATTTGATATTTTTTACAAATTGTAATTGCCGCATGGTTCAAGTTCAATGTTAGTTCAAAACATATGAATACTCTTGTGTGGAATACCTTGCAAAAATTAAGCCAACAATTGTTCGCAATATATTTTTTATATTTGAGGTATGGAAAAAGGTTTTTGCAACCACACGATTTAAGGGTTATCGACCGCCATTGCTTCTGATTTCTTTTTTTGGAGGTTAATGTCTGCTCGGTCAAAGTCTTTGGTATATTTTTAACTATAAATATTTAGCAATTTTTGCAAATTGTTATCAGTTTTCTCAGCTTTATTGCAGCATAAGAATCCTATTTCTAATTATTCAACATGTTCAAACAAGTATGTGTCACAGCTAAATTATATCAATAGCTTAAGTTTTTAATAGAAATTTTTATTTTTTTCAGTTTATCATTTTTACCCTTTTCGCTTTGGCTGTCGCAAAGCCTGGTTATGTTGAACAACATCATGTCTTGCAGCCTGTTCTAGCCAAAGTAGGCACTGTTGTTCACACCGCACCATCTGCTGTTTCGCATCAGAGCTTCACTCAAGTACATAGCAAAGCTCACATTGTCACTCCAGTGGTACATGCTGTTCCTGTTACCCATGTAGTCAAAACAGTTGCCGCTCCAGTTGTTCATACCTATGCTGCTCCAGCTGTTGTAAAGACTGTTCACACTGCTCCCGTTTTTCATAGCTATGCCGCACCAACTTATGTAAAGGCTGTTCACGCTACACCCGTTGTACATCAGACCTATGTTGCAGCTCCTGCTGTAGTTAAGACTGTGCAAACACCAATCTACAACAGCGCTATCTCTCACCAAAGTCAATCGCAAGTTCATCACCAAAAGGCAGTGATCACACCAATTGTTGCACCTGTTGTAAAGTCATATATTACTGCTCCAGTGGTACCAGTTATCCATACTGCCCCTGCCTTAAAGACTTATTTGCCTTAAGGACAAGGATATGGGAAACCAACTGACTGAATAAATTAATAAATATTGTTGAATTTTGAAACTTAACATTTTGGTTTTTATGATGTTTTGATAACACATTTATCGATGTTTTTTTTAATAGCTCGACCGCTTCCACCAAGATTTTTTTCTTGGAAGTATTTTGCCGAACAATGAACTATGATATTATTTAGTTTCACTTATCACTACAGCTCATCTTACCTTACACTTGGAATTATATTCAAAACACATTTAAAAGCATCTTTCAAAAAACAATAGAATTATCGTTATCAATATCTATTGGTTCTACATTATTTCTATCGGTATTTTCATATTTTGATTTCGATAAAAAAAATTGTCTTTTCCTATATTTTTACCTTTCAATTTAACTTGCTGGCGTTCCTCTTCGATGCATAACACAAATATGTTTACCGTATACTTTTTAGATATAAATCGCAATCGTGATTCAAAATATATAATTTAAAAATTATATACTTCTATTATTCGTAAAATCTATTAGTTAATACAAAAAATTTCCAAATAAGACTCTGCAAATGAAGGTGAAAAAAATTTCTTTCTTGAAATTTTAGTATGTTGTAAAGTTCAGCATACTTCTCAAGAATAAGTATATACTATACATAATTTAGGCCTCTTTCAAATTTTTTCCTGAACTTGAAAATTCCATTCTTTATTATAGTGTAGCCAACACCGGCTTCGCTAGGAACAGTAAGTTTTTCTACATGAAAGTTAGAATAAGTGGACTGCCTCGGTTGTTGTTCTCCAATATGTCTAGCTTCGAGTTCGTGGCAACCGTTGACCGCGGTTCAGATTATAATTTATCCAATATTGGCTCCTGTATTAAAAAAAAAACACTTTGAAGGACCAATGCTGAACTATACAACAAACTAACATTTTATACGTCTTCGACAAGAGACCTTGAGAAAAGGGTCATCACAAACCTCAACGCAAGCAAAATCTCTAGGCCTGATAATAATAAGCCTATGTGTTGAGAAAGTATGCCTCCACAGTGGCTTGTTTAGTGCGAAAACCTTTTTATATATTTTATTTAGAGTCGATAAACATCCAAAGAAAAAAATCCCTATTGCCATTTTTAAGGTTTATTAGTAATATTTATTAGTAACATCCAACTTTGTTCAAATTTTGACTTTCAAACTTCCTTGAAAGATAACACCATCACTCAGAAGCTACCTAGGTGGGTGAGAGCAAACCATATCCGTTTTAAGTCCGTTTTAAGAATTTTAATTCTTAAAACCCACAAATCCAAAGTTTTCGATATGAATATCGCCTTTTGTTTTTGTTACGTCATTTACTTCTAAATACATATAATACTTTTTTTTCCGATCCGATTAGTGAACTATTTTTCATATCATCTATTATATAAAATTCATTTTTTGTCTGTCTGTTTGTATGTCTATCTGTCTGTTCTTTATGGACGCGGAAACTATCCAGCCGATCGTGATGAAAGTTCTACAGAATGTTAGTATTAATCACGCGGGTGATATTTAGGGTGGCCCTCATACAAAAATACTTTAAAAATAGCATTTCCTTAAAGACAGATAAATCGATTCTCATGAAATTTACACAGTATGGGTTTTATGTTGAAGGGCAAAGATAAAATGGTAAACATTTTATTTAGAGTGGCCCTCACACAAAAATATTTTTTATATATCATTTTCTCGATGACCGCTGAATCGATTCTCATGTAATTTACACCATATGGCTTTTATGTGAAGAGACACAGATAAGATCGTAAAAATTCTATTTAAGGTACATTCTTAGGGTGGCTCTCATACAAAAATATTTTAAATATTCAGGCCTGTCGCGAATTTCACTTATACGACAAAGTGAAATTGAGGTAGATTTGAACCGTTTTAAAAAGTTGGAGTCGATTGCCGAACTTTTGTTAGACGTTTATGCTATATTTTATTATTTAAGGGCTTAACTCCAAATAAAATTATCAAGAAAAAATCTTTGAGATATTTTTTGTCTAAAAACACTAATATTCCACAAGATTCTTAAGAAAAGATTAAAAATATCGAAAAAACAAATAAATGTTATCTGTTCACATTTTTTATTCTGAGGCAAGCAAAAGTCGTCAATTTTATATTTTCGAAATCAGCTGTTAAGCTGAATGTGTGGAGTCAGGGACGTTATATTAAGGTATCTCTGGTGAGGTAATAGTAGTTCGAAAACAAGCTGCCAGCCTATTTTAACGAAAATATTTTTAATTTCAGTGCAATTTTTAGTATAAATGTGTTGAAAATCGATTAAAATATAAAATTTTAAACATTATACAATAATAATATGTATGTTTCAATTGCAAGATACAGCTAAAATGAATTTTATGCGAATTAAGATAATTGAATGAAAGTTTTTTCAAATAAAGTGGCATCTTTGTAATGTTGTTGTTAATCTGTATTTTTTTTTTTTACAAGGAAAAAAGCGGAAAGCGGCGATGTATTTTTTTAGATTATTTCGCTAAAATAATTATAATTTTACATTCTAAATTAGGGGTAAACACAAGAACGTCCTTATTTAATTGCATTGCAATCGCAGCGGTGAATGCAATACTCATTTCGAACTCAATTTTTTTGCTGCACTTCTTTTTTTTCTATCCTTAATATGATCAGCTGATTCAATACAAAAAGTTTTCACTTATACATTGAAATGCAAACTACATCAAAAATACTGCAAATCCACTTGAATTTGACTTCGAAGACAAATTGATTCAAAAAGTTTTCGAAATGAAAACGTACCGTTTTTCGCGACAGGCCTGATTATTTCACAAAGACAGGTTAGTCGATTCACACCGAATTTACCCCACGTAGCTCTTATGTTAAGAGGCATAGCTTAGGTTACAAAACTTTTATTTAAAGTGGGCCTCTTACAAAAATATTTTTAAATATCATTTTCTACAAGACCGCTTAATCGATTCTCATGGAACTTACAGCACGTGGTTTTTATGTTAAGAGGCACTGCTTAGGTTGTAAAAATTTTATTTTGGGTGCATACTAAGGGTGGTCCTTATACAAAAGTATTTTTTAAATAGATTTTTCACGCAGACCGCACATCGAATATGCACCACGGTTGAGGTGAGGCGATGCCCACAGGGTTATGCTACTCATTAATATAAATATAAAATAAAATATTAAAAAACAGTAAATATGTTATACATAAAAAATAAACTCTAGGTATTTTTTTTTTTTTACATATATACATATGTTCATATGTACTTAGATCGGCTCTGTATTACTGTTGTAACTCGAACTTTTATTTAAACTTGGTTCAAGCCTACCGTGACACAAGTATATTTCTATAATATTAAAAGGTTTGCTCTGTGCTGTCTGAAGTTATGGAGAGTATAATAAACTTCCACCTTTTAAATTATATGTTGCTACGAATTACTTGGTGGTCAAGAACACGATTTATTCCGTTCCGGACAACAGCACCTTTTATCATTCATATTACTTCAGATTCCGACCATATCTCTGGCGTAACAAAAGAGCATCGTGTTATCGCGATAGCTCGTTCTTTGGCGGCAAAATAAAGTTATTGATCAATCTCCCTGAAAATGTGCTCGCCAATAGCTACGATATCGGTAAATTCAACAAAATGTTCACCATTACTTCTCCCCCTTTCTAAAATTTTGAATTTTCTTCAAACCAACACGGTTCATGCATTTATATGTCAGAAGGCATTTCCTGAACGCATCAAAAGGCGTATGCATAGTAGAATGATTTTTTTGGTAGAAAAATTCATGTAATCAAAGTTTATGTGGCTATACAGGATCGAACGTTCTTTTAATCAAAAACTTGCAGTAGGCTCAGCCAAAAAACCTTTTCAAAACTAATCTTCAGCTATATATAGTTTTCAGTTGGGGAATGTATTTTGGCCAAATAAACTCAACTTGAGCGTAGTATATTACTCTGTTCGAACAACTAACGGCAGACCGACGGCATTATATTATAATAACTTAACATGTTAGTATAATTGTGCTGAATATCCAATTTCTTGTGACGTTATCTTTTGAACCATACGTATATGACAATATTGGCCCTTATATTAAAATTTTTATTTAGGACTCAAAATATTTAAGCATTAACCATATAAACCATTTTATTCGTCAACTATTAAGTCAAAATTCCCAATGTTAATATCTTAAATGCTACGTTTAATTATGTATTACCATTTACTTTTATAATTCTTCAAAGATATTTCTAAGAATTTTTTTAACATATTGAATGATTAATAAAACAATGGTTACTATATTTAAGGATATGTTTTAATTTAATTCAAATTCATTTTAATAACAAATAATCAAAAGTTCTTCATGCTTTGAAGTGAAATTCTAGTGATATAAAGCCTTGACAAGTGGAGCGGAATGCACTGAGTGCACAAGAGGAGCAGCATGTACAACTGGAGCGGAGTGCACCAATGGAACGGAGTGCACCAATTGAGTAGAGTGCACCAATGGAGCGGAGTGCACTAATTGAGCGGAGTGCAGTAATTGAGCGGAATGCACCAATGGAGCAGAATGAAGTACTGGGGCAGCATGAACAACTGGAGCAGAATGAAGTACTGGGGCAGCATGAACGACTGGAGCAGCATATACGACTGGACTAACAACATCTTGAATAACAGCTTTGTTATGTACACGTGTGATACTTTGATGAGATACTGCAGACGGCTGGCTATGAACTACTTCGCCAACTTTAGCCAAAACTGGCTCCACTACATGATGAGTTTGAATGAGACCTGCTGAGGCGGTGACAATGAAGAGAGCAACAACGCAAGCAATCTGTAAAAAATAATAGTATTTTTTTAAAACATTTTTTTATCTAACAATAGAATTCAAATTATGTGTTAGATCTATGAATTTATGAAGGTCTTATGAAATATGGTGACCCAAAATGATTTTATATAATTTTATGTCGAAGAAATGTTACAATTAGCGATAGTTAAACCTTTTTCTGACTCAATTTTGTATTTTATTTTACTTCTTGACGTTTCTTTTTAATGAAAAAGCATTAATTTTACTTTAAAAAATTGTGTTTAAAACCTGAAATCCTTTTCACTGGAGCAATTTTTCTATTAATTTTTACCGAAACATCCTATTCAATTTTTCGACGATTTTTAAATTTTATTTAGGTCTAATTTTTATATTCGATATTCAACTTTTTTTAGTTTTTTTTTTCACAAATTTTTGTAAAATTCTTTTTCAATATTTTGAGCAATTTCTCATATGAAATAATTCACAAAGCAAACGATTTCCTTACGTAGCCTTCAAATAAAAAAATTCACTCACCGATTTGAACATTTTTGATTAGATTTGGTACCAGCTGTTTTTCTACTAAAACTTTAAAGAGAACTGTTGCTTTTTGGCAATCAACCAAAGCCTTATATACTCGAAATGTCTGCGACACAGCCTCTTTTGAACGGAAGCAGAACTTGCTGCACTTTGGAGAAGTCCAAAAACAATACGAATCCCTACAAATGACACACATTATTGAACGCGCTTGTTGACCCTCAACAGCTGCTGCTGTTGCTTCACCATTGTGCTTTTTTTTTTTTTCTTCAAGTGGACTGTCTGGCTTAGTAGTAGGGTACTTAAGTCATTGCGTCTGTTTTGTATTTCAATAATTGAAGGTTAACTCTGAACGATCTTAAGTATTTTTTCTAAAAGTTACGAAATCAATTTTGTACCAACGCAAAAGTGTCAAATCATGTTCGTGATATACGAGTTACATTTTTGACGCGTTTTCCTCTTATATTTTTGTTGTACACAGTTGTTGTAAGAGCAGCTTGTTTAAGGCTTAAATACGATATTTATCAGTTTTGAGATATTTGGGTGTAGCGTTTAATGCCCGCGTCAATTATTGTTTCGGCTACTATGTTGAATTATTGTGAGACGTAGTCATTTGCGTCAGGCGGGTACAAGTTGAAACCTTTTTTTTCTTGTTTTGCTGTTGAGTACAAGTTCAATGTTGCTAGTTAGGCATAAATTGAACAATAAATATTGGTTAAAATAAATTAATATTTATTCAATTATGCCACAAAATTTTACAAAGTTTTTTTATTGCAAGTAGCTTATATTATGCGAATTTTTTTAACTATATATGTTTGCGAATCTCGAGGAAGTTATCAGTTTCAGTTAAACTTCTTTCCAAGAACAACAGCAGCAACTACTACAGCAACATGTACAAATATGTAAGTTCGCTGGAATGTATTAGGATTTCGGTATCCTGAATTGATTTTGGAACAACTTTTAATTTGTTCTAATTTGTTCATATCTTCCTTAGCTCATTTTCGCCGCACTCTTTGTTTTGGTCGCCGCTAAGCCTGGTTTTGTTGAACAACATCATGTCTTGCAGCCTGTTCTCGCCAAAGTAGGCACTGTTGTTCACACCGCACCATCTGCTGTTTCGCATCAGAGCTTCACTCAAGTACATAGCAAAGCTCACATTGTCACTCCAGTGGTACATGCTGTTCCTGTTACACATGTGGTCAAAACTGTTGCCGCTCCAGTTGTTCATACCTATGCTGCTCCAGCTGTTGTAAAGGCTGTTCACACTGCTCCCGTTTTTCATAGCTATGCTGCACCAACTTATGTAAAGGCTGTTCACGCTGCACCCGTTGTACATCAGACCTATGTTGCAGCTCCTGCTGTCGTTAAGACTGTGCACACACCAATCTACAACACCGCAATCTCTCACCAAAGTCATACACAAATTCATCACAAAAAGGCAGTGATCACACCAATTGTTGCACCTGTCGTAAAGTCATATATTACTGCTCCAGTGGTGCCAGTTATCCATGCTGCTCCTGTTCTGAAAACTTATTTGCACTAAAAACAAAAATGTGCGAAAACAACTGACTGAATAAATTATTTAATATGTTGAATTTTTGAAATCTAAAATTTTGTTTTTCTAAAGCATTTTATCAATAACATTTTTCCATTTATCGTTGGGCAAAAATATCAAACTTAGGCCCCTATTGCGGTTGTCGATTTACAATAGATAAACGCTCTTTTTCTATTAGCGATTTTGTTTGGTATTGTGTTTATCGATCACAATCGCTGGCTGTTCTATCATTTTGTTTTGATAGATAAGGTTTGTTTTCATTTTAGTAGATATTTCTTTATTTTTTAAAATCTTCACACAAAATATTTCAAACTGAATGAAACTAAATGGCTGTCTCAGGAAAAATAATAACATTTCAAGTCATAATGACGCAATTTTTTCTATTAAGTTTCGTAATACCAAAAGGGCATCGTTTCTATTAAATCGATGGCTATCGGTTTTATCGCAAATCGACAACCGCAATAGGGGCCTTATTTTGATTTTTTCAACATCGAGATTATAAATCAATCTTTTTTTTTTCTAATCAGATCATTCTTTTCAAGTGGATCTGCTTTTGGAATCCATTGGACATGAAAAACCTTTGGTCTGAGAGTAACATCTGCATTTTTTATGAAAATTAGAATAAAATAAAATAAAAAATGTCATTTTATATACGATGGTAGTTTCGCAAAGTAACCTAACATACAAAAAAAATACGTAGTTTTTTAAATTGTTTTGGCGATGTACACAACAATTTAAATAAATTTAAAAGTCTACAATCTTTATAATATATTTATATAAGGCAGACTTGGGTATTTTTGGATTACATTTTTTTCAATTACAATTACAAGTACATAATCATTCACATGTAATTGAAAAATGAAATTAAAAGTAATTGTAATTGAAGTTTTTTAATTACATGTAATTTAAAATTACAATTACATGCAATTCTAATTACTTTTGTAATTGGACTAGTAATCCATGAAAATGTAATTCCTTAGATAATTGTAATCCATTACTTTTGCTAAGTAATTTGAAACGAAAATGTAATTGATTACTCATTTTTCTGCAATTACATTCATTAAAATTTGAAACAAATTTTTTTTTGAAGCGATAAAATTTTATAAAATTCAGAAAAAATATTTATGTTATTGCATAAGACTTATATGTCAGTCGCGTGACTGACTCATTGAGTCAATGACGTCGACCTCAGATTCCTCAAGCTATCGTAAAGAAGATTTGGTTTGTGGGATCATCTTATAACGTAGAGGCGCGAAAGATGTCTCAAAAATATTTTTGGACATCACTAAAGAAGGCTCGGGACCCTGGAAGCAAACGCTTTTGGCCTGAAAATGTGTCCCCAGGCCATGCTACCCGTTTTTGACACATTTTCAGGTCAAAAGCGTTTGCTTCCAGGGTCCCGAGCCTTCTTTAGTGATGTCCAAAAATATTTTTGAGATATCTTTCGTTTCAAAAAACAAAATTTTTTTCCCTAAAATGGGTCAAAAATGGGTAGCATGGCCTGGGGACACATTTTCAGGTCAAATGCGTTTGCTTCCAGGGTCCCGAGCCTTCTTTAGTGATGTCCAAAAATTTTTTTGAGCTATCTTACGTTTATAAAAACAAAATTTTTTTCCCTAAAATGGGTCAAAAACGGGTACCATGGCCCGGGGACACATTTTCAGGTCAAATAAGTGTAAAATAACTGTAAATACAAACGCTGATCGTGCGCATGCATTTCTGCGTGATAGAGATCATTTTCTTTACGCGTACATTTTTGAGCGACAGAAAATTTGTTCTTGCACAATCGCATATCGCGCTTTCTCACATAATTCATATTCATTTATGATCGGTGAAAAAATTGTTGGCTTGAATTCATTCTTTTAGCAATGCTACTCGTTGTTGAAAAAAAAACGGAAACTCACATACGAATGCGGTGCAATAAAGAGCGATTTTCAATCTTGCAAAAAAATTTAAGAAAATTCATACATGAATAAAATGCGACATTTTGAGTGCACATACAGGAATATTTCCGAACTCTGTCATACGTGTATTAAAAGTTAATTCCCTTCACTACAAACATTTTGCTTGAAATAGAAAAATCGACAAATGAATTTATCATTTGAATACTCCTCACTTTTCACATCATCTCAAAATGAGTTTATCATTTGATAAACTCGAAATTGATGAAAGTGAAACGATACGCATCAATACAATGTTCGCTCGTTTATTATTTATCAGTGAGGAAAAAAAACGAGTGATGAAAACAAACGAGGAGTTATAATAGAGTGAATGCTGATTTGCTTGCGCTCTTGAGTTTTTAAAATGAAAAGATAAATATAGAAAGATAAATAAAAAAGAGCAATTGTGTATTTTGAGTGCTCTACGCACTCTGGGTAAAAATAATATTTTCAAGCATGATAAAGTTCTAATCCGACTTTGAAGAAATAAAACTTTCCGTGTGTGAATTAGGACTAAGATAGTTTCTCTCAGTCTCCGATGTATAATAAAGAAAGAATTTTTTTTTATTTTACAACAAATTTTATTATCATTATCACAACAATGAACTAAATCATGGAAATCAGCTTTTTACAACCATCCAGATTTTAAAACAGGAGCAGCATGAACAACTGGAACTGAGTGCAAGACTGGAGCGGCAGCATAAGTGTGAACAATTGGAGCAGCATGAAGCAGATGAGTAGTGTGAACAACTGGTGCAGCATGAATCACTGGAGCAGCATGAAATACGGGAGCAGCATGAACAACTGGAGATACAGCCTTAAGGATGGGTGCTGGTGCGGCATAAGTGTGAACTACGGGAACAACTGGCACTTTTCTTTCTAAATTTGTAAAACTTTGATGGGTGATGGCAGATGAAGCGCTGTTATCCACATAAGCTGTTTTGGTGAGCACCGCCGGTTGCACTATAGCATGAGTCTCGGCAATGAGGCCAGGAGCAGCAGCTGCAACAGCAATGATGGCGAAGAAACTGATAAACTTGAACATTTTTGTTGCTACTGTTGTTTAGGGTTTGTACGGGTTGAATGAATTATGTCCAACTGATGTCAATTCAAATTGTGGCAGCAGTTTAAATACTAAATGGTTGTGTGAGTTATGTGTAGTAAAATTATTTATTATTCCGTAACCAAGCAAAGGCGCTAGTAATGAGGCTTAATACTCTAACCGGTTTACGTTGCTGGTAAATGACTTATTTTTTTGTTGAATTTATCAAAATATTTTGACGCGTTAGTTGACCTAGAGCAGGGAGTACAAACTTTAACAATAGACCAATGACTTTATGAAATATTTTTTTTTTAAATTCATACAAGTAAAAGACATATCGACAAAGTGTAGAACAATAAATAATTTAATGATTATCTTATCATTAAAAACATTTTGGGGTCGACAGGAAATGATGCTAAAAAGTAACTTGGAGATATATGAAGATATTTTATACCTTAATGACTACAAAGTACTCTAAGGAGAGTTTCAATCAGTGAGGGAGTTTTCGGTACATTTGTACTTTATTCTGTACATTTGCATCGTGAGTAATTATCATATAAAAAATAAGCTTTGTTGAAGGAACACTTAAAACTTTAGACGATTTTTCCTTGGAATTCGGATTAAATTTTAGATCTTACTTTGAAGTATTTTCTTAACTTTTTAATTACACTGCAAAGGAGGAGCACTTAACGGAATACCATTTGGAAAAATTTTTTTTGAGTTCTTTATTAAGAGTACAGGAGTCACGCTTAAGTCAAAAAAGACTCCTCATTATTAATTTTAAGAACCATTCCGTACTTTTATTCACATTGTTCAATTTTTAATATGTGGAAATGAAGCCCCTTTTACGAGCATTTTCAAAAAATCCAGAAAACTTTAACTTTACGTGAACAGCTCAGATATACTCGTACAATAAATTAGCGGTAGATCACTTTTTTTTTTTTTTTATCAGTTGTGCCGCAATAGTGCTTTCTATTGAGGATCAAGTCAAACATTTCGGGAAATTTTTTGATTGACATTCTGTTGCTCCAGGATCTTCAAAAAATCTAATCACAATCATTCTCTGGTTCTTTGTATGTATATTTCCAATATGTGTGATATTTTACTTTATGTTTCTTCCCAAGATCAATTATATAACAATCATTATTTTCGCCTTGCTCTATTGCTTCTACCATTTTTTCGGCACATTCGTCAACACTCTGACTTTTGATATTTTTGAGTTCATCGATAATTGGTTTTGAATAGTCGAATGTATCAACTCCAGTAAGGCTTGTGATAGAACCGGATTTGGTTGGACCTGGACATAAAACCATACTAGCAATGCCAGTATGCTTGTAATAATGCGGATGCTGAAAATGCACATGTATCAAATATATCTACATGCATACAAAAATCAATAACTTACCGCTAAGCATCGGGTTAAACCAATTATGCCATGCTTTGAAGCAGAGTGTACTGCCATAAAGTGACCGGGTTCTAGGCCCAGTACTGAGGAGATATTAACTATTAGTCCACCTTTGCCACCCTCAGCTTTGCTCATTAAAGGTATCACCTCCAAGACTGAATAAATAACGCCCATCTGTTGTAGTTTTTATAGATGGGATTGATAAGACTTATACTATATATGGGACATGTGACTTACCAAACAAACGTCAACAACTGCTTGTGGGTTGCGATCTCTTATCAGACCACTACCATTAATTAATATGTCGATGCTGCCAAGCCTTTCGTGTGCCTTATGTATTGACTCACAAATTGATGATCTGCCGAGGGTGAGGTCGATTTTCTTAAAGCCAAAGTAAGCATTTGGATTACGTTTTTTCAATATCTTTCGTTCCTCTTTGATATCATTTAAATCTAATATAATGAGACCCTGAAAAAAATTAAGATGCATCAAATTAAAAAATAAATAAAATAAAAAGCACAGTCACCTTAATATTCTTGCACATCAGTAGTTTATTTACTGCAAAGCCTATGCCACCATAGCCTCCAACATATAAAACATTCTTACCAGCAAGTTCAGTTTTCAGCCTTTTTGTCATGTACCCATAGCCGCATGGCAATGCTCTACGCTTTAGTTCAACATTTCGGAAGGTAGAACTTAATTGCCCAATTTTTAAGCAAAATGCCCGGTAAGAGAGCATTGGTAAAGTTAGAAAAAGAATAAATTAGTTTAAACAAAAATTTAGAAAAGTCATTTATTTTTTGATAGTTCTTTTTTATTTATTGATATTTTCAATCAGTTTTGAAACAAAACTCAAAAACGTGCTTGAATAACTCAAGTTCATAGAATAAAGATACCCAGCGGCAAACATGTTAAGAACAACACCGATGAATAGTTACACTCTTTGTAGACAGTAATGCTTACAACTTCAGCCACAACTGTAAATTCTTTTTTTAAATCGAATGCCGCTTTGTAGGCAGTTTGCCTACATCTTTATATACAATGTTGTTATACAATGAAGGCATATTATCCAAATCATCGCGTGAAAAGTGACTGTATAATTTCGAGAGTTGCATACATCTCCATGCACAAAGTTGTCGGATAGTAGACAGACTGTCTACATTTCTATATAAAAATTATGTAAGATGTTAGGCAAACAATTCTATTATAAAAATAATAATGTTTTGCTTAGCAAACAATAAACTTTTGAACTAAAATGTTTGGAACCCTGGGAATGAACAAAAATTATTTCTTGTGGGCCTGTGATATTAGACTGTCTATACTGCTGTACTAAGCGAAAAAGACGTATCTCAAAAAAAAAAATATCCGAGATTCTTATGACATCGGATAGCTTAAGGAATTACGCGTCTAATGAAATACTCCAAATTTCGGCATCTTAGTCCAATCATATAAAAAATCTACTAAGAAAATTTCCTCTATCTCAATTTTACAGGTATTTCAACAAATTGACATAAACAAAACATCAATTATCTCGAAATGAATTTTTTTGAGATACGTCTTTTTCGCTTAGTACGGCAGTATAGCTGAAAAAATTCCAAATACATCTACTGTCACAATATGATCTAAGCCGACAATCGAAAATCTATGGAATTCTATAATTACATAGGTCTACTACATGGCTAGACCACGATCGACTTTGAACAGATCTAACAACTATACGGTTTTGAAAAATTCTCAAATGCTTTCACATTGGAATATGTTTTAATTTCTAACTTCCTCCATTCAATAGTTCTTTTGAATGCCTTACACAGTGGTTCAAGCCCAATAAACATACATATTGGCGAAGAACCCGCTGCACAAAAGTCGAATGATCTTATACATTCAATGCAATGTACAAAAAATATAGCGATGCATTTTGGTGAAACTATCCAGAGTTATCTTGCCAAAGTCCAACCCGTGCTTTTAAATTTTTTTCCTATTTTTTTTTTTTTCGCTGAATATATATATTTTTATACTTATTATTATAATAAACTTTATAGATTTCCGACTTGATAAAAAAATATATTTTCCTCGAAAAGTTAAGTTTTAGTGCCTCGCATTTAAGAATAGCTTCACACTAGCATTTCGTTTTTGATAACTTGTTTTCGCTTGACGTCAGCTGCTTTGTATAACATTAGAAAAAAATATAATAGCATAGGTTTTCGTTTTGGCTTCAGTCAAAATTTATTTGGTGGTGAAGCTTTGTTCATACTTTCTTAATTTTGATAAGATATATCTAATAATATTGTTAGGGCAACCAACATAAATCGGGACTAAATAAGTAAAATATTGACTTCTTGGTTTTTATTTATATTTTGGTTTTATTTCAGGGTGTATTTAACAAATACTCGTTATAATGAATACTATTATTATCTATTGTTTAACGTTATTGGGATTTTACTGCAAATGTAAATAAATTATAAACAAAAAATTGTAATAGTGTTTATGATAACGAAATTATATGTCTTAACTTTATGTGGTAACTTGTGCATCTGCGTTTGCATTGTACTTTGCATTCATTATGCATTAGAATCCCAAATCTTTCGTAATTTAAGTTTCTTTTCTCTGTCCACATCAATAATCCAGACGGTACCGTTTTCTGCCTTTTCAATAGCTGTCACTATCACCTTAGCGCATTCGTTAGCTGTTTCAAGTTTTTCTTTGAATAATTCCTCAGGGTTGACATTATTAACATAGTTACCAAAACTTTTCATAATATTTTCACCAGGACAAATAGCCATGTGAGTAATACCTGTTCCTGGATTGAAATTCTGATGCTAAAATCAGTGAGAGTGACTGTAATGTGAGTTAAACTGAAAATAAATAATGTACTTACAGCAAAAGTTCGAGTAAAATTAATAATGCCACGCCTTACGGCTTTATGTACATTGGGAAATGCGAGAGGTTCCAAGCCAACAACCGAGGATAAATTAATAATTGCACCACCCTTGTGACCATATTCGCGACTCATGTAGGGAATTGCACAAAACTCTGTGTCAATTACACAACGCTGAAAGTAGGGGATATTTTCAATAGAATTTCGTGAAAAATTAATTCTGTTAAGCAAAATTTACCATACAATTTGATATGGCCATTTTAGGACAATAGCAATTTTTTATTTTATTTCCATGTACCAATACATCAATATTTCCCATACGATCAACGGTTTTGCTCAATGCGTCCTCAATGCCCGCTCTGTTGTTGCGTCTATGGCGTAGGGGAATGAACTCCACATTCAGTTCTGGATTGGCTGACCTTATTTCTTGTTTTGTACTTAAACTACCGCCGAGTATGACAAGATTCTGAAATTTACAATAAAAAACAAAGAAAATGAATGGATGAATGGAAAATTTTGCAAAATAATTGCGTACTTTAATTCCCTTTTTTGCCATTTCTTTGCAAGTCACAAGAGGTACACCAAAGTAGCCACCAAAAAGTGCAACATTTTTGCCTTTTAACGGAGAATTTGTCAAGGACTTACTGCTAGTAACTTCTAAATTTTTTACTATTCTTAATTGTGTTGGAGCAACTTTTTCATCATTCTTCTTCTTAAGACTTAAACCGCCAGGATTCGCGTAGTACTGAAATCCCATGGCAAAGGCTTTCGTGGGGATGTTTTTCCGATTTGATTTCGCTTTTTTGATCTCAACAGTATCAATCAGGTTGTCATTGTCAGCTATTGATGGAAAATCGTTTTGATTCTTGGTCATATTATTGCTTGCTTTCATGGAATGAATGGGTCCAATGCAACTTATAACAATTGCTGGATTTTCCGAACCACATGGAGGAGTTACTGGAATTTCATTTTGTTGTGTAAAAAATTTACGGTATATAGCAGCTTTTGCTTTTTCTCGAATTGAAGCAATTTTATCCCACCTTAGCTTTACAGTGGTGTCATCATCTTTTGAACTTTCGAGTTGTAAAGAAGAACTTGTATTGCATTCACAATACGGTGAATCAAATTCACATGTATCTTCTTTATCTTTTGCTGAAAAATTTCTCTTGGAACTTGTGTGTACTGAAGTTCCAGGTAACAAGCTCTTTGAAGCTAAAGGAAATATTTAAAAATTTTTGAGTCAAATGCCATGATTTTAATTTAACAAAAAAAAAAACGTTTATAATTCATTAAAAAGGACATTAAATTGGAAATTATAGCCAATTTAAATATCATTTCGACACGAACAGTGGACGGGTAATTTGCTACACTTTCTCCGATTTATATAAGAGCAAAAGAATAAATAATCTCAATTTTTTCAAATTTTGAAGAAAAAATTGTATCGTATTATAAATAGTAGCATGAGAACTCGAAAAAAGGTATTGAATTTTGGTCCTCGAAACCCCTACGAAAATGAGATATATTTCGTATTCAATTCCCAAATTACGTTCCCTAACATTTACAGAATTTCGTAATTATACTACAAGCAAAATAATTTTTATTTCGAGGACCATTTTGCCGCCCCCTAAGTAGTTGCGCCCGGGGCTTCCGTTTGCGCTACTGTTTTTTTTTTTTATCTTTGAACGCAATTTATAATTTTATTACCTGCTGTCGTTGGCCCAAGATAACTTCCAACAATTGCCGGATTTTCATTACCAATTGCATGATTCACAGTGATTTCGTCCGTAAAAAATTCTTTGTGTATTGCATCTTTTGCCTTTTCCCTCATGCCAGTAATTTTATCCCAGCTGAGCAACGCGTCGGAATTATTATAACTCCAAAGGGATGATGGATTTTCTTCCAACGGAGTACTTGTGTCGCTTCCCGCGTAAGGAGAATCGTATTCACTCGAAATTATGAGATTTTTCTTGTCGTCATCTTTAACCGAAAAGTTTCTTGTGGAAGTTCTGTGCATTGTGGATGTAGGTAACAAATTTTTCTCGCCTAAAGGGGAAAAAAACACATTTTGTTAAAAAAAAAAACATAAACGGCAGGCATCTTTAATGGAATGCACTTTCTTAAAAATAACTAATATTCAAAAAAAAAACAAAACTCCACTTAAAGGAATCGGAGTCTCACCAGTTACATAAGCTAACGGGCACATCTAGGGGAAACCTCTAGCCAAAACAGCATTCTATCTTCAAGATTGTAACAAAACGCCTACAGTAAGAAAATTTTGCCCTAGCTTGAGAAAAATTAATAAGAGTTTCATACCTGTGAATGTATAGAAGTTTGGATCAATCAATGCTTTATCCTTGGTCATGACCGTATTCAGCTTATTAACGGAAGGAGTGCTAAGATTGTCCACCAAATTCAATTTGATTTCCGTAAGTTTACCATAGTCAGAAATCCAGACGCTACCATTTCTTGCATTTTCAATAGCATCGATTATTGGTTTAATGCAATGACTATGACGCGACTTCGAGCCTCCTTCATTGGTAGCTGTATCAGATGCTAAGACCCCTGATGCATTCTTGCCAAGTACATATGTGATATATTCACCTGGACATATGCCCATATGAGTGACACCAGTAATATTTTGTTGAAATTGTTGCTGAAAATAGTTTTAAAAAGCGAATTAAATCAAAATTACACAAGTCCTACACTTAACGCGTATACAAATACAGTACTTACAGCGAAGACTCTTGTGGTGTCTATAATATCTTGTTTAACAGCTGCGTACACGAGTCCATACGTAGTTGGTTCCATGCCGAAAACAGATGATACATTAACAATGATACCGCCTTTACCGCCGTTTTCCTGGCTCATAAACGAAATTGCTGAATGCGTTGTTTCAACTAAGTTTTCATGCAGCTTATGGAGATTTTCCTTGAATTCATCAAGGCTGCTAAGATTTTTTGGATAATTTAATACCAAATCCGAATCTAATGTCGGCGTACGTTTCCTTTCACTTGTTATTGTGCTGCTGTTGATCAACACATCAATGTGTCCCATATATTCGAGTGATAAATTTAGAGCCGCCTCTATGGCAAGATTACCATTTTTGCGATTTAAATTCACAAAATGTATTATCAATTCTCGATTTGCCGATTGTAGTTCTTCCAACATGCTTAAGTAGTTGTGACGTCCCATTATGGTTAAGCTCTACGGAAGGGAGAAATAAAGATATCCCAAAAAATGTACATTCAAAAAGTATGAAAAACAATTCAAAAGTATGACCAAACTTGGTTTGAGTGCAATTTCTTTTTAAAATTAAAACTGCACAAAAACTAAAAATGAGTCCAACTAAACTTTTTCGGAACCTTGACCCTTTCTTTTTGTATTCAATTGAGTTAAATTTCTTTTTAGTTCCTGATCAATTTTATTTTTGTTTTTGTTGATATTCTTTACCTTAATTCCTTTGTTCGCCATTTCTTGGCAAGCAGCAAGACCGATACCACCGTAACCACCGATATAGACAACATTTTTACCTTTTAATGGTGACTCAGCAGCTTTTGGTGGTTCGCATAATGTTTCTGACGTGCCTGCTCTTAATGCCAATGTTTGCATTAAAGATTTACTGCGTACTAAGTCATTCAACAGCTTCTTGGATAAAATAGTTCTGTGTGATTTCAGTATTGCGAACATGATTTGTTGCAAGTGCACTTTTGGTGTTGAAATCGTTTACCAACTAAATTTCGAATTTAACATATGATTTCATGGCATATTTTTGTTCACTTCAATTTTGAAAATTTTCCTAACAATTTGAATTTTGTAAATAAATTTTAAGTTTTGTAAATAAATTAAAAGTGACAAAATAAATTTATGGGAAATCCAAAGTGAAGTTGAAGGTAATGCCGACTATTCGGTTTTGATCTTACTAATGGTGAATAGTCACGCTTAACCTTCGCTTGTATGAAAAGTTGTATGTACACATTCGCATCTATATCTACCCGGGTAGATACACATTTTTTCCATAATTATTGTATCGAATAGCTGAAACTTTTTTAAAAATCACTTGTTTTATAACTGTTAAATGTATTTAAGAGGTGCTAAAAATTCGAAAGTGAAAAGAAAATGGCGATATATGTATATATATTATAGTGGTCTTTAATCAAACGGTGTTGTATGCGCAAAAAATTTAATGAATTCAAGTTAATTTAAAGAGTTTTTTGATGAGTTTTAGACCGAATGAGCCCATTGTAGGGGATGAACAGTTGTTTGGGTATAGAGGACCAAAGTTACTCAGTATGTGCCCTCCTAGCCAGCCAAGTATGAGAAAAAATTGATTATGTTAGTGATTCCAATACACCCCATTCCTTCAATTGCCAAATTTATACATGAACAATTTGATACACATAAGACGTAAACCAAGATGAAAGAGTTAGTGATGTCTTTCAAAGGTGAAATATAACAACTGATATTTTTTTACCTCTTTATCAATATCTTAATATTTATTCAGTTGGAATATGATAATTATTGGTAGTTTCAAAAACAAGAAGTGATATTTATCTAAAGCTTTTAACCTAGCCAAAGGACAACTTTGCTCCACAAAGCTTGACTTGACCAAAACCAAACTTTAAGCTCATATGTTTCTGCCAAGGGTAGAGCCGTTGCGTTGCTATCGACAATGCATTGTGATAAGACTGTAAGTGGAGCCAAACGAAAACCTGAGATAATCCATTGTCACTATAATACTAAAGGCGGCATGGATATCATGGATAAGATGTTGAATCAATATTCTACTCAAAGAGCAACAATTCGATGGCCTCTTGCATTATTTTATATTTTAGACATCGCAGTCCGCGTTAAGTTATCTACTCAGCAAATAATCCTGAAATCAAAGTACAGAACCCTTGCCGATGGGAATTTTTGCAGAAATAAGTTAAACAATCATGCATCCCGTAAATACGAAAAAGAGCTGGGGACACAAAAGTTATTTCAAAATTAAATCAGCAATGGAATGTGTAATTTCAGGTAATTTCATTTAATACTGTAGAAGAGAATGGTAATCATGCAAGTTCTGATTCTGTTTCGGACTTGCTTCGGATACGAAATTGAGTTTCGAAATTTATTTCAGGATGATACAAAAAAAAGGACAATCTGTCAAATTTTCGGAACTATAACAGCTCAAGTTCGGAGTTAATAAAAAATTACATAGCAATAGACTTCGAGGAGCTATTGGCATTCAACTTCGGACTTCAATGTCACTTCAGAATTAAATCGGAATCAGAACAGGACTGGATCAAGCCAAATGGTAATTTAACTTTACACCTTATGGAGTTCCAGAACGATATACATCTGGCCGCATGAAGCAAAAAGGTGGATGCCATATATTTACTATGTACAATATTGTGTTTTATGTATTCAAATAAAGTATTATTAAACAAAATGCTTGAAAACTATTAAAATTTCATATACATATCTTATATCTACCCGGGTAGATATAGGTACGAATGTGTATATAAAACGTCAAAACTTAAAAAAAACTATTAAGAATTGCACTCAAACTAAAAATTAATTTATTTTTCAAAATAAGTTGTAAATTTGATCACTGAGTCGAAAGCATTTTTAGATTCTTCCAAAACTAATGGAGATATACTAAAATCAAAATCGCAATATCTACCCTGGTAGATACTGTACAAGCGAAGGTTAATGACTTTGCACGCTGCATAAATATGAAACTTTAAAGTGACTTATTTGCCCGAAAGTAAATTATGTTTCATTCGACTATGTTAGTGCTGTAAGTATGCACTCCTGCCGGTGTACAAGTGGAACAATAACTGTCCCTAGTTTGACAAACAAACTCAACAAAATTGATGTTTCAAATAATATTTTGCATACTTAGAGAACTTATCAAGATGTGTCGGGAAATGATCACCTACGACGCTTAGTATGGAATAAAGAGAAGTTCACGAATTCTCTCTTATGTTGATAACTAAAATATTCTTTTGCATAATTGAAATAAAACGATATTTTTCGTTTCTACGCAATTCGTATTTCTTCATGATTCCAAGAAAAGGAAATCATATTTCAGCATGAACAAACTTTCACCAAGATTGAAAACTTTTGCCTTCAACACCATTTGTTTTTAGCTGACCTAAACTGTTAGCTAGTGATATTTTTGCAAGTGATATTTTTTTCGCATAAAGTCCGTTATGATTTTTGTTGCTTTCTATTGACTTTGAGACCTATCTTTTCCGAAATAGATCTCAAGTCTGACACCTTTTCTTCCATATCAGACTCCAAGATGGCAACAAGGTAGATGCCATCTGCATAAGTTAGTTCAAGCTAATTCCAACTTTCTTGTCTTCCCATTCGAATTTTACCCACCACTTGTGAAATGGTTTCCCCTAAAAGTGTAATGTTTTTTTTTAAAATTAAAGTTGTTTGTAATATAAATATCTAACATTATTAGTTTATCGAAGTTATATTAGCTACAATGGCCCCCTTCACCGCTGAATCTAAGTTATTATTTGCTAGCCCTTACAAAGCAGTTTTCAGGGAATCAGCTCCAGCCAGAATCTTGTCATGTAAGTTCACTTATAGAACTCTGAAGTTTCTCTAGAATCATACGACTTCCTTCTGATATAAATTTCTTTAAGTCTAACACTTAAGAGGATAAACCTTTGGCACATGGTTTGTTATATAATTTTTTATTATTATTGGACAATGATGCGAATTCAAGTGGTCTGAAGCAAGTGATAACTCGTTTGAACTTCAATGTATTTCAATTGCTCATGTTTTGCTAATATACATATTGTTCTTCCTAACTAGCAATGCTCAAGGTAGTTCCAATATTGAAAAAAAAAACTTTAAATAAGCTCCCGAAAATAAAGGAGTGTAGAAGAAAATAAAGTGGAAGAAATTAAATCTAGGAATTATGAAGAGTGAACTATCACATCTGAACTAGTAATCAAATTCCGATAACCTCGGGATTGTAAGAATGGTAGAACAGCCCATTGTTTCTCATGATTGCCAGGATTAAATAATCTCACAAGAATTTCAGGGCTAGCAAAATTTCTCAGAGTACTAGCATTCATGATACGTTCAGATTTCCAGGAGCACACATGGTTTCCCAGCATTGCCGAGAACTTTTTAGAATACGTTCTGACATTAAATAAATTAAATAGAGCAATTTTATATTTGAAAATTATTTTATTTTTCGATATAACATCATTTAACTTTAAAAGACAATAAACTTGTCTGTAATTTCAACTAAAACCAACCAGATTTAACTACAGGAGCAGCATGAACTACTGGTATTGAATGTATGATTGGAGAGGTAGCGTAAGTGTGAACAACTGGAGCAGCATGAACAACTGTGCCGGTATGAACAATTGGAGCTGCAAAAGTCTTCACGACTGGTACAATAGTCTTGACAACTGGAGCTGGTACAGCATAAGTGTGAACAACTGGTACTTTTCTAACCAAATTCGTAAAACTTTGATGGGTAATGGCAGATGAAGCGCTATGATCAACAAAAGCTGTTTTTCCTAGCAATGTTGGCTGCACTACAGTATGTGTTGCGGCAATGAGGCCAGGAGCAGCAGCTGCAACAGTAATGATAGCGAAGAATGTCACCTATTAGAAATAAGTAAAATGTCAATAGATGGTAGATGATAAAATGATATGAACTTACGAATTTGAACATTATGATGACTGAAATGATTTGCTTGAACTGAGCGAGACAAGTTAACTGATATCAAATAACAAAAAACTCGAAAATTTATATAGCAACTTCACTATTGTTGAACTAATGAAGTTAGCAAATTTTTAGTTTAACACTCGAGATACCTTGTAACCGGTTTTACTGTATACAATTTTTCAAAGTGCATTTACCTATGCGTACCATTGAAAAAATATTGATAATCAAACTATATAGTCAACGTTGTTTTAACTAGCTTTTATTTAAGCCTTTAGGGTCGTACCAAATTATTTACTTACAATAAAAATAGCTATATCTGTGCAATTATTCAATGTTTATTTTTAATAAGCTTTATATTAAAATCAATATATAAAATCAATCAAATTGATATTCCCAGTATTTTTGCATTTTGACTTTTTCCAATTTCCCTAAGTCCACAATCCAGATGCTGCCATTCTCTGCTTTTTCGATTGCATTCACCATTGGCTTGGCACATTCATCAGTTGTTTGATTTTTTGATTTGATAGTTTTTTCACTAATCGGTTTCGAAAATTCGAATGTGTCAACTCCTACAAATTTATCGAGTATGCCCGTAACAGTGGGGCCAGGACAAATCGCCATATGTGCAATGCCTGTGTGCTGATAATAGTGTACGTCCTAAAAGAAAAAAACAACCTAGTAGTTAATAGTGAAGATGATATGAAAAATGAGTTTGAAGACGTTCGGAACGTTTTTAGCTGACGCCAAAAAAATATATATATCCACCCTTTCGTATGATTTGATTTGTTGCTTGTAATATCGATGAGGCTCTGACAACTATAGGAAAGTATATTGACAAAAAAAAGTTAAAAATTTCATATTATTTTTTAAAAATAAATTTTTTTTTTTAAGATATGTGTCCATAAATTTATATAGAAATCTAAAGAATCATAAATTTGAAAAAGTATCATGACAACCTCCACAGGTTTTAATAAACGTGTGAAGGAGAATTTAGCTAGTAGGCGTGATCTTCCCTGAGAAGAAGTGAAATGATGAAGACAACATTTAGTCCGCTTTCTACAAATAGCTCCAATGGATCTTATCAGAAGTGATTCCAAAACTTACAACGACACCAACGGAATGTATTGAAAAATTATGATTGCTGAAAACGGGGAACTTTGAGATGATAAATGAGAATGGAGAACTTTATGGTCGAGTAAATAGACCCTCAGTATAACGATTCAAAGATTTTTTTCTTGTGCGGAAGATATTTTGTCTTTCGTTAATTTCCACCAATTTTTGCCTAGCGTTTGTCTAGATCAAAAAAATAAGATGCCTTCTATAAAATTTCATTCAATGGTCGTTACATAAGTTCATATTGCTTCAGAAAACTATAGTTTTACAAAGGGATTACCTAAGGAAAATAACCAAATTTCAAAGAAGATACGCAAGTTCTCTCTTGAAGTTGAATTACAAAATATTGCATGCATTTTCCACGATTAAAAGTAAAACTCGAAAAATATTTTTTTTTTTTTTTGACCAACTCTTTTATACATACAGCACAAGCACGCGTAAATCCTATAACGCCATGCTTAGTAGCAGTATAAACTGCCACAAAAGCACCCGGTTCTATTCCCAAAGTAGAAGCGACATTTACAATAAGTCCTCCATTACCACCATTCGCTCGACTCATCAGGGGTATTACAGCCAATGTAGTTTCAATAAGTCCAGTCTGAAAAATTATTTTGTTATAAATACAAATAAAACTTCAAAATGTATCTCGAAATACCAAATTAATATCCACCGTTAATTTAGGTTTACGATCATTTAATATGCCGCTGCCATTTACCAGCACATCAATTTGACCCATATTTTGTAGCACCAATTGCAAAGCACTTTCAATGCACACTCGCCCATCACAAAGATTTATTGGAACGAAATAAAGCCTTAGTGTTGGATTTAGCAATTGTAATTCATTATGTTTTGAATCGTTTTTCATCAGATCAAGTATGGTGAGACACTAAAATATTCAATGATTTTCCAAAGATTATACAATTTTACTGCCGTAACTCTAAGACTCACTCGTATTCCTTTGATTATAATTTCCTTACAGCATGCATGTCCTATGCCACCATAACCACCGACGTAGGCCACGTTTTTACCCTTCAAATCCATATTTTTCCTAGGTTTTTTTTTGACTTTTTACGTAATTCAATCTATGTATCTATCACCGTCCTGTGCGATCTTGACATTGAAAATGAACTAAAATACGCTCACCACAGTACGAGTATTCGGTTGCATTCTTATCAATGTGCGAAGATAGTACTTTCTCAATTGCCGGGAAATATGTTGGATTAAGAGCAAATAAGACATAGACAGGCTTCGTGTAACAAGATGTTGGTGGAGATGTTAGTCGTCACGCGATGATTTCAGTTGAAAATAATCTATATTATTGTGGTTGTTCGACGCTCGTACCGTTCGATGTGAAATCTTGAAACTGAATGTCAACAAACTTTTTCTGATGAAAAAAGTTGGTTTTTTTTGGAATAGAATTGCCAGATCTAAGGATTTTGTTTCAGTATTTAATTAAGATTTGATTTCAATAAAATAATAAAATAGGTCAGCTGAAATCTTTGAAAATGAGTTGTTGAAACCAGAGTGGTTAAAATTAAACAATTATAGTAAAAAAAACAAAATCAAAAAATAGTTTTTGATACTAAAAAGCAATACCTAAAAGGAGCTATTTTTTGTCATCACTTACAAAAAGAAAAATCATAGTATTATGATTCCCTTTCTTGGAGTTCATCAAAATCAGTCGATTAATATATATATTAGGGTGATTCAAATTTTTTATTTTTGTTTTTTTTTAAGGTGCTGTTGCTTAAAAAGTAAGTTTATGGTATGAAGAAAAAGTTCACGAAAATTCAGCTCTGTAACTCAATTTTATAAGGTGGCGCCGGAGCCTGTTAGTTTAACATGTAAATTGTATGGAAAAATTATTTTTTACAAAAAAGGTATCTAAATGAATATGTGACTTGTGTTGTTTATCTGAAAAGGGTCGTTTTTCGACGTAATTTCTTACGCTGAATCCGAATCTGGCCTCAGAATTGACCCATCATGTCGGAATCCTGAAATATTTGAGGCTAAGTACCTGAAACATGATGTTTTTTGTCTACTTTCGAGGCCATGTATAGGATTCAAAGAACGTTGATCAGCTTATTTTTAACAAAAGCATCATTTAGTACCATCCTTGCCCTTTAAAATGAGCTTTCAAGTGGTGATCTGTGATGCTTCCTTGCAAAGTTGCAGCCATTTCAAGGTGACATGAATTTGAAACCCGTTGGCTAATATTGTTAGGTTGCAACCCTTTGGAGGGGATCCAATTCATGTCACTTTAAAATGGCTATAACTTTGCAAGGAAACATCACAGATCACCACTTGAAAGCTCATTTTAAAGGGCAAGGATGGTACTAAATGATGCTTTTGTTAAAAATAAGCTGATCAGCGTTCTTTGAATCCTATACATGGCCTCGAAAGTAGACAAAAAACATCATGTTTCAGGTACTTAGCCTCAAATATTTCAGGATTCCGACATGATGGGTCAATTCTGAGGCCAGATTCGGATTCAGCGTAAAAAATTACTTCGAAAAACGACCCTTTTCAGCTCAACAACACTAATCACCTATTCATTTAGATACCTTTTTTGTAAAAAATAATTTTTCCATACAATTTACATGTAAAACTAACAGGCTCCGGCGCCACCTTATAAAATTGAGTTACAGAGCTGAATTTTCGTGAACTTTTTCTTCATATCATAAACTTACTTTTTAAGCAACAGCACCTTAAAAAAAACAAAAAAAAAAAAATTTGAATCACCCTAATATATATATTAACATATTTTCTTTCACTGTTCCATCTCCGTGCACGGTGAAAAAGTTTTGTTGATGTCCTCCGAGTGGAGAAATATTGTTGATGAAGAAAACATTTTTGGTTGAAAATTTTTCACAATTACGAGTACGAGCTATACGAATTTTTTTGAACAGTAGCGTTACTTGCAAATGACTTAAAATTAAAAAAGTGGTAATAGGTATATGTTCTATAGTACCAAAAATAGAGTATAATAAGCTTAAGTATTTAAAAAAAAATGGTCCAAACAATATATAAGTAACTATGAGGATTTTAATAAGAACGACGACCATATCACTTTTTTGAAAATGAAAATGTAGGGTGCTCTTTGTTAGTTTAAGTAACAGGAATTCAATGGTGGTAAGTAGAATAATATACATATGTATATCGAATAATCAATATGAAATAATCATTAATATGAAATAACAAACTTCAAAAAAGTGTCAATCTGGCACTACTCTTCAAATAAGGTATGAACGTCAGAGATGGCATTTGCGGTACATTTGTACTTTTTTCGGTACATTTGCGCCCTGAAAAATCGTCTTTGGTACATTCGACAAGTTTTCAATACATTCGGAACATTTGAGTCAGTTTCATTACATTTGGAGAATTTATTATAATTACCTTTTTTTTCTTAATTTTTGCTAAAATATGTGATCAAAAGTCGTACGACCATTTTTATTTTAAGTCAATTGAATGAAACCACAACATTGCAGTAGCTGGCATGGCAACACTTCGGAATAATTTGAAATAAATGTTGAAATACTTCCGAATTAAATTTGAAGTGGTTTTTATAATGCAGTTGATGTTGCGGATGAAAACTCATTGTAAGAGTGAAGTTTTATTGTGGTACTGAAGAGTTATTATTCGATTTAATCAGAACATATTTATTTTACAAATGAATGACTAGAAGGTCTGTCTTTTTGTAATTAAGTTAAGGAATGAGGCACTGCTCATGTTTCCATACCCAAAAGTAATGACCTTTGGTTTTTTTTTTCTTCTACTAAAATATAGAAATTACACAGTTCAGTATTCACCTAGAAGTGATGACATTTTTTTTTTTAGTGAAATATCAAAACTTTTACACATTTTACAAAAATATGGCAAAAAAAGACAAATATTCCAAAAAAGTACATTCCGCCTCTAAAAAGTACATTTGAAGTATCGATTCAGTACATTTCCACAAAACCCAAATACCATCACTGATATACATGCCATTGACATGCAAATCGTGTTGAGGATAGGATGCTTTTCAACCTTTTAATCAAATTGTGTTCTATATTTAGAAGTAGTTACTAAACATAACTAAATTCAGTTGCATTTTTTTCTCTTATGGCTATTAAGCACAATATTATATTTTACTCAATCAAAATTGCAAGACTATAGCATGTTATTTTAAAAATAATGCAGTGATTTACTGATAACACATTCGAAAAATATCGCAAGGTATGGGTCGATTTAAGTTGAACTATATGCGTATTGCATGTTCAATTAATTTTTAGTTACAGTAAATACTAAAAATGCTGAACGAAAATTGTGGCATAGAATTGCTGAATAAATTAACCGGCGAAGGCGAAATTGTGAAAACTAAATTGCATCACGATCACATTTCATGGTTAATATATATGCCGAAAAACAAAAAAAACCATTGAATCCTACAATGAATTTTTTTGCTTCGCTGCAAGTCCCTATGTCAAGGTTAGTCTCAAACAATGCCTGACCCACAATTAGTCAAAAATTAAGAAAAAAAAACAACTCATTTAAAGTTAAGTTATAAATCTTAATTAAAAAAAAAACCTTTCATTGCAGTTGTATGATTTCGGTCTTATTTATTTCTTCATTTTTTTGTAATATTTCAATTGCATTTACTGCCATACACTTAAATTTCATGCACTTAAGTCTGTGGCCACAACTCATTTAAGTGGATTTTGATGGATGGGATTGCTTACTTACGCCGTCAAGTGCTAAAATGACGTTGTTGTGATTCATGCGAATTTGCTCAGACAGTTGTTGGATAGAATACATATACTCTAGTGATTATAAGGTAAATAAAAGCTTACAAAAACATTATCTGTATGAAGTAAAAGGTCAGAGATTAACGCTGAAACGTACTTACATTATGGTGATTTTTTTTTTGTTTTTTTGTAAAATTACATGTGTATATTTGAAGTTATCCGATATGTGCTTTAGAAAGTAACATAGAATTAAACTCCGATTAAGTTTTTATTACATTAAATTGTTTGGATTTTGTCATTACATACCTAATACATCACTGAAATGTCCTTCACGAGACTCCCTGTAGCACTCAATCCTTTTGAGGTAATTTTTGATGACTTTTCCGCACAATTTGCCATGAACTTGTAACTTAGCCAAAAACTTACGAATGTTAGAATTAGAGAATTGTTTGCACTAACGCAATTCTTTGCGTAGCACCATAAAAAAAAAGTTCAACGGCATTAAATCGCCATGGGGTCAGAATACGTTTAATTGGCAAAAATATAATGAGCATCCTGATTTTATTGAGATGTCGAAAAAACGGTTTTACGTGACCAAAAACAAAAAAATTTGGATTTTTTTCTTACAATGAGAAAATAAACCGATCTGACTTAAGCTTTGGCATATTAAAGAGGATGAAGAGGACTTTAATTAATCGTTTGGAAATAGATTCAAAAATATTTTTTTATTTATTATTTTTTTTTTTTTTGTTTTTTACTCTTTTCAAAAATCTGAAAAATAATTTCACTACAAATTAAAGCCCTAACGTGTCCAAATCCGATAAGAAAGATTACGACTCGTAATTGAGTTAAAAATAATAATAATGCTGGTGCATTGGCATACGAGATATACAAATGCGTTGCAAGCGCGTAAATTATTTCCATCATAATTTCTAAAATACGAGTAATTGCGGCTCCAAAATTTTATCAGCGAATTTACGGTTTTAATAAAGGCGTATGATACGAAAAAAAATTTGTAGCTTATGAACATTATCTAATTAAAAAATTATGGAAAATTTATTTTCTTGGAAATTTCCAAAAAATTTTTTTTTTTTTTTTTAACATAACATCAAATTTTTTCCTTTTAGTATTTGAAATATATTACTTTTGCTAATTATATTAAATAAATAAATAAAAATAATTGAATAATGGTAAAGACATATAATCAGGCCGGTTCAGCAGCGAACTTAGTTCGGAAGTGGAATTGAGGTCGGAAGTTGAATGTCAATTGCTCTTCTAAATCTAATGGTCGGAATATGCTCTTTATTTTCCAATTCTAACTTGAGCTGTTATAATTCCAATAATTTGACGAGTTTACCTTTTTTGTATGATCCTAAAATATACTTCGAATTTCAATTCAGTATCCGAAGCAAATCCGAAAAGGAACCAAAACAATCCTGAATACAACGTTTTATTTTTTATGCTGGGTATCTCAAGAATAAATGTCAGGCGGAAATAGAGAAATAGAGAGGAGGAGTTACGATTTGTTTTGTACTTTCCTCGAGTTCTCATGGTGCCAAAAAAGTTGAAAACAATGAAATTTAAATAATAATTCGGAGCTCATTCCATGAACGTTCCATAAACCCCAACACTCTAAACAGTAGACTTTAGTTGAAAATGTTGGGAGTCATATAGACTACCGTAATAATTTTTGATCTGGTATGTAGATCTATGATCTCAAACACTTTAACTCTGTCTATAATCTTATTACTTAGTTAATTCTGCTGCATTGACTTCGCAGAAATAGCGACTATACTTGGAAGTGATTTTGAAGGCATGTCTGATATTATATTATCGCGTCCTGCTGATTTGATTGGCTGAGTACCCACACTAAATGTTCACTTGAGATAATTTCCTTTACCAGAGTTTGGAATGTGTGACCGACTAAACTGTCATACATTGCAGTTTCGTTGTCCCTGCGAGATCAAAAAATAGATTCTACGAATCCTAATAACTCGTCATTTCCTTTATGAACTATACCTATTAGCCATTTAATCTTATTCAATGTCCTGAAACACTTGGGTCTTTGAAAAAGGACTGCTAGCAAATACGTATCTTCTGGAAAGAAATCTTCTAACTTATGTATTTCTAGTTCTAAACTGTTTGCTATTTCCTTAGGTTTTAAGTTTTGTGTTAATTATGCGAATAACATTAATCTTTCTTATAAAATTTAAGATAAAACTTTTTTTGTGGAAATTCAGCAGTATTTCAGATATTCTTATTAAAATACGCCTTTATTCTGATGTTACCAATGTGAATTTTACTATAAAAAACTTTAACACGAAAAATTTTTTTTTCTGTTAAAATTTTGTTTGCTTTTGAGTTTATTTGCTATTCACTTCCGTCCCTTTATTTCATATATCGCAGTTAGATGGCTTAATTAGTTATGAATTTTTCTGAGCCGGTTTAACACAATTGAATTATCAATTGGTTGAACTCACAGTGACAATAATTAACGTTTTGAAGGTTCACTTTGAAGCGAATCAATATAGTTAAATGCCGAGTAAACACTTTTATATAATTTAAGATCTTTGCAAATTGTAGAAGTAAATCATGATTTAACTAAAATTGCAACTATAAATAGAAAAAATTTTCTTAATTCCATATCAGTTCTTATTGGAATTTTCATAAGTAAATTCAAATTAAGAAACTTTTGACCAAATCACTTAGCTACATCATGTTCAAAGTGGTAAGTAATTTCAAAAAATTATTCATCAGAAAGTTCAACGTTTTTCGTTACAATTAAAGTAATTAATTTTCGCATAAATTAGATATTAAACTTTTTTATTTAAAATTTTTCAGTTGATTTTGACTTTGGCTTTTCTTGCTGCTGCCACAGCATACCCCAGTCACATTTTTGCCGATTCCTATAGGGCAGCATCAGTGCTGCAACCCGTAGCCGCTGTGGCCAAAGTTGGTGAAATCGTGCATAGTGTTCCTAGTGCTGTATCACATCAGAGTCAAACAGTTGTTCATGGTCAGACCCATGTGGTAAGTGACGTAATTGCTCCCGTTGCCGCTAAAGTGACTACAGTTGTTGCTCATGCTCCTGCTCCAATCGCAGTTGAAGTTAAGTCATTTGCCCCAGCGCCTTTTGCTGTATTGCCACCAAGTGAGATTTCCTACCATGGTGCTCCTTTGCTGAAAAGCATTGCTGCTGCATCAGCTTTGACATCGTCATATATAGCTGCACCATTAGCTGTATATCATTAAAGTTGGAAAGCATTTGTGATGTTATAATTCTGTGATTATAAGTTTTTATTAAATAAACCATAAAAACAAAATAAATAAAAATATTTTTGGAATTTCAAAATTAAAGAGTTTTTTTTTTTTTTAATTTTGAATTTAAATTTAAGTTTGCTATCGATTTGCTAACACATCAATTTTTTAGATATTGTTGGAGGTATTATTGTTTTTTTTTTTAATTTAGACGTTTCTGCACGGCTTATGTTATGTTATTCCAGCTGGTTTTACTAGCAAACAACTGCATCACTGACCATAGCTGATTGAAAAAATGTTGCATAGTTATAGGCTTTTCATAATTATTAAAGTTGTCCGAATACTTTTTGCATACGGGAAATGTCATTGAAAATTGTATAGTTTGCAGGTGAAACCCTAATGATTGCAGTATTTTATTGTTTTGAATTCTTAGAGCTTTAGAAATATCAAACTCAAATTGCTTAACAAAGTTTTTATGAAACATGCTAACCTATTAAATTTACAGAAATAAGTAAAAAAAAACAAGAAATATTTGATTTTGTATCAAAGTGAGAAAATAAAATGATCAAAATTTATTGCATTTCCGTGCTGGATAAAAAACATTTCACATAACTTAAGTTTGAAAAAAAAGAGATTAAATGAAAAAGAAAGAAAAATATAAAACATGGCAAATAACTTAAGAAAATGTGATACCTAATTACAAAAAAAGAACATTATATTTAACAAGGTATAGGTACAGGGAAAACAGGGTGCATGCAAAAGACAGCCAACGAGCACAGTGTATATTACCGCCTACAATTTATTTATTTTTTTTTTTTGTTTTCACCACCATACTGGATGTGGTCCTAAAATTGGACCCGCAACAACAGCTGGATGCACTATGGGTCCATGGACAATTGGCAATGGATGATGTATCACTGGTGATACCACAACTGGATGGCTATGAATTTGTACATGACTTTGATGTGAAATGGCAGCTGGAATACTATGCACGATGGCAGGACCATGACCCACAACTACAGGACCCAAGATGCTAGGACGTGCAGCGGCACACACCAACAGAGCGGTAAATGCAATCTGAAATTAAGTGATAAATTTCAATTAATTAAATATCCTAGATACAAGTACTCTAATGCGGACTTACCAATTTGAACATTTTAATTAATTTTTATTTAATTACTTAGTACGACAGTCGCTTAAATGCGGCAGTTAAACGTTACAATTTGTTTTTGATTTCATTTTTCATTTAATCAGCGCTTTTTATATGCGAGCACACGGAACGCTCAAACCATCGATTGATCGATCAGCTGAGCATTGAAACGGCTTAACTTGCAGCGGTTGCAATTGCAATGTTAATTTTTTTGTTGTTGTCGTCTGATTTCATCAGCCATTCAGTCGGCTTACTAGTGGTAGAAAAAAAGCCATTCTGGGGTTAGAACATTTGTGCGGTACCCCAGCGACAGCTTCCCTTAGGCAAAAGCATTAGATAACTTTTGTTCTGTTCACATTGTCATTGTACTTAATGTTTCATTTTATTGTTGTTACATCGAAATTAAGATTTTTCACGCTACATCGAGCATATTCGCAACAAAGCGTGTTATGTTTGCTGCAAACAGTTGCTATGTCATTGTTTCAAATATTTAAAAGATATCGCATTACCTGATGAATATCCAATGAGTTTTTCGCTTAAGTACTTGATTTCTTTTAAGTTTATGCATTAAAATTGCATAATGATACAAATTAATATAAGTAATGCTAAGGGCTTAAATTAAGCAGCTTAAAATGTTTTCATGATCATAGTTGCTGAGAGAAATTTTTATTGTGTGAGGAACTTTACTCGCGGATAGTGTGGATCGATTGAAATGTAAAATCTTGCAAATCGGTCAAAAAATGACCAGACAAAGGTTCGTATTTCCTAAGCCACTAATCAATGTTAATATGACATTTAATGTCAATAAATTAAAAAAAATTAATTCCACGGCAACCATCAGATTCGCTGTTGCCAAACTTGAAAAAGAAAGGGCAAGGGGGCCGATATTCTTTGGGATTTGCAAATAATACAAAATTAAACACTTTTATTAACCAGAAAAATCTTGATCGATTTGTTTAGTGTAGACCGCATTTTTATCAAAATTTTTGTTTATTTAAAATTTTACCCAACGAAATGGAAATGGAATGTAACAAGACAAAGTTGTCTGTCTTAAATGTCTAAAATAATTCAGTCGCATGAAGACGCGCAAGATATATTGTACTTGAAACAATGTTGGAAATAATATATTGAAGTTAAAATTCACGTAGTTTCTGATTTCAAATTAAAAATGTTATCAAAAATAAAAAAACGACTCCCTTGATAACATAATCACCCTTATCATGAACGATTCTTTCGGATTTTTTTTTTCTCGTCTCGAGTATTTTGCGATCATAAATAATTGAGGAATGGAAAATTACATATCCAGTCAGTGCTGCCAAGATATTTCCAATTTCTTCCAATCAGCCAAAAATCACAGTTGCATTTTTCATATCTGACAATAGCTTATCTGTAATTTTGCATATTTGACACTAGCTTAGCTGTCAGCTGATTAATTTTATAAATAAAAATGAAGTGCATTTATCTATATTACTTGATAGCTTGATAGTTTGCTATCTAGTTGTTTTAATGAAGCCTTTTATAGTATCTAAATTGGATTCCATGTACTGAACCAATATCAATAATTGCTCTTTAGTCTTGTAAATATGTTAAAAAAATATTTTTATCAAATAAAATTACAAAATACTGCTAGCATTAACTCTTTCCTCATTAAATTCCTCGCCAAAAAGTTAGGGAACAAAAATTGTGTGAAACGTCAAAAAATGTTCCCCAAAAAAGTATTGCCGATAAGCTCATTTTCCAGGGAATTTGTTCCCATTCCCCAAAAATCTTCCACGATCGCAAAATGGGGGATTGGAGAAAAAATCCGAAGGAATGTTCATTCGTGATAGAGGTGAATGTAAGAAACATTCATCTATTATATAAAACTCATTTTTTGTCTGTCTGTCTGTCTATCTGTCTGTCTGTCTGTCCGTCTGTCTGTCTCTTATGCACGCAGAAACTATCCAGCCGATTTTGATGAAATTTTTATAGTATGTTAGTATCGATCGGGCGGGTACCATAGGCTATAAAAATGTTATTTAGGGTGGCCCTCATACACAAATATTTTCAAAATAGCGATTTCTCAAAAACAGGCAAATCGATTCTCATGATATTTACACAGTATGGCTTTTATGTTAAGGGGCACGAATTGGATGGTAAAAATTTTATTTAGGGTGACCCTCATACAAATATATTTTTAAATATCATTTTCAGGAAGACAAATAAATCAATTCACACCGAATTTACACTACATATCTCTAATGTTAAGAAGAATTGCTTAGGCCACAAAACTTTTATTTAGGGTGGCCCTCATACACAAATATTTTAAAAAATAGCATTTTCTCAAAGACTGCTAAATCGATTCTCTTGGAATTTACACCAAATGGATTTTATATTAAAAGGCAGAGACTAGATTGTAACAATTTTGTTTGGGGTGCATACTTAGGGTGGCCCTCACATAAAAATATTTTTAAATATCATTTTCACAAAGACAGGTTAGTAGAATAACACAGAATTTACACCACGTAGCTCTTATGTTAAGAGGCATAGCTAAGGATACAAAACTTTTATGTAGGGTGGCCCTCACTTAAAAATATTTTTTAGATATCATTTTCTCGAAGACCGCTAAATCGATTCTCATGAAATTTACACCATATGGCTTTTATGTGAAGAGACACAGATTAGATCGTTCAAATTTTATTTTGGGTGCATACTAAGGGTGGTCCTCATACAAACGTATTTTTTAAATAGAATTTTCACGCAGACTGCACATCGAAAACACCACGGTAGAGGTGAAGCGATGCGCACAGGGTAATGCTAGTTCGATATAAAACTAACCAACCAAACTAACAAACGATATGATCTGAGTATCCACTGTAGCGCTTGTGCCAAAGTTGAATTCATTTGTAATGTGACAAGGTTGTTTGGCCTTTAAAGTACGTGCTTACATTACAAACTCCACACAGACAGATTTCCGACATTAGAAATTCCAGCAAAAATCAAAGTAAATCGATCTTAGCAAAAACACGTAAAACCTTCCCGCTGTTGCTGCTGGACCAAGTGGCAGCAGCAGCAGCAATAAGGCACCAGAATCTTGGTAAACAGCGTAGACTGTTGCATGACTGAAATGATATTTTTTCTTCAAGTCATTAATTTATATTTTTATGAGCTACGCTTTGAAAGCGTGTGTTGATTTTACGCGTTTGCTATTGCTGTTACACTAACTTGGCTTTAACAGTGGGCGCTATTTGGTATAGTAAAAAAAAGTAGTAACTATTCTTGTTGTTGCTATTTTTGTGCGATTGCTTGCATTCATTTGCATTTGATTTTTGATTTTTGTCTGTGATTAATGAGCTTTTGTTTGATTTGGCTTCTACAGTTTCAACAATGCATAATTAGTCAATGGCGGGCGGCGCTGTTCTCGTGTCATTTTAAGCCATTTTATTTATTAATGTGCAGACATTAAACTGACTTTATGTGTCAGAATGTTACGAAAACTGGCGGCTGATAACAAACAAAGCCATAAAATGCTGCTTTTAAGTTTTTATTGCGCTTTGCAGTTTTTTTTTGCTTTCTTTTTTTATATAAAAAGGGCTTAGTTGCTGCTTAGTTTTTAAGATATTTTGTAAGTGCCATAAATTTGATTAATGCGTTATTTGCAGTAGCTGTTATGAATAAATTATATGTTGTTTTTGCTTTGCAAAGTTGCAAAATTCTACGGCCATGCGAAATTTCTTTCTCATAGTAATTTGTTGTTACATATACGCACTATTACGTCTGATTTTATTGAATAGAAATAATTGTTGTTGTTATGGCAATTTAGATTAAGGTAATAATGGTTGTCTCCAGCTATGCAGTAAATATACATACATATATCCGGGATTAGCAATTACGACGTAATTCAAGAAAAAAGTGGTTGGCAGTGTTGTATTTTCTTTTTTATGCAAATTATGAAAGATTCCACATTCAGCAGCAGCTTTATTGATCATTTCAGAGAATTAAATGCCTGCATTGAGTGACTCTTGTGAGTCATTTCATAAAATATGAAATATTAAATTATCTCTGCTTACTAGTATACAATTTTCACTAAAGCTCCACTTATCTGTGATTATGTTATTACTATATTTGTGACAGTTTATTACACTTAGAAAAATTGTTGTTTTGACATGAATAGAACCGTATGGACTATAGTTCGGTTTTTCGTTTTGAAATTGAAATTTTCGAAAAAATGTGGAAAATTTTTAAAAGACTTGATTGAGGTTGAATAAGTCGAAAAAATATCGAAAATATTTAAAAATTTGAGAGAAGTTGAAAAAATCGAAATCGCCGAAAAAAGTTGAAAACTGTTGAAAAATGTGAAGAGGCTGAAAAAGTTCAAACAAAAAAAAATATGAAATAAGTCGAGAGAGGTTAAAAAAAGTCGATGATTATGGATAATGTTGAAAATAGTTGAGAGAAGTTGGAGAAGCTGGAAAAATTTGAAATAGGTTGTAGAAGCTCAAAAATGTGAAAAAGTGTAATGCAAAATGTCGAAAAAAGTTAAAAAATGTTGAAACAGATAGAAAAGACCAAAAAAATTGATAAGATATGGAATATGTTAAGAAAATTGGTGGAGGTTGAAAAACTCACAAAAATGTTAAATTAAGTTAAAAGAGGAAAACGTTGAAAAATTTTGAAATTATTTAAAATATGTTGAAAAAGTTGAAAAAAGTTGAAACAGTTGAAAAAGGCTGATAAAGTCGATGAAATATGAAAGATTTTGAAAAAAAATGGAACAAGTTGAAAAACTGGAAAAAAAATATAGACAGGTTTTCGACCTAGAGAAATCTTGCTAAATTCGATTGAATTGTAAAAAGTTTAAGAAGTCAGAATGAAAAATAGAAAATGTTGAAAAAATTTTAAATTGTCAAAAATGTTGGAAATATGCAAATAGTTTAAAAAGTATGATATGCTTATGGAAAATGTTGAAATAGTCGAAATAGTAATAAGTCGAACAAAATACGGAAAATGCTGAAAAATCGTAAAAGAGATTGAATAAGACAAAAGGGTTTAGTAAATGTTGAAAAATGCCACGTTTTTTGCTTGTATGTGAGGAATCGCGCAATCCCATCGAACTACATTTAGTTTCAAAAACCATATGTAAAAACAAAAAACCGTAAGACTCTTTTGGAAATGTCGAAAAATGGTGAAAGTTCCAAAAAAAAGTGGGAAAAGTTGAAAAAAGTCTTAAAATTTGAAAGATAACGAAAAAGGTTGGAGAAGCCGAAGTAATTTGAATACATTAAAATAGTTGATACTTTTGCGTTTGAGGTCACTGCAGATGCTCTAATCAAAAAACATAAAATGATTTTTGTTCATAAGTGGAATAGTGTCGTTCTTAAAAAAAAAAAACCGGCGGGTTGCACTCCGGGAGTGTCGACAGAAGTGAAAACTTGAAACAAAAAATTGATTTCACACGTAGAAAGAAGTATGCAAGCATAACAAATCGTTTAATGGCAAGTTTGTGTGTTAGTTGGTATGTGTGCGTTTTCTTTTTATATGGCAATGCAATGGAAGACAAAATCGGAATATTTATTCAAATTTTACTCTCGCTCTCATTCTCAATTTGTCAACGCAACAACGCGGAGTTTGAAAGAAACAAACATGTAAGCATAACAATCGTTGAATGAGAATGGAATGTGTCAGTTAGTGTGTCTGCTTTGCTTTTTGTCTTCTACTTGGAATATTTATTTAAGAGAAACAATAGACATTCAAATTTTACTATCGCTCTCATTCATGGCGGGGAATCCCGATGACGGTCGGTGTCGCGAGTTTATACTGTTTTCCTCAGCCGCGAATGCTTTCTTACGGAGGTGCACAACGTGCCATAAGAAGTTTTCACTTCAAAAACTCTTCTATATTCTACACTTACAAAATATTTTGCTTTTTTAGAAATATTTTTCGCTACTAAGAAGTCGCTAAAGGTTATTAATTTCAGTGATAAAGTGAAGAAAAAGGTGAAATGGATTATGTGCTTAAGTGGGAAATTTCAAATTCGTTTTGCGTGTTTACGAAATGATCTATGAATTATGCTGAGCACTGAGCAACATGCTTTTAAAAAGTGTGTTTTTGGATCTTACTGCATGTGTGTTGTGGTTGAACAGAGTTAGAAGTAGTATATTTTATTCTATACAATACAGCGTAGGTGCTCAAAATTTTTTAAATTTTTTATGTCATTTAAGTAAACTGCTATTAAAACAGCATCGTTAAAGTTAAAGGCTATAATTTTGCAAAAAAAAAATCATATAAAAAAAAACTGTAAAAAATTAAATATCAAAACAAAAAAAAAAAAAATAAAATGCTTGCAATAGACATAAATGAAATCTGTGCAAAAAGTCAATGAACTTACAAGCGTGAAATAATCTATTACGCTATTAACTCAAACAACCAAACTTAACTGAATTTTAAGTCTACACACTTTCAGGGTTAAGGTTTTGTTTATTTAATATCGACTCAAATAATTGTTATCTTTGAAAAAAGTTGTTTTATTTACTTAAAGTGAGCTATTAATTTAAAACTATTTCATACGAAAAAAAAAAGATTAAATATTTTTGCGCAAGCCGTGGTTAACTGAGCTTTGTATAAAAAATCAATAAGATTGAGCACAAACAATGCAAAACAAGGAAACAAAGTTCAAGCCATGAGAGCAAGCACGCACACGAGACCAAGGAAAACATTGGCCACACTCAATTTATTAAGATAATTTTCTGTATGAAGTAAAATATTTTAACTAGAACTGCTGACGCTTTTGGTAAATAGAAAAAGTTATAATTCTTTATCATTTGAAAAGTGAAAGGTCTCCGATTTCGTATAAGACGATATTTCAAAGTAAATAGTCGAGTTTCATGCTCAGATGATTTTATAACAATCGGCCACACCAATAGATTGGTCATTGCCGGAAATCAGACCCGGTAGATCCGAAACTATTTATGAGTTGAGCAATAATTTAAATTCATCTAAATTTCCCACACTTTCGAACTTTAAGATATACTTAGTAAGAATTGCAAAAGCTTTACCTTCTGAACGCTTCAAAAGGTTTCTTTCTTACGAGATATCGTGCATCACGACAATAGGAAGTTGAGCTTCCTTATGCGACTTTCTTTTAATTTAAGATAAAAATTAATCAACAAAGTTGATTTCGACTTTTCAAAAGCACTTAAAAATACCTTTAAAGCATGCCTTAATATTTGTAGCTTGGTTCAAAAGTTTTTTACAAATTACGGAAATCGGGTCCAAAAAACATAAATAAAAAAATGTTCTTGTATGTTGCTTGTGATCCAGGGGGTTCAAAAGACGCACTAGCTATCATAAATAAAGGAATTTGTTTTCGCAATTTTCGGTGGTTAGAAACATTCTTACTTGCCATGCAGCAACAAAACTATTTACCAAAATGATAATTATCGACACAGAGAAGTTTGCTAATAGTAACGATATTAGCAATCACGATGTTGGTAGTGCTGCTGCTGTTGCTGATGTAGATAGTGATTATTGTTACGATGTGAATGTTGTCATAATCGTGAAAACTTAGTGGTTCGACTACTAATTGAAAGCAAAACAGTTGCGACGGCAGAACGAAGTTGCAGATTATTTAAATACACTACTGACGCTTAATCTGTTGACATTTTACAGTCAGTAAAGTACTTCCATAAAAAAACTGATAGGAGTTAACTGAAGCTGCGAAGTTATTATTTCCATTTCAAAGAGACTAAATTGTTTATATCCTTGAAATCCATTAAAAGTATTCATTTCATGTTTAGGTTCTCTGAGGAATGGTAATTACTTATAATAAAAAAGAAACGAATATTCTTATTTTGGTAATTTTAGAATATTCATTCCGAAATATTTTGTATCAGATACACTAATTCATAGCTCTGTAATGAATTATGAGAGAGATGGTTGATATTAAGACACAACATTAGGTCAAGAGTTATTGAAATATAATTTTGATATTTTGGAATTCATGGAAAAAACTCGAACGGTATCGGAAGACCTCGAAAACCTGAAAATTATCGAACACGTCGATATTAGTCGAAGATCATATATCGAAAAATATCGTAAAACATAAAACAATTATTTCATACAAGCCGAAAAGTATTAGAAACTCCAGAAAAAGTCGTAATAGTCGGAATTACATTAAAAAGTCGATAGGTTCAGAATGCGTCGAATAGTAAGAAAAAACATTGAAAGAGCAACCTTTAAATAAAATCTCATTAATTCATAATCATATATAACCTATGATTATGAATTCAAAATTCCATAGATGACAGATGCCACGCGCATGTTTGTTCGGTTCCGTCAATTTAGCGGCTGATTGGTAGTTTTGTCATTTTGCACCCCTGCTCGAAGTTCCATTAAATTTTATCATAAAACTGTCCAGAAATTATAACTACAGGTTTTTCTTCCATGAAATGGGTAATGGTCATAATCCAATAATGAAGACTATTCGTCAGAAGAATTCCTTAATTATTGTGTATGTACAAAGTTATTTACTACTTTTTATTCGAAAATATCAAAGATACGATAGTTTAAAATCTTCAGTTCCATACATTTGTCTTATTCCGACCTTTTTTCAACTGAGGATTTGATTTTGTTCCTATGTGCATTTCATTCCGTTAAAAACTCTTCAGATATCTTAAAGTTTTTGTTTCTATTGGAGGTGTCATAACCAGAGTTCGGAAATATTCATGTTTGAAGCACTCAAAATGTCGCATTCATGATTTTATTTATGTATGAATTTTCTTAAAATTTTTTTCATTCGCCCATTTTCATGAATGTAATCTTTAGACTCGCTCTTTTTTGCATCGCAATCGTATGTGAGTATCTGTTTTTTTTTCAACAACGAGTAGCATTCCTCAGTGATAGAATGCAAGCCAACAATATTTCAATAGATATCATAATTATGATAAATATCATAAATGATAGATTGAGCATGTACAAATTTTCTGTCGCTCATAGATTGTATCAAAAAAGTTTGTGATACTCGCGTGTAACATTTTGGGAAGTTTTTAAAAATATGGCGAAAGGTCGAACATTTTTTTTTGACATACATAATTTAGAGTAGCTCCGTTTCCTAGAAAAGACCGTTTTTGATGTCCAAAATTTATTTTCGACCTTTCCCCATTAATTACATATAAAAAAAAATTTTCCGAAAATGGGTCAAAAACGGTCCTTCCACGGTCCAAACCCACTATAACTGATGTCCAAAATCCATTTTTAACCATTCCCCATTATTTACACAAAAAAAAAAATTTCCGAAAATGGGTCAAAAATGGTCCTTCCACGGTCCAGACCTTTCCTAAGTGATGTCCAAGTCCATTTTCGACCTTTCCCCATTAATTACGGAAAAAATTTTTTTTTTTCCGAAAATGGGTCAAAAACGGTTCTTCCATAGTCCGGAGGCATCCTAAATGATGTTTAAAAACAATTTTCGACCTTTCATCATGTTTTTAAAAACTTCCCAAAATGTTCCACGCGAGTATCACAAACTTTTTTGATGCAATCTGTGAGCGACAGAAAATTTGTACATACTCGTATGAATCTGTCATGAATCTATCATTTATCATATCTATCATAAATGATAGATTGAAAAATTGTTTGCTTCTACTCGTTCATGATAGGCTAGTGAAAAGAATTGGATACATACATTCGTGTACGATAGATGACAAAAAAAAATGTCCAACATTCATGTGTGCGATCGATTGGAAATGTTTGCATCTTATCATACATGAATATGATAGATTCAGCAAAAATTAAAATGTACACGTTCATATTCGCGTGCGAATATGAATGAATATTTCCGAACTCTGGTCATAACTATTTACCTCGTTCCGCTCACCTTTTTACCAGTATGTTCAAATAAAAAAATTCTTTTGTTATTTTTGTTGTTTTTATTAACAATTAAACTATTAATTTAAGAATTCATTCGTCATTGACACTATCATCATCTTCAGCAACATATTTTTTATATTAAGAAAACATTGAGGCAATATAAACAAGATGTAATTAAAGCTAAAGAAAGAATTGATTTTAACAATGCAACAGAACAATTTACTAAACGGCGACCACAACAAGGCAGCAGCAGCAGGTAGATGAGGGAAAGAAAGACAACATTTTTATTGGAAGTAGTAACATCAGGTACAATTTTCTTTTTTTTACGAAATTGTTGAGATTTGATTTATAATTACCGCCGTCTTTCAATGAAAATGATGAAAACCATGATGATCAAAATGATGAGGATCAAAATGATGATGATCGAAATGATGATGGAATGGATCATAATGTAGAGGTGCTGGATGATAAGCCTTGATTATGGGTGCTGGATGATAGGCACTAATCAATGGATGCACAACCGTTTTGACGACTGGCACAACAACCGGCTTGATGATATGATGCGGCGCACTGTGTATAACTGTTGAACTTTGATGTGATATAGCGGCAGGAACATGTACAATTTTCGCTACATGCAGCGGCTCATGATGATGATGATGATACAGCGGGTAATCGAAGTGATGACCATGTCCGTGCAAGTAGCCAGGACGTGCACTGGCAGCAGCAACGAAGCCAAGGAGAAGAACCTAAAAGTTAGAAATAAACGTAGTAAGTTTATAAATGTATAATAAATTAGTACAACTGAAGATAACGGGACTTTAAGTATGAAAAGATTGGAGAAAATTTAGCAAATTATCAAAAAAAACTTTTTCAGCAAAATCCTGATATACGTGCCAAATTAATTTGTTGAAATATGCAAGAAAAACTTTTTATCGCATTTGAAGATGTCGAAATTTTTTTCTCCTGAAACCCGAGCGGTTTGTAAAAGAATGACCGATATGCGAGTAATGATTTCTATGCAAGGATATTTCAAAATTTTTATAAGATTATAAATTTTTATAAAATTATAAAATTTTTATAAAATTTTGAGGAATTAAAAGTTATGTAGCATTAGGGTGATTCAAATTTTTTATTTTTTGTTTTTTTTAAGGTGCTGTTGCTTAAAAAGTAAGTTTATGATATGAAGAAAAAGCTCACGAAAATTCAGCTCTGTAACTCAATTTTATAAGGTGGCGCCGGAGCCTGTTAGTTTTACATGTAAATTGTATGGAAAAATTATTTTTTTCAAAAAAGGTGTCTAAATGAATAGGTGATTAGTGCTGTTGAGCTGAAGAGGGTCGTTTTTCGATGTAATTTTTTACGCTGAATCCGAATCTGGCCTCAGAATTGACCCATCATGTCGGAATCCTGAAATATTTGAGGCTAAGTACCTAAGACATGATGTTTTTTGTCTACTTTCGAGGCCATGTATAGGATTCAAAGAAAGTTGATCAGCTTATTTTTAACAAAAGCATCATTTAGTACCATCCTTGCCCTTTAAAATGAGCTTTCAAGTGGTGATCTGTGATGCTTTCTTGCAAAGTTGAAGCCATTTCAAGGTGACATGAATTTGAAAGCCGTTGGTTAATATTGTTGGGTTGCAACCCATTGTAGGGGATCCAATTCATGTCACTTTAAAATGGCTATAACTTTGCAAGGAAACATCACAGATCACCCCTTGAAAGCTCATTTTAAAGGGCAAGGATGGTACTAAATGATGCTTTTGTTAAAAATAAGCTGATCAACTTTCTTTGAATCCTATACATGGCCTCGAAAGTAGACAAAAAACATCATGTTTTAGGTACTTAGCCTCAAATATTTCAGGATTCAGACATGATGTGTCAATTCTGAGGCCAGATTCGGATTCAGCGTAAAAAATTACATCGAAAAACGACCCTCTTCAGCTCAACAGCACTAATCACCTATTCATTTAGACACCTTTTTTGAAAAAAATAATTTTTCCATACAATTTACATGTAAAACTAACAGGCTCCGGCGCCACCTTATAAAATTGAGTTACAGAGCTGAATTTTCGTGAGCTTTTTCTTCATATCATAAACTTACTTTTTAAGCAACAGCACCTTAAAAAAAACAAAAAATAAAAAATTTGAATCACCCTAATGTAGCATACAGCACATAAATATCTTCTAATCCTGCCTATCCTGATCTCTGAATCTGATCAGACGTTATTTGTTGGCTGGCTCTATAATTTTCAAATGCTTGGCCAAATTTAAATTTTTTGATTTGAAAATCCTTCACTTCATCACTTACCAATTTCAGCATTTTGTCTCGTGTCTACGTCGATTATCTCAAAATGTTTCTATATATCCTTTATCCGTGCGTTTCCTTTAGCCAATGAAGTTCTTTGTTCCGTTTGCAGATGGAAATTAAAACAACAACTGATGGCACCACGCTGCCATTCACACTCTTTTATATTTTAATAGAAAAATCACAAAAATGAAAAAATGCAACCACCAGCCGCAACATTCAATAGCAATAACAACAACAAAAACAAATCACTGCAACTCTAACAGCAATTACTGTTGTCTTTTGTCTGTCTGTCTGTTCGTCTGTCTGTCTATAGGTACGTCCGTTTAAGTCTGTCTATCAAAGTCGAACAAATCTGCATCCGAATCTGCTGCTGGTGCTGCTGCTGCTGCAACAGTTGTTAACTTAGTTGATCTTAGCTTATTTAGCATAGATACACAGATACAAATACACATCATCATACACATAAGAAGAAGACTCTCATATAAATCATTACTCCATTTTCTGTGCTGCGAGACATTCTTCTTCCTCTTTTCTTACTGCTGCCACCTCTGTTGCTGCAGCTATATCTTCTAGTTCTCTTTCAAGTTGCAATGTTAAAGAAGCGCTGTCTTCTTCTGTTTTCCTCATCGCACCTTAGAAGCACGTCAATTGATTTCACAATTTTAATAAAAAAAAACAAAAGTATTTAAACTGTCTATGCAGAAAATCGCCTTGTGAGAAAAAATAAAACTTTTCTATGACTTCTAAGGTGAACATAATCTAAAGACAGTAAAGTTATTTGTGCTGCAGACTTAAAAGCTACCCGCAGGTGCTTCTTTTTGGAGAGATATACCAAGAATAACGATTTTCAGTCTCTAGTGAACATTTTAAGAGGCTTATTTCTGCGACTATCTCACTATGTACAGTTGTGAAATTACTTTCCCAACAGTTAGTGTCGGTAGTCAAAGTGAGCAGCTAGAAGCGCAGATTAAGGGCGGCCGGTACAAAGTACATCTGGTAATTAAAGATTGCGCTGCTTTAAAGATTTTTCTATAAGGTTACATCGCAAATGATTCTTTTTCAACATAAATATTCAACTTACTTCAGAAATATTTTATTTTGACATACAATTTCACCGCTATATTGAGAAGTTACCATATTAAGTATTAACACGGCCACCTTCTTACTTAAATTAATCAGGCTGGCTGCGCTAAGGGCTCATGCTTACTCGGTCAGTTATTCGAAAATCGTAAGCAAGTGAAAAACGAAACTGAAAATGATTTGAGTCTTATTTAGGCTCCCGAACATTGTGGTACCACACTGAATGAACTAGAGGATGAATGGGAAAGCGAGGGTTCAGCGGCCACTTCTATGGGTACGGAGCCATTCATCGGCGTCATTTGAAATCACTCCTTGGATCAATGACTTAATGAGCATTCCTCTTACATAGTGAAAAGACCGTCAAGGAAAGTGGAGAAGTTTCTTCTTCATCAGGGAAGAAAGCAACAACATGTACTGAAAGTGTTAATTAAGGGACATAATATATGTGGGCATCACCTATCCAAAATTGTCAATCGTGCTTTGAGTATGCTTTCAAAGTAGGCTTTCAAAGATAAGAAATTTGTTGAGTAGCGATATCTTGGTAATGAGTTCTTATACTCTTCCTCTTCCGATACTTCTGAAATTTAAAAAAAAAGAGAGAAATTTGAGGAAGAGTAACTTCTACTCTATTTCCTTTAGTTTCTTTTTTATATCATTTTCTATTTCTGTTCACTTCTGCTTCCTCTCTCAGGACTTAGCACAATAGTCCTTGGACTGAGATCTCTTTCCAGCTCGCCCATAACTTTGAAATTTAAACTCAATTTTATATTGACAAAAATTTAAAGAAAAATGAGACACAAACTACATAAAAACTATCTAGAATTATATGTCAGATCGAAATTACAGTAGTTTCTAGGCTTAAGCTTAAAGCTTGTGAGTTCTTTGGAATAATAAATATACTGTTATTTTTTCAAACAATAAAATGTGTATTTTTGATTGAAGTGCCTTTAAATAATCAGTACACAAAAAAATAAAAGTCGACTTCAAAGAGCTATACTGCGAAAAAGACGTATCTCAAAAAAATTCATTTCGAGATAATTGATGTTTCGTTTATGTCAATTTGTTGAAATACCTGTAAAATTGAGATAGAGGAAATTTTCTTTGTAGATTTTTATATGATTGAACTAAGATGCCGACATTTGGAGTATTCCATTAAACGCGTAATTTCTTAAGCTATCCGATGCCATAAGAATCTCGGATATTTTTTTTTTGAGATACGTCATTTTCGCTTAGTACGGCAGTATAAGTCTAAGAAGACGAATTAAAAGAATATTTTCTCACAGGGATATTGCAAATAGTTTTATGTATTAGATAATATACCATTGTAATTGTGTATGTGGCTGGTTGATTTACGCGATTAGACAATTTGGGAACATGTGTTCCGGTGCCGGCAGTGGCAGTGATGCAAAATATTTTCAATGGATTTGTAATGTTATTTGTATGACCACATTGAAAACGCTTAAATATTTAAAGTTTGAATTCGTTTCAAAGAGTTGGAAGGACTGCAGTTTTTTGTTCGAAACAGTTGCTGTTACTTTGCTTAAAAGTTATGTATGTAAATGAACGCATTTTAAAATTTTAATAACAATTTCCACTATAACGCCACTGTCACATTGATAAGAGCGCGGGAAATTCTAATGCAAAAGCCCCAAAAACTTATGATTGTTATTGTCTTTTGCTACATAGTGACCCAACTCGAATGCTGCCAAAAGTTGCTCCACAGCAAATTGTTACCTTTACAACAGTGCCACTAAGTGCTTACAGCTCATTGTTGTTATTGCTGTTGTTGTTGTTTGTTTTTTGTCGTTGTTGCAGCATAGTTTTTGGTGACTTCTTTTCTGGCTTCTTGCACACATGCAGCATAATTTGTGCCGCTATTGTTTTAGCTATTGCTGTTGGCGCAACGACCTTCAAATTGCAACGATTTGTTCTGTTGATATTGTGTGTTGTTGCTGTCATTGTTGTTAGTTTTGGTTCTTTGTTGCTGCTCTGTTGATGTCGCTGCCGGCCGTTGCACATACTTAATTAGTTTGCTGCCGTTACTGCACCAAACAAGCGACGGAAATTCTCACTACTGCAATTTTTGATTATTTTTTTCCTAATTTATTTGATTTTTTTTTAAGTAACAGAGCTGCAAAAGAAAACACTCATTGAAATCAAGATGAGATATATGTAGGTCACATTAAATTTACCTTATATGCAATTTCACTATTTAATATCGTAAAATATACTATCCCAGCAATAGATGGGATCGGTCTCTGTACACATTAATTTCTCATACAACTTCAAAAAATTAAAAGGTCCAAGCACCATGAATGTTTTGAAGTTTCACAGCAACGCTTTACAATTAATGAACAAGCTCAATAGATATAGTTAGCTGTGTTCTAACAAGCATCTCGGTGGTGTCCGTTTCTTGACCAACTGCATAACCAATCGTTTATTATACAGATAACAAAAATATCATTTTATGAATTTCTCTTACATGGAGTATAAGTTAATTTGCGCATTAGAATTAATGACCAGATTTTTAAACTTTCTATCATAGTTTGAAATCGTGATCAGTTTCAGCATAGCCTTTTGGCATTAAACTCCATTTAAATTCATTTAAGGATATTAGTTGTCGCTAGCTCACTTACCGATTTCAAACATTTGAAATGCTTTAATGTTAATTCATTCTTTTACAACTCTGTTAGAAATACATCTTGAAAGAATATAAGCACCTGTTGTGCGATTCTTTTTTTTGACAATGAATTCCGTTGTAATTGTTACGGTGAACATTTATGTATCTTGAGAATTTTTCAATATATTTTTGTTGTATTCAAATCAGTCTATTGAATGCTCTTATTTTTAACAATACGCACAGTGGTTGAAAACGATAATCTGAGCGAATTAAACTGTTTTACTATCGCTCTGAAGGGTAAAACCACTTAAAATTTTTTAAATTTTCAAAATTTTACCAATTTCATGTAAGCCTTTTTTATAAAATGCTTTTAAGCTAAGAATAACAAAAAAAAATAACTTTCACTAGATTTCAGTCCGGAAAAAATATTTTTTTTTTTTGATTATTTTCCAAGAAAAATAGTGAATATCACAAAAAAAAAAAAAATAAAGAATCGTTGGCGGTGTTTTTTTTTATATCATCAGTGCATTCAGGAAACTACTCCCATAAGCCGAATTTTTCGTCAGGCTTAGGTAAACTTCGCCATTTCCACAAAAATTATATCTTGTAAATTTTTTTATTTGTGTTTTTGGAACAAAATTCATTTCAAGATAATTGATGTTTTGTTTATGTCAATTTGTTGAAATGCCTGTAAAATTGAGAAAGAGGACATTTTCTTAGTAGATTTTTTATATGATTGAACTAAGATGCCGACATTTGGAGTATTTCATTAGACGCGTAATTTCTTAAGCTATCCGATGCCATAAGAATCTCGGATATTTTTTTTTGAGATACGTCTTTTTCGCTTAGTACGGCAGTATAGGTATCTTGATTAACCCAATTTTTATACCCTGCACAGAAGGTATATTCACTTTGTCATTCCGTTTGTAATGAATAGAAGGAGGCGTGGCAGGTATAGAAAAGTACATAAATTCTTGATCAGCGTCACCACCTCATTCGATTTAGCTGTGTATGTCTGTCTGTTTGTCTGTCTGTCTGTTAGTCTTTTTGTATGTCATTCTGAATTTATGTCTGTTTGCCTGTCCGTCTGTCTATTTCGAAAAACATGATGATGAAACTTTGTGATTTGGTGCATGTACCAAATTAGGATTCGGCCAGGTTTCAAGTTTTCAAAGGCTCTTAAAGGGGAGCGGCACACCCCTAAATAGTCTCGTAAACCATGCAAGATATTGCGATGAAATTTGGTTAACGTAAAGGGCGAAATTGAAAATTTTGATTCCGTATAACTCAAAATTGGCGTCAACGATTTTCAACTATTTTTTAGAGTTTTTCAACCGCTTTCAACATTTTTTATATTTTTTCGACTTTTTCAACATTTTCCATATTTTTTTGTGTTATTCAGTTTCTTTGAACTTTCTTCAAGTTACTACATCTTTTCGACTTTTTCAGTCCTTTTTACATTAAAAATTTTTTTTCGACTTATTCAACCTCTTCAACATCTTTTTAAAATTTATTTAAAAGGTACTTTCAATGCAGAGTAAGGTACGTGAGTTTCGGCCTCACCGAAGTTACCACCTTTACAAGTATTTTTTTAAACTTAAATTATGCCGATACAGTGCGTACCGCTGAGCCATTTTCTGAAAAGTTTTTAATAGAAAACAATTTTTTTTAACACTTACATAAATAGTTGTGTAACAATTTCTATTCTTTTATATACCTGAAAAAAACACGTTGATACTGTTACAGTGGCTTAACCTCAATTAACGCTAATGAGGTGACTTAATTTTTTGATTGAAAAGCTTAAAACTAACTGATATTTACTAATTATTGTATTAAACATTAAGTCAAAGTACTTTAAGTCAAAATTGAAAAAAAGTCAAAAAAATTTTTTTCGCCATATTTTGCTAAATTATTTTCATAAATTAACCGTCTATAGCACGATTATATGAACTCAAAGCTTTCGACAAAGGTATTGCCAATTTTTTGATTTATGTTTTACATTTTGCTAGTAAAACCAAAATTAGATACCTTTTTGAACACTTTCACGAAACAATAAATTGGATACTAGGCACTGCTAAAACTATCAGTTAGAGATGTTTCAACTAAATAGTGAATGAATAAAAAAAATATTTTTATATGGTAGCGGAAATTTTAATTTAATCATACATTTTATAAAGTTTGATAAACATAATATTTCGTGGAAAGACAACTAACTTAAAGTATCGTATTCATCCTACGAATGAAGAAACAGAATATAATAAATACCAATAAAATGTTCGACTTTTCAACTTCTACTTAACAAAAATTTCCGGATTTTTCAACATTTTACATGCGAGTACTCGTACATATATCAAAATCTTAAACTAAATTTTTTTGATAAAAATAATTTTCAAATAAACTTTTACTATAAATTCTGCTTCAAAATTTGTAAAAATCCTTCGATAGCATTTGTTTGTTTTTCATTAGCAGCAGCTTGTCTAGCCATGGATTGTGAGATTTTAGAAAAAATTGCTGTTTGTTGTTCAGCAATGTTCTTTTGCTCTTTAGAAAATTTTAGCAACTTCTTTTGTTTTTCCAACTGCTGTGTTAGAAGATCCGTTCGCAGTTCAACATATCTTCTTTTTCTTGGTAAACGTCTGTTAGTTAGATTTACTGATAATTGCGGCATTGCAGGTGTCCCCGTTGAATGCGTGGCCACTTTTGGTACTGCTCTCGATGAAGTTGGAGATTCACTGGTACACTCGATAGCGGTTATAAACTCTCGTAACTCATGTTCATCTGCGGGCTCTATTTTAATATCATTTGCTAAATATGAGATTTTATCAGAACTTGAGTCCAATTTTTGAGAATACTGATATATTCTGTCAACTTCTTTCTCGAAACTTGTAAGATTATTAAGGCAAAACTCAACATCATGTGAACCAGAAAGACGTGCCATCTCTATTTTTCTCTTTGTACGTCCTCTTAAATCCGTCCAAACCTAAAGAAATTAGAGATGTCAACATAGGAAACTTCCATAAATTGAATCACCTTGTACACATACTATTATCGTTATAGGGTGGCTTGAACGCTTTTTTTTTGAATTGTATGGTGAAATCAAAATTAATAAATAATTTCAGCCAGCGTGTAAATATGAATTGACCGCTTTTAAGCTTTGATTTAAATTTTTCATCAAAATTGTAACTTACTTTTCTCCATTGACGTGGTTTCCTATGTGGCGGACCTATTTTGTTGAGTTTATTAGAAATTAATGCCCAAACTTTTTCGATGTTGACTCTGTTTTCTGTATCTAACGGATAATCTTCTCCTAGTGATGGTAGTTTTTCTATCTCGATTAATAAAACTCTAAACTGTGATGCATTTGTTGCTTTCTTGAGCCTGTAAAAAGCAAAAAATATAAAACAATTGCACAGTGCATAAAAAAAAATCCAAAATTGGTAAAAGGTGTTATCTTTGGCCAAGAAAAATCAATTAAGTACTAAATAAGTTTTCCTTGGGAGGGGGATTTATTTCCAGTTTTTTGGATGAGCCCTCGGGAACTTGTTTTTATTTTAATAGCTTCTCACATGCCAGGTTTTAAATTTTTTCAATTCGTTTAGACGATGAAAAGAAAAATGAATTTCACGTCAAAAACTCATATCTGCAATACGATCTGAGCACTCTATGCCGTATCAAAATTTTTGTCAAAAAACACATTTTCGGCTCTTGGGCCAAAAAAAAATCCGGAAGTTTCAGTGAGATATTTTACTTCATATTAAAATATTAAAAAAATATTGACGTGAAATACATACAACCACTTTGGATTTTCACGAAAAATAAGATTCAATTTATGAATCGGAACTTAAAAATCAATTTTAATAAGATTCGAATTTAAAGTTTTCAATGATATGAGACTACATTTACATTTAATTTTTGACTCTAAAACTTTTCTACCTTAAAATAATGTGGCGCAATTTTCGTTAATTTTTCTAATGAAACCCATTCATAAATTTATTTCTTTTTATTAGTCTAATGTTATTTTTATATACTACATATACAATATTATACATACATTTTTTTCTTCTCCAATTCCATTATGTCTAGCAAATGTTACAGAGTAGCGTTTTGATTAATTTAATGTTAGTATATTGTACAGTCATCACACTAAAACAACATGATAGTGGATTTTTAGAAGAAAAAAATCACTTAAATAACGCCTAGCAAAACGTTGCGTTGCGAGACCAAACGACTACTAACAGCGTAAACGAATGTCGACGTACGTACACTCAGTTTAGTTTGTTCTCCCAAAGCACATACACCCTTACTTTAGCGCGCAGTGAAGTGATGTGTTGTGTGTGTGTAGGGTTACCAGATGGCATAATTTAGTAGCAAATGTGCTACTTTTGCAAGGCTTTGCTAATTTGCTACTTTTCACTTGAAATGCACTACTTTTGGATGGTTTTGCTACTTTCGATGTTTGCATTGTAAAATAAAAGTTATTTCAAATATTCTTTAATTTTGCTGGGGTTTGTCGTAAAGATTTTTTTTTTTTTGCTCATCAAAAATATTTTTATGGGACTAAAAAAATTGTTGGTTTTCATTCCAACATTGGAATTTTTTGACACACACTACTTTTGTAGGCAGGTCATCTGGTAGCCCATCGCTGATTGCGGGAATTTTCCCAAATTGCGGAAATTTTTAAGTCGAAAAATTTTTTCCTGAACGTTCTGATAATGAAAAAAAAAAAAAAATTACGAGAACGAAATTCAAGATGATCTTTTGTTTTTTTTTTATAACATTCCCCATTAATTCATAAAAAAAAATTAAAAAAAAAAAGAATTTTCTCAGCCAAAAAATGAGTGAAAAATATTTTTTTCAAATAATTATTTTTTTTTTGGGCTATGTCATGTCAAAAATATTTTGAAAGCCCACAAATACAAAAGAAATAAATAAAAATATTCTTAGCAAGTCTTAAGGCCGAAAAATTTTCGTTATTGATTAGCTATATTTGCAAAAACTAGTGAATTCATCGTATTCAGCGACTTAAAATACATAAAAAAAACAATTATCATAGCATATTTTAAGACTTCACTTGATCTTTAAAGCATCAAAAACGGTACACGGTTCGCTTCATAATTTTATTAAAATTATCGGTAAAAGCGTTTACATTAAAATGGCCATAAAACGATTAAATGACCTGGTAGGATTTTACGGATCTTGTTTTTGGAATCTCCGGACACTAAATAGTAATTGTGCATTGTCAGATTTGGTTAAAAATTTTTACCGATCTTGATCTTGAAACGAACCGTGCCCACAAGGTAATGCAAGTTTGTAATAATTTTCGTCATTCTGGCAACAACGCTTTGTATTGTCGACGTTTACACGAGGAAAGTCTGAGAGACAAATTCTTGTCCATTCTCTTTTGTGATTTTCGTTTCGCGTTTGCAACATATGACAAATTTCTTACCTCGTCCCTTTCGTTTTTCCCCTCTTGCCAACAAACAAAACTTTGCCGAAAAAGTTTCCTCGTGTAAACCTTGACATTGTTCTCAAAGCCTAATCATTTCACTTTCTCGTTTTGTTTTAGCTCGGGTATTCCGTGTGTCGTGCACACATGCACAATCTGGCATTATTGCCGGATTGGGAAAAAATTAAATAAAAAATACACATTTAGTTTTGTGTAGCTGCTCATAAGGGCAGTATATAAACCACGCTCGCTTGTTAAGTTTAAAATCTACGTTGGTTTTGTGTGATGGTAGGGAGGGGATTAAGACCGTGTTTCGTAGTTTTGGAATTTTTTTCTTTGACAGTCAAACTGCATACAAGTTGGTGTAATTTATTAAAATTGGTTACCTACATATGTAAAATAATATAAAAATTTCAGTTTTTTAGTCAAAACTCCTGCTTTTCGCAATGCTCTTATTGTGTGACTAAATTGCAAAAACTTTTGAGTTTTTCAACACATTAAATTTCTTAGTTTTTTCAAAATTTGAAAAAAAAAAAACAATTCTTTAATGTGAAATTTCGAATTCAAAATACCTAGCCAGAAAAGAAAGTTAAAAAAAAAAGATTTTAAACTACAAAAAGCTCCGCAATTTGGAGAAAATTCCGCAATCTTTAATTTCTGAACACAACGTGTCACATCACCGCGCGCTCAAATGAATGTGTATGTATGCATGTACTTTGTGTAAACAGCATAAACTGAGCGTACGATGACATAGATTTTTGCTTTTAGTTGTCGTTCGCTCTCGCAACGAATCACTTCACCGCGTGTTAGTGGAGAGAATTTTTTTAAACGACAAAACAAAGCGAGTTTAATTTGTCGTCAAGTAGTTTTTCTTCTTTAGTTTCACTGTGTTGACTGTACGTAATATATAACGCCGAATATAATGGCTTTCGTTGGAAAATTGTAGTAAGTTTTCTTTGCTATCACAGTTGTAATAATCATAGGTATAATACGTACGTACCTAATTCTATTTTTTTATAAATTTTATTTTAAAGTCATAGAAAAGCAACAACTACAAGACAATTTGAACTTCTAGTAGAAGAAATAGAAAAGCAACCGTTGCTTGGGAAGGAGTATCCTTTGGGTGGCGAAAATAGAGTTAAGGTAGAAAAATCTTGGAATGCTATTGCAGTAAATCTTAACGGTATAGGGCCACCATCGAAGAAACCACATGAATGGAGAAAAGTAAGTTATGTACAAAAAGTTCTCTGGACAGTTTGAATCAACAGTGGGCCAATTTATGAACTTGACCATTTTATACATAACTTACAATTGTAGGTATAGGACATTTAAGGTGAAATTATGACTATGTATTAATAACTAAGATTACTCAGAGTGGTAACTCCTAATGGGCCCAATAAATAGATTTTCTTATACATGCATCTATACATACTTGCTGTAATATTTGAATTTTCACTTCAAATAATGAATATCCTCAAGGCATATGTAGTAAACAACTCATAATTTTTGGCTCCCTTGAAGACCAAGATCCAGACGGTTCACTCCCTTGCTACGCTATCGCAACAGTGACCAATATTTTGAGAAAGTAATAGAAAACAACAGACAAAAATCTATTATAACATAGCGCAAACAGCAAAAAATAAATTATATTAGAAAATCCAATATAATAGATCTTAAAATAAAGGACTGAACAAAGTTTTCTTAAAATATAAAATACAAGACATGCAAACATAGTTTTTATGACGTAACGAAATCTAATCTAAAGAGCTTAAAATTTATTATTTAATAAAGCCTTTATGAACATAAAAACTAAAAAGAAAACTATGTAAATTTTAAATTATGTAATCCGAATCCATCTAGGTGACGATATGTACATTTCAAACCGAAAAACTAAACAAAAAGTTGTCGGAATCGAACTTTATAAAATGAAAATATGATATAAAATTGAAATTTCTTTAGGTTTGGACAGACTTAAGAAGTCGTACAAAGAAAAAAATTGCTGAAAATCTGCCATACGTATCTTCTGATTACGAAAAAAAGGTTCACAAAATACTGCAAACTCTTAAAGAACCACCATCACATGAAGTAAATGAATTTGAGGTAATCATACCAAAAACTCTGCAAACTCTTAAAGAACCAACATCACATGAAGTAAATGAATTTGAGGTAATCATACCAAAAATAGAGCCTGAAGAATTTGTTAAAGAGTCAGAGGAAGAGTTTGGAGCATCTTTTGGAAGTTTAACGCCAGATGGATTACTAGATATGAATACGGCTTCAGTGGAGCCAACATTATCGGCAAGTCCAACTACCGTCGAACCACTAAGAAAAAAGCGACATCTTCAACAACAAACGAATCTTCTTAAACAGCTGGTAGTGACTCAAGAAAAGTGTCTGAAAGTTGCAAAGGCACAAAAGAACGTTGCAAAGCAACAAATGGCTATTTTTTCCGAAATTGCTGATACCATGGCTAGGCATGCCACAGCTGTGGAAAAACAGTCAAATGCAATCACAGAAATTTTTGAAATTTTGAAACAGCGAAGATTGTGAAAATGTATATTTGTTATAATAAAAAGCTAAGTATTCTGTATTATAGTTCGAATAATAAATAATTTAAGATTTTAACTTACGTATGTATGCAAATGTAATGTAAAGGGTGTTCTTTTAGAGCAGTGATGGGCACATATTGGCTCTATTTGCTCTCATTGCTCTTACAGTTATTTGACGCACAAGCAAGCGAAAAAAAAAATTCGCAGAATTTCAACGCTATCGAGGCACAGCGTCGACTTGAATTCAAATGAAAACAAAAACAAAACACAAAGGCATAAACGACGGCGCCGCATTGTGTCTTGACGAATATAGCAATTGTTTTTGTTTGTAGTGCAATTTGATTTTTTTTTGTGCTAATGGCAAATTTGGAAATGAAAGTAAAAAAAAAACTTTAAAATTTCGTTTGTTGTTGTTTTGCTCTTTTGTTAGATTTCTATGCCCACCGCTGTTTTAGAGTGTTGTTTCTTTGTAATTTTAAATAAAGTTCATCAAATCTAGAAATATATGTATATCGCCAGCTTACCAAAGCCATCGTCAGCAAAATTGACCATCAACAAAAAATAAAATTTTGTGTTTTTGATGGAAAGTGTACAAATTTTAATTTCATGAGCTATCGCTCTCATGTGGAATAAGGTATTGAGAAATACTTCATTACGTTTACAGGAAAAATATTCACTTTAAAAAATTAAGTAGAACTGAAAAGAATATTTTCTTTTGAAGGCACCAATAAAGTTTTTGCTCTCACTTTACTCTGTGTGGGGAAGAGGATTTTACAGAAAACCAAACATCAAATCTCTAGCTATCTAAGTTTACATACTAACGATACAAAGGCTTCTATAACCCCACTGATCTTGAAATGCAGGACGAAAAACAAAAAAATGTAGGATGAGTTGGGCTGTTACTTCATTCAACAAAAATAGTCATCTTTCAAGATTATAATATGGTTACTATGTTAAAAAACTACACAATTTAAATTATTTAATTCTAGATCGAATTTGTCAATGACATTTTAAAAATGAAAAAAATATAAAAAAAAATTTTAAAAATCATGCTGGTTTTTGTCATTCACCTGTTCACTGAAGAACTTCTAATGTCAAGCAAGTGCTCTTCAACATTTGCTTCATATTTTTTCCCCAACTGTTACAAACTTTATACCACTTTTAGTTTCAGTTTCAATTACCCTAATGTCTTGCTACACATCAGAACGTGCAAATTTGCTGCTTCATTATTCTTTTTTGGTTTTCGAGTTCATAATGAAAAATAAAGTTCAACCGTATGCTCGAATTATCGACATACAAAAAAATGTTGTCCGTTTTAATGGTTGTGTCCCAATTGCTGAAACAAGCAATTCGTCCGTGGTGGTGAAGATCAAGTTTTGCATAAGCATCTATACATACATATGTATGTTTGTATATAAAATATGTATATCATGAGCAAAAATGTTCTCCACATATTCCGTATCATATAAATAATGTTGATCAGCATGCAAAGATAACAGAGTATTAAGACAAAGAATATTATGTGTACATATTTACACAGAAAAAAAAATAACTGACTTAATTTAGATTCGAACCCCGACCATTCCATGAATTATATGTGGACAGACGCTATTAAAACTTGAGCCATGGAGGTTCAATTAATTAATAATATTCAATCGACTAAAACAAATTCAATTTTCTAAAAATTAATTTTTTTCAAAAATCATTTAAAAAATTTCATGTAATAAATCCAATTAAATTCTCCATTAAAGTATTGAGTACCAGCTTAAATTTTGCAACCATTGAATACTTGGTGATTATGCGATCATTACCAATTACCAATAAATCAGGATTTTCCGACATGCTTCAGGGTGTTTTGGCTCAGTGTTTAAAAACCAATTTTTAATGTTTTCCAATCAAATGGTGCAATTAATTTTGTCCATAACTGGTGCCGAATTTTTTTGCTGTAGCCACCGATGGCATATTCCAAATACTTTTTTTTTTCTTTCAAAAATAGGACCAAGACACCCACTTAATTTGTTCGGGTATCTCTCACTGTATTCCAAATTGCATTTTTAAATTGTTTTACAACAATTGCGTGAATTTTTTTTTCCCCTTCCCCTTAGGGTGGGACTGAATTTCTAAACTACATAATACTATTCCCTCGATTGTTGCAGTAATTTTTTTTTTTTATTGGCATTTTGAAATATTATTTTTGAGCTTTCCCTTCATTTGGTGCTGCATATTTATCCATAAGTAAAAAAAACTACCTATTTCAAAATCATTTGCTTAGGCATACGATGTTTGCAGTGTGGAGTTGTGTGAGGAGTCCATTTCATTTTTGCACAGCATTTCTAAGTCAATTTTGTCCGCAGCGTAACGTGGCAACATTTTAATGCTCTGATTGTCATGTGCTTGTCTTTTTTAAAAGAAGTGAAGTTGTTTTGAAAATTTCAATTAACACCAAACTTGACTTATAAAATTCTGTAACCCACCAACATACCTAACTTGTAGCCCCTAGTAACAACAACCTCTTTGCAACTAATTTAATTAATTCACATTTTTTGTGCCCTATCACAACCAGGAAGCATTTTAATCAACATGTCGAAAGTAATTCAAGCATAAAAATGGCACAATATGCTGCCAAAACAATTGCAACAATTTGCTGCAATGATATTGTTGCATGCTCCCCAAAAATCCAAACAAGAAGTAGCACACTGGGTCAGCGAGTTCGCGAAGGAGCAATGCAATTGCATAGATCTTTAACAGTTGCTGTTAAGAAATGAGTCGTTTACTTTCGAATTAAGACTATTGAGTGCGATAGTGAACAAACAACAACATAGATATGTATGTATGTTGCATGTTGAATGGTTAATTTCTTTGGGGCAATTTTCATGAATGAATTTTGTAACAATGGAATTTTTTATTTTTTGGAAAGAGGCTGGTATGTTGCAATAAATTTATTTGTATATGTTAGACAGAAATGGAGAAAAATAGATGTTACCGCAGTTAATACATTAAAGTTGAGGCAAAACAAAACTTATTCTTTTAAATTTGTTAAAAATTCACGAAACTTACACGTAAATTGAATGGTCATAAATATGTTGAATGCTGTTTTAACATAATATTTTATTAATCTCACTGTTAATTACTTAACAAAGTCAAAATTCCAAATAGCTACTACACCGCTTAAGATCATATCAGCATCATTAACATGTATTGGCCGCAATTAATATAACTTGGCTTGTACGTCTCTTTGGTAATTAAAAGATTAGCTGCTGTTTCAATGGCTATGTACTGTTTGCAACTCTTTTTGCCATGTAATGTGGTAACTTTCTGTGCCACGCTGCATAACTACCTGTGCTGCGCCGAATATGATGCGTGCCTTAACGATATTCAAAATAGTATGACATGCACAGATGTTGGCAGCAACAGCTTAAGTTAACATTGGACAAATGAGTTTGTAGAATACTCGTTAAAAAAAAAACATCGGCAACCTTCATCAGTAGACAAAAATCATCATTAAAAAACGGCAAAATGTTTAAAATAACATAAATTGTAGCACATTGGCATGCAACATGACATGTCAAAAAAGTTGGTAGTACTGCCAATCGACTATTGGTATATATGACCAAATTCAATTAACCTTAAAAAGATGATTGCTTGATTTTAAACTAAAACTGTCCACAAATATAACCTTTGCGAACATGTTTTTAGTAATGTATGATGCTTAAAAATGATTTAGTCTTAAGAATCTATACTTTTTTACATGGGTTAGAAGTGTTGGATGAAAAAGTTTTTTCATCTTTTGAAAGGTCTTTATTAGTACGTCAACTTTTGTTCAGAGAAAACAGTCATATGTATATTGAACATTTTTGAGCACCACAAATAACTCATTTGTAACATAACTTGATGGAATGTAAACAGACATCGTTTTGGTCTCTTTAAAGGAACGGTGGCCATAAATAGTAAAAATAGCACAAGACTCCGGAAATTTAATGCAGATGTTTGTTATGTTAGAAAAAAAAAACAAAAAATTGTGAATATAAAAAAAAAATCAGCTCACGGATACGCCTACCTCCCATACAAAGGTGGAATGTGGTTGAGGCTTCTTCTTCAAATTGGGTATCAATTTCGATTAATTTGGCGGTGCTGATTTCAAAAAGGTTACAGATTGTGACACATCTTTTATATTTTTCGAATTATTAGAGAAAAACCGTTTTAAAATATCCTCTGTTTTTGTGAATCATTCAATTTCAAATGTTTTATGCCAAGGTGGATGAAAAGAGGAAAAATATTCCTTGTCTGTTCTTTTCATTTTAAGGGAACTCCTTTACAAATTTAAGCAACTCCCTTCACACTGTAACCTTTTACAATTGATACGTGACGTTACCTTGCATATTCTGGCGACAACTGTAGAACGGCCAAATTATGGAAACGGCACAAGTCTCTTTAGTTGCTGAGGATTAGGTTCGAAAATACTGCATTTGAAATTCTGGACCTAAATTATTTTAACTTTGTTCAAATAGCATAAGCAGCTGAGTTCTTCATTATCATATTAATAGAAGTAAATTTAATAATTTGTTCTCTTATGAGTGAAATTTAATGAGCTAAAAAACCGATTCTAAGTACTTTCACTATTAAACTAACCAATTAAAAAGTATGGATTACATTCCAGTTTTTTGTAGTTTTTAACCACAGTGCATTGCTGTAAATGTAATATGAATTAATAAATTTTGGACATGAATAAAAGATCAACTCATTTTTGAAAAACGTAGATCATAAAAAAAAAATTTGATAAAATTTTGGGGAAATTGCAATTTGGAAAAATTATGGTCAATTTTTTTTAAAATTGATGCATTTTTTACTTGATTATGAAATTAGGTTGTAACGAACCTTTCAGCCAGGGTCTCGGCTCGTCGGCGTCCAGGGTTCGTACACAAAAATTTATATTCGCAGGTGGCTAACTGGTATAAAGATTTTACGCACGGGAGTTTGATTGAAACCTGTTTATTTTTAATTTTGCTACAATCCACTTTATTCACTTTTAGATGATAACGTTATATATACATATGAATTACTATGCTTATTATAGCGGAAAAGAAATACAACTATGATACGGAGTTTTAATACTTAGTAATCGGCGGTCATTTGGTCGCTATATGGCTTCTCTGGTGCAGCTGTGGTAGTTGGGTGTGAGTCGTCTCACCTCTGTCCTGGAGTGGCGGCGTCTCGTTTCCGCACACAAATATCACGTTTTAACGACTTTCTATTCGTATGTTTCAACTCGACGGGTCAGCGGGGCCTGACTATGAAATGGCGGCGTCTTACAATTGCATATGAACACCACGTATTAACGACTTCGTATTCATATGCGGCTGTATAACTCGACGGGACGGCGGGGCCTGACTATGAGATGGCGGCGTCTTGTTTCCGCACACGAATATCACGTTTTAACGACTTTCTATTCGTATGTTTCAACTCGACGGGTCAGCGGGGCCTGACTATGAAATGGCGGCGTCTTACAATTGCATATGAACACCACGTATTTACGACTTCGTATTCATATGCGGCTGTACAACTCGACGGGACGGCGGGGCCTGACTATGAGATGGCGGCGTCTTACAATTGCATATGAACACCACGTATTAACGACTTCGTATTCATATGCGGCTGTACAACTCGACGGGACGGCGGGGCCTGACTATGAGGTGGCGGCGTCTTACAATTGCATATGAACACCACGTATTAACGACTTCGTATTCATATGCGGCTGTACAACTCGACGGGACGGCGGGGCCTGACTATGAGATGGCGGCGTCTTGTTTCCGCACACGAATATCACGTTTTAACGACTTTCTATTCGTATGTTTCAACTCGACGGGTCAGCGGGGCCTGACTATGAAATGGCGGCGTCTTACAATTGCATATGAACACCACGTATTAACGACTTCGTATTCATATGCGGCTGTATAACTCGACGGGACGGCGGGGCCTGACTATGAGATGGCGGCGTCTTGTTTCCGCACACGAATATCACGTTTTAACGACTTTCTATTCGTATGTTTCAACTCGACGGGTCAGCGGGGCCTGACTATGAAATGGCGGCGTCTTACAATTGCATATGAACACCACGTATTAACGACTTCGTATTCATATGCGGCTGTATAACTCGACGGGACGGCGGGGCCTGACTATGAGATGGCGGCGTCTTGTTTCCGCACACGAATATCACGTTTTAACGACTTTCTATTCGTATGTTTCAACTCGACGGGTCAGCGGGGCCTGACTATGAAATGGCGGCGTCTTACAATTGCATATGAACACCACGTATTTACGACTTCGTATTCATATGCGGCTGTACAACGTGTCGGCCGACCAAATCTGCTGAGGCTTTGCAACTAGCACTCGAGTACCACGTTTACCGACTTTGCACTGGAGTGAGCAAACCTAAGTGGGAAAAATATTTATTAGTGTGTCTTACTACTGCTGGTCTTTGCTGCTGGTCTACTGCTGGTTACTGCTGGTTCTTGAGCTGCTTGTCCGCTGGTGCCGGTGGTCTCCAGTTGAATGAATTATTGAAATAATGTTTTCGGCTAAGTTACCTTTTCCTTTTGCCAAGTAGCTTTTTCACATTAAAGCTTGAACAGCTGTTTGCTAAGTTCCACTGTGACAGCTGTTGAGCAGGGCTACCGCATGCTGATTCTTTTTATGTCAGTTTGACTTATGTGTACTATGACTTATGTGTACTATGACTTATGTATACTATGACTTATGTGTACTATGACTTATGTTGTACCTAACTAATCTTATTTTTATTAATTATTGTAATTCATGTTGGTTTATTATTTTTTTAATCGTATTTAACTTATTAAAACAAAGGATGATAGATAAATAAATAAATGCCATGGAATAATTTCAGTTAAAAATAAAAAATAAATAAAATAGTATGTGAGTTCCGATGTTGCGCGTTTCGGTGCGCCGCTTTTGCAGATGTGGGTGGAAACGAAACCTAGGTGACTTCCACCCTCACATTTCCCGCTTACTCCCGGGGCGGAATGGGCTTCACCCGCACGATACCGTTGCGAAGGCATCGCAGGCTAAAATACTGGCCCCCGATTTCGCGCAGCATGCCGCAATATTTCCCCATGGGGAGGGTGTTGGCAAATTCCCTCAATTCGGCGACTGTGGCTTCTGTCAGCGAGCTTAGGTCGCTACCTGCTAAGCGGTCCATTACCGGGGCCATTGGGACGGACGGCCCAAGAAGTGATGGTCCCTCGGGTTGTTGTGGTCTGGCTGGAACTGGTCCACCATTCGGGCTGTTTTCTGGCTGGACGTTGCTTGGCGTGGCACCTTTGTTGCGCTCTTCCAAATGAAGGTGCAGACGTAGTGGTTCTTCTTTCGTGGTGTCCTCACTGTCGGAGGTGGAACTCTCGTCGCTGCTTTCGCTGCTGTCGCTGCTGCTGCTTGAGCTGGTGGTGTCGGGCTCGCTAAACACAGGGCTGGTGGTGACATCGGTTTGTTCCTCCGTATTCACAGTGAGGCCGAGGTTGTGGCTATTGGCCGTCGGTACCATTTCGGTTGCCCGGGTTGCGCTGCACTGCGGAGGCATAGCTGCGGTGGCCGGTTGTGGGAGTGCCTGTGGTTCAATATCCCACAACTCGTCCGTGCCCTCTATGCTCCAGGCCGCATCGATTTTTGTCAGGGCCCCCAGCCCCTCCTCGTCTTCATCCATCGGTACTGGACCTGGCTTTTCCCCGCGATGACCTTGATTAAGCTTGAGTGTGGTACTATGGCGGGAGCCATCGCTCTTGCTCACGGCCGCTTTCCGCTCTGGTGTCCGGGCGTGGGGGCGTCTTAGTGACGTGGGTGGCCTCACCGCCATAACAGCCTGTGTCTTTGACGTTGTCGGGGAGACCCTCCCGTGCCTATCCTCGGGTTGTTTTGGTGCTGGGACCCATGGTCTGATTATTAATCGGCCCTTCTTGGGGGACATTTTCGGTTTTGGAGGAGGCAGCTGGCCGCGAGTAGCCGGATCGTACTTCCGGTGGTTTGGGCTTGATGTTAACAGGGGACTGGTGCGCGCAATCCTGACAATCTGTCTTCGATTTCCCTTGATCGTGTGGAGAGTCCGCCCGGTGCCATTTCTTTCCTGAGCTTCGGGCTCCCGGCGACTCTGCACGAGATACTCCCGCTGGCACCCCGTGAGCTTTGAGGTTTCGGCTAAGAGTTTGACCCTTTCCCCTTTTTGGTTTGCGCCTCTTCCCCTGCGTGTGAGCCATCCCACGTGCTCCTCACCAAGTGTCTGAATGCGAGGTCTCTTCTTGTCTTCTTCCAGCATCCGTTGTCGGAAGCGAGGGAACTCTTCTCTGGTTGGGGGAGGTCGGCTACTTCCTCTTTGACATATTTTTAGTTTGTCCGGCCGAGACAGTTCGTCTTCGAAGCTGCGCCTCGGTGCTCGGGACATCTTTTTTTGTTTTTGTTTCCTTGCTTGGGTTGCGACTGAAATTTAGAGAAAGGAAAGAATTAGTTTTGGGAAGGAACGGAGGTATAAAATGTTATAAAATGAAGGCTTTAATCTCGCTCAGGTGAGCGGTGCGGATAATTCTGTCCCCGACTCCTTTAAGATTGCAAATTACAGGGGAGATGAAACTTGCAACCGTATAAGGGCCCGCGTATTTCGGTGCGAGTTTGGCTGCGAAGCTGTCGATGGCTTTGGACAGCGGGTGCTGTTTCACTAACACCAGGTCACCGACTTTGGGTTTCCATTGTCGTCTCCTAAGATTGTAGTGCCTTGCTTGGTTCTGCGACGCTTTAGCTAAATTGTGTTTAACGATCTCGAAGATTTCTCGGAGTTGTGCTGCTCTTGATTCCGGTTCCTGGCATGCTATACCAGTACCTTGTGTGACCTCGTCATAGAGGGCTTTTGGCAATCGGGGCTCCCGTCCTTGCGTCAGAAATGCTGGAGTGTAGCCGGTCGATTCCGATGAGCTAGTGTTGATAGCTAATGAAATTTCTGGGAGGTTGTCGTCCCAGACCCTGTGGTCCTTGTCGACCAGTTGCGCCATCATAGTTTTGACTGTCCGGTTAACTCGCTCCGTTGGGTTTTCCTGAGGCGTGTAGGGTGCAGTAAACCGCTGCTGCACTCCAATCTCATCCATATATTTTTTTACGATCCTGTTCTTGAACGGGGTTCCGTTGTCCGCAACGAAAATCTTTGGAGCTCCGTACCGCGCCAGTATCCTCTCTCGGAACGCCTTTACTACTCCTTCCGCAGTCGCTCTCCTGAGTGGTACCAATTCCGTCCATTTTGAAAACCTGTCGAAAAAAACGAGCAACATAGTGTTACCGTGCTTGGATCGGGGCAACGGCCCGACAAAGTCTGCACATACAGTTGACCATGGCTCATCCGGAATTGTTGTCAACATCTCGCCCGCTGGTGATTGCTGACTCGCTTTATATCGCTGGCAAGAGTCACAGCTTCGCACGTAGCGACTTATATCCCGAAACATGCCCGGCCAGTAATATCGGTTGGCTACGCGGGCGATGGTTTTCCGGATTCCAAGATGGCCAGCGCTCGAGCTATCGTGATTTTCTTCCATCACACGTTTTCTAAGAGGTGTTGCTACGCAAAGCTTCCATTGCGCACAATCTTCGTCGCCTGGATGGCCTGGCAGATGGCGGTACAGGTGTCCTGCTACTTCAGAGAAATCTGGATATTTTCCGGGTTCACTACGGACCTCTGCTTTTTTTTTCTCCAACCATTTGCAGATTTCGTTGGTTGTGGTACTCGTCGTCGCCAGTTGGATAGTCTCCCTCGGTTGTCTAGACAGTGCGTCAGCTACAACGTTGTTCTTTCCCTTCCTATATTGAATCGTGAATTGATACTGCTGGAGCTCCAGGGCCCATCGGGCTATTCGTCCAGTAGGGCTCTCGATCGAATTCAACCATTTAAGCGAAAGATGATCCGTGACGACTATGAATTGGTATCCTTCCAGGTAGGGGCGCATCTTTCTGATTCCCCATACAATAGCCAGGCATTCCTTTTCTGTTGGCGAGTAATTTTTCTCAGCGTTATTTAGGCTCCGGCTAGCGTAAGCGATCACACGCTCTTCCCCTTTCACGACTTGTGTTAGTACTCCGCCTAGGCCAAAATCACTGGCGTCGGTCTGTAGAGTGAATGTCTGGTTAAAGTCTGGACAGGTCAGTATAGGCGCCTTTGTTAGTTTTTCCTTCATCGTTTCAAATGCCCGCTGCTGGTCATCGCCCCATTTCCAGTGCTTACCCTTTTTCAACAAGGCCGTCAATGGTTGCACTATCGCTGCGAAATCTGGTACAAATCGCCTATACCATGATGCGACGCCTAAAAACCTACGCACTCCCCTGATGTTCTCTGGTGCTGCCAAGTCCTTAATAGCTGCAACCTTTTCTGGATCGGTTTGAATGCCTTCGCTGCCGACGACGTGCCCCAAATATTTTATCTTGGTCCTGAAGAACTCGCACTTCTCCGGATTGATCCTAAGATTGGCTGCTCTTAGACGTCGGAACACTTCTTGTAGGTTTCGCATGTGCTCATGTAGGGTGGAGCCCGTAACGACTATATCGTCTAGATAGGCAAAAGCATACGGCTCCATTTCTGCTCCGATAACCCGATCTAGGGCCCGCTGAAATGTTGCCGGTGCTGAATGGAGTCCGAATGGCATTACCTTCCACTGGTAAAGGCCTCGGCCAGGTACTGTAAAGGCCGTAAATTGTTTGCTACTGGCCTCCATTGGTATTTGCCAATATCCATCTTTCAAGTCCAGACTACTGATAAATTTTGCGTTCCGCAATCGGTCCAAAATGTGCGTGATCCTAGGAAGAGGATACGCATCCGGCACTGATCTAGCGTTAAGTTGGCGATAATCTATGCAGAGTCGCCAGGCACCCGTCTTTTTGCGCACTAATACAATCGGTGCGCTGTATGGACTGCGAGATGGCTCTATGCACCCTTTGGTTAATAATTTCTCGATTTCCTCGTCGATGATTGCCTGCATTGCAGGATTCCGCGGGATATATCGTTGCTTGATGGGTCGGTCGTCCGCCATGATAATTGCATGTTTGGTGATATGAGTGACACCTTGTAACCTATCAAATTTTGGAAGTTCTTTGATTAAAAATTGATGTATTACCTCTTCTGAGTAAGATTTCTGCTCTGCTGTCGGCTCTGTTGTGGGCTCTGATGGTACTGTAGATGTGAGCTCTGCCGATGATTCAAGTGTGGGCTCTGCCGTGATGACTGGTGGGGGTTCTGCCGGGATGACTAGTGGTGGCTCTGCCGGTACTGTAGATGTGGGCTCTGCCGATGACTCAAGTGTGGGCTCTGCCGGGATGACTCGTGGTGGCTCTGCCGGGATGACTAGTGGTGGCTCTGCCGTGATGACTGGAAGTGGACCTGTCGCTGGGTTAACTAGTCTGGACTCTATACTGCTTCTCTTTGCTGGGTTTTTTTGTTGAGGGTACGGTTGGTTCACGTGCGGTTTCTTCCGATTTCTCTGCGGCAATGGGCGTTGCTGTGGGTTCTGTTGGTGACGCTGTTGAGGATGCTGAACTCTTTGCTCTGTTTGGTAGGGACAATTCGGGTGTTGACTGGGTGGTTGCTGACGCTCGGTCCCCAGACCTTCTTGTTGTTTTACACCGGATCTGTTGTTGTGTATCGAGCTGACCATGCACCTTTCCGTTCGGTACCGCGTGTCTTTTCCCATCGTAATTATTTCGCCTCTGATATTTAGCGTCGCTCCACACTGCGTGAGGAAATCTAATCCTAGTACGACGTCTTCGGTAGCGTCCGGCATAATTACGAACAGGAATTTTACATTTAGGTCTCTAAACTCTAATTCTGTTTCCAACGCGTGATCTAATGGCCTGGTTGAGCCATCCGCTAGTGCTACTTCACCGCCATAGAGTAACCTTTCAGCCCGGTGACCCAATTCCTCCGCAAACGCCTCCCGAACGAAGCTTATGGTTGCCCCTGTGTCGATGGTAGCGGCTACATTCTTTTTACCAATGATGACGTTGGCAAAAATTCGACTACAAGGGTGCTGGGAGTGAAGTTGTTCTATGCTTGTCGAGGGGGATCTTCTGGAGTACTCACCCCCCCTCGTTCTGGGCGGCCTCCGTCGTCGTTTCCCGGTGGGCGACAGCAAGATATAGTGCGTGTCCCGATTCTGCCACAGATCCAACAAAATAGACGCTGAGGATTCTGGCAACTCCCGGCGAAATGGCCCTCGCGGCCACAGCGTCGGCAAGCAGTTCGAACGTTGATAATTTCTTCCCTTTGAGTGGAGCCTACCATCCGGTGCAGTTCGGTGCGATTCCTAATTGCTGCTGGTCGTTCGGGTTCTCGTTGTTGTATTCCTTCCAAGTCCTCTGCCAATTGTATTAGTTCCTCTAGCGTCGAGAAATCTTTCCGTTTAATATACCATTGGTACTCCGGCCGACAATTTCTGAAAATTCGTTCCAACCGCTGCTCCTCGGTAAAATTTGCATGCCTCATCATGGTTTGTAATGAAAGTAAAAATTCCTTGAATTTTTCTCGTGGTTGTTGACAGCGCTTCCTTATTTCATCATCCAAAGTTTCGAAGTACCGTGGGGGGAGGAAAAATTTCAAGAAATTCCTTTTGAATTTGGTCCACGAAGTCTCTTGTTGGTGGTTGTTCCGGTACCATGCTAGCGCTTTATCCTTCAATAGTTCTGGCATTGCCCGGGGAAGGTGGGCGGTGGCTACTCCGTAGGCTGCGGCCAGTTCCTCTACTCTTTCTACAAAGGCCAGCGGCTCCTTGGCTCCGTCGTACTTCAGGGACCACTTTCGAACTTGCTCCATTATGAAAGGGTTGTAGGGGCCGGTACCAGTACTTGGTGGAATGAATAGTTTAGAAAATTGATTTTCCGTGGTTCCTTCATGATTGGCAGATGGTTGCACTGCCTCGGATGTTGACAAAGCTTGCTCTCCGCTATAACCGGTTTTCGTCTGAGGCTCGGCTTTACTGTCTGAATCCGCTGACTCATTCATGCTGTACGCCTGGGGTTTTCCGGCTGCTGGATATGGTGATGATGCTCTCTTGTGGCGTGTCTGTAACTCAAGTAATCGCTGCTCAACTTCCGGTGTATGTTGGTCTTCAGTTAAAAATACTTTGAACCTCTTCCTCAGATCGTCAACGGTTCCCGTTATTTCGATGCCGAATTCCTCACTATACGCGATCAATTCTTCCTTTTTCAAATTATGGCACCACGACACATTCACCATTTTTCTTGTTTATATATTTTTTTTTTTTTTTTTTTTTTAGTTTCTAAATTTGTTTTCTTTGGTCTTGTCTTTGTTTCACTTCACTTTGAGTATTTTGATTTTATTTATTATATTTTTTTTTTTTTTTTTTTTAGTTTCTAAATTTGTTTTCTTTGGTCTTGTCTTTGTTTCACTTCACTGAGTATTTTGATTTTATTTATTATATTTTTTTTTTTTTTTTTTTCCGCTAGAGGGTTGGGCCTAAGGGTAGCTTATTTGGGCCTCTTTTATTTCCTGAGCACTAATTTTTTTCACGCACTTTTTGATGTTTGTTTTTTCTTCTTTACCTCGGCGTCCGCTGGCTGCTGTGCTGAGTATACTGCTGACTTACTGCTGGTTATACTAATGTTATTATTTATTTAAATTTTCCAAAAAAAAAGTTTTTAGAAAGAAAACTAGGTATAGGTATAGTATTGTCAAAAAGTGGATTTGTAAATCAAAACTCATTCGGCCGCGTTCACATTATTTCATTATGTTAGCCAAAGTGTCCCTGCTCGGGCGCCATTGTAACGAACCTTTCAGCCAGGGTCTCGGCTCGTCGGCGTCCAGGGTTCGTACACAAAAATTTATATTCGCAGGTGGCTAACTGGTATAAAGATTTTACGCACGGGAGTTTGATTGAAACCTGTTTATTTTTAATTTTGCTACAATCCACTTTATTCACTTTTAGATGATAACGTTATATATACATATGAATTACTATGCTTATTATAGCGGAAAAGAAATACAACTATGATACGGAGTTTTAATACTTAGTAATCGGCGGTCATTTGGTCGCTATATGGCTTCTCTGGTGCAGCTGTGGTAGTTGGGTGTGAGTCGTCTCACCTCTGTCCTGGAGTGGCGGCGTCTCGTTTCCGCACACGAATATCACGTTTTAACGACTTTCTATTCGTATGTTTCAACTCGACGGGTCAGCGGGGCCTGACTATGAAATGGCGGCGTCTTACAATTGCATATGAACACCACGTATTAACGACTTCGTATTCATATGCGGCTGTATAACTCGACGGGACGGCGGGGCCTGACTATGAGATGGCGGCGTCTTGTTTCCGCACACGAATATCACGTTTTAACGACTTTCTATTTGTTGTATATTTAATACTATAATTAATTAGTAGTTCATCCTGTATTTAAAATGCAACCCTGTTTAATTACTCTTGTGAAATGAGATGTAAAACTTTGACATTGAACTTCAATAAAGTCAGTCCTATTTGAACAATTAACTGCGACGGTTCTTTAAATAAAACATTTGGCGACGAGGACAAAAACAAAAAAAAAAGAGAAAGAGAAAACGCGTTAAAAAAGAAAATCGAATCGGTTGTGCATTTTATTTTGAAAAAAATAGTTGTTTGCGTGGTATTTTTTTTTATTAAAAAAATAAAATAATAATATTAAAATGCCGGATGAAAGCAGTGAAGTGGTGAAAAAGTTGTTAAAAGAACAACAAGAGTTCACAAGAAAATTGCTTCTGCAACAGCAGGAGTGGATGCAGTCGATTCTACAAACCCAAACTGGTGCTGCATCAAATGGAAGCAGCCAATCTATTGTACCAACTTTTCATGGGTTCAATAAGGAAACACAGATGTGGGAATCGTACTTGGAACAACTTAAACAGCATTTTTTAGCATATGGTGTAGAGTCTGCGGATAAGCAAAGATCTTTTTTGCTATCGTGGGTAGGCACAGAAAATTTCGAGCTGCTAAAAAATCTGTTTGGAAATGCACAGTTGCAGGAACAGACGTTCAAAAATTTAACGGAAAAGCTAACGGAGCATTTCCAATCAAAACGTCATGTGGTCGCCGCGCGTTATGATTTTTTTAAGAAAGAGATGAAACATCTTCAAACGTATAGAGAGTGGATAGCTGATCTCCGTGGATTGGCAAGAGAGTGCAAGTTCGTGTGTACAGCCACAAATTGTTCTCACAATTTTGTAGACGACATGATTCGCGACCACATAATCACCCACACGCCACATGACTCTGTGCGCTCTGCTTCTTTACAGAAAGTACAGCCAACGCTAGCCGACGTCTTGCTTATAGCAGAGTCGTATGAAGCTACAACAAAAACAGTAGCAGCAATAAAAGAACACGCCACCGAAAAACAAATGTCTATAAACGAATTGAAAGAAAAAGGAATTACAGTAAATTCTCTCAACGCAAGCAAACCTACCATGACAAAGTTCAAATCTTGCTCAGGCTGTGGACATACACACAAACGTGAAAAATGCAGATTCAGAAATGCTGTATGTAACAAGTGTGGCAAAAAAGGGCATATTTTACCGGTTTGTATGTCAAAACAAATCAAAAAATTTAAGAAAAATTTCGATTTCGAAAATAGGAATGTAAATAAAAACAAAGATAACCAACGTAAAAATAATATTGACGCGATTGAGACTGTTTACAGTGTAACTGGTGTTGTGAAAACAGAAAATAATAAGAATTTTATTAATTTGGAAATTTCAAATAAAGTGGTTCCATTTCAAATGGATTCTGGTGCAACAACTTCTGTTATAAATTTAAAAACATACAAACAATTAAATAGCCCAAAATTACAAAAGTGTACAAGAACATTATTCGGATTTGGTCAAAAACAAATTCCCGTGCTAGGTGAACTGTGTGCGTATGTCAAGTGCGGTAAAAAAGAAAAACAATTGACAATTGTTGTTAATGTTGAAAATGCAAACAATCTCTTCGGGTTTGATTTATTCACAGAATTTGGGTTCGAGATTCAGCAAATTGCAAACATCACCGCAGGTGAAGCAAAAGAAGTGAACGTTCTTTGTGAAAAATTTAGTGATGTATTTGAACCTGCTCTTGGTACAATAAAAAATTTTAAAGCTAGTGTTTATTTAAAGCCAAATGCAAACCCAAAATTTTATAAAAGTCGACAGATTCCATTTTCGCAATTACCATATTTTAAAAAAGAAGTCGAAAGACTCACAAGTGCTGGTATTTGGAAGCCAATAAAATTTTCACAATGGGCTTCACCTATTGTTTTAGCGCCTAAATCAGATGGCTCAATAAGAATTTGTGGAGACTTTAAACTAGCTGTCAACTCGCAAATTGACATTGAGCAATATCCGTTGCCAACACGAGAAACATTATTCCACACAATTCGTTGCGGTCAGCAATTTTCTAAAATTGACCTTAAGGACGCGTACCTTCAAATGGAACTCGATGACAACTCTAAAGCAATTATGGTGGTTAACACGCCGCTTGGTTTATTTCAGTACCAGCGTCTTCCGTATGGAATAGCCAGTGCTCCAGCCATATTTCAAAAATATCTTGAACAGCTACTACAAGGCGTAGAGGGATGCGGGAATTACCTTGATGACATCATCATCACTGCACCGTCATTTGCTGAACATATAAGCCGCCTTGAACAAGTTCTACAGATTTTACAAAGCAATGGCATCAAGTGCAAGCAGCAAAAATGTGTTTTCCTAGAAGAAAAAATTTAATATCTTGGACGTCAAATCAGTGCTCAGGGTATTTTACCGGATGAATCAGGACTCAAAGCAGTAAAGGATTTGCAACCCCCTAAGGATCTTAAGCAAGTGGAAGCTTTCATGGGTAAGGTAAATTATTACCACAATTTTATTCCCAATTATTCACAGTTATCGGCTCCAATAAACATGTTACGCAGAAAAAATGTTAAATTTATATGGGGGCTTGAACAAAATCAAGCGTTTAATGCTTTAAAAACGCACATATTAAACGCAACGCGATTAGCACACTATGATGAACAGCTACCACTGGTTCTAGCCACAGATGCATCATCATATGGTATTGGTGTGGTTCTTTCACATATCTTTCGAGACGGTAGTGAGCGACCAATCGCTTTTGCGTCGAAAACTCTTGATAAGCATCAAGTGAGGTATAGCCAAATAGAAAAAGAAGGGCTAGCTATAGTTTTTGGAGTAAAGCGTTTCCATCAATATATTTATGGAAGGAAATTTATTTTGGTCACCGACCACAAACCGCTTGTCAGCATTTTTAATCCAAATAGTCAATTGCCCACTATGACGTCACACCGCTTGCAACGTTGGGCGATAACACTCATGGCTTACCAATATGACGTTAAGTACCGTAAAACCACCGAGCATGGCAATGCAGATGCTTTATCGCGTTTACCAATAGGATGCGACGAGAAATTTGACTCTGAGGAAGCTTGTTTTAACATCTCCGAATTAAAAACACCGATCAATGCTTCAGTGATTATTAAGCACGCTGATAACGACAAATCGCTTCAGCGGGTGCGTTGTTTCGTAGAAAATGGGTGGCCGGAAAAGTTAAGTCCGCAAGATGCTGATCTACGCTCATTTTTTAATCACCGGTATGCTTTAACGATCAATAATAATTTGCTTTGCATTCAAACGGAATATACCCGTGCCATTATTCCTATATCCCTGAAACAAAAAATTTTACAATTGTTGCATGATGGACACTGGGGCATTTCAAAAATGAAGCAGCTAGCCAGACAACACGTCTGGTGGGTTAACATCGACAAGGACATTGCTCAGCTGACAGAAAACTGTGATATTTGTAAAGTAGTTAATCCTGCTCCTGTTAGGGAATATCAAAGTTGGCCAGAAGCGAATCGCCCATGGGAAAGAGTGCACATGGATTTTGCTGGCCCAATTTTCAACTCGATGTGGCTTATATGCGTTGACGCTTATTCCCAATTTCCTTTTATTACACAGATGTCAACAACCACAACCGATAATACAATATCTGCCTTAAACGCAATTTTTGCCATTGAAGGGATTCCCGAAACACTCGTAAGTGATAATGGTCCACAATTAACAGCTGATTCATTCAAATTATATTGCACTCAACTTGGAATTAAGCATGTGACAACAGCGCCGTTTCATCCCGCTTCAAACGGTTTGGCGGAACGGTTCGTACGAACCTTTAAAACAGCAATTAAGAAAAACACTGATGATGGTTTGCACATCAAAGCTGCAGTATTAAAATATCTTTCAACATATCGTTTTATGCCAAACACTGACGGAAAAACGCCTGCTGAGTTACTACACGGCAGACCTGTTCGCACATTATTAAGTCAACTTTTCGAGCCGAAACAGCGATACACAAAAACTTATTGTCAGCAAAAGTTCAAGCTAAGTCAACCAGTTTTTGCTCGAAACTATGCAAGAGGTGAAAAGTGGATTAAAGGTATCATCACACGACAACTCGGAAAAATGGTCTATGTGGTCCACACAATGCATGGCTATTTTAAACGTCACACAAATCAACTGAAAACCAGAAACAGTTCCGAAATGAGTTCTTCGCAAACATCTTATGATATGAACTGTATGTTACCATCAATGCAACATCGTACTGCAGATCAGCCTACACAACAACTGATCCAAGGATCATCCGTTGAACCGAACACGCCAGCCGAAGGACAACAGCTTCGTAAGAGTTCGCGTATGCGGCAAGAAGTCGATCGATATACAGCTCCAGATTTTCGGAAATAATATTAAGTATATTTTTGATAATCACGTATGTATGTATTTTTAAGTTTGTTAAATCACAAGTGAATTTTTTGAACATATTTGAATTTAAATTTTGCTGTCTCAAATAAAGGGTGGAGTAGTGTTGTATATTTAATACTATAATTAATTAGTAGTTCATCCTGTATTTAAAATGCAACCCTGTTTAATTACTCTTGTGAAATGAGATGTAAAACTTTGACATTGAACTTCAATAAAGTCAGTCCTATTTGAACAATTAACTGCGACGGTTCTTTAAATAAAACACTATTCGTATGTTTCAACTCGACGGGTCAGCGGGGCCTGACTATGAAATGGCGGCGTCTTACAATTGCATATGAACACCACGTATTTACGACTTCGTATTCATATGCGGCTGTACAACTCGACGGGACGGCGGGGCCTGACTATGAGATGGCGGCGTCTTACAATTGCATATGAACACCACGTATTAACGACTTCGTATTCATATGCGGCTGTACAACTCGACGGGACGGCGGGGCCTGACTATGAGGTGGCGGCGTCTTACAATTGCATATGAACACCACGTATTAACGACTTCGTATTCATATGCGGCTGTACAACTCGACGGGACGGCGGGGCCTGACTATGAGATGGCGGCGTCTTGTTTCCGCACACGAATATCACGTTTTAACGACTTTCTATTCGTATGTTTCAACTCGACGGGTCAGCGGGGCCTGACTATGAAATGGCGGCGTCTTACAATTGCATATGAACACCACGTATTAACGACTTCGTATTCATATGCGGCTGTATAACTCGACGGGACGGCGGGGCCTGACTATGAGATGGCGGCGTCTTGTTTCCGCACACGAATATCACGTTTTAACGACTTTCTATTCGTATGTTTCAACTCGACGGGTCAGCGAGGCCTGACTATGAAATGGCGGCGTCTTACAATTGCATATGAACACCACGTATTAACGACTTCGTATTCATATGCGGCTGTATAACTCGACGGGACGGCGGGGCCTGACTATGAGATGGCGGCGTCTTGTTTCCGCACACGAATATCACGTTTTAACGACTTTCTATTCGTATGTTTCAACTCGACGGGTCAGCGGGGCCTGACTATGAAATGGCGGCGTCTTACAATTGCATATGAACACCACGTATTTACGACTTCGTATTCATATGCGGCTGTACAACGTGTCGGCCGACCAAATCTGCTGAGGCTTTGCAACTAGCACTCGAGTACCACGTTTACCGACTTTGCACTGGAGTGAGCAAACCTAAGTGGGAAAAATATTTATTAGTGTGTCTTACTACTGCTGGTCTTTGCTGCTGGTCTACTGCTGGTTACTGCTGGTTCTTGAGCTGCTTGTCCGCTGGTGCCGGTGGTCTCCAGTTGAATGAATTATTGAAATAATGTTTTCGGCTAAGTTACCTTTTCCTTTTGCCAAGTAGCTTTTTCACATTAAAGCTTGAACAGCTGTTTGCTAAGTTCCACTGTGACAGCTGTTGAGCAGGGCTACCGCATGCTGATTCTTTTTATGTCAGTTTGACTTATGTGTACTATGACTTATGTGTACTATGACTTATGTATACTATGACTTATGTGTACTATGACTTATGTTGTACCTAACTAATCTTATTTTTATTAATTATTGTAATTCATGTTGGTTTATTATTTTTTTAATCGTATTTAACTTATTAAAACAAAGGATGATAGATAAATAAATAAATGCCATGGAATAATTTCAGTTAAAAATAAAAAATAAATAAAATAGTATGTGAGTTCCGATGTTGCGCGTTTCGGTGCGCCGCTTTTGCAGATGTGGGTGGAAACGAAACCTAGGTGACTTCCACCCTCACAAGGTAAATTAGTATATTTCATATTTCACAGGTCCCATTTTCCATGATTTTGCCGAAATGAGCGCCAATTGAAGAACTTGAATTATTTTTTATGCTTGGCAAGGGGGGAAAAAAATATTCAAACAAAGTAATTTACCTTAACCAAAAAAAGTCACTACAATCTTTAAAATCTTCGAGCAAAGCCAAAAGTTTTTACAATATGTATTAGTTACATATTCTTTTATATCTTATGATAAAAATTTTAAACACAAAAGATCACTTGATATTGATTTGGTGCTCAGTAGAATAAGTTATTTATGGAAGTAATCTGAACGATTCGAGATACGAGTAGGTACTTAAAGTTTATTGTCATTACATGTACATACATATATGAAAATCAGAGTTATAAAACTAATTAAACTAAATGCAGTTAGTAACACTTTTCTGATTGTATAATTGAAATTATCGAGACACATAAATAATTCATTGTCGCTTCAATAGCTACATGTGACAATTAATTTGCTCAGCTCACACATAAATATTTAGCATTTAAGTATTAAACATTCAGTACCGGTTTCAATATCTGCTTTTGTTTTGCATTACGTCACAAAAACCGGTAATTAATACTTTTAATGTGATTATGTTCTAGATGTGTAGCAGTGTGTATACTTATGATATGATAATAATTTACCTTTTACTTTTAATAACTCATTTAAAATTGCATACGTGTTATTTATTCATTATGATCACAGAGTGGTAGAATTATTTTTTTTTAGACCACAAAATTTCTCATGAAAGTACCTACCAGTACACATAAGGCACCATTTATCATATTCGCACTAATAGCAATATTTTTCTCATTTTGGTTTCACTACTTTTTTTTTTGGCTATAAAATAAACTGTATCGAGCCATCAATCGGGCAGAGTTGGCAAATTGCTTGTGTGCTACAGTCATAACAATAGAGGAAAATGTTTAAGTTTGTAAGTTGATTTGGATAGTGGTTGTGAAAACTTTAACTCACAAACTACGAGTATTGCAATTTTGATTTTTTATTATAAATTAAAAATTTTTTTTGCAGTTTGTATTTCTGACTTGCATTGCATTGGCACTTGCTGGTGTATTGTTGAACCCGGCTGCAGTTGTCTATTCCACCGATCCAGAATATCCTTCAGCTAGTGGTTATGAATATCAGCATACTATTCAAACACCGGACTATGTTAATCACGCGTCAGTTAGTGCACCTTTGAATGGATTTGCTGCAGCTCCGCTAGTGCGTGCTGTTTACACACATCCATTGGCCTACTCTCCTCATGCTTGGTGAAAATTTTGACAAAAAAAAAAAATAAATAAAATTGAATTGAACAAAAAAAAAAAGGCTCTTTATTTGGAAACCAGATTTTTTACATTATTTTCAATATGGGAGTATATAAAGCTTGCTAGAAGTTCTTTATAATATATTATGAATCTTATACAAAAAACCATTGATTTAAAAAAAAAAAACTTTTAAAAGTGATGTGTTAGTTTTGCAATGTAATCAGAAGAGTGGGAATGAGATTGAATTATGAAGCGAAAATCTATACTGAAGTGAATTGCCTGAAACGTTACGCTAAACGCATGTTACATATTCCATTTAAGATTTTTCTCTCATTTCTCGAATTTCATTCACTTTTCATCTATCGAATTTCTCAAAAATTTCAATTTCCTAGTTTTTCGATATATTCAATATTTTTGACGTACATATGTGCCTAACTTTTCAACATACTTTTAGTCACTTTCAACATTTTTCGACTATTCAACGGTTTTCAAAATAACTCATCTTTTCAATATTTTCCGATATTTCCAACACTTCTATACTTTTGTTAAATGCTATCCGTTACTACAAAGTCTTTGAAACTTCAACAAAAATCGAAAGACATAACTCCTTCGTAACTATTGTCATAACAGTAACAACCAGCGTTTTTCAGACCTAAAAAAAAATGTAACTGCTGAGGGTTAACTTTCCCATTCAGGACATATCGATCTTGCGATGTTGCATGTTAACTCATTAGCTCATCGAGTATTAGCCTTTTTAATTTGAATGACTTGGTTAGTTACATATATTAATATACAATTTGAAGAAAAACATTCTATCACTGATATAATTGTGACAAAACAATATACCTACACTCTATTTCGGACTTTTACACAAAAAAAAAAATTGAGAATGCAATTGTTTACACAACGTGTCATAACGAACATACAAGTAATACCTTCAAACAGTCATTAGCAGTGAAGCTGAAAGCGCCACCTACATACTTTCCAAGCCAGTTGTGCCAAATTGCAACATATAAGTAACTTAAAATCGCTGCATATAGTATGTAACTAATAAATGCCACATACCTTTGTAGAACAAACAGCAGCTGCATTTCGTTGGCGATTTATCTATTTTTGTATGCATTTTGGTAATTTTAATATATGGTCATAATTTCTAGTGGTGTGTCAGTGCAATTGCATTTAATTCTCTTAATCTTTATTAGGAATATTAAGATTTTCAATAAAAATAACATGATGTATTACAAAGTTTGAATGATATGATTTTATTCCAATTTAAGATTTCTATTCGGTTTAATAAAATTTGAATCCGCATCGATCTAAACTCAATTTAAGCAGCAACAGACTTTAATCTAATCTCAAACTAGCTTCCAAAAGTTTCTAAAGCAAACGATTACTACCGATTTCCAACTGCGCTCTAAGCAACTTAGAACATATTTTAATTTGACCCCCCACCCAAAATCGAAGCAATCGTAAGCCAACTATCGATTATTTTAACTAACAGTTGTCTCAATAAAAACGTCGGATTTGAATATCATCTTTTTTCTTCCCACAGTCAGCTTTAACGAAACGAATACGACAGACTCTGTGGGGATGAGGTCTTTAAAATATGATAAATCACAGTAGGGAACAAAGCGTTACCATTCTTTAAAGTCACCATCAATATTGGGAAAGTTTTGCTGAAACAGAAAAAAAAATCATAAATTGATAAACTTTGGTCTCGTATACAAGTCCTACCAGCTACACGGTACATTCTGATAAACTAAGCATGAAACAGCTGAGTTGCTGTTAATTTCATTTCCATTTGACTTCGATCCAATTTCAAAAGAGATTTTAACAGACTTTAATTTAAAATTAACCAAAAAACAAACTAGTATCAAAGATCAAACAAAACTGTTTCTTAATTATCTCGATTTTGATTCCAACACCCTCCTTAAACGGCTCGCTATCCATAAAATTCAAATGTAAAACAGAAACAGCCCTGTCCGTGGTTTTATGTGAAAGAGTATTTTTTTTTTTTAAATTGTAACGTTAGGACAAACTTATAAGGAATGGATTTGTTTGAAATGCAACTTAAGACTTTGGTAAAATATTAGTTTTGTACTTCCATACGAAACGATTGACGCAGCTGACGTCAAACAAAAACGACTCAGCAAAAACGCGATACTGCCAGTGTGAAAGCTATTTTTGAAAAAATGTGATACAAAAACGAAATAATTTAAATCTGGCGGATTTTGATGTCAGTGTGATAGCTTTATAATATAAGTTTGATTTTCAAACGATTGCGAGTAAAAACCTGATTAAAGCCAATTTTAAATAAACATTAATGTAGTCGAGCCTATTTGTGATGCTTAGTACATCAAAAATAAAATCTTCAAGTAAGGTAAAAAAAAATTATCACGTTCAATTTTTATATTTAATTCTTTAATAGTTCTCTTAGGTAACTTGCACTTGAAAATGAGTGTCTGGTGCTCGTTCTTAGACGTTCCACAAAAAGTAGTTACAGAACACAGCGTAAACTTAATTTCGTTCTAAAACAAGAGTTTATGTCTTATCATTTCCGTATCTGATTTCAATTGTATGTAAGAAATAATAATAATTGTATGCTTTATAAAGTATTGCAGTATATTTTCTTTGAAAAATTTATTCAGAAATAACAAAATTTGAAAAAAAAAACAGAACTTTGCTAACTCGCAGAACACCATAAAAATCCGACCGATATAAATCGGAATTTGGCTCCTACTCAGTATGATTTATTGTTTATTAAAGATTTTGAATTGCTGTTTAATTTTTCATATGACATATGTTCAACTCGCTTGGTATTTGTAAGCTGATAAGTTCCGGTTTTTACAAGCTGCTCTAAAAGGCTTTGAATTCTAGCTGGCGTTAAAGCCAAGTATCTAGTTTTTGGCATTTATTCTTTTTTTCTTCTTTAGTTGCCCATTACTTGTTGCTGCTTTTTGTAGTTTCAAGTAAATACGAATTTTACGTATTATATTCCTAATTCTTACTATTCGTTTGAGACTTGAATGAGACTGAATTGTACATTGTATTGGCTTAAATTATCTCGTTTTGATTTTTATATCCGGGCGAGTTCTTTTTCTAAACATTTTATTTTTTTTTTTTTAAATTTTTATTGTTGTCTCAGTATGGTTACCGAGGGTAATGAACGTCAAGCGAAGTTATTTAATTTTGTTTGTGTGGGCGGTATTATTTTGGCCAAAGGAAAGGTAGAGCATTTCTTGTACGCAAACAGGTATAGTTCGTTAGGATTAGTAACCATGAGAAGGAAGTAAGATAATTAAAGAATTTTTTAATGAATTAAGTGCGTGATATAGTTTTTTTTTTCAAATGTCCATTGTATTATGTGTAGCAATTAGTGAATTTTATTGATATTTTAATAGTTGGCTATATTTATCATAATCTGATTGATCTTTCTTGCAATACTGAAAAAATCACAAAAATTTCTTTTAAATTTTTTTAAAGTTACAGTTCATTTCAAGTTACTTAAATTGTTCTTCTCAACGAAGAGGGACTTGAACCATTTTAAAATTTAGCGTTAGTTTTTTGAAGTTTTAAAAATTTCTTAACTGTTTCAATTTTCTTAGAATCCTTCAACATCTTTCAAAATTCGACTTTTTCAACAATTTTCAACTTACATAGCAAAACATCGTTAAATTCACAAATAACTTCGCGAAAAGATATGAGGTTGAGTTTATTCAGGCTTAAATGCCCCTTGAGTGGTACTGAATAAGTACGGCTAGACATGTTATGAAGATTAACGACTATACAGAATACAGATGGTACTTATAAATAGTATTAAAAACAAATTTAATTTCTGACTTAAATCAAAAATCGTTTATTTTAAAACAGTCGTGTGTGTGTACATATGAACAATGTTACATGTATGTGTGTGTACGAGCATATTTACAAAAAAATGTATAAAAAAGAAAATATAAAGAAAAATTAACCATCCAACTGCAAGTTCTGTTACCAAACTTAATCCTTCGCATTTACCACGATGGAGCCCAACCTGTTGAATAAGACAATGAAGGTGCTACATATGAGTGATGCAATGCTGGAGCCGCATGCAAAAGTGGTGCAGCGTACGTAGTTTTCAAAATGGGTGCAATAATTGGTTGTACAACATGCGCCGAACTGTGTACAACCGATGAACTCTGATGCGATACGGAGGTCGGGTAACTTTTGACAATGGCACCAACTTTTGCATAGGCAGGCTCATGTATGATGGTCGCTGGAGCAGCATACAAAAATGAAGCAGAATGACCAAGGTAACCAGGACGTGCAGTAGCTACGGCGAGGAGAGCAGACAACACCACCTGAATAATGAGAAAATTTGAAAAATAAATTATTTTTGTGAACTTATTTTGGTATAACCGAAGTACCGTACATAATCCTCTTGATTGACTTACCAACTTAAACATTTTGGAAATTCTTAGTTTTTGTTTGTTGTAGGTCTGTGTTGTATGAAATACTTCTTGCAACTGTTGTCTATTATCTACCTCAACCTGGTCTTTTATACAAATTTAACCCACTGACCAAATTTAAAAGAAAAAAATGCTTAAAATAAAAATAAAACTTCAATTACTTTAAGAAGAAAAATATAACATAATGTATGTAGTAAAAAAAGTGCCGGCAGTTATTTAATGTGCATTATAAGTACATTGCACAGTGGATAAAAACAAATAAAAATGCAAACAAAGTTTTCAATACTACGATACAAGGAAAAATTAATCAACTTATTGTAAGCTAAGAAGCAAAATAGTACCTCTAAATTTCGACACTCATAAAGAAGACAAGCAACGGAGTTTTAAAAATGCTGCGGTGCAAAATACCACTCATTCATAAAATCCCAAAGCTGGAACAAAAAGTTCAGAAGGAATAACTTTGGAGGAAGCTTTTAAACATTTTTCAAGACTAACAGCAGTGGAAATATTACTTCACTAAACCATGCCTTTTTTCACTAATCGATAATGGACAAAATGACCCCATGTTACTGCAAGAGCTAAAGACTTTAATCAAACATGAGGTAATCCACAGAGAGAAGATTAAATTGAGATTAAGTCGATAATTAGTTGAATTTTGAATATGTTCGTAGCTTGTTTAATTAAAGTACATTGCAATAAGTTACAGTAAAAAATAGTTATTATAAAAATGAATATATCAATAATAATTTCGTTTTTGTTGCACTTAATAATTCTGAAAACGCCTACGCAAACACTTTTAAAAACGGAAGATATTGGCCGTTATCCTACTATGTAGTATAAAATTGTCCCTGCAATTACGTACAGTCTGCGTGCCAGGTTTTTAAGATGGATCTTGTTGTGGATTTAACTATGTCGGTGCCCATTGTGGGTCAAACAATAGATAAGTAGCTGCATACTTTCGAGCAGAACTTTCCTGGGCTAACTAGAGTTCGTTGGGTTCTAAGGCCATCACTTAGTTTGCTTTGTTTTATGTAATATGATATTATCACCGACATTTAATCTGGTTTTTGCTTGATATTGTTGAGATTTGAACTTATGTGTCCAATTTTTTCCAGTTTTTGATCGAACTTTATCTTGTTTCATTACAATTGCATATTTTTACCTCGACTTAAATTGTATTTACTTAACGATTTTTCGCACTCATTTAATATATATAAAATATATTTCTTATGACTAGATCTTAAAAGTGTTGGGCATCTCTAAGTTCTTTGTTGAACTCATCGAAAGTTTTTCGTGCAATTTCCATTCAAAATCTTTCCAAAAGCGAAACGAATTAGACTGCTTCGATCTACATCAATTTAATTCGAGGTCATAGAGTTTTTAAACGAAGTCAATAGTTATGTAAATTGAGGAATTCTTTAATCTCGTCCCACTGTACGCATTGTTCATACAGGGCTCTTGCATAGTCAACACTCGTAAAATTCACTTTCCTTTAAAAGCCACACCAAGCAACAACAGCGACAGTATGCAATAAAAATACGAGGCGGCAACCCACAAGACTGGGCGTGGACTGCAATGACTACTGCGATGGTGATCTACAAAAAAAAAAAAGTGTTGAAAAGTAGCGCATGTTGCTGTTGAAGCACACTATGCAGCAGCTGTTTGCTATTTGTTTTTGTCAGCAGCACGCATTTGCGTCAACCAGTTGCAGTGTTGTTTGTTATCGTTTTCATTTCATTCACCTTTGCTCGTTGTCGTTTTAGTTGTTGTTGGCAATTTGTAGTTTTCATTTCAACACAAAGTTGACCGTGAAAATGTGCATTAAATTGTTATTATTTTTTTTATTTCATTTGTTGTGATATTCAACTGTTGCACGTACGCACTTCAATTGGCAGCGCGTTTCGGTAACATGATTTTTGAATGCGGCATGCGTGAAGTTCAGGTTCACGCACTTGTCTGTTCATTACTTTGGGTATTTTACGATCTTTGCAGATTTATTTAAATTGAAATAAAAACTTAAAATTTTAAAAAATGCGACTAGGTTAATAAGAGCAGATCATTGAACGTTAAAGTTTCTGAAAGTTTTTTTCTTAAAATAACACTGCTCAATCTCTAAGGAATTCAGTTTCATCCTTTGGTATCGGAAGTGATATTACATGAGTCGACAAAATTTGGTCAAATCTATGTTGCTAAAGCTAAAAATTCGAATCCAAGTTCAGAAATTCTCTAATGTCTCCGGTTTCCGAGATAATCTAACCTTAGATTGCGAAAATCATGGGTTTTCGAGATATTTGAGGCAAAGTTACATAGAAAGGACATTTTTTTTTATGAAACCATTTATGAGAACTACTCTTTCTCCTCAAAACACACTTGGAATTATATCGATATCTTTTTTTTCGACAGATCGCAAATTGAAAATGACATATTTGCACGACATATGTTCAATTTTACTGAATATTATAAAACTTAAAAATTTACTGCATAACGACTTGATATTTTCCCAAAATCAATTTCATTTTTGTAATCACTACTATAAAATGTATCGCAGAAAATTTTTTTCTAAAAAGAGAAGATCGTGCACTACAGTTATAAAGAGGAATTGTAACAAATTCTATTATTTCAACATGAAGGTATTTTTATTTTATTTATTTAACATTATCAAATAACAGAACAACAATCAAAAGCGTCCAAGTGCCCGTCACAATATGTTGATTACCAAGCACTATACAAAGCTGGAGCAGCATAAGCTGTCTTCAAGACTGGAGCAGCAGCAGCATAGGTATGCACAACAGGAGCAGAATGTACGGTCTTATACAGTGGGGCAGCAGCATATGTATGTACCACTGGAGCGGCATATGTCTTCAAAACTGGAGCAATAACATCCTGTACAACGTGAGCATGGCTGTGTACAATCGATTGACTCTGATGTGAGACAGCAGACGGTACACTGTGAACAACAGCACCGACCTTAGTGAGCACAGGCTCATGCACCAATGTTGGAACTGAATAGACCAAAGGTGAACTGAGATGACCGGGACGAGCAGCAGCTACGGCGAGAAGAACTGACAACACCACCTAAAAAAAAAAAGGATACGATAACAATAAGGATATATAGGTTCCACTTTTTTTTTTTCGTTACGAAACTTACCAACTTGAACATTTTGTTTTTTTTCTTTTGTGTTTAGTTTGGTCTGTGTTGTAAGAAGCTCAAATGATTGACTGATAACTAAACTAAATTGCATACGCGGTTTTTATACAAAATTAAAGTTCAGTTTTGACCAGCCAACATTTTTTTGTTTGTTATTACGCATATTACGCTTGATGGCTTGACCATGAAAGAGTTCAGTTTGGCAATTAAACTGCAAGTAATGCAGTAGCAATCGTTGTCGAAATCATGCACTATGATCACGCACACAGACACACACACAGTGTGTGTGCTATAATTTGACCACAAAAGACCTTTTTGCGGCATATACCACCATAAGGTTGTAGGGTTTGTTAGCACTTAGTGTGTACTTTCAGATCAAAAGGGCAGCTTAATTACAAAAGACCTTCACTTAAGCGTATGAGAGATTTTTTTTTATTATAAAGTTCATAAAAGAACTCCAATTTTGTTGAAAATTTCAATTTCATTTGAAGTTTGGTAATTTTTTTTTTTTTTTTGTGGTTGACCACACATTTTTTTTTTCGATTTTAATTTAAGACCTGTTTACAATTGTTTGCGTCAATTAAGCCACTTGTACATACTTTGATTCTGTCACTCAAAGGCGTTTGACAACAACTTATGCTCTAATAATCGCTACATACATAACTAATCGAGTATTGAACGCATTGATTTGACAACATTAAGGGAAGGTCGCTAAAAATAATTATTCAATTAATCTAAAATTTTGGCTATAAAAGCCAATTGTGTTCTTGAAAATGGCATCAGTTCTCGAACACCTACTCTTACAGTCAATACAGACCTTCTGAAAACCAAAAAATAAATCACACAAAATGTTTAAGTTGGTAAGTGTAGTCAAATTTAGTATTCTTTAAGATGATACGAAGCTAAGCAGTGTTTCAGACTTGAGAGTGTTATGCTCGCATATTTAAGAAAGAATTCAAATTTCAATTAATTAAAAAATAGTAAAAGTGTTTTATGTGCATATTCTTACGTCAAAAAAAAAAAATAAATACATATACAGCGTTTCAAAATTATTTTCGCGATCCACTCCACATAATAGAGAAATCACTTTGAATTCAAAATCAAATTTACAAGAAATTTTTGCGTAATTTCTGAATCTCAGGAATAATCTTCCAAGAACAAAAATATAAAGTTATCTTTAATCTCTATTCCAGGTGGTATTGTCTGCTCTCCTTGCCGTAGCTGCTGCTCGTCCAAGTATCGTTGAATCTCCTGTTCTCTACTCAGCTCCAGCATCCGCTGTTGTACATGAACAAGTATTAACTAAAGTAGGCGCTGTGGTCAAAAGTATTCCCACTGCTGTCTCTCATCAGAGTTCAACTGTAGTGCACAGCTCTGCACATGTTGTTGAAGATGTTCTTGCTCCAGTTGTGAAAACTACAATTGCTGCTGCTCCTGTCCTACATGCAGCACCAGTTGTTCACGCAGCAGCTCCAGTTGTACACACATATGCTGCCACTGCACCTCTGGTGAAAAGTCTTGCACCTGTTGTGCACGCTGCACCAGTGACTTATGCTGCACATTCATCACCTTTGACCTATGCTGCACATTCATCACCTTTGACCTATGCTGCACATTCATCACCTTTGACCTATGCTGCTGCTCCATATGCGACATATGCTGCTGCTCCATACGCGTCATATGCAACATATGCTGCTGCTCCATATGCCACCTATGCTGCTGCATCACCACTCTCATACACAGCTACTGGTGTTTGGTAATTGATCACGAAATGTTACAAAAAAATATGGACGATATCAGTTGGACGCGATTCCAAATTGATCATGTGATAAAAATAAAGCAAACTCACGAAATAATTAGTTAGAAATTGTTTTCATTTTTTTAAATATTTAATTAATCTGATAATTTTTTCTTCTCCTACATCTAACAATTATTACTAATTACGACATTAGCAAACGACTTTTGTGCTACTAGTGCCGCACCCTTTAAAGCTTCCGTGTTACGGTTATTGACTTCAGGTTGGTTCACTTTTTTTAGTCGTTTTTATCCATTTGTTGTTGGCAGTGCACTGATAGTTTGTTGTTTAGTCTTTCAGCAACGATAGTAATAAGTATTGACTTTAATCAGGAGTGATTAATTGACCTTGTTAGTAAGGTGCGCTTGTGCAAATACGGATGTAGGGTACATAAGTATATGTAATTTGTTGATAACATTGGCATTCAAGTTCAAGGCTACCCAGTTGGTCTCTTGGTTATGTGCATTGGTAAGTAGTACGTGAAGTAATTAAGGCTTAATGTAATTGGAAAATTAAAAGAAAGAGCTCCGGTTGATACAAAAGCATAAGAATGCAATGGTAAGTTGCAAATGTAATTTACAAAGCTATTAATCAGAAATAGTATTTAGTGCTGAATTTTGCTATGCCTTTTCTGCGTTTAAAGGAATTTGGTCGTGATCTTCTACTTACATAAGTCTCGTTACTCAGGAAACAAAAATGTGTGGTATACTGTACAATAGACTGGGTCAATATTTAGATTCCTCCCGACACCGACTCAAAAGTTAGAAGGACCCTTAAAAACGATATCTGAGTCATTTTTTTTTTCGTTCAAAAAAATTTGGCGTTAAAAATTTTCATATTTTTTTTTTATGAAAGATAATATTCAGTCCCAAAATTCGATTTTTTCACATATTTAATATGGAAAAATCAAATTTTTGGAACTAAAAATTATCCATAGCAGAAAAAAAAAATAAATTTTTTAACGTCAAATTTTTTGCAAAAACGCAATATATATTTTTCAAGCAAATTTAGGTATCCATTCTGTGAAAAAATAAAAGTTACGAGGAAAAAACCTATATTTTTAGCCAAAAAGAACCTTCGGAAGAATAAAAAGTGCTCCACTGGTTTTATTCGGAACAAAAAAAAAACTATGCAGATTTCGTTTTTAAGGGTCCTTCTAACTTTTGAGTCGGTTTCTGACTGACTTTATTTTGCTTCATACAAATCGACCCGGTCTACTGTACAGCATGGTGTTAATTTATCCGAGCTGTAAAACAGCACCGGATCTTATAAAGGGATTGCACGGATGAATTGTATAGATTGGTATCATCCCAAATCCAGCAATTTCGTTTGTTGACGTACGCATTTATACAAAAATAAACCTCGTCGCAGGCAGCGTGGCGAAGTGGTTAGGACTGTGAACTCATAGCTCACAGTGTGTGGGTTCAATACTCGTCAGTCCAAATGCTTTTTTCTAAATGCACGTTTTAAACTTAAAAGCAGGACAAGGTGGTTTTAAATATTTAATAGCAGGTTTTAAAGTGACATTTATTTTCTTTGATATAAATAAAAAAACTTTAGGACTTACGAGTATCGAACCCATGCACTGTGAGCTATGAGTTCACAGTCCTAACCGCTTTGCCACGCTGCCTGCAGTCTTCCAGTTATTTTTATTATTCCTTTTGTTCACTGTGTCTACAATTTTTTGTCTCAATATCGCAGGGTAATCTATTTTTTAAAATTTTCTCATAACTTAATCCAAGTTATTCTTTTTTTTATGGGGTCACTCTGTATGTTCAATTTTAGGTAAAAACTGGGTTTTAACATAGAGCGTTTTTAATTTTGCGGCTATAACTACGGGCCATAGTTTTCAAACAAAATTTTCTCTATATCAAATATACATTTTTAATATTCAAACAAATCGTTTTCTAAGTACAGCATAATTTACAAGTATATATTTGCCAATAAATTGTCTTCGTGGTATTCTTTGAATTTGGTGACGAATGCAAAATTGCTCGATATATGCCAAAAAAATCCAAATTCCTTTGAAATCAAAGGATAAAAATGAATTGAAAACACGTTGCGCAAACAACTAACTAATATTTGCTAACAAGCATAATTGTTGCACTCAGTATAAATGAAAATGTGTCTGTCCTTATTCAACGTGAAAACTTTCGAGCGAATCAAATCAGCTCATTTAAGATTTTTAAAAAATTATTTTATGCGGAATACATGAATTTACATCTAAAATTCCAGAAATCGAATGAGTATTTCCAAAGTAATGCTGCAATTGGTGCATCATTCGTGTTTTAACCCATAAGCCTATAATACTCACAAAAGACTTGACGCAAACTAAAAATCCAAATTTTTAAATATTCTCTCAGTTTTTGCTTTATTAGTTACTCTCTTTCATTTATTTTTGATCAGTTCTTAAAATTCACTAAATACGCAACCGTCTATACATTTTACCAGACACCAGTGGCGCTATAAGACAATGGCGATGCCGCAGCATATGATGACCAGGGAGCCGCAGCATATGATGACCATGGAGCCGCTGCATAAGAGTGTGCAATTGGTGCCCCATACGAATGTAATACTGGTGCAGCAGCATAGGTGCTTACGACTGGTGCAACAACATCCTCAATAACATGTGCGCGGCTATGAACAATCGATTGACTTTGATGAGAAACAGCCGTAGGTATACTTTTGACAACAGCACCCACTCTGGCGAGTACAGGTTCATGTACTACTGGTGTAGAGTAGATTAGAGGTGAGCCAATGATGCTTGGACGAGCAGCAGCTACAGCAAGGAGAACAGACAATACCACCTGAAAATTAAATAAATGGAGAAAATATAAAATACAACTGACTATTCGTTATCGCAATTTTTGCAAATGACACCTACCAACTTCAACATTTTGTATTGATTTCGTTTATGTTCTAAGTAGGTCTGTATTGACTGATTATGTTAGAGAACTGATGTTGTTCTGGATAATGCACTGAGCTTTTATACCGTATGACAAATAGCTACGACACGTTATGATAAAAATCAATCATAACAATTTTTCACGACCTTGTTTGCAAATCAAGCGGTTCAATAATCGAATCGCTCGAACGTGCGAACGTCTAATTACTGCTGCGTAACATGATTATGAGACAGGCGTTGCTTTGGTTGATTGTTGGGATCTTGTTGTGGTCAAAGAAACGAATTGGAACGGGTAGTTTTTGAGCAGGTTGTGGGTGATTTGCTTGTGTGCTGGTAATGAAGGTCTAATGCTCTTTTGCAGTTGCATTACATGGGCCAACGTATTTGTGTTGAGTGCATTTCTGGTAATAGGTAACATTAGGGCGTGAGCTATTGTTAATGTATCTTTGTTTTTTTTTTTTTTTTTTGGAGAATCGAAATTCATTATATTTTGCGCAACATAATGCAACTGTGGATTGCAACAAAAAAAAAATTTTGATGCAATCTGTAATAATGAAATTAATGTAAAGTTTTTTTATAACAGAGATGAAATTTGCGGTGAGTGTTTTGCCTAATTAAGCAAATGAACTGTTTTTTGTTAGAAGTCATAAATTAAGTTAAATTATAGCAGCAAATAAATTAGTTCATTTCAGCGAGGAATACTAATCTTAATATTTGAATTTATTACTTGAGAAATATAGCGAAGACTTATCGCTTGCAAGTTTTGCATATGGTTTATAGTTTAGCTGTCAGAGTCTGTAACGCAACTACTAATATCCTAAGACTCAAATAGGTGCATAGGATCTGCGTAAAGTTTCTATAGCTTTTCAAACTCTAGCTTATTATTTTAAACTGTGCGCTTTCGTTTCGAATTTTGACATATCATTTTCTTTCGTTCAGCATCATGATGTACTGGGTCTACATCGGTTTCAGTCTACGAGCGAGTTCCATCACTTATCGAGAAAATTTTCTAGCGTCTTTACTGTTTGTGTGTCCATTGTCATCATCTTTTCATAATATCAGTTAAGACGAAAATGAGGTTGTTTTAAGATCTTCCAAGGCTGCCAACTCTTCAATATCAGCTTTAAGCAAAATTTTCAATGATTTGTGTTGTCAAAATGTTAAATGAGTTGTGTAAGACCACCTCTTGCTAGGTTAATTCCTGTTTTTACATCTTCCATGGAGTCGCCTTTAATAGTGGGATCGATGCCTAGCGCATAAGTCAATTTCCTTAGATGCTCCCATCTTTATAATATTAACGATATTCATAGTAAAATTAATTGTTTCCAGTGCATTCCAAATCGACTTTCAAGAAATGCTATAAAAAGCATTAACAAGGTCAAAGAAGCATTTGCCATTAGCATGTTTACTCTTGGATAAAACCTTGCGTGACTTTGTGACATACAGTTGAACTTCGATTATCCGTGTTGGTTGGGACGGAGCTCATCCCGGATAATCGAAAATCCCGGATAATGGAATCACTATTTTATATTATTCTTTATCAATTTTCAAAGTCGTAAATTCCTAATATGTATGTGCAAATATGTATGCATATTATATTATTGCTTACAGCACCGTTTTACAAAAGTATTTAGTTATAATATTTATGTAATGTTGTTTGTCTACAACGTTTAGTATTTGTTCTTTCTGTTAGAAGATGTTGTTGGATGCGGAAAATTTGAATATTATCCTGTTCTGTGACACCAGGGCAATTAAAATTTTCCATGAAGTCAAATAAAACTCTATGAGCTTTTTACCCTTCATCGGACTCCTCAGAACTTGATTCAGGTTCAGATTCATGAAGACTATTTGTCAAATTCACAATTTCTTTTTTGAGCATTTTTTCTTTAATTGTAATAACTTTTATTTTTCTTGACGGCATTGTATACAAAATATGGGCAGTGAAAGTTAATAGGAATTCACAAAAGAAGATTCCCCGTATCATATCATCATTCTCAAAACGAACAAAAATACAGAGAATGAAGCAGTTAGACCTTTCTCATCACGGATAATAGAGTCAATCACGGTTAATAGTAGCAAAATGAGCAACGTTAACATTTTTAAAGCTTCCCGGATAATAGATGTTACCGGATAATAGAATTACGGATAATCGAAGCTCAACTGTATACGTGAGCGGCTTGTAAAAAATTTGGCTTTTGATATTTCAATTGGTATGATGTGGCGGAGACATTTTGAATATATTTTCCTTTAGAAAAATATTAAAGTTAAAATTGATAGGAAAGTTTTTTGGCAAGAGAGTTATGAAATATTGGATAATTTTTATTTGAAAAATTTCACGACATAATCTAATGTAATTTTTACGAGTGTAGTTAGGTCACCCAAGCTAAAACTTTGGAAAAAATAACAAAAACGAATGGCATAAACTGTGGGCGATTCATAAAATCTTTGCTAATACAAATTGTTGGATTTTGGCTAATTTCTCTCATAAAAAGTTGCCCAAAAACGTATAAAAAATTTTTGTATTTTTACGTAATATATTTTCTATAGAACAAATTTATGAAGTCAACTACCAATAATTGCATTATTTTAATATTCTTTAAATTTTTTTCATAATTAATCCCACAAATCTACTGAAGATCAGAAAATTTTCAATAATAAAATTAATCAGCAGTATAGACAATTAATTAGTTATTATGACTTTTTTAAAAAAAATTATTATACTTTAATCCAGACTTAGTTTCCTAGCAGTAAGTAGAAAGCTAGATAGTAACGAAAAAAAATTTTTTTTTTATTAACTTTTACCTTGAGTATCTTGCATGAACCCAGTTCTGTGGAAGGCATCCCATGCTAGTAAATTTGATGCTTATAATACCATCGTTTTTGAAAATTTTATTCTTCGATCTTGGACAATATGTTTTTCTACAGTAAGTGAGAAATTTATATTGAGCTTAAAAATTGATCTTCTATATAGGTAAAGTTTCTCTTACAACAGCGGTTCAATTAGATTATTTTCTAAGTTTCTAAGGATATTTGAGGCGCTCAGTTGCAAAACCGGCCAAGTCCAAAAAAATCAAATTTTGAGATATCCTCATATATCAAAGTCTAGACTATGCTTTATCTTTCTACGATGGTTATAGATTAGAAAAACGTTTTTTGACAGAAATATTACACTTTTTAATTTATTTTTGCTTAATAGATTTCAAAACCGGCCAAGTCCATGAACTTGCTTTCAAAATCAGTTCAACGCCTCAGTCAACATTTTTTCACACAAAATTTGATAATAACTATGTCAAAACCAGCCAAGTCCAGTTCGTTGGTATCAAAACCGGCCAAATCCAAAATTGTTTTCTCAAAAACATAAGCAAATAAAACTTGAAAAGTCCGATCTGACGTGCTTTGAGTAAGAAATTTTATAAGCTATTTTGTGGGAAATACTTTTAAATTTTTCAATGAACATAGATGAAGATAAACGTTTTTCGTTGTCTGTCCAAAAGTATGAAAAATGGACTTGGCCGGTTTTGCAACTGGGCGCCTCATCTATATAAAATTTACTACACTGCTGATGAATTTGAGTTTTTGGAAAGTATGTGAGGCCCTTAGTAAATTTATAGGACTAATTATTAAAACTGTTCAAAAAACGTGAAAAAAAATCAACATTTGAGCGCGGCGATCAGCCACTTAACTGAGAGTGCCAATAGACAGTTTTACAAAACAAATAAATGTTGTCTATTTTTGTTTAGTATAAACATTTTCAAATTTTTTTTTTTATTCTTAAAAAAAAATTTCTTGCATTGAATTAATCAAACTGGAATTTTGATGTTTTCAAGACATCACTTATTTATGTTTGTCGGTTAAAAGATATATAATCGCTATCTAAAATTTGTGTTAAAGTCATCGTTGATTCACACGTAGTTTGGCTTATCTTATTATCAGGGCTTCTTGTGGACTCTTACGACTTTTATCTGTTTGCAAATGTTGATATGAGTTTTTCATAACAAACTAATTTTAACTAAAATGGATGTTGCAAAATAAATGTAAATAAATTATAAGAGTTTTTATTACACGTTTAATTTGGACCACGTTAAAATGAGAGTATTAAATAATTACTTTAAAATATTCTAAAACGTTCAAAGTAACGAAAGCTAACGTAAAGGTCTGAAAATGTTAAAAGAACTTCTTCTGCAAAATAATATATGTCTCAAGTAAAGATCGCTCTGATTTCCGGAAACGGCATAACTATAATTAGTTTTTTAGGAAAAACCTACCTTATCAGACTGTTTAACGAAACAAACAACATATCCTGTTAGGAATTTAAAATCGTTTGTATATTAAATAAACACAAGACCATGACAAATCATAAATTGTACATTTCGCAGCAATTTTAAAGAGAGACAATGTAACTTCAACTACCAAATCATTGGCTAAAATATCTCACTTAAAATTCTTACCTGTGCATTTATACCAAATGATTTTTCTTTGTATTTTTAAATTCAGTTATTGCTATTGGACTTTGTTACTATTTGGCGTTGAAGTCAACCGTGACGTTGTCTAGCGCTTGGTAGTTAAGAAACGTCGTTTCTTTCTTCTCACTTTTCGTTGGCTTAACCTCGACACTTAATGAGTCCGAATGAAATGAAAATAATAGTGGGCTCGATTTTAGTCTAGAGTTCGCAAATACTTGCACGCTTCTTTTCGGATTTTGCCAATTACGTGTCGTTGCGTGCGTTGCACAGTGGATTTTTGAACGAAAATTGATGCAGTGGAAAAATGTTGGGTCCAAAATGTTGACACCTCTTGAAGACACCAATTTTCGGTGTTGAAACTAGAGAACCTATACTAGAGAGTTTTGAAAACGTTGAATTCCAAGGCGTTCTTTAAATCCTTTTAAGACATCTTAGGTCAAATATGTCGAAAACCTTGTTTTGACTAATTTTCTAATATTTTTGACTATATAGTCTGTTGTGTTTTTTAATGAAAAAGCATTACCGATTTGTGTAAGATCACATGAATATCGGTCTGTGCTAAAGACTACGAAGTGCGATGAAATGATAATATAGTTTAGGTTTCATACTTAAGTTCAAAAAGTTGGGGGCGTCAAAATTTCTCATACAGCTATGGTCTCTTGGTGTCTTTTCTTAGAATGATTTTTTGGGGTTGCTGAGGATTATTTTTTCAAAACAAATGCTTTACAAAATACCCCAAAGAAGAAAAAACAATTTAAAAATATTTGCACAAATCAACCAAAAAAATTACTCAAAATTTGTTTTTCATTTCTTAGCTATGCAATTTATTCAACGTCCGTCCCACTGTGCAACAACATTCGGCAAATTCAACCTAGACAGCAAACGACGACAGCACTATGATGATTAATCCAGTTTAATTGTTGTCAGAATTTGTGTTCATATTGAAATTATGACACAAGTTCGTGTACGGCTACGGGTACTATGCAGAATAATTTAAGTGTTCAATTAGTTTTTTTACTTCAAAAAGTCAAGTTTAAGTATAAATAATGCTAGCGTTGAGAGCAAAAGTATCAATCAGCTTCCACAGCTTCCGACGGAAACACATAAGTCAAAGAACCTCCCAAACCAGAAAAAAAAAACCAAAATCAACAAAATGTACAAATTGGTAGGTTAAATTGTGACTCAAAGGATATCTTAAGTGCAAAATTTACTAATTAAATATTTTTTTTATTTCTAAAAATAGTTTGTCCTCGTTGCCTTCCTTGCCATTGCTGCTGCTCGCCCCAGTCATTACGAATCTGCACCATTGGTCTACTCTGCACCAACCGCTTATATCGAGGAGCCCACCTATGCCAGTGTTGGCGCTGTAATCAAGAGCATACCCACCGCTGTTTCACATCAGAGCCAATCGATTGTTCACAGTTCAGCACATGTTGTGGAACCAATTGTGGCACCAGTGTATAAGTCATACAGTGCACCATTGGTTCACAGTTATGCTGCTGCTCCAGTTCATTACAGCGCTCCAGTTCATTACAGTGCTCCAGCTCATTACAGTGCACCCTCGGTACATTCATACGGTGCTTCTCCTGTCTACAATAGCTATGCTGGTCCATTGAACTATGCGGCACCTTTGAGTTATGCTGCAACATACGGCGCACCAGCACATTATTCAGCTTGGTAAACGGAAAGGAAAGGAAAAAAGGACAAAAGATTTTATGTATTTTTTTTGTAAGATCTTTATGATCTGATGAAAGTGGAAGTTGTTGACTTATGTAAATAATTGTTTCCTAAATAAATTATTAATTAAATACTCGAATCAATTGCATTTAAATTTATGAAGGAACATAGGTACTATTTGGTTTTGCAATCATGTGCTTGGTGCAATTATTTTATTTTGTTTGTTGATTTTGGTGCTAATTCTGCTGCAATATATGGCTATATAGTACCAGAAATAGGTTTTACATTAAAGTGGAATTGTTTTGTTGCTGAAAATGTGATATTTATTCATCTAATTTGAAACGGTTTTGAAATCAGGGAGCCAAATGGCTTTCAGATTCAGCATTCTTGTGAGGATAAGCTGTTTTCTTTTCCTCCCATTGTTTCAATAAAAAGTGTATTGGTGAAAAACTTAAGTCATAAGTGGTAAATAACAAAATTCAAGAGACAAAAAACTTATTTTGGGGTGTTTCATGATCATTGAAAAAAAAAAAAAAAAAAATTAATTAAAAATTTGAATCGTGGAGAAACTTCCTTTATTTGATTAAAAAATATTATCTATTTGAAAAAAAAAAAAAAAAAACTTATTGCGATTCGAATTTCCAGCGAAAAGGTTAATCATAATATTGATCAGCGTTGAATCAGCTTGACGTATTCTTACTTACTTACTTAGATGGCCATAACAACCCGTTGTCAGGTTACGGCCGACCTCATTAGCTCTCGCCAGGCGCCTCTGTTTTGCGCGCGCCTTCTCCAATCGTTAATGCCAAGCGCGGTTAGGGCTTCCTCAGCTTGGTCTATCCACCTGAGGCATGGTCTCCCTCTTCGTCGTTGACCGGGGACCTTCCCTTCGAATACCTTTTTCGCTGGAGCTTCTTTATCCATACGATGGACATGACCCAGCCAGCGTAGTCGCTGTATTGTTATACGCTTAACAATGTCAATGTCGGCGTAGAGCTCATACAGCTCGTGGTTCATTCGAATGCGATAGTCGTCGCTAACTCGAACAGGACCAAAGATTTTGCGGAGAACTTTCCTCTCGAACACCCCAAGAGCGGCTGCGTCTGTTGTCGAAACCACCAATGCCTCAGCGCCATAAAGAAGCACAGGTAGAATGAGCGTCTTGTAGAGTGTTAGCTTTGTCGATCGAGAGAGAGCTCTGCAACGTAATTGCTTACTGAGACGTATTCACATTGGTATAAAAAACAGTCCATTCCGGACTCAGCTCGTTTTTCTAGATTAATTTTAAAAATAGCTTTCACATAGGCGCTATCACGTTTTTGCTGACATTAACTCTTTGTCTGTCATTAGATGACTCGTTTTTGTTTGGCATCAGTTTGATCAGCTGTCATACAACGGAATGAGACAAATGCTTGTCGCCTCGCAATCAATTGATCTTTTTGAAACGCTATACGAAAAAAATTATTTCACTAATTTTACCAAACTTATTGCCAGTTTTTTTCCAGATTATTTTGTAACACAAAAAAGGATCGTACAAAAAGTAGGATTAGTTATTCAAGTGGACAGGGCTTATAATGGGTGTGTCATCTCAATACGGTCAATTAAAACCTTCGACGCAGAAGTTCATTATTGAGCAAGCAGTGTGGCGGAAAACTTAAGCATTGCAAAAAATATGCACGCGTCTTCTCACATACAAGCAGATACTCAAGGACTTGCCATGTGGCAAAACGTTTAACATCTATTGGCCCTCTCTCTCTTAATTTGGGATGCATATATACGTAGTAAAGTTTTAAGGACGATCCGAAATTACCAAAAGTCTTACTCTTACATGAATACCTAATACCAATCTCGCTTTCCAACCACAAGGCAACAGCGGAACTGGTGGTAGATTTTCAAAGTCTATTCCGATTTTGCCACCAAAATGTTGTATATACTCATCAATAACGTTTATATTAATGAATACTTCACGTAGGTTCCCATCCACTTTCTGGAATCCGTTTTCCGGAATGGACATTTTCCGGAACGACCAAAAACCCGAAATTTTTTTTCCGGAATCGGTTTTCCGGAATACTTTTTTTCAAGTTTAGTGTACGATGATTTGTGTGGCTAGCAATTCAGGTGTTGGATACATTTCAGACTGATCCGCGGCCGAATGCCGCCGCGAAGACGGTGTTGGATTTTTGGGAGTTTTAAATCCTGAGTCCCGGCCGAAGGTCGCCCACTTACCCTTACTCTTATGTAAAATTGTGTGGCTAGCAATCCAAGCAAATTTATACATATTTCATACAAATACAAAATATTTTATCCATGACGCATAAGTTAGTAATTATTATTTCCGGAAAACAGTCGTTCCGGAAAATGTAAATTCCGGAAAAAAGATTCTGGAAAGTGTACCCATATGACTGTTCAGAGGGCCTAATTATCAGATTTCTGAAATAAGGGTCGATGGATGGATTAATACAGTTTTCTAACATGTATTTGATCGAAGTACATGTTCAAATCGATAACTTAAAATGTTTGTTGGCATTAAACTTAAAACCATGAAACTTTTTCATATAAAACACCCTTTATATTTTTTTTTGATCTTTTTATTGATTTATGTATGTTTTATTCACAATAGTTTCACTACCTTTTTCACACACTATCTATGCCAACCATCATAAAATGTTGCTCCAAAGTTAGGATTCCAGTCATGATCATACAAACCCGAATAAGGTAATGGTGAGTAGGTAGCTGGCCATACTTCGCTTGATGTTGGCGTGTACGTATTTATAAATGGTCTGTGCTCTATGATGGGACGTAAGTAGGGACGTCTCTCATGTACAATTGTCTGACTCTGATGTGAAACAGCAGTGGGAATGGTGTGCAGTTCATGTCCAACTACTGTGGGTGCATAATCAATATGTTCATAGGACGGTATCACTGATGTATATAAATGACTAGGACGCGCCAGGACAACAGCAACGGCAGCAGATAGAGCAAGAAGCAACTAAAGAAGAAAACTTAATATTTTCTTGTTTATTAATTTGTAATATTCCTTACCACTTTCCACATTTTTAATTTAATTTTCAACAATGAGCAGCTAATCCAATTAATCCAAAGTGTTAAACAGCTGTGTATTGACTGTGCCAGAGAAATGTTGTATTTAACATTTTTATAGAGCACAACATCTTTTGGCATTGTCCGTCCGTTTAGCTGAAAAATTTAAGTGGTACAAATTTGTGCGAATTTTCTTCACTTGAATTGTCTTAAACAATCGCCAAATAATTTACCTTGTTGTGCTCTGTTTTTTTTAAAATCTCACACTATTTAATTTGTAACTGACCAAGTTAGCAAGTGGTAAATAGTTCGAAAATCATTGCCAGTTAATGGTGTACATTAGTATGCAAACAGCCTTGTTAAATTTGAATACAGTGACTGAAATGCATTGTATGTAAATCATAAAATATTGCCTTATCATAAATTCAATTTTATACAAAATTTTCTAAGAAAAAGGTCTCTCATTATCTTAAAATTTTACTAAAGAAACCAACGAATTCATTTTAAGAAATGCGTGAATTTCGATCATAAAGAAAGTTTGGTCTCTTTTTTAGTATAAAATTTAAAACAAATTGTTCTTTATTTTTAGGAAATTTTCAGAGTGTTAATTGCAAGTTTTTTTAACATTTTTCCAAAACTATTTTCATTTCGCGCACTGTTAAAAAAATTTCTTCACCATCCTAAATCACATTCATAAACATTTGTTGTGCTTTATCGACCCAGAAGCATGAATAAAAATTCAATTTTCCACAAACTTATGCAAATATTTGTTAAGTTTGGTATATAAAAAATCAAAAAAAAATAAAAACATCAAACAAAATTTGAAAAAAAAAACCTAAAACTTTGTAAGAAAAAATTCTACAGGCTGCGAACTTTTTCCATCAGCTTGTCAGAAAAACAAATCAACATTAGCGCGGATTTTTCAATGCTTGCACGAATGCAATGCTGTTGTTATGGACGTGGCTCTAAGCACAAATTTAAGCTCTAGGGCAGACAGCTGCTGCTTTTGCTAGTTGGTCAAATTTGTTATGCTACAGACAGACAAACACCAACGCACTCAGGCGTGGCTAAAATGCTGCTGCCGTTTGCGTTTATGTATGTGCTACTAACATAGCTGAAATACATAGGCGTTAAGGAAGCATTCTTTAAGTTTTTTTTTTTCAAAATGAATCGAATAGCTAGTTTCTTATTTCATCAGCTGTATTAGTATCTTTTTTTTGGCAGCATTAAGCTAAGTAATGATTTAATAGAATTTTGCCAATATTAATGATATTATTAAATTAGTTACAGTGAGTTTAAGTTTTAGTTAGCTACTTAGTTCTAAGTAATTACTGTCTTAATAAATTCATGGCTTTTTTTAGAAGACTTGTAGGTAATATGAGCTTTATTAAGTTTTAATGGCTTTTTGATAGCTTACTACATCACACTATGAGGGGGATCATTAATTCTAACATACCTATCTTAACTGAGGAAGTAAACCTAATACGCAACGTAGAGAATTGGTCATAAGATTGTGATGAAATAAATTGTTTCCTAGCAGAATATTTTTATATGACGCAAAGCTTTAATGAAGAAAACTTTAAAATTCTTTCCGATTTTTAGTAAAATTGGAAGTGTTCGGCAGCTTTTGAACGAAAAATTTCTTCATGTTAAATTGGCTGAAGTTTTAGTGTGTTGTAGCTTATGTTGTCCTTATAAAAAGTCTATTAGGCACGCATAAATATGTACATATATGGGATTCACTGATTCGTCCTACTATTTGTTTTAGAAAGTTCCGATTATGGCAAAAAAAATCGGAGTTATTTCATAAATTCGCTGTACTTATTACTTCTTGAAAATAAGTTTTTTTAGACAGTCTTAATTTCGCATTGAAATAAAATACAAAAAATTGTCCAATGAACTCGATTTTTGGCTTTATTTATGCCATTATATATGGTTTTCAACATACATAGGTGTACTGCAAATTTCCAATATTAAGGACAGTCATATCGGTCATTCTTTAAATAGCTGCCCACTGCATCTTTATACATTAATTTTTTTATTTATTAAAAAGATTCTCAACATATGATCGACATAACATTATCGACATTATTTTTAATTTTTTTATATTTTATTCATCAATTAATTCTAGGGATTCATTTGCTTTCAAATCAGATTTCCCGACATATTTTTGGAAAATATCAAACAATTCATACACTTTGATTAGTGTGCGCCTTTTTAAAAAAAATCATATTTTCCATCGATATTTTTTCAAAAAAAATGTTTGGTACCCACCCACTTTCCGGAATCCGTTTTCCGGAATGGACATTTTCCAGAACGACCAAAAACTTAAATTTTTTTTTCCGGAATTGGTTTTCCGCAATATACATTTTCCGGAACGACGGTTTTCCGGAATACTTTTTCCGGAATCGATTTTCCGGAATGTACATGATAGTGTGGCTAGCAATCCATACCAATTTAAACAAACTTCATACAAATACAAAATATTTTACTCATGACGCATACGCTAGTAATTATTATTTCCGGAAAACTGTCGTTCCGGAAAATTTACATTCCGGAAAACCGATTCCGGAAAAAAAAAATCGGATTTTCGGTCGTTCCGGAAAATGTTCATTCCGGAAAAAGGATTCCGGAAAGTGTACGGTAATAAAATTTTTTGAAGCATAAATATATTAAGAATTTATCTTTAGATTTGTGTTAAACAATATACATATAGACCGAATCCACTGACTGCTGTCAGTCAGCCAGCATGATTTGAAATGGATTCGGTCTATAGAAAAAAAATTGTCGGTAAAAATCCAAAGGTTATTTAAAGAAAGAACCGATATGAAGTTTATAATTGGAATTAAGATTCGAAGTCTCTTAAATTTCATGTAAAAATTTTGTAACTTTTTTTTGATGAATTTCATTGGTTTTTTTGGTATCTGTTACTAGTAAGCAAGTCCTTAAAAAAAACTGAAAGAATGCTGAAAAGTTATTGAAACAAATCATATAAGCTAAAGTTTTCAAAACTTAAAATAATTTTTTTTAGATCTTATAGGATATTTTTTGAAAAGGCATACATATAAAAATTCAATAAGCGTCGATTTATTAATATGTAAAATCTTAATTATGGTGTTTCACTGTTTCAATAATGCGAAAACATATATGTACACATATTGTTATATTGTTATTCATTCTAACAAAAGTGTTAGTGTTTAAAGTTTGAATGCTGACTCCAACGTGCTTACCAATTGTTTTCAAGCGACTCAGATCCATTTCAATTTAATCTTTTACGGCAAACAATCAAGAGTATTTTCAATTGTTTACCAACTTGTTGAGCTACACTCAACTTGTCACACTTCAAATGATGATGATGAGGCTGTTGATGGTAATTGTTAAATTAACCAACAAATGGTTGTTGTCTGTTTGTTTCTTTTTTTTTTCAATTCTTTTGTATGAAAATTCAAATTCGTAGTTTGTTTTGACGCACGAGAAGTGGAAGAAGAGGGCAAGCACAAGTCTCAACATATGTCAACAACTTTAAATGTTTGTTTGCAAATGTCTAACAGCATGTTGGACATGAACTGTGCGCCAAGTTAATTGTGATAGATTACAAAATGCGTGAATTCGCCAAAAGAGGTGTTGTCGGCTGATAGTGAAATGGGGTTAATTAGCTCTTAAAAGGTGCTACAAAAAATTGCACTTTTTTTCGCAAATGTGTGAAAAAGTTAAGCATTGCAGACTTTGCATAATCGCCATGTAAATACTTAAGATAGATGTATCATTTGTATTTATTTTTATGGCTGTGAATTAAATTGCGAAAATCTTAATAATTCGCAGATATGTTCATTTTATTGTTCAATAAAAGTAAAAGTAATTGGATTATTTCCAGCTTAAATGATACTTAATAGGTGTTTATAATAATTATACTTGTTAATTTTTTTATGAGGCATAAAGATTAAACATTGATTTAATACTTAAGTTTTGTCATAATATTTAGTAGCAAGACATTTTTATGTTTTCATTAGTAAATCATAAGAATAATAAAAAATAATTGAGGCTCGTATGTACATATATATATCTTAAGGTAGGTAGATATGTCATTTGTATTAAAAACTTTGTTTTGCTCATAAGAGACATTGAAGGTGATGAGAAGTGGGTTATGTCCATCGAATTGAACACTCTCCATAACAACTTTTAAGCTTGTCAAGTATTAGAAGAATCTAAAACACTTCTGCGAATGGAAAGCGAAAAATAGGCATGTTACGTGGAAGACTATATATTTCAACCAAATTATAGATTTTTGATTCATAGTTGTCTTAACTACTGCGAATATATCAGCATTTAAAAGTAAGATAATCTTTTTTATACATGTAACAACCTCAAAGATTATCAAGGAGCTGTAAAAAATATTTTCATTATATTATTACTTCAATAATTTCACGCAATGTTTTTTAAGATATTTTTCACAATTAAATTAAACAGCCCGTAACTTTCCTCAGCTTTGCCTAATGCTCACCACCATTCTTTTGCATCCAGTTCGATTATACAGAATATCGAAGACTATATGGTTCAAAAAGCAAATCACAGCAAATTAGATTATTTTGATGCATTTCCAGCAACTTGAATGAGAAGAGCCGTAAATATAAATATTCTTCACTTGCCAGACATGTGCTCCTTACGACTGGGTTACTAGGAACCTCTTTTCAAATTAAAGTCCAGTGACGACCGAAGCAGCTCATGAAATAACGTAAACAAAATTTCATATTCACACTGAAATTGTTTACATTTGATAAGAGGGCGTGGTAAGTTCTATACATGCATTATATTTAAAGTTATGTAGTGGAAAATATAAGGTTATGCAACCAAATTTCACACAAACAAAAGAAATGATTTGTAAGAGCTCTGAACAAAAACCAAGCGAATATCAACAAGAAGACGTGGTTCCACCCATACAAGCAGAAATATCAAAATGCTTCACTGATATAGATATTTAAAGTTATTCACCAATTCCCGCTTAAATGCGAAGAATATGTCGGATGGAATATTAGATAAAAGTGAGGCGCATTTTGACAAAAGGGTGAGTCACTTCAAGAAAATTCCCTCAATAATAAAAACTTATAGCATTTAACATCATTTTAATGCAAATATAAGTTGTACAGGTTAGGGTTTTTAACTGTTGGTAAGGCCTAAGAACCTTTACTTAAAACACACTCTATTTTGAAATTTAATAAGTTATTTAAGAAATTTTTAGTTTTCTAATAACTAGTACATCGTTTACAAATGTTTGATAGTTCTTTCGTTTTTACTTGAAAAGTAATAACATAAATGTGGATCTCTACATGATTACAGAGATTTTTATAAATCTTTAATTTTTGCCATCAAGCTAATCTTATATCTCGATTTCGGTAAGATCAATACTTGTGAAAGTCATAGCTATATGTACATAAAATCTTAAAAAATAAGTTGATCTCATTCTTTCACTAATGATATTTTTCACGCATAAATCAGGTAAATATATTCTATGAATGATCAAAGTGCTGAAAAATGAATTTGAATCAGAATACATATTGGTAGTGCCCGGCATATATTTTAGATTTCCCGCGTAGATAAAAACATGTATATCGTATAAAATGAAAACATATTTTGTTATATTTCAACCAGTGGCGTTTACTTTAAGGTGCGCAGGTATTCTCCGCACACCCAACCAAAATCCGATGCATTTTTTCACCCCCTATTATACGTTCTCATATTTTTGAAACATATTAAGTCAATAATTTGACACTGTTACTGTTCTTAGGCACGCTGCAATATGCCATATCTATCATATCATAGTTTCCCTCTAAGCGTACAATATACATACGTATGTACACACGTAATACGACTACAATTGTTCTAGCTCATCGTAGCAGATCAAACGCAACATTATTTCATGATGTTGAATTCCATCCAACCGACTTAAGTGTGCGCTTCTTGAAGTCGCACCAAGTCACAGCAAAAACCTATAATAAAAAAAAACTACTACACACACATTCTAACGAAATGCGCATGAAACTGTGTTCGTAGAACATTAGCGCACATAACAACACAAGTCGTGGCAGACAATCTCTCCCATCCAACCGAAAAAAAGAAAAAAATGTAAGTTTGTCAAAAAAATCGCACTTCGACAACGCAGCGCAGCGCTGTTTAAAAATGTTTGTCTGAGAAAACTGCGATGTGTGCTCTGAATTTATTGAACAAGAAATGATGTATTATTTAATATTCTACAAGCAAAATACATACTTAGATATTCAATATTGTTGTGTGACCAAATTGAAGTGACAAAAAATAAAATTTCAACCGCCAGACCGCAGTTTGAAACATTTTTTGTTGCTGCAAAAAATGCGACTAACCCAATTCCAAAACGTGGCGGAGACTTATAATGTTTTGAAATGCGTTACAAACGTGTATTTTTTGAAATAATTGATACTTTGTCAACAGAAATGGATATAAGATTTAAGTCGTTAAAAAGATTAAAGTTTTTGGAATTGTCAAAAAAATTTCTCAATTTCGAAAGAAGTTTTCCAGATGATGCTTTTGAAAGCCTTAAAATTTCATATGCCCCCTTCTTCGAATTTGTTAACATGTATTTTTTTCATGTGAACAGTTTCGTAGCATTTTCATCAAAGATATACCCGAAACTCTTTTAAATTTGGACTTGAAAGATACGTTTTCAGAAATTTTTAAGCTAAGTTCCTTAATTTTGACAATCCCAACTTCAAGTAGCTCAGTTGAAAGATCACTCTCTGCACTCAAGCGGATAAAGACTTTTTTGAGAAATTCTATGTGCGAACAGAGATTGTCGGAACTGGCTTTGATATCCATAGAAAAAGTATTTCTTAAGGAAATCAAAAGCAAAAACAGCTTTTATGATGAGGTTCTGGAAATTTTCTTGAAAAAAACACGCCGTATTGAATTGACATACCAGTAAAATTGTTTGGAATAAAAAAGAAATAATAATAAAAACAATATTAAAAAAAATATTTAAAAAATTATAAAAAAAAACAAAAAAACTAAAATGGGATCGCAGTCTATCACGTCCCCGTCGTGGTCCTGGAAAAAACTAAGAATAGGCATTCATATTTAAGCAACACATACACGTTGAACACCCAGCTGAAAACGCCACGACACGCCACTGATTTCAACCACCTGGGTTTCTTATAATTTTTGAAGTTTCTGAGTTGAAGTTATGGAAACAAGGAAATATGGAAACAAAGAAAGACCATAGAATAAATCATTGGTTTTAAATTTTATGTATGTGATATATTAAGTTAATATAATTTATTGCTTTAGTATTTATAACTCAAAATTAAAAAAAGATTTAATGGATTCTTCTGACAATTGATTTCTGATTAAAACATCCACTGTATTATATACATACATGTACATGCGATAAGCAGAATGGAATAAACAAACGCTAAGTGCCAGTACTCTTTAACTTCTACCATTCCACTACATAAGTAGTATCATAAAATTGTTAGTTAAATAAAATACAAAACGGTAAGATTTTATTTGAAAAATATTTTTTACAAAATGAAGCATACTTTTGGGCATAAACTATTTTAACAGAATGCTAAAACTGTTAGCAAAATTTTATCACGATGTTATGATCACTTATGTTACGTGCAAATGTAAAAAACGAAACGCTTATAGCATTTTTATACACATTTTACTTTCCAAACAATAAATGTAGGAAGCTTTCCACTCTAAGTAGGTCTACATTCTTATACTAAAATACAAACCTTTGTATGTATAAAAAGATAAATTTGGTAACATGTCATATTTTTCATGCTTTACTGTGTGATAACTGTGGAAGTTAAAATTATGTCTATGGTTTTAATTAAATCTAAGATTGAATTACTTTGATGTTTTCATAGTTTCATAGCGTAACATCGATATCTGATTTAATCCGAAACAAAAGCTTTCATTGACTTATAAGCAGTTTCGTTAGAAATAATGTGACTTGACGTTTATAACTTTCATGCTAAGTTCTCATTTTTTTGAAGCATTTCATTCAAGCAGTTACAGTAGCTCAACAAAATATTTGCAAATTTTTTTTTTTCTTACTCTTTTTACTTTTAGTTTATATTCTTAGGAGTAGTTACTTAATTGATATTTGAAGTTAAGGATTATTTTAATTAAGTAGCATTTTCTGTTCAATATATTGTCAATTTTTCCTTAGAGTTTATCAGTTTTTCTTTAGTGTAAATTATAAAAATATGACCAGAAAATGGTTGTTGTGTTTTATTGACTTAAACGATTTTGTAAGAAGTATTTTCACAAAATTTGGTGGTAGAACGAAAATACCATTTGTAGTGAGTAGACATAAATTAAATGCATAAGTTCGAATGACACATATCATTTGAGGAAATTATAATGTAGGGGAAATGCAACGCCACGTTAAAATTTTTGCCATCAATTTCACTTTTAATGAAATTTTTCTCTTCCTCAAAATTTTCATAATTGCCAAAGAGGAAATTGGAGAAAAAATTCAAGAAAACGCTTATAAGTAATAAGGGTGATAGTGTAGATATTATCCGTATTTTGCTCACTAAGTTGAGTGACTGTAAACAATTTTCTTAATTTGTTTGTGATATATTACCAATTTTGTCACTTTAACTTGATTTATATATATCATGGCTTTTTTGGTCATACGAATAGTTGCCGGTAAATTTTATAGCTAAGTTTGTTGTACGTGTTATGTTGGTGGCATACATAAGTTGCATGTTTCTCGTGCTGTTATTTACAGCTAAATTCAGATGTCATTTTGACAACTAATCATTCAGTAATGCGTTAATTAAATCGATATCTTAACGGTTGCTTATTTGGTGTCCACGATGTCAAAATAAATTTTGCAACATTTTTGGAAAGAACGTTTTTTTTATGTTAAGTTTGCGCAAATATATTTGGTACTTTATATGGTAAATTACAAGAAAATACTAATCAAATATTTATCGATTTTTAATTGAAATAGCTCAAGATTACTAACCAATATATGAGAAATAGCACCAAAAAACAAAAGTTTGAAAGTTTTCCATGAAGTGTAAAACATGTATTTTAATTGTCTTTAAAAAATTTAAAAACAATCCCTTATTATCCCTAAAATTTCTTGAAATGAGCCAAGTTTTTTCTTACTACACTCATCCAACATTAATTGTAGCTCTTAATAAGGATCGCAATGATTCTTTCCTGACCTTTACATGGAGCTGCTGAACGTTTAAAAAAAAAAGGTTCACAAAGGGGTAACATTTACCTTTCAAACTTAGTTGTAGGAAAAGTGTTTAAGAAATTCTTTTTTAGCCTCAAAAAAAAATAAATAAATGGGTCATGGGCTTATTTTAATCGAAATTTAGAGTTACATGTTTTTCCGATCTTATCTAATATAATCCATCGAATAATGCATAGTTTTTGTTTTCGAAATAGTCAATAAAAAACTTATTAACATTTTTACAACTCATATTGCACCTGATAATTATTTCTCAATTAGAGTTCAAGTTAATTTTGGTGACTCAATCGTGACTTCGCACAGACAAACAAAAGCTTTGCACAACAAGTGTCTTAAAAAATGATAAATAAATTTAATGCCCTACTAAACAGCATCAATTATTCTCACTTTGAGATCAATATACATAGAAATACATATGGATATTGTTTTTTTTTCTGAATGAAATTATTAACTGCTTTAAGTCAGCTGCACTATAATACAATAATCATTAACTAACAACGATCGAACAGGCCACACCTGCTCGCTAAATGTAACACAGTCACTCACTTAAGACATACAAAGTTCCCATGAAGCCATAAGTTAATTTCAAATAATTATATTGAATTTATTTAAAAAAAAATTAAAATAATCTAAGCCAAACACTAAATTGAACTATAAAATAAACCAAAAGATTTTCCTACGATTTAACAAACAAAGAGTTAAAATTAATCATCGCCTTACTACTAAGCACAACCACTTTACGTTAGGAAGTTATTACAATTTCGAAAAATATTATTTTATGACGCTTTAATTTAATCTGTGGCATTAGCCAAAACACTTTAGTTTGGAGTTGTCTTATATTTTCTAAGTGGTTCCGGTAGAAGCGGTTGAATGAGCGGTGTATAATAAGTATGAAATATAGGGTGGTATGTTGCATAAACACTCGTACATGTCCTAGACCGTTATTATCTCGGTTTCTTGAAGTGTAAGTTACAAAAGAGGTTTTTTTTCGCTGTAGTGGTTTTTTTGTTTTTTTCGCTGGAATTCAAATCGAAAAATATAACAAATCAAACAAAAATTCTTAAACGTTTGTAACAAGTTATCAAAATTCCCTATCTCGAGTTTACAGGTACATATTTCAACAAATTGAAATAAACAAAACATCAATTATCTCGAAACGCATTTTTTTTTTGACATATGCCTTTTTTGCTTTTGAGGGCAGTATACCAGTTGCTTGATTTGACCGTGATATCGGCAAGTACCAAAACATAAAAGTGTAGAAATTTGAATATGAAGCCATGGTACAACCTATGTATTTAAATGAATATGTCGTGCAATAGAGTTTCACTAAAATAAGTAATAACTGATTTTCTAGAAAACTTAAACATATGCAGCTGTTGACAACTAATTGGAAACGAAATCCTTCGATGTGTTATTGGTAGTTTTTCTCATTTATTTTTCTATGTTTACCAAAAAATTTATACACAATATAAATGTGGGACATATAAGCTTAATAAATAGAACATAATTGAATTTAAATTCATAGCATGAAAAAGTCTTATGTGAGACTTTCTGCTCAACTCTGATTTGACTAGGTCAACTAATTGGAAAAAAAAAAAATAATTTGCTAAAAATAAAAGAAAGGTCGTTCATTAAATGGAAGTAACCCCATTTTGAACGTCTAACATATCTTCTACCATCTAGACCAAGGCGGTTGATCTTCGTTTCGTTGCTCCAGACTACATACTCCCATTAATTGGACGGACAACTTGCATGCGTCTTAGCGAATTGTATGCGGCTTTTCCTCTTCTTAACTGTCACGAATGGATTCTTGCGTGAAATTCGTCCATGGAGTCCAGCCGCAACCAATTGACGAGCGACAGTTCGTCTGGATATTTGTGTATCGTATTGATCAATTATTTCGCGTTGGATGTCTGCAGTAGTCTTACGAGTATCCAATTTTGCCTTACGTACAATCTGGCGATCCTTGTACCCACAAGTCTTACGAGGTCACTTTTTGCGAGGAACATTTTTTGCTGTGTTATACTTATCGGAATGATCAAGTGCACTGAATACCATCTTTCTGGAGCAATTTAGCTGTGTTGCCATCGCCTGATGTCTCATGGACGTCTTTCGAAGCTCAACAATTGACTTACGCATGTCCGGTGTACAACTTTTGGCCACTATCCATGATTAAGGATATGCTAATAAGTAAATTCAGTTAAAAAGTGTTCCTACAAGCAATGACAATATCATAATACCATTTCTGGAATCTTTAATAAAGTTTTTCTTTTATTCTTTGCAAATTATTTTTTTGTTTCCATTTAGTTGACTCAGTCAAATCTGAGGTTTGAGCAGAAAGTCTCTCATAAGACTTTTTTATGCTATGAATTTAAATTCAATTATGTTCTTTTTATTTATATTTATATTGTGTATACATTTTCTGGTACACATATAAATGAGAAAAACTACCAATAACACAACGAATGATTTCGTTTCCAATTAGTTGTCAACAGCCGTATTTAAAAATATCTCGGAAATTTTTCGGAAGAATAAATTTTTGAATTTTAATAATTATTGACACTTTTTCTACTAGAATTGTGCAAAATAACTTGTCAGTTTTAAGACCTTTTCATTTTTGTATGATTTAAGAAAATTTCTTTTATATGGCTTGATTAATTGGGATTGTAAAAACTTGAGTTTCAAATAAAGCAACAACCAATTGAGATGTATCGAAATTCTTTAATTCATATGAGAGGACATTCAATGGCATGAATAATTCAGAACAATTGCAGTCATATAACCACCGCGGTTTTAAGAAATTGGGGTGCTATGACCGCACTTATCTGATATACTACCTTGATCAAAAAGTTTTAGGACTTTATTTTTAAAATGAAAAATACAAGTTTATTCATCAAAATCGATATTGTCTCCTTCAAAGTACTCCCCATCGACTGCAATGCACTTATGCCAACGCTTGACCCAGTCCTCAAAAGCCTTTTTATACTCGACCGTCGGTATGGCCATCAGGGCCATCTTCGATTTTTCGATGACCTCTTCTCGGCTGCTGTAACGCGATCCGCGGAGCGGTTTCTTCAGGTGGCCGAACAGGAAAAAGTCGCAGGGAGCCAAATCAGGCGAATTCGGTGGATGTTGGACGGTATTCATGGAGTTTTTGGCCAAAAACTCACGAATAATGATCGCATTGTGCGACGGCGCGTTGTCGTGATGCAAAATCCACGAGTTGTTTGCCCACAAATCCGGTCTTTTTTGGCGAACTGCTTCACGCAAACGTCTCAAAACGCCCAAATAATATTCTTTGTTGACGGTCTGACCTTCTGGGAGGAATTCATGATGCACAACACCTCTGTAGTCCATGAAAACCGTGAGCATCGCCTTCTTTTTCGATTGAAAACGACGTGGTTTTTTCGGTCGCGGCTCATTGGGTGAACGCCATTCACTCGCTTGATGTCTGGATTGCGTGTCGTACTCGTAAATCCACGTCTCGTCACCAGTAATGATTCGTTTGATGAATGTTGGGTCGGATTCAGCCTTGGAAAGCATGTCTTTTGCGTCATCAACGCGGTCCCTTTTTTGCATGAAATTCAGGTTTTTTGTAAAAAATCGAAACCACACACAAAAGTAGATGCACACAATACGGCGTCACTTCAAGAAATGTCAAGCTGTCAAGCTGAAAATTTGACATAACGTCCATGACACTTCTACCAACACAACAAAAAAAAGAGAATTGAAATCGGACGAACGAGAGCGCCACACGGTGACGAGTCCTAAAACTTTTTGATCAAGCTGGTATGTATGTTGCTTACTTTCTTAAAGCGTCAATCGTTGCTGGCTTGTAGGCAAGGATCAAATATTTGAAATTGCTCCAAAGAAAAATTGTCAAATCATGCTATCTTGGTGGCTAATTTACTTCACAATTGAAAAAAATGCTGTGATTTTTGAGTGAATAAAAACATTAAATTTTTTTTGCTTTTAGTGAATTTTTTACACGCAAATACAAATTAAAAATACATTGTTAAACGTTTTATGATGATTTCTCAGTCTATACTGAATATCTTCGACACTAAAAGCGCATGAACTGACGGTTTGTTTGACAGCTATCCCCATTGGAACTTCGAACACTACAAACAAATCATCCGATATATTTGTGTAGCTTTTGATTTGAGCTTTTGTGTAGTCATTGGTAATTTCTTAAAATATACTACCGCTGAAATTTTTCCAGGGTGGTTTTTCGTGCTTTTCTAATATAATTTTGTGACCTCTTGGCGCCTGCTCTTTAACGTGATTATTTAAGCTGCATTGAGTTTTTCACTTGTTTTGAAAAATTGTTCCTTTGAAAATAACGCCTTTAATATAACATCCCCTTGAGTGTGAGCAAAATTGCAAGAAAAAACAGTCAAAAGTAAGAAATATTTCAGCCAAAATTATAGAAAAACGTCCCTAAAAAATCCTCATCACGTGTGCGCTATGTTCCCATTTTTATATACTGAAATATATTTTGTTTTTCAATGTCCATAGACAACACACTTCCGAGTTTATTCTTTAAATGAAGTTACAACTTTATAATGCAAAAGTGAATAAAGTCCATTTTGACGCACGTCAAGAGTACACTGATTGTTTTCCAATGACAGGTAAAACAACACATTGAGCGACATTCAACAAAATAATGTTGTTAATTTAACTTAATTATTGGGCTGTGCGTTGCAGATAATCATAACAACTTTCGCGTATATGTTTATGATGTTGTATTTGCTGTTAACGCAATTTTCATGCGTTTTTTTTTATTCTGCTTAAATTGTTTGTTACAATTAAGAGCAACATTTGCAATAAACAATTATTTTTACCCACTAGGTCAAGGTAAATTGGTGACAACAATAGCAACAAGACTGAAACATGAAAATCATGTAAGGCTATGAAAATAATTATTGTGTTTTATTAATTAATTAAATGTAAAACAAAAATGAAAAAAAATTATAAGAATATAGTATAGTATGGCGTATCAAATGTAGATATGTTTATTTTTATTACATTCAGTTAACTTAATTTTTTTACCTTCAATTTGGTCATTAAAATAAACTCTTTCGCTGAGACAACAATCAAAAATATAAGAATACGTAATGTTCTCTGTTAGCAATAACATTGGTAATAACAATACGACTTGTATCAACCTTAACGGTTATACCAACGTTAATACAATGCTTGCCATCAGCACATGTTCCCCCATTGATGGTTTTTTGTTTTTCGTTTCTGCAGCACTTTGTCAATTACCGGTGCTTTTGTGGGAATAACAAGAAAACAATCGTTTACAACATTTCAGATTTTTTTCAGATATTTCTCCATTACTTCATTTTCACACTTGAGTGGTAACACGTACTAAATTGTCGTTAATGGTTTTAAAAGATTTTTTTTTTCTTATTACGTGCTTGGTTCAAATGGCGTAAAGACATGTTGATTTTAACGTGTTATGTTGGAAACGGTTAAGTTGCATAATGTCCTTAGTGAGTTTTGCGACATTTTTGAGTACTGACATGGGAAATAGCTTTGTTTATTTGAGTTCTGCATTGTCACATCTTTTACCTTCTTATTGCAAATGAAGTGTGCAAATAAATTTTGTATATATCATCATTGCTTCCTCCTTTACAATCTGTGTTTGAGGACAGTAAAAACAGTATAAGCACAATAAATATCTGCGAGTTAGGCCATACTTAGTTTTCTTAATGACTTCATTATACTCTGCTCTTAGGCTTTTTTTAAATAACACATTGATTGAATAATCTCTGCTTGAAGTTAGAAAAAATGCTGTTTTCAAACATATTTGAAGTTATTTCACAGCAGCATTAAACTGTTTAGCTCTCTTGTGTTTGCACCACAGTATAAAGTTTTTGTATTCAAATTTTAACAGAGAGTGGCTTTTCGCGGAAAACTAACTTAACTTAGGTCTCGCAACGCTTTTAGATTTTTGACGAGTTTCTTAAAATTTTTTCGAATTCTGCATCATTTTTGAAATGGTTGAAATTTGTTGAAAAAATCGAAAAACGATAAAAAGATTTTGAAAAATCTTGAAAAAGTTCGACAATATTGAAAACTTGAAAAAATTTGAAAATGTCGGATTCACGGCCCGTAAAAATTATGAATATTAAACTTTTATTGATGTGTTTCGAAAGCTGCTGGCATTTGTTCGATGTCCTTTAAAAGGTTAAACATTTTTTAATCTTTTTCAATAAATTTTTGTGTTTTTTAACAATTTTGGATTTTGCAATTTTCGGAAAGTCTTATGTAATTTTCGATAGATTTCTACAATTTCGATAAGTTTCCATGTTTTTTGAAATATTTTTGATCTAAAAGTATTAAGAGTCATCTCGTATCAATAGTTTTTGATCGGAAAAAATAAAGATTTAAAATAAGGATTATATTTGGTTTTTAAAATAAAGCTAGAAATCATGTCATATACGAGGGCAGGTCAATAAGTCCAAATAGTATGTTTTTAGTAAGTATCATTCCTCACTAGATATCTGTCAAAGTTGCAGCCATATTCATTGAGTGGTTTTGTTTTTATTGTCAGTTTAAGTAAACAACTTTTGTTTGTTTAAAAAAATTTAAAAAAAGTGAGTTTAGAGCAGTGATTAAACATTTCTATTTAAAAGGCTTAACTGCAAATGAAATAAAAGATGAGTTAGATTCAGTTCATGGCACATCTGCCCCTGTATTTGCAACAGTTTATAATTGGATAAATGAATTTAAACGTGGCCGTACATCAACAACAGACGAACATCCTCCAGGACGTCCTGTAGATTTGAGTACTCCGGAAATGATCGAAAAAATCCACGATATCATGATAAGTGTCCAAAGAATAAAATTGCGCAAAATAATTGAGGCCACAGGGGTTTCAAAAGGTACCATCATTTCAATTTTGCATAATAAATTTGATATGAAAAAAATATCTGCGAGATGGCTGCTGCGTTTGCTCTCAGCTGAGAATAAATGAAACCGCGTGGTCTCTTCTAAGGCTCTTTTGGAGCACATGCGTCGCAACCCATATGAATTTTGAAGAACTACCACAATCCTAATTTTTTGAAGGCTTAAAAAAGTTGGAGGAACGTATGTTAAAGTCTTTTGAACTAAAAATAGACTATGTTGAAAAATAAAAAAAAATACCCAAATAAAAATGTTTTTCTAAAGACTTATTGAACTGCCCTCGTATCTACGCTTCTCGTCAAAGGAAACTCATCTGGAGATTTAAGCTCACATTTCGTCTTTTCCTTCAATTTTATTTTTTTTACCTCAATAAATGAAAAAGAAAAAAACGATTATTAACAGTCCCTGTTCCGATAAAATTTAAACTTCAGAAAAAAAGTTTCATTTCATTAATTTATGACCGGAGTTTGCAAGGGTATATCGGGGTACGTTTTCTGACAGCAATGTTTCTCACGATTTCTGATGTATTACGGGCAGGATAGAAACCGTCCATTAATTACTTGAGGTGATTTTGAAAATTCGGACCGCCCCGCCCCCCCTTTCCTCTCCTTGGTGAGATTTGGTAAGTACTGACGGGACCCCTCCACCCTTTCGTGAGACTTGCATTATAATTTTTAAGTATATTCTGTTATAATAATGCATAGTCTCTGTATTTAAAATTTGACGTGAGATTTTTATTGGCCCTCCCTCCCCCTCGGTGAGATTTTTCCGGGGAGAGGGCCACCCTATTTTGACTCACGAAATTTATGGACGTTCCCATATTCAATCGACTATTTCTTCACGTACGCCAGTTAAATAAAAATTTTGTTGTATTGCCAATTTTCCATAAGAACTATGCGGGGTTCCCTGTCATCCCCCAATTCAACTGGAAACATTTGCAGTAGATATCAAGCTCTAACTCTTTAACTCCCAATATGGAGTACCAGCTAGAGTGTCAGATGACTTATGCTCACTAAGAATGCAAAACATATTTGTTAATCCGCTAAGTAGCATTTTTAGATTTATAATTTTTGTGTGCCTTAGAAATTGCATAACTCTATCTTAAGTTTAACTGTAAGCTGAACATAATTCCAATTATTTCAAAGCGTTAAGACTGCAGGAATTCAAAACTTTTTTATTTATTGTCACATAAGTTAAAATTATGTTGCCAACAATGTTGTTAAGTAACGACAAAGTAATTGCAACATCGCCTACAATGCACCCAAGAGATAAAGACTTTATGTAGAAAAAACAAAAATTGCATTCATCCATAAAATGTGGAAAATTTTATTATGTTTTTTTTTTTTTTCAATAAAACAATGCAGTTCATGCTTGGCCTACTCTACTATAAATAAAAGTAATAACATGATTTAATAGGCAGAACTGAACACAACAACAACAGCAATAACTCATGTACCTTGGTTCTCTCACTGTTAATTCGTTGATCAATTGACCATTTTGGCCTTTTAGTGATGCTTCCCTTGGAGCGCTGAATTTGTAGCTTGGGTCGTGTACAAAAAAGCAAATTATAGTTTTCGTTATTTGTTAGGTCGCTTACCTACTGCGGTTGCTATTGCTATTACAAAAGAGTTCAAAAATTCAACACCCCGTTGTTCAAACTGTCTTACAGTCTTAAAGAAAATTAGAAAAGATTTTGGTAATACTCACTTTTTTGAGTGGGTGTGTTCGACAAGTGACAGCACTTGAAATTTTAACGAACGTACTGAATTTAGAGTTGGTATGTACTTACTGATTGGAGGTTGAGCATACAATTCCTCTGAAAAGTAGCAAAAAAAAGTTGGTACTTTCAGCTTTGAAAAATAATGAAAAATATCGCCGGAGACAGAGAAATCAAAATGTAACCTTTAAAAAACTTTTACAAGACGATGAGTGGTAAAAAATTGTCCCAAAAGAAGTTAGGCCAACGCCACCAAGACACTTTTGGTCTCATTCAACATTTTAAACTAACCTACATATTATCCTGATTTAACGCATTCAGAGTTTTATCTTTCCACCACCCTGAAGTCTCAAATGGGTGGAAAAAAAAAGTTTTAACCGATCAGAAGGTGAAAAACAAGAAGTCCTAAACTGGAAGAAAGTAATGCAAAATATCGCTAGAGTTCTATAAAATGTTCATTCAATCAGTAAATGTGTTTTAGTGTATGATTTACTTTGGATCAAATATTTAATTAAAGCAACATAGTAATTTCAAACATTTTTTTGAAAGTCAAATCATCTGAATATAAACCTCTTTTTTAATAAAAAAAAATTTAAGTAAATACGCAAATTGTTACAACCATTTTTTTTCGTCAACAACAATAATTTAAAGTTGCTAACGTCACTCACAGGATACTTTATGTCAGCAATGATTTTATTTTGCATAGACAGCCTAAAGCCATATAAATTGCCGTCTGGTCAACAACGAAATTTTTAGTTTTGCCAGCAATGGTGGCGGTGGCGTCGATTTGCATCAACTCAATGACAAACTATTAAGTCACATATATAACTGCATGAAACACACATATATGCAAAATCATTTCCAGAGGCCTAAACGTAAGTGCCAATTACGTATGAGTGAAGGGATCATTTAGTCTTGGATCTTATCTTGCGATCATAAAAGCACACATGTTATTGGGCGTATAGAATAGTGAACCTCTTAGACCTATATGTCTCAAAAATAAGCTCACACCGCAAAAAAAAAATTAATAATAACAATTTGACAGTCAAAAGACATATGCTAATGGCAGCTAACTGCCTAACGCATACACTGAGAGTTTTATTTTCTTCTTAGCTATTGAACTTTTATTTTCGATTGTAGAGCAAAATATCGTTTCAAAAAAAATAAATTTTCTTTGATCGCCAGGCTTTGGAGACAAATCACCATCATAAATCATCATTGAAGTGATCGCTACAAAAACAACTGAATTGTGGAAATATTTGGTAGAATTGGAGACACTTCCTCACTGATCATTCACATTGGAGAGTTTTATAGAGCCACTATGTTTTGTGAGTAGCTAAAACACTCAAGAAGATTTTGTTTGATTACATTTTAAATTTATGTAAATAACCTTTACTAAGTCTTACGTCCACAGAGATTTTCGACGAAGATGGTCAAAAAAACATTATCCAAAAACCAATTTAACTGTAAAACTATTTCCCATTGCCAACATGCACAGTCTTTTCTCCAGTGCCATAAAATTAGCACTTGAAATATTTCTGAAAACTCAACTTTCATTGATTGTCGGTGACTTTGGTCGACTTTTCGAGCAATAGGTTACTGTTCGATTGTATTCCATTTTTATAGTTTTTTACTAAGTTTTGAACACTCTTCGAAAAAATTTTCAATGGATAACTGAAATATTTGTAGTCAATCTTTTACGAAAATTTTGAATAATTTTTTCGTATAATGATAGCTCAATTAGTGATATTTTCTCGATGATGTTGTCTTTGAGGTGTTGAACAGTTTGATGATTAACCGTAGAAACTTTACTCTTGAAGAAACACTATAATTAATGGTGTTAAATTGCAAGGTCTTGGTGGACATTTCGAGTCTGTTCGTCAAGAAATTATTCGATTATTAAACTTCTCCTCCAAGGGATCGATTGCTGCCGTTGCTGTGTGGCATGTGTAGGTCATGTTGGTTTTAATTTCTGTGCTAACTGTATTTTGTAAGCCTATGCATGAAGAGGACTTGATGTCCTTGGTTCTTCAGTAACACTTGTGCAAACGGATGCAATATTTTTACTTGAGGACAAATCACCATGATGATAAATTCTGCAGCTGATTTTGAACTGAACCAAACTTCTTTAAATTTATCAATAATAAGTTTAATAGCACGGTTTGTCGGAGCAATTTCTCCGTTCCCTCTGCATAAATTTTTCCATATTTAAAATAAGTTTTAATTATGAAAACACATTCTTCACTCGGGTAACTCCGTTTATACTAACCGGAATATATTTACCTTATACCTGAAAAAACATTGGCGTAATCTAGTACCAGTAAAAAGAAAAATGGTGGAAAATGTAAAAGAATACCTCAAATTTGAACTTCCTTTAGGTTCTCGGGTATGCAGTGAGAAGGGTGGCATAAGCCATTACATTTAATTTTAGACTATAAAACTAATTACATTTCAATATGGGTGTCATTCGGTATAACAAAGTACCCTTGTCAGTATGGGCAGATAAAATGTAATACAACATTTTCACATAGCTCGACGTTGCAGAAAAAAGCAAAAAAAACATTGGCAAATTAATGAAACGAGTAGTACACATTATAGAAATATCTTAGGTTCTTGATATGTTTTCCCAACAAATTCAGTTTATTTGAAAACTTTTACAATGTACCCAACATATGCAAAATGTTAGCACCATAATTTACAAAGTTCACAAGGTGAACGCCAGTAGTGTTGTACTGAAAAAAAAAAACAAAAACGCAGGAGTTCGTGACAAAATATTTGTCAACTTGGTGAGTGCAGCTGTGTAACTAATTAGCGCCAATTTTTTAATCTTAAAGAATTATTCAATTTTTTCTCAACTACTTCTGCATCACACCCATGGTCTGCTTATCGCTTATGCTACATCTGTTGAACCACGCAATTAATTATGTAATCGTTGCATTTCATTTGATTGCCATTATTTATGATTTGGCGATTGATCTGGACGTCCACACAATTCCCCCGAGTTGTGTATGTGATTGAAATAAGCACGCGTACATAATAAACGACAAAATAAACTCAAATTTGATCTACTTGGGCTCCACGCTGTTACCATTAACAGCATTTAATGCAGCGCAACAAGCAGCAGCTACGCATGCGCAAATGGTTGAGCACCGCCTGCGTGTGCCAATGGGCGCATGATAACAAATCACTCATACAGTCAGTCAGTGCATTTCAAATACGAAATTTTAAAGTTGAAAATTGAATTTATGAATTAAAATGCGGATTTCTTTTTTGGCGCATTCAACTGCTGTTTTTGCATTTGCAATTCAACTGCTGCAGTTACTGACTGCAGTTTTCTAATGTCCAGCGCCAGTTGTTTGTTGCTGGTTGCTGGTTGCTGTTTACTATGAAATTGCGTGTAATTTGTTGTTGCCATTTTGATTTGGTGATTTTAATGATCGATGGCGTTTTTAATGTGGTTGCGTTTTGTGCTTTGCATGCTGCGCTAGGCATTTGCGTTTTAAATGCGTTTTCTTAGCGCACCGATAACGATTAGAATGTGCTCCGGCAAATTAACTGTGTGAGCGGAAATGTTGTTTTGGCAGCACCTTACATGGGAATATGATTTGAAAATGTTGTGGTCGTTTTTTGTTTTGTTTTGATTTGTGTTGGACTTAAATTGGACACATTTTTAATGAATTGGGTGGTTATAATGAATAATTAGTTGTGATTTTGTAATGATTGTTTTCGCTTTTGTCTTGTGCATTTGTACGTTACAGGAGTGTACTGGAGTTTTTCATAGCTAACAATGTAAAGTGTGCATTATGGCTTTTCGAAATGGTATCGATTTCGATAACATACATTCTCAGAAGAATTAAATAAGTTATATTAAACAAAAAAAAAAAATTTCGTGCGATAGGAAAATTAATTTTTCTCAGTATTTTTAATGAAAATTTAATATTTTTAGAAGAAATCCCTAACATGAGGAGCATTCACATGCTATATATACTATAGTTTACTGTATGGATATATATGAAAGAGTTTTGCATCTAATTTCATCATACATGGCTCATGACAAGGGAGTACCGCCTGTTTGGTAAAAAACTGGGAAAAAGGAACCTTAACCAAATAATGGGCACTTATGCTGAATATTAATTTCATAACATAAAAATGAAACAATGTTAGTAAGACAAAAAACTTTCTTCAATCCTGATCAAAGCTTTTAATTTCGCCAGCGTTGTACTTAGACATCGTAGAGTGCTGGGCTAAAAAGCGGAATTATAGAATTTAAAAAACCGAAAAAATTTTTTCCTAAAAATGTAGAACAATAAGAAATGAACGAAGAAAAAAAAAATTAATAGAATAATAAATGTTATAAATAAAAGTTTTCAAGATATTTCTGCAAATATAGAGACCATATAAATCACCATAGTCAGCAAGAATAAATTTTAACAATATTTAATAATATATTTGACGGATATCAAGTATAGCTACAAAGTTTTGTCACGAAGCATTCATATTCTTTTAACTAAAACTTGAAAGCAGACGTCGCTTTAAAGTTTGAATAACTATTAAAAATAGCTTAAACGAACGAATAGTCTCTTTAAAAGGAATTCATTCCAGCGGTACTCCCTGATGTCAATGGAGCCTTTAATAACATAACAAACACGGCTATCAGAAATGCCGCTATAGAAGCAGAGATCAATTTCAGCTATCATAGCTAAGTTGATACCATGATCGGGATACCATGATGGCAACAACTCAGGCGGCCTTGCTGTATGGTTGCGAGGTATGGGCGGACGCAGTGAAAAAGGAGCAATACCGGAAAGTGCTGAGTTCAGTACAAAGAACGGCAGCTTTAAGGGTAGCCTCAGCATACCGCACTGTTTCACTAGCTGCGGTGCTTGTAATAAGCGGAACCATCCCAGTTGACCTACTGGTCTTGGAGCGGCAAAGGATATGGAAGCAGAGGAACCAAGCCGAAAATCGACTGACAAAACGAGAGGCTAGAAGCCAAACATTACAAAAGTGGCAAGAAAGGTGGCAAAATGAAACCTACGGGCGCTGGACAGCACATTTAATACCTCAGCTAGACATATGGCTGAATAGATGTTTTGGAGAGGTGGGCTATTACATCACGCAGCTCCTGTCTGGCCACGGGTATTTCCAAAAATACCTGCACAGGATGGGAAAAACCGAGGCACCAAACTGCATATATGGTGACGCAGACGTTGATGATGCGGAACACACGTTCTTTAACTGCAGAAACTGGGCTGAAAGAAGGAGCACTTTAGAAGGACAAGTTGGCCCACTAACAGTCGAAAACATCGTCCCGACGATGCTAAGAAGCGAGGAGTACTGGATGCTGATAACGAGATACGTCGAAAGCGTACTACGAATAAAGAGAAGGGACCTCGACGTTTTTCAAAGAAGACAAGATGGAAGCGGAGGCCTGGCCGCAGGCTCAGAAAGCAGCTAATGGCATTGGATGCCTAAATAAAGGGAACCCCACTGAAGTAATGCTCAAGAGAGCCTCCCAGTGGGGGAATCAATTCCCGGACAAAGAGGGAGGTGTTTTAGTGGGTATACCACTACGGAAGTCCCACACACCGACCAGGTGACGACCTGGTTGAAGGTGCGAAAAGCATTTCACCTGCCTCACCCGCAAAAAAAAAAAAAAAAAAAAAAAAAAAAAAATGATCGGGAAGTGCACCATAAGCACAAAATGGGAGAAGCTAAACATTCGAAAATTTGTAAAAAGAAGGTATATCATAGGGTGTAGTTTTTGTTTTCTTATGTGGACTGAAGAAGTCAAAAATTATTGGAAAAGTTGTAGAAAGAAAAAATAATTGAAAAAGAAAGTTCAACAATGTTGAAACATTCTGTGTAAGATAGTCCGGAATTGAGTTTTCTTCGATTACCACTGTTTGGTGCACACTGGTCTTCTCTCTGAAGAAAAAAACTTTAAAAAAGAAATAATAAAGCGCGCTTGCTTGAGAATGTCTTACGAAAGCGTTCAGACTTGTAGAAATTTGCATCACGACAGCACAACATCGCATAAAGCTATCTTTGTGCAAGAGTAAATAGGCAAAAATTCAAGGAATGTTTTCGACCAAGCAACGTGTTCACTTGATATTTTCCCACTTAACTTTTTTCTGCTACACGAAGCTCAAATTACCAATTCGAAGAAGACGCTTTGATTTGAACTGGACAACGTTGTTGTATTGCAAGCGAAGTAACATACTTTGAAGGCGACAAAATATATTTTGAAGAATTAATAATTATGTTTCCTTTTACACACAGGTACGAGTATTCAAAAAATTTTCATTTGTCAAAAATATAAAATAATAAGGCTTTCACACTGGTTTCATAATTTGTCTCGTTTTCGAACAAAAAACCAGTCGTTATCTATACATAACGTCAAACAGACACGTCTCACACTTTGTACTGCACTTATGTAATAGGTTAATGCAAAAAAAAACTGATTTAGGTATATACCAAATATTTGGACATATGTATGTACATAGATTACATAAGGAGTTCTTTGCACCCTTTCCGCGAATATGACAACCTAAGCAGTAGCCAAATTTGGATTAAAAAATTTGCTGTGCGCGTGTTACTTCAAAGTTCAGCCTTTTAGCTGAAAAATTTTCATTCTTACATTATTAACCCAATGGTCTACTAACCAACACCTAAGTCCTCATAGGTCACTGTTTTCAAGGAAAATTAATTTGCCTCCTTGTCTGCGGTTTATTTTTTTGTTTTATTGCGGGATGCAGCAATCAATTAATTTCAGATTTTTTTGTCGCTGGCACGTTTTTGCGGTTTATGTTTTTCTATTGTTGTTCATACTGTCTTGGCTCTAAATAGTTGCTTTAATTTTTTGGTCTTTAAAAATTATTTAACTAAATTGTAGTATCATTAATGATTCAATTAAATCAATTCTCAAGCACATTTTTTATATCTAATCTGTATTAAGTGCCGGCTTAAAGAATTAAAAACCATTTATTACAAGCATTAAATGTAGTAAACATGTTTTCAAATTTATATTGGTTAAGTCAGCAAAAAAAATATTTGTGGAAATGGTACGATATTTTGTAAGATCTTTTATAGCGGAAGTGCTGCAAATTCTTAGGTTGGTACTTTTTCAAAAATTTAACTGGAAATATTTGTAAATATCTTTATAAGAAATTTAATAATTTCCAATTTGTGAACTATTTTGTTGCGTAGGAAAAACCAACACCTTTTCTATATCTCTGGCAATTTTGGTGTTTTATTTTAAATTAAATCACTACTACACAACTTGTAATTGTGTAATTAAATCAATTTCAGCGCAAACATTTTTTCTGTATTTTTTTTTTAACAGCGGAAAGTTCTTGCCACAAATGCAGCATTAAAAATAGTTACTGTACTCATAAGCGAACCTGCAGTTTGAGTTTTTGGTCTTTGCTTGATCTGCAGTTTGTTAATTGCTCAGAAGTTACTGAGTCTTTTTCATTGCTGTTGTTGTTTTTGCTATGATTACTACTTACGGTGACCAATTACAATTAATTTGAGATCGGATTTTAATTTGTCGGTATTGACTAATCTGTAAACATTTCAAGGAGGTATTTCTTTCAATTTTTTTTTTTGTCATTTTCCATAATTTATCACTTCGATTCAATTGATAGCTTAGGTGCTGTTGAAATGTCTAAGATCAGTTTGATTAATTTTTGAATTTATTTCTGTGCAAAATGATTTATGAAAAGTTACTTTATAGGAAATAAATGGTATTTATATATTAAATAATTTAGGATTAATTGAACATTGAAATTTTAATGATCACTTTTCTTTCTTAAGTCTAAAAAAGCGAAGACTATTTTGCGTGAAAATTTCATCAAAATATCAACTAATTTGTTTTATGTCGTACAAAATCTAGTAGAATTTGAATAATAATCAGTTGGATATACATTAGGGTGTTATTCTTGAAAATGTTGTGTTTGGATTTTATATTTTTTTGCTCATTTTTTAGCTTGAGATTTAAAAATAATTGTCTCAATATTTGAGCTTCCTAACTCAAACCTGTACGCGGCGCGGACAGTGTAAATGTCAGATTTTGTTGAAATTTTGTCGAAAAAACAGACTTACTAAAACGTAGAAAGAACCTACCTTAGATGCCAAGACATAACATTTTAGGTATTTTTTTTTTGTATGCGAGAGACCATCTCTTATTGTCAAACCCCGCCAGCAAAAGCACAAGGGGAAAAATATTTATTTTGTGCTATTTCTTTCAAAGTTCGAAAATCTGCCATTTCTCTTGCATAACCCTCAAAAATAGGGTTACCATACGTATCGAATTTAATGAACTGTCCTCGGTTACAGATTCCAGGCACGCATTGTCAAAAATAAATAATTTAATAATTATTCGAAAGAAGTATTTATTAATTTAACTGCTGCCAATTATTATTTCTCAATAAATATTTCTTATAGTTTTTCCATTGTCAATAAATATTATTTTTCTATGAATTTTATTTTTATGTTGATTCATAACTATTATGCAGAAGCAATGCTGTGAACACAAGGAATAATTCACAAGGGAAACCAGCATAAGTTTTATATATAAACAGGTAACTTACATATACTCTTTCGCCTTGTCATCACAGATCGGCTTTAGCTGCTATATTCCTTGTTGCTACAGAATTGCTTTTCCTATTGCCAATATCAATTAGTTAAAAAAAAAAATATTTTTTTGCGTTGTCTTCAAAATATAATCAGAGCCTCAAATTTTTGATAAAATTCTTGCGCCAATCGATTGAGAGTGGTGTTTCCGGGTTCCAAAGATGTCCGATTTCGATTTATTTCCGAAAAAAATTTTCTTGTGCACCAATCGATAGAAATGGGTAAAAAATGGATTCAAGCCATCACCAGGATTTTTCGATACTGGACAGAAATCGGGTACTTATGGGACACGGGATTAACAATTCGCATTGATTTGGCGTAATAAGATTTTCAAAAAATATGAAACTTTTTGAAACATTTTTCAAAACAACGTCAAAAAATTTATTATCAACGTAAAGCATATCCATTAAAATGTAATAATTATTTGCACTTAACATAATATTCCTTACCAATAATTATTATAAAGCAACTTTTAAATACATTCCATGTATTGTGATAGTTATTTTGGGTCCCTGAAAAATTCAAAATTCCATCAAACATAAAGTAAAAAATATTGCCACAAGAAATAAAAAAGAGAAGAAATTTTACAATTTATTACAATTAAATGTTTTTATATATGTATGAGACCAAATCAGGATCCAAGCAGTGCTCCATTATTTCGGGCGTAGTTTTTAGTTGAAAATGGCCTGAGGTATGTTACTATTTCAAGCAATTTCGCTTAAACGTCATGTTAAAATTGTTTTCATATATATTTTTGGAAATGAAATATGTAGGTGTACATTCTATTTTTCATTGTACTTACAAAGAGCTCATTTCTTTTCTGCGGTTATTTTGCAGCTATGAATTGGCAGTATTTAGGAGTTCAAAGTTTAATAAAGCAAATTTTGTTTTATTACAAAAATTCACTTAAGAAAAGAAACTACTAATGGCATGACCTCAAGCCTATTACTTTGAGAGAATAAAATAATCTAGCAATTGACTGCAACGGCTGTATGCGAGCGTAAACAGAACTAAACAGAGCTTATGACTAAAACTCAAAGAGCATTTTCTACAGCACGACAATTGCGGTTGTTTATGGCTTAAAGAGAATTTACTGTTTTTGCTGCTAAAACACATCTGCTGCACCCTTCATCGCACCCCTCATAACATACATCACATAACATACAAAGTCATATTTATTTGTTGTGCTACTGTAGATGTTGCTGCTTCTGCTGTTGACGTTATTGTTTGTTGTTGCTGCTGAAACCACCCTTCTCCTTGTCGCTTTACCTCTTAAGGCGTTTTCCATTTCAAATGCTGGGAAATAGCTCAGGTTATTTCTGTATTTCTTCTTTTTCTTTCTTCTATGTGTTTGATTTTTCTGTTGACGTTTCATTTTGTGGTGATTTGTCTGCAATATTATTGTTTTTGTTGCTGCCACTGACACTGCTGCTGCTGCTGCAGCTTTTGTCGTTGATTTTATACTTTTCATTGCTTTAAGAATTTTTCACAAATTTTGTATAAATATGCGTTGCTTTAATAAATTTAAAGCATAACAAAATTTTGCAGCAAGCAACAAATAACAAACAAAGTTTTTAATTCAATTCCTTATTCAATTTTTTCAAACAGTCGAAAATGTTCAAATTGGTAAGTGTTGCTGCTGCCGCATGTGTGAGAGTGGAAAACCGTTAAGGCCAAAAGGATATTTTCGAGTCAATAAATTGTGTATTGTGGTGTTTGTGTTAAAAAGTTGTGACAAATTAAAAAAAATTTGAATTTTATAGTAAAATGTGCAAAACGAAAGACTTAAGCTACGAACTTGATTTATTTTGTACACAGTTTTGCGGTTTGTGATTTTCGAAAAGTTTTTGACATTTTATTGTGCAATAATTAAAAATGAAAAGTGTGCTGAAAAAAAAAATTAAACTTGAGTGAAGTTTAAAAAAATCGAAAGACTTAGCCAACAAACTTTACATTTCTTAAAATTCACAAAGAAACCATTACTTGCACACATTAAATGATTTCAAAATATGTTTTCGAAAGATTCAAAATTGTGGTTTAGCTTCAAAATTGGCTGCAGTATAGTATTGTACCCATACATATATTTAATCGGGTGGCGTAGAAAATTGCGATTTTGATTCATTCAAATTTAAAATTGTCTAAATTTTAAATTTTCTGAGCTCTAAAACATCACAGCTTAAAATATAGTAATTGTGATCATCTGAATAACATTTCATATCCAAAAAAAGTTCAAAACATAAATTTAAATTGTGGAAATCGTCAAAATAAACTTAAAAAAAAAACAGTCGGTAAATTGGTAAAATTACAACAACAAAATAAAAAGCTTCAAAAAAGTTTGCCTCAAATTTTAAAAGTAAAATGATTTAAAGTTATAACCGAATATTAATGGTTTTGTGGGTGATTTTTCCAATTCGATTATTGGGAAAAAAATTTTTCTTTAAAAAAAAATTTCAAACTAAAATCGCCCAACAATATTTGCTTTAAGAACAATAGAAGAATAGAATAGAATTTGCTTTAAAGATAATAGAAATGTTTTTTTAATAGCTAAGCCACATTTCCCCATATATCCCTATTTTGATTAAGTCCTATCTATCGCCAAGACGCTAAAGTCGTTCTAAATGAAGATTTGATTGGATTTGTTTTTTTTGGTTTGAAGAGTTTTAATTTTTGTACTTATGCTTTTTCAGCAAATAAACCAATTTTAAATAAAACATAAAAATTTTATTCATTTAATTCATCTCATTGCAGGCAATTCTACTTTCCGCACTCTGCGCCGTCACTACAGCTGGTTACATCGGTGGCTATAGCGGTGGCTATGGCGGTGGCTATGGACTTGGATATAGTGGCTACGCTGCACCAGCTTACCATGCTGCCCCAGCTATATATCATGCACCAGCAGTTGTCAAAACCTATGCAGCACCTGCAGTGGTACATGCACCTATAGTCAAATATGCTGCACCATTGGCAACATCTTATGCCAATACCTACAAAGTTGCCACTAAATCAGTGCCAGTAGTGCATGCAGCACCATTGGTACATGCTGCTCCAGCAGTTTATGCTGCACCCGCTTATCATTCCAGTGTTAGTTATCATGGTCTTGGAGGACATGGTTTAGGCTTGGGATATGGCGGTTTGTCACATGGTTATGGAGGTTATGGTTATGGAGGTTATGGACATTCGCTTTATCATTAAGGAGATAAAAAAAGTCATCGATCCGAAAAAACGCTTAAGAGAATACGCGACTCATACTCATCATATCCCGTCCAAGGTCATCGTTAAAAAATCGTTTGTTTTATGGTAAAGAAGAAATGCATATAAATGCTTGCGTTCAGAATGAAGCTGCAGTGGTGTCAAGAGAGAGCGAGGAAAGGAGTGAAGTTCGTAAATTATTTTTGCTTTTAACGTAAGACTTTTGTTTGTTTGTTTGTTTGTTTGTTTTAAAAATTATGTTTTTCAACGATATATGTTTTCGCTTGCTTGTAAATAAAGTTTGTTATAACAAAAATCAATTTTTTGCGTTTTTTTCTAATATTATTTCATTAGAAAAAATGAAGATTTACCGAAATTGCTAACAACTAAAGTGTCGTAATTGATTATAGTATCTTCAATTTCTATGCATGATGAAGTAGCATATTTGGGTAATATCTAATACTATGTCATTTATGACAATCGAAACATTCGCGAATGTACTGAAATTGTAAATGGATCAAAGTTGTTTTTACAATTCAACCTTAAAAATTAGGTTAATATAAAAATTGCTAATGCAAATAAATCAATGAAAAATTTTCGATAATTTTTAACAGGTCAAAAAATCGTAAGAAATTATGCAAAATAATCTAAAAAAGAGAATAATTCAAAAAAAAAATGTTTTTTTTGTTGGGAAGTTTTTCATTTGTACTTCCCTAATAATCTCTTCAGATACATTTATCAAATTAGTTCGATTTGACTACATAAAGATTGAGCAAATTGGCCAAAAACCCACTTTTTCCGACAATTTTAGTTTTATCATTCACTTTACAGAAAATTCGATCAGTTTTGTATCTTGCGCTTACTACAAAGTAGTTGCCAAATTTCTACATAAAGTGTTTGCCAAATTTAAGCTATCAGCATGAATATAACATTAAAATGGTCTAGATCTGATCAGGGTTGCCAAGTCAAAAAAAAAAAAACATGTCGCAATGTTAAAAAATTAATTAGATTGGTAACAGTTTAAGTTATTGTGTGACATGAAATTCCCGGATTGGCCACCACCACCTGGTAATCCTGTCCCTGACCAGGCCCGGATTAAGAAATGTGCCGCCCCTAGGCAGTTGCAAAAATTGCCACCCCCTCCTCAAAACTTTAGGTTTGTTACAAAAAATTATATTTTTTTTATAAAAAGTAATCTTTTTTTCCACTTATATTTATATTTCTGATGAGCAATAAAAAAAGGTCCTCGTTGCTGAACGAAAACCACTACCAAAAAAGAAAAGAAAATTTTTCAATCAACCAAAGCATCAATTTTTCAAAGTTTCCGCCAATATTCGCCGCCCTAGGCACGTGCCTACTATGCCTGTAAGGTTAATCCACGCCTGTCCCTGAGAGAGAAGATTCCATAAATACGTAGACATAAAAGCAAGGGTGATATCTTTGGATTCGCCAAAAAGTGGGCGTAAGCCTTAAGTTTCTATTAAAAAAGGCATTTCTCCTACCATACTACTAGTCCAGGGAATAAAGTATTTAGCATCGAAAAAATTAGGGAAAAGCTGGATTTTCGTATTAACCTTTCTTTTGTGGCTCTTAGCTCTCATATCGTACCTTTCATTCGTTAACGAATTACGAAAATTGCTAATGTTTGGAAGTTTTTTTCATTATAATATAACAAAAAATTCGAAGGTTTATGTTTTTCATATAAAAGTTTAATTGGCTTTTCTTTGAAAATTTTCTTTCTCGTTCCACGCCCACTTTTTAGGATTAAGTGGAGTTTGAAAAAAAAAAACAATTGTTTTGGATACTTTTTTAAAAATTAATTAAAAATATTAAAATAGATTCAAAAGGACTTACGGTATTCTCCACAATAAAAATAATATATCCAGATTGCTTAGGTGAGCTATATATAGCACTCAACTATGGTGATGAGTATACGAATCAATTGAAACTTCCCAGGGTAACTATTTGGCAAATTTTTATTTTTGAAGATGTCAAATTTTTTGAGTAGGCCAAGCGCTAAAAAACTCAAAATCTTGAAGAAATAACATTTTTAGATTAGGTCGAGCGCTGAATAAGTTCAAAAAAAATTTTGGCTAAAAATTTTTTCCGATCGACCTCAAACTTATTTTCCGCCATTTTTTCCACTCAATTTACCACCTCATTACAACTTTTTCAAAAAAAAAAAAGTATGCTGAATATTTTGGTACTATAGGGTGTTTTTTTAGAGGTATAGAGCTTCGAATTGAAATAAAACACAAGAAAATCGTTTTAATGTCCATCAATTTAGCTTTATTGGAAGGATAATTTTATGCCATTAATGTTTAAATATGATTTCGGGCATGTGGCCGCCGCGGCTGGCTGGAATAAAGCCAATTCTACAGGTCCAATTTTGAACCACTTTTTCGAGCATATGGGGCCGTATGTCGGCAATAACGCCACGAATGTTGGCTTCCAAGTCCCCTAACGTTTCTGGTTTGTTGGCGTAGACGAGCGACTTCACATATCCCCAAAGAAAATAATCCAATGGTGTCAAATCACACGATCTTGGTGGCCAATTGACAGGTCCATTCCGCGAAATTATGCGCTCATCGAATGTTTCCTTCAATAAATTGATTGTGACGTGCGCTGTGTGGCATGTAGCGCCGTCTTGTTGGAACCACAACTCATCCACATTCATGCCATCCAATTCGGGAACAAAATAGTCGGTTATCATGGCTCTATACCGGTCTCCATTAACGGTAACTGACTTTCCAGCATTATTTCGGAAGAAGAATGGCCCAATGACTCCACCAGCCCATAGAGCACACCAAACAGTCAGTTTTTGTGGATGTAATGGCGTCTCAAGGGTCTCATGTGGATTCTCTTCACTCCAAATGCGGCAATTTTGCTTGTTGACGTAGCCATTCAACCAAAAATGAGCCTCATCACTGAACAAAACTTTGCGATGAAAATCAGCATCGAGATCAATCTCATTTTCGGCCCATACACCAAAATCACGACGCATTGCATGGTCTCGCGGCTTTAATTCTTGCACAAGCTGGATCTTGTAAGGTCGCAAGCCAAGATCTTTGCGCAAAATCTTCCATAAAGTTGATGGACAAAGCTCCAATTGCTGTGCACGGTGGCGAATCGATTCATTCGGGTCCTCTTCAACATTTTGCTCTACAGCGGCAATTGTTTCTTCGGTGCGCACTGTTCGACGTCTCTGCGGATGCGTATTATCACATAGAGTAAACGTAGTGCGAAAACGACCCATGGTTAACCGAATTAATTGCTCTGATGGACGATTATGTCGACCATAAAATGGACGGAGCTTGCGGTAAACTTCGCGAACTGAACCATTATTTTCGAAATAAATTTGCACGATTTGCAAGCGTTGTTCTTTTGTCAACCTGTTCATGATAAAATGGCAAACCAAACTGAACATAAATGACATTAGAGTTGCCAGATTTGACCATAAAATGCCAGTTTTATCTCTATTCGAAAAACAAACCTCTAAAAAAAAACACCCTATATATGGATTAAAAAGATATTTCTACTACCATACTACTAGTCGCATTAACCTTCATTTTGAGGCTCTTAGCAAAATCCCAAAATTCGAACAATATTATTGGATTTAAAAAAATTCATATAAAATACATGAAAAACTAAATTGAAAAATTTAAAATGGTCAAAAAATCACTTCCTACGTTCTAGACCTCTAGATGACGAACATCTCCGCGAAGGGTTTCAATCTTCATGTAGTTAACATGAATCTCGCTTAAAGCTATAATATTACTGAAGGCAATATGCGATTAGCCGTATTGGAATTGTAAATAATTTGTTTTGCAATGGCCTAAATCGGATCAAATTTTTTACTGGAAAATGTAGTCATTTATAAAAAGCCGTCGAAAACTAATATTTAAGCTTTGACGAATTTTGTTTTTCAGAAAATGCAAACTTATTTTCATTCTTTGAATTTTCAACTTTTTCAAAAAATTTGACATATGAATGTAAAAAAGCTCTATTGGTACCAAGGTAAGATCATAAATATAATTTGACAAAAGTCCGAATTCTATTGAATTTATTTTTGAAGATTTTTTACTTTTTTTCTAAATTAGTTATTCAATTTCAATAAACTCTACTCATCTTTCTTCATGTAAAAGTTTTTCTCTTCAGTTGAATGATAAATGTCTTAATGATAACTTGATTAATTAAATTTTGCCTTATTTTTTTACAGACTGTCATGAACAATAACGAAATAAATTTGTCATACCAAAGTAATTAACTGGTTTTTTTTTTTTTTGGCACAAACAACCTTGGAGGTAAGACCACAACTGTAGATTTTCAGTTGGAGATTTTCATTTTCGTGCCGCTAATGAAGTTGTCAACTTAACTGCTAAATATTCGACTGGCGGCCATAACTAATGTCAAAGTTAAGTACCGTTGACTGCACGCATTTGTCTTTTTTTATTGTTCGCTTTTGAGGTACCACGTGTGCTTAACAAATTCGCGTTGCATATGAAAATTGTGTTACCAATTTGCTTATGAGCGCCACAAAAACCTTTTTTTTTTGCCATTGATTTGTTCCAAGTTCTCATGGTTTACTGTGCATGAATTTTTCACATAATTATTTGTGTGGAAAATTCAAGGTTTCATTTACATAAATAAAGGTTGTGTTGCAATAATGGCATGACAAATCAAACATTAGATAAAATATAAAAATTTTCTTTAAAGAAAGAGAAAAAAAAAATTGTATATTGCAACTCCTTTAAAGCCAACATTTACAAATTAATAGCAACATTTTAGAAAAATATATCATTTAATTGAAAGCTTTTAACATTTTATATTTTTCATAATTGATTTTATTGAGTTTTTAGCAATAGCAAAAAAAAAAAAATGTGAAAATACTTACGCGCCTCCAGTTATGCTAACTGAACAGGTGTTGCTACGACAAATCAACAACAGCAGTAGCAGCGAAATATCACAGCGCGCAATATTGCAATAATTTTGACACATCGGCAATAAAATTTATAAATTAAAAGCAATCATTTCGATTATATAACTGTCGCATATTGGCTACAAAACCTGTGCAATTCAATTTTTTAATTGATGAATTGATTTGTGCTTGGAAAAATTTACTATGGTATCTCTGATGCATCTTAAGTAAACGGTTTTACGGTTGGTGATAAACGGCAAATATTACTTTTGGTTTTATTATTATTAGTATACAAGATAGTTAATGAAACAATTACCGATATATATATATATACTAGAGTCCGCCCAGTGGTTTAAATTCAACCATTAAAACAAATACGTTTCCTCAGGGTTCAATCTTTTTCTGGATTTCATCAAAATCGGTCCGTTAGTTTAGTAGTAACAATGAATTTTCCTGTAAGAGGCGTGGCACCGCCCATTAAAAAAAATATATTTTTACCTAAGACCCAATCCATCTAAATACCAAATTTCATCAAAATCCGTGCAGTGGCACAGCCGTGATAATGTTTATTCACATTTGAGGCGATGCCACGCCCTTTTTTAAAAATCCGACTTTCTAATAATCTTTCTTAGGATTCAATCTATCTGCAAACAAAATGTCTTTAAAATCGGTTCATTAGTTTAGTAGTAACGACGTATTTTTCTGCAAGAGACGTGGCACCGCCCACTAAAAAAAACTTATTTTTACTTAAGACCCAATCTATCTACATACTAAATTTCATCAAAATCCGTGCAGTGGCACAGCCGTGATAGCGTTTTTTCACATTTGAGGCGATGCCACGCCTTTTTTTAGAAATCTGAGCTTCTAATAATCTTTTTTAGGATTCAATCTATCTTCAAACAAAATTTCATCAAAATCGGTTCATTAGTTTAGCAGTAACGACATATTTTCCTGTAAGAGGCGTGGCACCGCCCACAAAAAAAATATATTTTTTCTTAAGATCCAATCTATCTGCATACCAAATTTCATCAAAATCGGTGCAGTGGCACAGCCGTGATAGCGTTTTTTCACATTTGAGGTGATGCCACGCCCCTTTTTAGAAATCAAAGTTTCTAATAATCTTTCTTAGGATGCAATCTATCTTTAAACAAAATTTCATAAAAATCGGTCCATTAGTTTAGCCAAGGAAACGTTTTTCTTTTTTAGGGGCGTGGCACCGCCTACTATTGAAAAACAAAGTATACATGTCCCCCCTTCTCCTCACAACCTTTCCAACAAAAAAAAAATTGAGCGATTACGTTCAAAAAGAATATATACATGGGCACATGTGCACATGTATAGAATATATACATATGGTATACATCACCAACGAAAGTAATATGTATGCTCATCAATAGGACACACAGCAATTTACAATATTACACACCAGTAAATTGACCAGCATAAAAAGCTATTAGTCGAAACATGCATAATAAGTACGAAAAATGACAAAACAAAACAAGAAAAAAAAAACCGAGAATTCATTAATTTAATCAAACTTAAATGCAGAGCTTGAAATAAACTTTTATAAAAGTTTTTTTTAGGTAAAAGTAAACTTTAAACTTTTATTTTTGTGAAATAAAAGTAAAAGTTTCCTTAAAACTTTTATATCCGAAAATAAAAGTAAAAGTTTTTTTTAACTTTTATTTAAAAAAGTCAAAAAAAACTTTTTAAAAAAACTTTTATTAATAAAAGTTTTTTTTAAAAGTTTTTTTTGACTTTTATTAATAAAAGTTTTTTTTAAAAGTTTTTTTTTAACTTATATTTTTAACAGTCACATGCAAAGAGTTTTTTTTTGACTTTTATTTTTCAAAAGGCGAAAATAAAAGTTTTTTTTGTATGAAAGAACGAGGAAAATCCAAAAATAATATCTTGGATCACTAAGCAAAAAATTTCAAAGGAGAAAACTTAGGATTATTGATAATAAAGTCCAAAGGAAAATACTTAAGATGTTTCTGAAAAGAAAGAAATTTATGATAATTATGAACTTATAATTTTTAGAAAAATTGTGCTTAACGCATCAATGTGAAAAGGCCGAAAATGGATTTTGGGAGTACAGGGGAGGTTCCTGACCCTCCAAAGAGGTGTTTTGGACCCATATTTCGAAAAAAATTTTATTGCACGAATCGATGGGAAAAGGCCGAAAATGGATTTTGGAAGTGACAAGTGAGGTCCCCAACCTTTCTAAATGGGATTTTTGGACCCATTTTTCGAAAAAAATTTTATTGCACGAATCGATGGGAAAAGGCCGAAAATGGATTTTGGAAGTGACAAGTGAGGTCCGCGACCCTCCTAAATATGATTTTGGACCCATTTTTCGAAAAAAACTTTATTGCACGAATCGATGGGAAAAGTCCGAAAATGGATTTTGGAAGTGACAAGTGAGGTAAAAACCTTCCTAAATGGGATTTTTGGACCCATTTTCGAAAAAAATTTTATTGCACGAATCGATGGGAAAAGGCCGAAAATGGATTTTGGAAGTTACAAGTGAGGTCCCCGACTCTCCTAAATGGGTTTTTTGGACCCAATTTTCGAAAAAAAATTTTATAACACGAGTAATATGTTTTTCGAAAAATGGGTCCAAAAACCCTTTTAGGATGGTCGGGGACCTCACTTGTCACTTCCAAAATCCATTTTCGGCCTTTTCCCATCGATTCGTGCAACAAAATTTTTTTCGAAAAATTGGTCCAAAAATCCTATTTAGAAAGGTCGGGGACCTCACTTGTCACTTCCAAAATCCATTTTCGGCCTTTTCCCATCGATTCGTGCAATAAAGTTTTTTTCGAAAAATGGGTCCAAAATCCCATTTAGGAGGGTCGGGGACCTCACTTGTCACTTCCAAAATCCATTTTCGGCCTTTTCCCATCGATTCGTGCAATAAAGTTTTTTTCGAAAAATGGGTCCAAAATGCCATTTAGGAGGGTCGGGGACCTCACTTGTCACTTCCAAAATCCATTTTCGGACTTTTCCTATCGATTCGTGCAATAAAGTTTTTTTCGAAAAATGGGTCCAAAATCCCATTTAGAAGGGTCGGGGACCTCACTTCCAAAATCCATTTTCGGCCTTTTCCCATCGATTCGTGCAATAAAATTTTTTTCGAAAAATGGGTCCAAAACACCTCTTTGGAGGGTCAGGAACCTCCCCTGTACTCCCGAAATCCATTTTCGGCATTTTCACATTGATGCGTTAAGCACAATTTTTCTAAAAATTATAAGTTCATAATTATCATAAATTTCTTTCTTTTCAGAAACATCTTAAGTATTTTCCTTTGGACTTTATTATCAATAATCCTAAGTTTTCTCCTTTGAAATTTTTTGCTTAGTGATCCAAGATATTATTTTTGGATTTTCCTCGTTCTTTCATACAAAAAAAACTTTTATTTTCGCCTTTTGAAAAATAAAAGTCAAAAAAAACTCTTTGCATGTGACTGTTAAAAATATAAGTTAAAAAAAACTTTTAAAAAAAACTTTTATTAATAAAAGTCAAAAAAAAACTTTTAAAAAAAACTTTTATTAATAAAAGTTTTTTTTAAAAGTTTTTCAGAAAAACTCTTATGAAAAAGTTTTTTGAAAAAACTTTTATGTAAAAACTTTTTGAAAAAGTTTTTTGGAAAAACTTTTATTCAATAAAAGTTTTTGAAGAAAGTTTATAAAAACTTTTATAACAAAAAAGTTTTAAGAAACTTTTATTTTGAAAACTTTTTGAATAAAAGTATAAAAGTTTCAAGGTCTGCTTAAATGTGATTGTTTTTGGATGGCTCTATATAGAATACTTACTTTTATTTCTGTTGTGGAACTAGTGAGACAGAATCAATAATAATTTTTCCTGAAATTGAGAATTGCGAAAAGTTTGTTCGCATAAACAATGCCAAAAATTATAATAAATTTCTAAGCAAACCTTTTCAAACTAGACCTTTGCTTTCATAAACTTAGTTCGTAAGAGTATCATTAGATTGAATATCACCTCCTTAATATCACATGTAAAAGCATTTAGAAAAAATCTTCAGTTTGTCAGAAATCTTTTCGAACTGCGCGGACTTCTATTTTTTCATAAGAAACAAAAAAACTTAGGCAAAATTAGAAATGAAAAGGAGGGGGGGAACGTAGCGAAATCAGACAAAAGTGGACAACCAGCATGGAAAGTGTTATAATCCTATATTTTTTATGGACGTATTTCATGGACGACCCCATACTGAGCTTAAAATTTTCGCTGAAACAATTACTTTATAATTCCGGCTCAAGGTTGCATCCACAACGGAAAAGGCCACGTAAAGTTTTTGTAAAGATTTCTTTTAAAAAAATTTATAAGAAATCAAAAATTTTTTCTTATGGTTTAAATCAGTGATGGGCACGTAGTGTCCCTATCTGCCCTCATTGCCCGCACCGTTACTCGATCGACAAGCAAGCGAAAAAAAATTCGCAGAATTTCAACGCTATCGAGGCACAGCGTTGACTTGAATTCAAATTAAAACAAAAACAAAACACAAAGGCATTAGCGACGGCACCGCATTGTGCCTTGCCTTGAATGTAGCAATCGTTTTTGTTTGTAGTGCAAATTGGGTTTTTTTGTGTTGTTGGCGATTTTGGATATGACAGCGAAAAAAACTTTAAAAATTTATTTGTATTTGCTTGATATTGTTGTTTAGCCCTTTTGTTAGATTTTCATGCCCACCACTGCATTAAGTGCATAGTTTGGATGGTTATTTTGAATTTTAAAAATGCTCTTAGCAATTTTAGTTTGTGATGAAAGAGTGTTGGTCAAAACTCAAGACAACATTAAATTTTTAATAAAAATCACATTTTGTAAAAAGTTCTTAAAATTGGTCAAAATATTCAGAAAAATATTTTTTTTTTGTATTGAAACAATTATCTATCTATGACGTCATGATTTCTTTTTCGTCTAAAAGAATAATTTTCATCAAAAATTTCTTTCTAGTAGCTTAAAGTTCTTAAGATTGGTCAAAAAACACCGGAGAATATTTTTCTCTTTTCTGAACATTTCTAGCTCAAGATATGAATTTTTAAGTCAAAGGAGGTCAAAAAATTAAAAAACTACAATATCTTAAGAGCTGTACCATTCAACAAAATTTCATTCTCATTTTTGAGCTGAGCAGAAAAAGGTATATAAGAAAAGTAACCTCTCGTCAAAGGTACAAGCAAAACAAATCATTTTGTAAACTAGTGTAATATTTGATTTATTTCAATTTTCCTATTCAATATTCAATACTTGAAGTCTTTTTAGTAATTGGTAAACCAAGTTTAATTCATGTGATTCTTGCTGCTACATATTCTATCAGCGCCTTATTATTTTTTCAAAATGCAAAACGAATTAAAACAATTAGTGCAGCTTAATACGATCCACTTGATGTGAATTTTAAAGTTGGCAACATTTATCTTCGTTAATTTTCGATGATAATCGCTGAGATTCATTAAACTGTGTTTCTACAGAAATTTGTTAGCAATTTTTTTAATGTTTGCATCGACTGATTAGGACATTACTGATATTACTGCGGATTAATTTAAATTATAGTTGTGCATGTTGCTACAGCTTGAAATAAATAGGGTACAGGGGAATTTTTCGTGATAATAATTATTAGAATTATATATTCGAGGGAAGTGATCCGCTCAGAAAATTCATAAATTGGTATCAGTAGTAGAAAACTATCTTATTTTAAAAAATCAAAGCGGAGACTCTCAAAAATTATGTAGTAACCTTCAGTAAAGTAATGCTCAAATTTTGAAGCATATATTTCTCTATATGGAGAACTTCAACCCAATAATGATTACCGGTATTACCCACTAACTACAGACATCAGCTTCCAAATTATCAAAAGGATTAATGACGTTCCAAGGTGTGGGTTTTTTTTTTGTAACTATGTTGTATACAAGGCATATTTCATAAATTTAACTTAGACTCTACTTTATTTAAATAATCGTGTGAAATTATCTCTTGATTGAATTGCTCATTAGTCACGAAAAACATTCCCTTTACTCTATAACAAAAAATATCTTTAACAGTTCACAATTTACTTATTTGCCAACATCATTCAACTTTAACTACTGTGCAGCAAGAAAAAAATTATAAAAATTAAGTTAAGATAAAGGAAATCAGAGTTAATGCGTAATTGTATGGCAAATAAATCAAATAACAAAAATTGGTACATAATTAAATATTAATGCCGAAAAATTAAAAAAAAAAAAAAAAAACAATTGGTACGCATGTTTGCAATTCTGGCCTAATTGCATACATAGCAACAACATTTTGCTTCCTACTCAAAAATGTAGTAGTCCCATTTAAAAAAATTAAAAATTCATTTATTTCTGTACATTATTTATAATGTTGCTTGCTGCTGACTTTTGTTGCTGCCTTTTGATGCTGCCAGTGTTACATGTTGTTAACACTTTTTTTTTTTTAAATTTGCATTATTTAATGTTGCCCACACTGTTTATCTGAAAACAACAAAAACACACGCAAATCTTCTTTGTTTTTACCATTTGTTTACGCACAAGTTATTTTTGTCTTTGTTTTTTGTTTGTTTTCGCGAATGATTTCTTATTTATGCTTTGCCTTATGCCATACAGTGGCGACACCTACTGGCAAATTTATTATGAATTAATGAATTCAAGTTTTTGATGGAGTTGATATCTCTCTTGGTGTCGTTTATAGTCGCAAGCACAAGATGTCGTTGCGTCTGCGCTGTCATAAAGCTTGACTTAAGAGCTTTTGCTTGGTATTGCTAGCCAACTTATGATGTTTAATTAAATGATTTAAATGCACAAATGACGAGAATATCAGTTTTGGAGGGATATACAACGCTTGGGCAGCATTGATATACCTTTAAGAAGTTTTATGCAAAATCCTACTTTGCTGGAGGTTTACAATTCACTTAGTAACAAACTCCTTCTTCGGATCCAAAGATGTTGCAGCAATAAAAAATGATAATTTCAATATTCTCGACAAATTTATTGTCACGTATTTTATTTTTATTTGCGGAAACTACAATTTGTGAACATCGGGGTTGTGTAACTAAATCTATTTTTCAAGAAAGATTGCGCTAGTGAAAAAAATTATAGTACATAGAAGAATTACAGAACTTCTCCCATGCTTTCTAATTTTAACGGCTCTTAGAAAGAGAGTAACAAATTGAGAAAATAGTTTTCCACGAAAACTCCATACCTCAGAAACCATAGTTGTAACAGTCATGAAAATTGATATTTAGGAAGTAATTTAAAAACAAATCGATATATTGTAATCACCTTTCAAAACTACATTTCGAAAAGTATCACCCTTTGTTTCGGGTTTGACACTCATTTTGTAAAAACATTTCATATATTAGGAATGGAACGTATTTATTACAGTCACGATGATTAGTGCTAAAATTTTTTTTGAAAATAAATAGATCTTTTAGAGACATTTTTTTTTTATAAAATGTATACAAAACATCTGATTATAGTTCACATACTACACACACATATAAATGAATGATTCTCGAAGATCTTGTGAGAATACCGAGAAAGTTAAATGTGATAAAATTTTGATAGAGCTATTCATTGGTTTTTAGAGAAAATATAGCAAAGTTGTGATATTTTGAATTTAAGATGCTGGCTATTCCTATTGATTTTAAGACACCCTGAGTTCAGGCAGTGTTTTCTGAAAAGTCAGTTATTTTAGTTTGTGTAATTTCTGGCAAGTACTCAAATTTTGCAATTTTGAGTGGTACAAGCAAATAGGATATTTCAAAAACCGTGTAGTTTCATAAAAATTAGATAAATAGCTAAAAAATGTTTGAAAAAGGCCATTGCGGAACAACAGTAATTTATCCCAATGGCTTACTTCACACCAAATTTCAAACTAAATTACCTTTTGGTCCTTAGTTTATAAGCAACATAATCTGCCTGAAAAATTGAGAAAACTATGTTTAGGAAGAGCAACTGCAATACTGTGTAGGTACGATATTAAATTTTTAGCTTGGCAAAACATAAAAATGTTCCCGATTTTCATATATAAGAAAGAACTCAGAACACATTGAACAACAAAATTGTAGAGATGGGTCCTAGCATTAAAATTGCGTCATTTAAGTTCCCATTCAGAATGCTTTTTCAAGGGCTACGTCAACTTTTATTTAGATACTTTAAGTGCAATAAGGAAATTATGATCCAATTTTACAATGAAAAATCATAAAAAATATCAAAACTTTAACTTATTACTTATTAAAACTTATTAAAATTTAAAAAATTATAAATTTGTTCTACTTAGTCTAAAAATTATGAATTATCTTCATAGACAACTATTGGCCTTAAGTATATATTATACGTTCATTATAAGTCAAAGAAACAAAAGATTTTTAAATTATTTTATCATATAAACAGTAATCTGTGAATAACATAAATTTTATTAAATATTTAAATTTCTTTTCAACCAAAGTCAACAACCTTAACCATTATTATATCAATCAAAATTATAACATAAACTTAATTTGTGGTTTGCACTAATCACATGCCTGTGGCAAGTTAAGCGAAATATTTAAATGTTGCATATTGTCAGCATTATTTTGTGACACTCCTTTTTGTAGATCAAACAGCGCATAAGAACTGAAACGCTACTAATGCAAAATCATTCATTATACAATTTAATATTCAATCTAAAATCTGTGATAAATTATGTAAATTGATACAATTTGACATAAAAACTGATAGCCTCTGCAGCAAAAGAGCTATAAATCATGAAAGCAACTTAAATATATATATGGTGATATGTGATTAAGTATTAAATATTTAATGTATTGCTATATCATTAACGTGGGTAACATCAAATTTTTATCACATATATGAGCGAAATTTAAATTTTTAATGAAATGTCGATTTATTTGATTAGATATAATACGTCCAAGTTTTTTACCCTTTCAAATATAAAGAATAGCTCCATTTATAACATTTGATCCCTTCTCATCAAAATGCCATATATTAGCATCAATTACATTGAAAACTTTTGAACATTTTCACACAAATTTGCCAAACTGCACATAAAAAATTTAGAATCTAATAAAACAGAAAACTTAAACTGAGGTAGTAAGCTGCAAATACTGAGGAATATGATTTTCCATTTTTTTAGTTAAGCTTTCGCCAAACTTACTGTCAAGAGACATTTTCTAGCAGGAAAAGTTCAACAATTAGAGGACAAAAGTCTTCTCATTTCTTTTAAATAGAAACTTTTGTGGTATCTCAATGAAACCCTGTAGTTGAATTTTAGAGTAACCTTTATAAAGTCGGAATTCATCTATTTTTTGGAAATCTTTTTGCTCATTTTTGGCTCTTTTACTCTTTTATTTCTTTTAAATAAACTCTTATCCAAGTAGTGTGCTCTTCTGTTATATTTTTTTCTAAGTTTTGACGATGTTTTCCGTATTTTTGCCGAATTATGACCCATTTTTATCAAACTTTACATATGGCAGTTTTTTGGTCCGCGATCCTTTTTTTATCTGATTTTTCGAAACTATTTTTGGCTTTGGTTTGGTTGCAAACCTTAGACTGTTTTTTTCTTTATCTTTAACATTCTTTAGTATTTTCTAATTTTTTTCACAAATTTCCTAGCTCAAATTTTAATTTCCATTACTTTGCCACTTGTGAAATTTTCTAAAGAATTTATTTGAATTTATTTGTACGCAGTTTTTCAACATAAAATAATAATAATAATAATCTCAAAACAATAGTCTCAAAATATTTTTATAAGAACAGTGTTATTTATCTAAGGCGCATTATAATTTTTGTTTTATTTCTGTGACATAATTATGTACAACAGGACGTATGAGTGATATTTTAGGTATTATGAGCGGCAGCGTATCGATAACTCATTTTGACTTTTGTATATCACCGGTGAATTAAAACGTGGCCAATTTTCGCTGACGGACGAATTTAAGGAAGGTTGTTCGAAATCGAGAGTGGAGAGTGGTCAAATTATCGAAATGATACGCCATTTTTGCTATGTTCTTTAAAACTGGTTTTGAGTTCGTAATTTTTGTAATTTTTTATTTTTTTTTTTTTAATTATTGTATACTTGAAACAGTTCCTTGATCGTTTATCTTAATGCTTTCATAAGATTCTGCCTACAATTTTCAAAAAAATTTTCATTTAATTTGTCATAAAGTTTTCGCAGGTGCTTGCCACATTCTATTTTTTGTTACTAACTGATCAAAAATTTTGCAGATTATCACAATTTTTCATTTCTTAACTTTATTTTTCAACAAATTTTCATGACATTGCAAATTTTTTATTTACCCTTAATGCCCATTTTTATTTCATTAGTGGTTGAATTTCAACGAAATTTTTGGTTATTTATGTTTCTATTGAGTCGTAATTTATATAAAAAGCAGGAAAATGGCTGGCTTAACTTTTAGCTCAGTTTTAGCTCTTTAATTTGGCAATCAATGGAGGATAACAAATGGCATTCTTTTGTCTCGTACAATATGTAAACTTTTTTTCTAAATTTTGAGTAGCGCGAACATTTTCTCCAAACTCATTCCAAAGCTCAAAATTTATTAATCATTTAAGTTTTAACAATATACTCGTATCTATTATATATTTTATTTTCCAATTATAAAATATTTATTCCCATACAGCAGACAAATGGCAAATGTTGAATTGAAAAAACAAAAATATTAACTTCTACTGGTGCAAATTACGTCAATACAATTTGCGGTCATTGTGTCACTGTAACAACTTATTTGCACACACACATACAAAAATTACATTTTCAATACGCACAAAGTGACACAATTATTTGCACACAACAACAAGAAGTCAACCCAGCCAGAATCCATTGTAATTAGAACTTAAATTCAAAAAATAAAAAAAAACAAAATAAAATGGAAAATTAAAAAGGACACCGACACAAATAACAACAAATGCGCCAGCCCTTGAAAGTACTTAAGTGTGACATTGAATTGTTTTATAAAACCGCAGGAAATGCCGCTGTGTTCAGTGCTCTGCGTTGTGTGTGTGCAAAGGACATTTGAACATCCATGCGCGCTGCTTGTTGGCTGTAAATAATTTTACAAAAAACATTGTGTCGCAGAAACAATCGAGTCAATCACGGTGTGAAAATTCAGCGACGAAGAGGATTGTCGTAAAATTGATTTTGTTTTTAATGCCATTTTGTAATGCAACAGGGTCAAATCAGGCCAAATGGTTACACGCGTACACGTAGAGAAAAATAACTCGAAAAGTATAAAAAAAAGTATCAAAAAACTTTAAAATTATCAACAATGTGAATGCCAACCGACAAAACATTCAATAACATCGATATGTGTATAAAAGTCAAGTAGTATTAAAACAAATCGAGAGACATTTTACCTCAAAATGGTAACACCGTCAAAAAATATTTGGCTACATAATTAGGTCAAACATTTTACCCAGAAACCAGAAGTCTTTCCCGAAGGTTTTTGACACTACATTCGAATCCGAGGTCAGAAGTTATGTTACATGGAAAGATAATTTTTTTTTTATGAAACCATTGATGAGATCCAAAAGAATTACATATTTTTTTGCTCCAAGGCGCACTTGGATTGGTTCAGATATCTTATTCCATCATTGAGAATTCATTTGTTAAAATTAAGTTTTGTCCTAATTTACAGAGAGTAACACCAGCAAAACAAAGTGAAATATATAAATTATTTTAGCATGCGATTTCGCTTAGATGAAAGAAGATATCAATACAGATTTTTATTGATTTTGAAGTGGAAGTGTAGTTCTTTCGATCCTCATTAATGGCAAATATCTAGGAAAACCATGATTTTTGCACATTTAAGTTAGATTATCTCAAAAACCGGAGGTATCCGAAAAATTTTAACCTCGGATTCGACTTTAGCGCCTCTGAAAAGAACGTATACTCTGGTTTCTGAATAAAAAATCTGCAATGATTCTAATTCATAAATTACACTATTTTGCTCTAATTAAAATTTTTTAACTTTATTTTTTAACAAGCATTACCCTGTGCGCATCGCTGCACTCAACCTGAGCAGTGCCTCTTAATATAAAAACCACGTGGTGTAAATGCCATGAGAATTGATTAAGCGGTCTTCGAGAAAATGGTATTTAAAAATATTTTTGTGTGAGGACCGCCCTAAATAAAAGTTTTGTAGCCTAAGCTATGGCTATTAACATAAGAGCTACGTGGTGTAAGTTCGGTGTGAATCGACTAACCTGTCTTCGTGAAAATGATATTTGAAAATATTTTTGTATGAGGGTAACCCTAAGTATGCACCTTAAATACAATTTCAACGACTTTATCTGTGCCTCTTAATATAAAAGCCATGTGGCGTAAGTTCAATGAGAAGCAATTAAGCGGTCTTCGAGAAAATGATGTTTAAAAATATTTTTGTTTGAGGGCCACCCTACATATGCACCCTAAATAAAAGTTTTGTAGCCTAAGCTATGCTTCTTAATATTAGAGCTACGTGGTGCAAGTTCGGAGTGAATCGACTAAACTGTCTTCTTGAAAATGATACTTAAAAATATTTTTGTATGAGGGTTACCCTAAATAAAATTTTTTTAAGCTTATTTGTGCCTCTTAATATAAAAGCCATGTGGTGTAAGTTCTAAGAAAATCGATTGAGCAGTCTTCGAGAAATATTTTTGTCTGAGGGCCACCCTAAAAAGAGTCTTGCATCTTTAACTATTCCTCTTAACATAAGAGCTACGTGGTGTAAATTCGGTGTGAATCGATTTACCAGTCCTTGTGAAAATGATATTTAAAAATATTTTTGTATGAGGGCCACCCTAAGTATGCACCCTAAATAAAACTTTTACAATCTAATCTGTGTCTTATCACATAAAAGCCATGTGTTGTAAATTCCATGAAAATCGATTAAGCGGTCTTCGAGAAAATGATATTTAAAAATATTTTTGTGTGAGGACCACCCTAAATAAAAGTTTTGTAGCCTTAGCTATGCTTATCAACATAAGAGCTACGTAGTGTAAATTCGGTTTGAATCGACTAACCTGTCTTCGCGAAAATAATATTTAAAAATATATTTGTATGAGGGCCACCCTAAGTATGCACCCTAAATAAAATTTTTATATTCTTATCTGTGCTCCTTAATATAAAAGCCATACTGTGTAAGTTTCATGAGAATCGATTTACCTGTCTTTGAGAAATCGCTATTTCAAAAATATTTGTGTATGAGGGCCACCCTTAATATGCAGCCTAAATAAAAGTTTCATCGTCCAAACTATGCGTCTTAATATAAGAGACAGGTGGTGTAAATTCCATGTGAAACGATTAAGTGGTCTTTGTAAAATGCTATTTTAAAAATAATTGCGTATGAGGGCCACCCTAAATTAAAGTTTTATAGCCACCAGGCTCCTGGTGTCTAGTCCCGTTCATATTTTGTGCAGTGCTTAACATAGGCTATGTGCATCCTGACAATGAATTTTAAGACTCTTGCTATCATATGAACCAAGATATAGCGAGTTAAAGGTTTTAGTTGCATGTAAAGTGCCACGCCCCTTGCTTTAATCAAAAAAAAATATAGCCCATGTTACTCAAGAATAGTGTAGCTTTCTATTAGTAGAAAAATTTTTGGAATCGGTTCCGTAGTTCCAGAGATTACCCTGAACATACAAACAAACAAACAAACAAACCTTACCTCTTTATGTATATAATAGTACCTATAGATAAAACATACCATAATAGTTAAGTAGGTACTATTTTGATTGTTAATGAAAAATATCTGCCCATTTCAAATTTTTTTGTTTAAGGATACCTTGCAATGAAGCTGTAGTTTTCAGGTATTATTCGTTTTAAAAATAAGGTGACAATTTTTGCAATGTAGCTGACCTTCACAGGACAATACTCTTTGCGGTGACGAACAAAAAAAAAAACAATCAATTTTTAAGAGAAATTGCATCGATAAGAATTCGTTTTGTAAATACCACATTCCACTATCGTTAAGCTGATGGATTGCAAAAGAATTTTTCACGGAAGTGCCATTTTTTATTTCTTGTTATTGTTTTTTTACATTACATTTCGTAGTCATTAATCATGGTACAAACTGTGTATTGATTTTAACTATCTTACTTACTTTTTATTAACCAATTTGGTTAAAATTTATGATAAATTGAGTAATTAAAAAAATTACGCTGTTCCAGTTTTAAAGCGGATGTTGCTTTTGCTGATTTTTTTTTGAACGCATAATTGCATATAATTTAAAAAAAAAAATTAATACTACAAAAAATATGTACGGAAAGAACTCTTAAATTGAAATTAATTTTCACACAAAGTTTATATGAGCATGGTCTATTGCGTAGTAACTTATATGATCATATGTCACAGCATTTTGACAAAATATAAAGCCTTTAGCAAAATGCAGCTAAAATTGAACTAAAATATAGTTATACGTATAGTTAAATTGTCAGCTTTGATTAGCTTGGCCTAAAGCCCGAATTAGTGATTCATTGAGTTTGCTGCATTTGGAGTAATTATGGCTAATTTCATATAATTGTTGTATTTTTTTTCTTTTTGTAATTTATCACAACATTTTTGCCTTGCAGCTACTGGATTTTTTTTTTTTATTTGTTGTTGACATATCAATTTTATTTACTTTTAGGAGATTGCCAGTGTTATGAATGAGTGTCAGTAGTGTAGTGGTTTTTATTTCAACATTTCATTCAATGTGCGATAGTATAACAAATTTTGTTATAAATAGGTTTTAATATAGTAAATTTCAGCATTGATATCAGAATCGAAAACTTCAGCCAAAAATAATTGATAAAAATTCTAAGGCTACTCTAACGAAATTCTATTTGACAACTTTTTAACGCAAAAAAAAAAAACATTTATAATTAACTTCGTACTTCTGTCAGCAAAAAATTTGATAGAAAACTCATATGATTTTTGTGACATAGCAACTCAATTTCGCAAAAAAATGCTGCTGAATATTTGGTTTCTTTTTTTAGAATTAAAAACTTGTTCTGACAAAATAATGCTCAATGGACTGGTGATAATCTAAATTTGATTGATTGAAGATGGTAGGTATATCGAGACCAATAGAATTTTGTCACATGATTGGGTATATTGGATATTTCAAGTTGTCATCAGTAAGGAGATGCGGCAGACGGATGTTGGCGTATTTTATTATTGAATGCGTATTACAAAATATTGAGACTGTGATATAATATCTGTTCAAAAAAGCTAATATTAATACAATAATAATCCAATATTAATGAAAATATTCAGCAAAACGTATCAACTCAACTTTGCCAAATTAAGTAACGATTGTCTCAAGCGGGAATTTATAAGTAAGTGATGTAGCTATGGAATTGTATCATTAGTTGATGAAAGTAAGCTCGGGCAGCTGTTTTTGCAGCAGCAGAATATGGATTGAAAATGACAACAGGCTGCTCTGCCACAGTGCTTGGTGGTAAAAAATTAAGTGAATTTTCATAAGAAGCATCTAAAAGGTGTGTACATAAGTTGTTACATGCCTTGGTACATGAAAACTTTGTAGTGATTGCTGAAGGTGTTGCTGTAGCTTTCTGCAATTGTGCATATATGTGTACCAGTGTTGGCATGTTACAAATGTCGCGCGACAATTTGCGTAAACCTTCTTGTGATCGAACTTGAGTTTGTGACAAAGACGAATTTTTGAGTTCATACCAGAGTTCGTAAATACTCCTCATTGAGGAGTAAAATTGAACTCCTCATCCTCAATATAATTCAATTCAAGAGCATTCAATTTTGAATTTATCAATTATGAGGAAAAAATAAAGAGCGCTCATTCTTTTAATATCTTGAGTGAATAAATTATTAATTATTTCTCTTTCATATTTATCACTTACTGAATATTATTTTCAATCAGACTCAATGAGTAAACATTTTTTTTTTTTACTCGCCCATACTTTTCATTCATAAATTTCATAAATTTATTGAATTTTATTTTACTTGAACTTTTGAGTCAAAACGTTAAAATTTTTTTCAATTTATTGAAACGAAAGTAAAGCGATTTTCTTAAATTATAATAATGGGCAAAAACGATTCTTTACAGGGTCCCGAGCCTTTCTTAGTGATGGCCAAAAATAGTTTTGAGCTATCTTTCGTTTAAAAAAACAAATTTTTTCCCGAGAATGGATCAAAAACGGGTAGCATGGCCCGGGGATACATTTTCGGGTCAAAAACGTTTGTTTCCAGGTTCCCGAGCCGTCTTTAGTGATGTCCAAAAATATTTTTGAGCTATTTTTCGTTTAAAAAAACAACATTTTTTCCCCGAAAATGGGTCAAAAACGGGTAGCATGGCCCGGGGACACAAATACAAACGCTGATCGTGAGCATGCATTTCTGGGTGATAGAGATCATTTTCTTTACGCGCACATTTTTGAGCGACAGAAAATTTGTTCATGCACAATCGCTTATCGCGCTTTCTCACATAGTTCATATTCATTTATGATCGGTGAAAAATTGTTGGCTTGAATTCATTATTTTAGCAATGCTACTCGTTGTTGAAAAAAACGAATACTCACATACGAATGCGGTGCAATAAAGAGCGATTTTCAATCTTGCAAAAAAATTTATGAATAAAATGCGACATTTTGAGTGCACATACATGAATATTTCCGAACTCTGTCATACGTTTATTAAAAGTTAATTCCCATCACTACAAACATTTTGCTTGAAATAGAAAAATCGACAAATGAATTTATCATTTGAATACTCCTCACTTTTCACATCATCTCAAAATGAGTTTATCATTTGATAAACTCGAAAGTGATGAAAATGAAACGATACGCATCAATACAATGTTCGCTCGTTTATTATTTATCAGTGAGGAAAAAAACGAGTGATAAAAACAAACGAGGAGTTATAATAGAGTGAATGCTGATTTGCTTGCGCTCTTGAGTTTTTAAAATGAAAAGATAAGTATAGAAAGATAAATAAAAATGAGCAATTGCGTATTTTGAGTGCTCTACGCACTCTGGAAAAATTATTTATTCATAACTTGATTCAGATCATCAAATTGTCTGTCAAACCTATTCAAATTCTTATCAAATTACATAGAATTTTTTGTTCGTCAAATTTTTTGCCAAACAATTTTAGTAGTTGTGAAAGATCTGGAAGATCTGGAGTTTGCGACTTTTGTGTCACTTACGACGTGTAACCGTCGCAAACCTAAAGATCCTTGTGAAATGCCAACACTGGTGTGTACCCAACATAAGTTTTAATACCTACTTGGGCAAAAACAAGCGCAAATAAAACTTGAAATGTCTGATCTGGCCTGCTTTGAGGGACTTGGCCGGTTTTGCAACTGGGCGCCTCAACTATTTCGATGTTTAAGAAACACATCCTAAACGAAATTGCTGAAATATCACCAGAAGTCTGCGAAATTGTTATGAAAGATGAGCTTAAAAGATCTCGGCTTTGCGCCACGGTCAAAATTGGTCACTTGTCCGATATCATATTATGTATGTCGGTCATTTTTTTAATAGCTGCTCAAATTGTTTTTTTTTTGACGTTTTTGAACATTTTTTGAAACGAAATATCTCAAAAACTATAGTAGATAGGATAAAAAATCTTTGATTAATATTTGTTAAGAAAGACTATAACTTTATGAAAAAATTTTGTTAAACACTATTTTTTTTAATTCAAAAAATTTTTCTCAAAATATTTTCGATATAACATATTTTTTTTTGTTTTGATTTTTTCATATGTTATTCTTCAATCAATGCTAAGATTGTGTTTTAACAAAGTTATTTAAAGTTTTTAAACTTTTTTTTATAAAGTTATAGTCTTTCTTAACAAATAAGATTAAATGATTTTTTATCATATCTACTATAGTTTTTGAGATATTTCGATTCAAAAAATGTTCAAAAATGTCAAAACAAAAACGAAGTGTGCAGTTATTAAAAGAATGACCGATATACAAAATATTAAAGACCATATAATCAATAATATATAAATTATAAAACTGTATTTGACTTAAAACTTATTAAAAAAAAAACTCATCGGCGTGGAACATAAAACGCGTTTACTGTGAAATGTTTGCAGCAGTGGAAATACTCCCGCGGTCTTGTACGCATAGCTTCTTTCCTTTTGATTTCTTATCTTTATTAAGTTTTGTTTTGAAGAGCAATTTACTACACGCTCTCAAAAAAGATTCATTTGCATATACAGAGAAAGCAAAAGAAAAAATAATTTTTAGCAATAAAATTAAAATTATGATTAATTCATGAACTAAATTGCTGTTAAAATGATTACTTAAAACTCTTATTCCCAAGTTTTAAACAAATTTTGGGTCTGAAAAATCGAAATTCACTAAACTGTTCCTCTTACCAAACAATTTACTTTTCAACAACTAAACATTAACTCAATGTATCTCAATAATAAATCAATTTATAATAATAGGTAATATCTTCATAGTATAAAGAAGCAAAATACTTGCCAATCACATTAACAACCTTTCAATCACAGCCACGAGTCAGCTCATCAATGGCTTATTTCTTTACAATCGAGATGAGTTCAACTGAAATCGATGAGTATTGAAGCATGTTTACAAAATACAGCAACAAGTAGCAACACACACGCACACACACACACACACATAGCATCGATATGAGCAACTTAATCTTCTTATGCGTGACACACTTCTGTGCGTAAATTCCCTTGAGCACCCTTAAGCACCATGTTACATACACATACACATACACATGCATACATAAAATATGAGTTTTCATACCTCTTACATTGTTCACATGTCGAAATGTCTTTTGATTGGCAACACTGTTAGGCATTGTGCTGAAATGTCGAATATATGTAAACAACATAAGCACTAATTTTTTAATTAAGTGCTAGTCGGCATTGTCAAATTTTTCCTATGATTATATGAATTGATTTATAAATGACCATTGTTTAGCTAAATAGCGTTCTAAGTGAATAAAAGGCAGCATGATAAACAACAAAATCAAATTAAACATAAACCCACAACACGTGCATATAACCGAAATGTAGTATATATAATTCTGTGAAAAATTCTGTGCCTTTGTCTTATGATTTTAAGTGATTTATTCACTTGTGAGAAGAATCATCTCTTACAAACTTTTCATTCAATAATGTCTATTAAATTATTTGTCTTTAATCCATTTTCTTCTTGTAGTCGACAGAAGCATGTGTCAGTTTTTTTTTTTTTTTTTTTTCAACAACCCCAAATGATATGCATTTTTTTTTTTGGTCAAAATATAACATTTGATTAATTTTTTTTCCTAAGCTAACACTTTGCAGTAAAAATCACAGGGAGTAAAAAGTTCTCAAAATTAGTCAAAATTTTCAGAATATACAGTTTTTTTTTTTAAGGTAACGAAGTATTTTTTTAATGAAATGTCGCAATAAAATTAAAATTATTAATTTTCATTTTATGTTATTATCCGTAAAAATTTATTATAAAAATTACTCTAATGACGTCACATAAAAAAAAATCCCAAATAATTACAATAAAATAAAAAAATATTTTCTGAATATTTTGAATATTTAACTTCGTGCGAGTTTTACTGAAAAATTTCTAGTTCAGGAGAAAAATGTGAAATAAGATATAAAAATTTTCAGAGAATTTTTAAAATTCAAAAATTTTTTTTAATTATCCAAACTATTCATTCAAAACAAAAAAATATTTATTGATTTTTTTTAAATGTTTTTCATAAAGTATATTACAAAAAAAAATTATGTAACCTCTTCCGTTGTCCGTGTTCCGTGTTCCGACATCTTAAGCCCTCATTTTGAAATTTGCAAAAACCCTCGACAGGATTTGAAAGCTTAAACTCTGAGAAAGACTTTGCTTTTTTATAAATAAGCCACACAAATTTTGGGCGCGCGGGTGATCCGATTTCGTAAAACGTCCGTTATTTGTATATATCTGACGCACCATATACAGCTTAAGCTTAAATTCTTTCAGATAAAACTATTTTTGTAATAAGCTTTTTTTACTGGACGAAATTGCTTAAGGCACGACTATAATAGTTACTTACTTAAGTAGATAAAAAAAATAGACAAAATGATTAGGTAGGCGGATATGTTTTCGCGAGTAAACAAATCGTTTAAATTCGAACAGGTTGTGAATTTATTATATTAGTCTTCTCTTAAGAATAATTTTGCATATCGAAGTGTTTAAAAATACAAAAATATCTAATGACCTTGAGCATAAAAGCGTCATTATTCAAATGTCGTAATATTTTACAGTTCGGTTAGCACTTTTACAGTTGACTAATGTCTGTGGCACATGATTGAGGTTCTAAACGGGGTGATCGCAATCAATTAAATCCAATTCATGTCAAAATACACACAGACACACGTTTTGTTATGCAAACCTGATAATGTTGTAAATTATTTAATTTAGTGGTTAAATCACGACTTAGTTGATGTTTCTTCTTTTTTCAGTGACACTTTTGTGATAAATATTCGACGTGATTGAAAATTTTGCTAGTAATGACTATTTTTCACTTATTAGAGTGTTCACAAAAATTTTGGGCTTAAGATTTTTATTTTTCTAATTTAACTTTCACAGCAGGGGTGCCTATGACAACAATACAAAATGGATATGGGTCTTTGATAAATTTCCTTTGAAATGTCAATTTTTAGCTGGTGTCATAGGCTTACAATAGGTTTAAGATTAATGCCATAGAACGTTCTATGAAAAATAAATCTACGGAAAAAAAATGAAGATGATCCCAATCAGCTATCAGCGTGATTGATTTGAGAAAGAATGTGCGAGTCAACTTTATGGTCGAATTGCTTAATAAACTAACAATCGTAATAAGATTTTGATATTTTTGTTATCATATTTGCAGCTAAGTGAAGAATAAATTCTGACGAGCATTTTTTGAACTTCAAAACTACGTAGAAATGAGAAATAAGTTCCTTTTAAGCACTCAAAAATCTGATGATAATTTAATTGTAACAGTCTAACATTTTTGGGTATAAATTTATCAGTTATATAAAGCTGTCTGATCCAAATAATAATTCCCAAAAATTAAAGACAATAAAGAAAGTGCAAGAAGACATTTTATGTCAAGGTGGTACTGAAAATAAAAATTTAACTATTTCCTCGAAAACAAAAAATAAAAATGTTCAAAAAATCATAAGGCACGATTTCGTGCAGTACGTTTATATTTTCGGTTTCCATTAAAAAAAAAATTTTTAAGTTTTAAAATCACTTCATATAAAACCTTCGTAATTTTTTATATACTTTGTATTACCATTTGTAAACTTAAACCGTTAATAACAAAATTTCTGTGATACCAAAACCACATAAGAGTGAAAATGTTCAAAGAGGTAATATTAAATATCTTTAACTTATATAAACTTAGTTAATATAAATATTGATTTTTCATTGTAGCTAACAATTGTGTTCACCATCATTGCCATTGAATCAATATCGGCTGGTCTTTTTTCAGGCATTCCTGCATCATATAACTCTGCGATTTCTGCTGCACCGTACATCACTGCATATGCAACTGCGCCAGTGAACAAATTTGCTGCCACATATGCTGTTCCCAATTCTTTTGCCCATTCTTATGCTGCGCATGCACCAGGTTCATATTTAAAATATGCAACTTTTCCGACACGTTATACTGCTTACAACGCTGCTGTGCCACATTCTGTAAGGTATTTGAATCCTGCTGTCAGCTATGCGACAACCTATGCTCATCCTACTTCTGCGTATGCGCAATATGCTGCATCATTTTTACCTACTGCATATGCTGCAGCTACATTTGTTCCGCCTACATTTGCTACAGCTGCTTATAGCACTTCCGCTACTGCGCCGTTTGCTGCTTGGTAACATTTTGCTCAATTTATATTTTATCTATAAGTCTTATTCAAATATACAGGGTTGCCCATATTCGAAGCGACCATTTTATTTTTAAATAAATCAAAGAAAACACAATTTTTTTTCTGGTCGTCATGAAATCATTTAATTGGGTTCAAGTAGATTTGTTTACATCAGTTTTTGAATATGATGTCGCGTAAATGATCGCCCTTGGCCTGTACGGCGTATTGTGCCCGTTTTGCTGCATTTTCCATGGTTTTCTTCAACATTTCGACCGGAATGGCGGCTATTTCTTGGCGGATGTTGGTTTTCAGCTCTTCTAGAGTCTTTGGCTAGTTGACGTAAACCTTTGATTTCAAATAACCCCACAAAAAGAAGTCTGGAGGCGTTAAGTCTGGTGATCCTGGCGGCCAATCGAAATCACCATTTTTTGACATCAAACGGCCAAGGAACAATTGCTTCAAAAAATCGATTGTTGTGTGGCTTGTGTGTGGTGGCGCGCCGTCTTGTTGAAACTAGTAGTGCCCCATACGCTTTCGACTAATAATTGGCATGAAAAAATTGGTTATCATATCGCGATAACGCTCCTGATTAACACTAACCGTGTGGCCATTATCATCTTCGAAAAAGAACAGCCCAGTGACAATTTTAGCACAAACGCCGCACCAAACAGTGACTTTTGCATCGTGAAGAGGTACCTCTTGAATCTCTTGTGGATTTTCAGTGGCACAAATACGGTAATTTTATTTGTTTACCGTTCCGTTCAACTGGAAATGAGCTTCATCGGTCATGAGTCATCGGTCACGTTGAGTTTTCACTATTGACTTGTTTTGTTGAATGTAAATTTCAACAATGTTAGAGCGTTCGCGTTGCGTGTACTGTTCCATGGTAAAAATTTGCTTGGAATGACTCTTCAAAACGCGGTATGTCATTAGTCGATTTGACATCGCTGTCAAAAGTTATAGTGTTGCCTGGTGGGCGCTTCGAATATGGGCAACCCTGTCATAGATTTTTTGATGACATTCGTTGAGTTTTAGTCAAAAATTGGATGCACATATGAGGCATAATTTGCGGTCAAAATATTAAGAAACATGTTTTTTTTTGTTCTGACAATTTTTCTTTCTATGACGTCATGAATTTTATTTCTTAAAAAAATGTCGTTCTGAAAAAATATTATATTTTTGTGCTTTTTTTCATCTATTCTAAGAGTCTTTTACGCATAGTAATTTATTTCTATTTTTTAGTAATTTTCCAAAAGCTGCTTAAAGCCAAAAGTATCGTTTTTACGTTCTACCTGCCCACAAAGTTATTGAATTTCTTTCAACAAAGTTCAAGCTAAAACTTTAATTATTTAATATAAGATCCCACAAGAAACTGCACGTATCAACAAAAAATTTTGCAAAGAGTTTTTGGAATTTTTAAAAACGACATCTATAGGGCACTGGCTTTTAAATTTAACAAAAAGTAAATATTTAATAAAATAAAATCTTAAATAATTTGGCAAGGATATATGCAAAAGGTCAACATTTGTAGCACCGTCGAATTTACTTGCATTGGCATTAGCTGCGGTTTTATTTAGAAGAAAATTATCTTTCAAACTGATATCTTGTTATCACTGATAGTAATTTATATCGATTTTTAATGACCTCGGCTTAGGAGTGTAAGTAATGTTTTTTGTAAGCCAAAGCTTATGAATACTTTGAAAACGTACTTTACAATTTATTAAACCAATAAATTGTATAAAGCTTCATTTGAATAACAATTAGATTTAATTGCTAAGTAAATGTAAATAAAAATATCAACCTACATACGTTCATTTAATTAAAAGATTTTATATCGCGGCATTAATTACTTATATTTTTAAAACAAACACTTATGTGCGTTTCAACAATAATAATAATAAAGCTCTGCAGTTTTAATTGCATGGATTTTAGTCTCTGATCTAATTAAGTAGCAAAAACAATAAAGATAAATTAATGTTATTAAAAAACCTTAAACCTGATATTTATAGCTATCAAAAATCAACAATTTATTTATCACATTATAACAAATGAGCGCCAAAAATTAAAACGCAGAAAAAAAAAACTTTCAAAAACTTGCCAAAAATGATGAATCGACAGCAGCGCAGCAGCTGCAGCAAAATAAACTTTTCAATAAAGTTGATCAATAAACAATTTAAACACTCAGCAAGCCACACCAATAGATTAAAAACAACATCAGCAGTAAAACAAAAATAATTTGAAGCTGCGCAGGCGCAGCACAAGTTGGTATGGCTGCCTACTGCTTCTGATTTTGAACCTAAGTCAACTTTTAATCGATTGTCGTTGGTTTTGAATTTATGACGTTGCAACCATCTTAATATTAAAGTTTATAGATAGTAAACGCAAAAAGCTTTTTTTCGGTCAGCCTTTAGTGTAGTCAACAGCTATACATCAAATATGCTGCTGACGGCATGCAATGTCGCATAGTCTTCATTTAATTAAGAGACCAGGGCCCTGGGTGGCTTGGTGTGTTTGTGTTTCTATTGATTTTATTCAAGATTCAAATTTATGCAGTTTTTATTAAATTTGAGTTTGTTGTTAGTTTTTTTTTTTTTTTTGTTTTAATTTGTTTATTAATGGGCAAGGCTTCAGAAAGCAGTATTTTCTGCACAGCATATTTTTGAGCTACGATCGAATCAAAAACAAATGATCTATTTGAATGGATGAATGTAGTTTGATTTAGGTCGATTTTATTGAACTTGGAATATGGTTGAAAGCTTTTAAAGTGTTCAATCAACGTACATTTTCGAACTCACCATTAACTTTGCTATTATTAGGTAGAAATGCGACGTAAGATGGCCAACAAATATTATTCCTTATTTACAGTTTGTCCTTATGAAAGAAATCCAGAGTGTTCCACATCGCGGTAATTGAAGAAACTCAATGTCGGATACTTTTACATGTAATCGTTTTGGAATTTTGGTATTATAAAATAAGGTGAAACATTCAAGCCGTCTTGCTTGAAAAGTTTATACTTCCCTCTTCATCGATCAGGGTATAAGTTAATACTGGAAGTTCCACTAAAATTTCTTAAAGTGTATTAATACTTGGATAGAATTCATTATTGCACTTTGAAAGAGCTCCGATTGCACAATTTGATCGATTTTTCTCAGTCAGTTTTATAGTTTCCAGGATAAGACTTTTCCTTTTAAACCATTTAATATCATTAAAATAATCTAGTGATGGAACAAACTTACATATAGCTCTAAAGTTCAAGGCATTGACGTTTTCCTTATGCTGTCGGTACACAATTCCTGTAACTTTTATTTCTTCGTCTAGTTTTGGGCACGGCTTGTGCTTGATTCTAACAAGCGTTTCCTTATTTGTACCGCCAATTGCAGATTTTTAACGCTGCCTTAATAAGTGAAGTTATTCACTTCTTTTGTACTGATTATACAATCGTGAATCTACTGCTAACTCTGGTTGGGTGAATTGATTTGATTTATAATGTTTATTTTCATACTAACTTTATGCGAGGGAGCTTTAACGGCAGTTAGTTTTTATTGCATGTGGCGAGGAGACATAATATGTCATCGATATAAGCTAGGATTTCCAAATGCCTACCGAAAATCATTCTTTAAAGAGTCTAAAGTTCTGCTTAGAACATTGTTTATTAGTACAAGAAGCAAGACTGACGTACGAGTATGGACGAGATTAAATACCTTGGGTGCAGCACCCTATCTGTGGAATGTACAGTGAGCGTCAAAAGAAAGTAAACATCAATTCTTCATCCTTAAATTATCTTATTACAAAGTTGTTATTGACTTACGATAAAAAGTAATATTACAGAGTTTATATATATACCATTTAGAGATTTACTATTATAAAACATGAAATCAAAACAAGTGACAATATTGCTCAAATCTCTCGAATGTGAAAATGCATCAGATTTTACGTGTCAAAAAAAAGTTAACAGTTGTAATATTAACTTAGATTTTTTATATTTCGGGGAAGAAACTAAAATTTTTTGTGAAAAATTTGTACTGATCAAATGTTTTACTTCACTAAAAATAATTTTAAGTTTGTTTGTACCTATTAATAATAACTAAAAAGGTATAAAGAAAGATAATCTAAGGGTAAGCAAACATCGGCTGATACTCGGAAAATGAAGTAAGATTTAAAAGAAAAAGCCAAATCCTTGCGTTAAATTGGTGAAATCGTGGGAAGAAACCACTAAACAATAAAAAAAATAGTTGATAAATGCGGCAAGCAGCATCAGGTTGAAGATTTATCGAGATCTGGACGCCCAAAGCGGCTTAATGGTACTGAATTAAGAGCTGTAGTATGAGAAGTAAAAGCATATCGAGCCTCAAGTGCAGTTAAATCAGAGAACATAATGCGCACATCAGGCAATCCAGTAAGTTCGAGTACAGTCAGGAGACCGAATCACAAAAACGACTTACATGGCAGGATACCACGCAAGAAGCCATACATATCCAAGTTAAATCAGAGTAAGCGTATGGATGTTGCTAAAAAGTACAAAAATAAGGCTCTATCTTTTTGGGAAAATATACTTGATGAGAGCAAATTCGAAATTTTCAGAGCGAAAAGGCCCCCAAAAATATGGCGTGCTTAGAATGAAGCCTTCATAGAAAAATGTGTTACCAACACTGTCAAACACGGTGGAGGCTCAGTTATGGTTTGGGGGCTGTATGGCGACAACAGGTGTTGGTAATTTTGTTGTTATTGACTGTACTATGAACTAAATGGATTACTTAACCATTTTGAAGGACAATGCTGATCCTAGCGTCGAGAAATTAGGTTTGGCTTGAAACTGGATCTTCCAACAGGACAACGACCCAAAGCATGCGTCGAAAATTGTAAAAGTGTGGCTACTGTACAAGACTCCTAAGACACTTGATCATCTGCCGCAGTCCCCGGATGTTAACCCGATATAGCAACTGTGGGAACACCATTGACAGAAAAATCAGACAAAGGGCTTTTCCAAGCCAACCAGACTTAAAGAAAGCTCTAAGGGAAGAATGGAGCGAAATCTGCCGAGATGTAACAGAAAAATTTGTCGAGTCGATGCCTAGGAGACTAAACGAGGTGCTTAAGGCCAAAGGAAAACGAACCAAATATTACAATATTTAAAAAGTTTACTTTTTATAGTGATGTTCTGTTCTATTTTGATTGCTGTTTACTTTTTTTCGACGCGTAAAATTTGGTCTTTTTTTAATTTCTAATTTCTAATTTATTTATTTTTTTTATTATTATTATTGTTAAACGTTTAAATCGAAATCAGCTATTATTAAATAATTCTTGAATTTTTTACATTTATATTTATTTTTGATTTTGTGTTACTAACTTCACATTAATAAAACTTTTAATATGAGTAATTAAGGTGTTTACTTTCTTTTGACGCTCGCGGTATTCCAGCTTCAATGCGGTCGACGTTATCAGAAACGGTTCTGTAGTCAATGAAAACTTAATGTACAGCAGCATGCCATTCATTTAATTGATCCTTGACAAATTCAAACAAAACTCGATCTTTTCGACGAAAATTTCCAAGTTGTTTTCGAATAAATAGTTTTTTGATTTTTTTTGGGGGGGGGGGGCTGGTATTTTTGCCTGGATCACGGATGCTGTTAATCGCATTGTTTCGTGATACTCCTGTAGTCCTGGCATAGCGATAAGTCCTTTTTTTTGGAATACCCTAAGGTTTCCGAGTAGCGCGTTTTTAGATAAGCGTTTTTCTTTCAAAATTAGGAAAAATACAGGGAACAGAAGTCCAGCGGTAAGATTTGGAGTAGCTTTTTGGGAACTATACGATCTGCACCTGTTATATATATTTATTTTTAATTGATCTTACTGCGCTTGCATGTCTCCATATAAGGGCGTGTACGATGCCAGTCACCGCTTTCGTCTTCCGTTAGGAAAATGCATATGGTGAATGGTTAGTGGCAGCTGTGCACGGCTGATGTTCTCCGATAAGTATTATTTTCAACGGACTAGCTAGTCACACGAGTATGTGGCACCTGAAATAATCTAATTTTTTCTGTCGATACTCGATTTTGTCTCATTTGATTGCCTGTCATCTTGTTTGCTATTTTAAAGCCCGTGCTAAAAGGTCTCTGATTAATTTGGTTTTTGAGCTTTAGGTCGTTGAACATTTCTCGTTTTGTATTAACTGCAGGAAGCTTTTATTTTTTCTTACTCTATCAATTAAAAAGAAACCATGCGCGCAGTTCAAACGTGGTAGAAGTGAAATCTTTAGAAAACTAAACTGCAATAAAATTAGACGAAAATGTTTTATTAAGATGATAAAAGTTGACGGGATCTAGAATTGCTACAGCAACAATATATTAAATTAAAGTACGTTCAAGCAAAGTGCCCGAAAACTATCAGCTTCGAGATCGGTTTACCCAAAGCTGAGATATAAGAGTGGAAAGATTACTATTTTTTCAATGCATACAAATATTAAAGCCTTGCCATAGAGAGGGAAAACAATTTGCTACTCTTTTTCTCTCATTGTAATTGTTATTGTTTCCATATTAAGAGTTATTGTTATTAAAATATAAAAGCCATGAGCAAATTACAATGAGAGAGCATAGTAGAATTTTTACTCCTCGCTATGGCAAGGCTTTGGTATACGCCATACCATATTTTAGAGATTTTTGTACAAAAGCTTAGACCAAATTGTTATCAAATCAACACACCTCCTTTGGTCAAAAAACAAAAAAAAAAACGTTAGCTTCGCACATCAAAATTAAGTAGATTTTAGATTTAAATGCAAAATCTGCAGCTGACGACAGCGGTAGCTTGGTCACATGACTGTGTTATTGATATTTAAAAGCCAAATAAATGGAATGTTTAGCTGGCCGTGGCGAGGTTTCATTAACAAAGCCACAAAAATTTTATAAAAACAAAAATACTGTTTACAATAAACAGTCAATATACCATTGTATATTAAATAATACCAAGGAATAGTAAAATCATAAAAGTTGAATGTACAATTTAGCGTCATTTATGTTGATTTTAAATTATTGTATTTCTTTTGGGTTTATTTAGATTACTCTATGCGACCAATTCGTGCGTATCAACAAATATTTTATTGTATTTTTTGTTGGATGGTCTTCAAATGCGGCTTCTACGCATTTGTTGATATTTCGACGACTTGCATTCAAATTGGGCTTTAAGTCCAAATAAAGATAAAAACAAAAATAACCATTTGCTTATATTTTATTTGTGTTTCTCTCAATGATGATTGATTAAAAAATTAACCTGCTGGCCAAGTGACTTGTGATAAATGTTGTTAAATTATCACAACGTATACAAGTGTGTTGTATGTTGTTGTTAAACAGTGTCATGACATTTTTTCCAGTTACAACGCCTCAAGGCAGTGGAGTAGTGTTTTTGAGAGATTATGAAAAATAAAGTTATTTCTGTTGGAATTTACTTTATTTGTTTTTAAATAAAATTGAAACTTAGTAGATGACGGCTTTTTTTGTTATGAAAAAAAAAGTAACAAAATTTTATTGGGTGATAATTTAACATCTCGTTTTGTCATCATGTTGACAAACAGGTACATTTTTTGTTTTTTGGTTTTTTTTTTTTGTTTAATTGCAAACAGGTATATATCATTGCTAATTCACTTGCATTATTTCAATAAATTACTTACTTGCGAATGCTATTAACACCTTCGCAATATTATCTTTTTCTTTTTGACTTTTAATAATGGATTTTTATGTTTTTTAGCAAAAATAAAGAAAAAAAAACAAATAGTTTTTTAATAAATATATTTACTTAAAATTTTGAAAGTTGTTAGACATGCGAAATTGCTTAAGCCATTATCTGTCCTTGTGCTGTAATTTATAAAAGTTATTAATACAAATGTTTAAAATTAGCAGTACTTTCGCATGCTTTTAAGCTTGCACACAAGACGCAAAAAAAAAACATAAAATAAAACATTTGCTTAAGTTATTAGTGGGCCAGGCATGATACGTTTGATTCATAAAATATGTGCAATAAAGGACAACAAACACAGAAAACGTTGTTTCAGTTACATTCATTGGTTTCGAGTCAATTGCAAAAATCACGAAAAACTAGGGGCATGGCATCTACATCAGCGTCCAATCTGAACGTACATTTAATTATATCAAAATCGGTCAATTAGTTTAGCTAAGAAAGCATATTTTCTGCTTAGGGGCGTGGTACCGCCTATTAAAAACATATATCTTTTTTCAGTGTTCAGACTATCAATGTACCAAATATTATCAAAATCTGTTTATTAGCTTAACAGTGAAAAAGTATTTTCTGTTAGAGGCGGCGCCACACCCACTAAAACAAAAAGAAAGTTTTTAATAACCTTCCTCAGAGTTGAGCCTATTTTCAAATCAAATTTTATCGAAATCGGTACATTTATTTAGCCGTGGAAACGTATTTTCTCTTAGGAGGCGACACAACGCTTACTATTGGAAAGCAAATCACATTCGGTACTGCCCCATTTACAACCTATCCAACAAAAAAAAAAATTCACGCGATTTTGTTGTGCTAAAGGGCCGAAACTAGAACAGCTTGATTCGGTCGAAAAACATTTTCTGAATTTTTAAACTTAGTGGAATGCCATAGAATACTTCATTAAAAAGACTAAGACCTATGCTGAATTTTTATAGAAAATAATTACTGGTGAACTAAACTCTATCTTTTACTTGATATTTATTTATGCAATAGCGGAGCTTGAAGCCACCTCGGGCGGCGCTATGGCTTACGGGTGACAAAGGGTCTTCGGTAAACATGCCTGAAGAATATCCGGTCAACTTTTTTTAGTAAGTAAGTTTTTATTTTATACTGAAAGCTTTGGATTTCCACGGAAGGCGACGTCAAATGTGACGTTAACCCCCAGGTGCCAAGAACCCTAGGTCTTTGCCTGATAATATGTGAGTCTATGTTGTGTCTCATCATTCTCTCATGCAATCAAGCACATTCTGAGCTGATCGAGTTGGTCACCAATTCGAACGACACTCGCGCAGTTAATCGTGAGATTGCAGTGTTGGGTACAAAAAGTAATATTTTTGATTTTTTCAACAAAAATCATTTGGGGAGTGTACCTCCCCAAATCTATTTAGAACACCATATTTGAGCAGTGATCCAAAGAAATACTTAACCCTTTGATCCCCAAATTATTTCTAGCAGGAGGAAAAATATGAACTAGGTATTTTAAGTTATTTTGCGTTCAATGGGTTTATTGAGTTTATTAAATTTGTACCAATGAAACTGTTTTTAGAGTAGGTTGAACCAAAATCTTCAAAAAACTTAACAATTTACCAAAATAAGCTTAATTGCATTATATACCAATACCGTTATAAGAATAAGTGCATTAATTGTATTAAATATAACTCAAACGAATAAATAAACACATTTGAAAACCTAACCAAAAGCAAAAATTTCTCCGTAACACTAACAGTTTCCACCCCAATATCTTCGTAACGATTGATAAACGTACTCTAAACATGGGAATAATATGAGAATAAAACAAAGAAACAAAAAAAAGTCATTAGATCACTTGAAAAAAAAACTCAATTACAGAGGTTCAAAGTTAGAAAACTTATACGCAACATTGGGGATGAAAGGGTTTATCAATATCATTAACTGCAAATTATTATTAGATAGATAACAATCAAATATTTTGCCAAGACCCTTCAACTTGAAAAGCTTTTTTAATTTTTGATATTAAAAATGTTCACAACTATAAGAAAATTTTACTACCTTGACTTTAAAAAATAAAAAAGACGAAAACAAAAATATAAGAAATAAGAAAGGTAATTCAAATTACTTAACACCTTAAGGGTTTTAATTGACCCAAAAAATACCACTTTAACAACGTCACTGCAAATGCAATGTTCGATGCCAAAAACGATGGCTAATAATGATAAATAATTTTTTTTTTTGTAATTTTCAACAAAAAAAAAATAAAAATACGGCTGAGCGTGACAGCAAACAAAAAAATATAAAATCCGTCGAAGAAGAAGAAGCAGAAAACCTATAAATTTGAACAGATAAAACGCATGAGCGAGATAGCAAATGCAACTAAGACACAAAAATCGAATTGGGCAGAAAAAAAAACCATCAAAGCAATAATTTAGTGAATAATTTAAAAAAAACAAAAATACATTAAAATTTCATATAAAAAGCATCTTAAGAGCGTTAACAAAGTTTAATCAGTTTAAATCGCTCATCATAGCGACATCGGCATTGTGATAGACCGACTCGAAACGGTATAAACCGGACACAAAGAAATAAAAAAAGTAAAAAATAAAACACGACAACGAGAATTCGAAAACGAGAACATAAAGTGTAATAACGTATAACGAAAAAAAAAAATTAAAAAAAAAATTCTGCAAAAATGTGTGAAATTGTGAGTTCAAAAAGAAAAAAAAATCATAAAAATAAAATTCTTATATGCCCTTCCTCCCCTACTTTAGAAGTTATATCTCTGCGCAATGGCAACACTGTTACTATTTCTAACTGAAACTGTCGCGTATCCAACAGCTGGTATCTTATCAGATTACACGATAACACCAAGCTCACAGGTCGCTTACTATTACTACCCAGTGCCGCAGCGTAGTCAGCAATTGGAGGAGATGCCACAAAGGTTGGCAACATATCAACAAGTGCAGCAGCAAACGGCAAGGACAAATACGCAGCAGCAACAATACTATCAGCCGCAGCAACAAAGACAACAGATATCATATCAACAGCCACAGCAACAACAAGTGTCATATCAACAAACACAGCAACAACAAGTGTCATACCAACAACCACAGCAACAGCAAGTGTCATATCAACAACAACAACAACAACAACCAGCAGTATCATATCAACAACCGCAACAACAACAACAAGCACCAGTGTCATATCAGCAGCCACAACAATTGCATACCGCTATTGCAGCACAGCAATTTGCCTCACCAGCATTAGAGAATGCGGCTTTCTCGATGGCCTTGACAAGTCAAGGTTATGTCTTTAGCCCATCATCACCATCAGCAGCAGCAGCAGTAGCAACATCTGCAGCATTTCCACCGTCTGCTGTATCATTGCCGTCGATAGCCGCGCCGTCGTCGTCAAACGACGAGCAGTCTTTAAACGTTAAGCTGCCGGTGCCCTTCGGCATAACGCCGATTACCGCTGAGCCACTGCCCATACAGGCTGGTACCCCCTTTGATTCTCTAAGTCATGTATCGAAAATAACGTCCTATGGTACAAATCATCCGCTTAAACGGCGACGATGAGATCGCGAGAGAGAAAATAGACAGAGAGTGAGAGAGAGTTAAATGCTGCACAGTGTTAGCTTTTTGAATTTTTGTTGGACAATAACTATTTCATAATACTTAACATATCCGAAAGTGCTGTGAACTTTGATATGAGTGACTGAATATTTCTGAAGATTAGTGTTGAAGGACAGTGATGGGATTTTAGTTTTTTAGGATTATATTGAATAAAGACTCGAAGAGTTTTTTAGATGCCGATGTATTATTTGATATATCATAGTATCTCCAAACTTTTGTATTAAAAATTGCTCTGTTGTATTTACGCATTTGTCCTATAGTCAAACTATGGCTAGCAATGTACTGTAATTTATACAATATGTATTATAAAAATGCACTGAAAATGCCATCAATGTTGAAGATTAATGAGAGTGTCGATATTCTGAATTTTAACATGTGAACAACATTTTTTCTAATTCAATATAGGTCTGTGAAAGTTAAGAGCTGCTTAAGTTGCATAAGTTCTTAAACGAAAAGTTTTTAGCAAAAATTATTATGGGTTCGGGTTCATTAAGAAAAAGTTCTTTAAATTAATCATAAATTTCGTAAGACCCAAAATTTTAAGCTGAAATTTCAGGTCTTTTAGTAATTCAAAAAACATCACCAAATTTCATGTCAAAAAAATTTTTCAGAAGTTTTAAGCAATAATTTTTTTGAATCGTGTTTAGAAATATTAAAAAAATAAATATATATTTGATGAAATTCTTAAATTCATTGGGATAGCTGAATATTTTTTAAAACTTTAAATTGTTTTTTTTAATTTATATGATCATGGCATTATCGATACATTTATACATTTTTTAGTACATTTGCGTTTTGAAAAGTATGCGTCAGTACATTCGTCAAAATTTTAGTATTGATAATATTTTATTAATATTTATATATATCACAAAAATGTATCCATCCTCTTTTATATTTCCTATCCGAGATGGTGCTTTCAGACATAAAAAAAGACATTTGTAAAAAAAAAACTTAAAAATGTGGTACCGATTGTTAGAAATATTTGTAATAATTTTACACATATGCACGAGTACATGGTTTTTAATGAAACATTTCAAATTTTCTTTATGAGAAATATTTTTGTTCATTTCAACTATGAGGTGATGAATCGCTTGTCAAAAAATACCTAAGCGTTGATAATGTCTGATCTGATACAGACCTGCTTATGGGAAAACCTGTATGCTAACAGTGATCATTTCAAATGTGATATCAGATTGTGCTCATAAAGACGTCTAAGCAAAGATTTTTTATTTTTTTCAAAATCTTTTGAAGACCTTATTTTTTTTATTTTTCATTTCAGCTATCAGTAAGGTAATTTACATAAAATTTAGTTTGTCCAACAAAATTAAAAAAACCACCCACTGTGCAGTTGGCTTTGCGTGCAAAAGTCATTGAGAATTATATTTAAGTTTTAGTGAATTGTTTATATTTAGATTTTAAAATTTTTTTCATACTGCATTAATTTAACCAACTATGTTATTAACCGATTTACATCGATCGATCGAAGAAAGAGAAGAAAAAAAACAAAATTGCCATACAAAAAAAAAGTTTATTGTTTTATTTATTTGGAATAATTGGAATATAGATTAGTTTCGATTTCAGTATTTATTTATGTATCCGTGTCTACGAAGAGTTACATTTTTTTTCTTGTTGTTTGTTTTTATGGTGACAGTCAGTTCTCGTGCCATTAATACTCTGCTCATGTGATCATCTTAAGGTCACATGACTGAACGCCTTTCACCTCAGGCGATCGTTAATAACAAGTTTATACCAAATTTGCTGTCTGGTGGCTAATGATGTTTTAATGAAAAAAATAAAATGAGGATGCCGTTTCGCTGTTGATACCTGATACCACACCCCAAAATTTATAAGGTATTATTATTTGCAAGTTTAGTGAACCTTTGACTCTTTTTTGACTTTTTGTTCTCTTTAAAATGGGGCTTGTCATCAGCTAAATTAGTTTTGAAAATATATTTGTGATTTACCTTTTTTCCGAATTAATTGCATTTTGTTTTGAAAAAAAAAAAAAATTGGATGGAAAATTCAGGAGTGAATCAATGCGTGTTAAGGTCTTTAGAAGGAATGTTGGAATATTTCTGTTTCATGTTCTAAATCGCATATTGACTTATTTCTAATTTATATTCTAAATATATAGAGACCGTGAATTTTGTCGGAATTTGACATTTTTTTTTTTAATTTAAGCAAAACAAAATTTCAACAATTTTTCGAAGCCTGAATTTTGAAAAAAAAAATCGTTTTTTATTATGATAAGTTCAGAAAACTTCTTTTTTTTTGGCTTTAACTTAAAACAAAATTTTTTTCAATGTTCAGAGATTCGTTGACATTTTGGTTAGCTTTAATTTAAAACAAAAAATGGTTAATTTCCAGAAAGATTTAGGCTCTCTAGCAATTTTTAAGTCAAAAAACTCGATTTGGAACCACTGTGCGATCGTTGAATTCAAAATTACTCAACAGTCAACAAATTAAAACTTAATTTTTATTTAATCACTATAATACGCTGATTACTTAAACTTTGTGTGTTGAGCTACCAAAACATTTGAGCGATTTATATACTTAATCTGAAAGGCCCTTACAATATGAAATAAAATAGTACTTTGTAAATTTAACTTACTATATATTAAGAATTTTTTGCCAGAACAAAATGAAATGTACCTTGAGGTCCCCAGGTTGTCTGAAAAAAAGATACATAGTATTAGTCGTTTAGTCAATATGGAGTATTAATTTATTTAACCCTAAGTGATTTATTGATTCAAATTTGGAAATTTTTAATACGCAGACAATGATATTTTCTTTCTGGGTTTCTTAAAATAATTTGCTCAAAAAGAAAGACAAAATTGCAAATGTTTGAAATAAATAACAACAAAAATAAAACCTTTCAATATATTAATTTTGATACGATTTTACCATATATTACTTACACTAATTAAAAAAAATATTTTTTTTTAATACAACAGATATTTTACGTTTGATTTTTTGTGGAGATGATATTTGCAGAGTTGAAAAAATAAAAATTTTCGAGAAACAAGAGATTTTTTTTTTTTTTTTTTTGAAAATATTTTGTACCTCTGTATATAATATAAATATATATATATATATATATATATTTTATATATATATATATATATATATATATATATATATATATATATATATATTTATAACATGTAAACTGTATGTGCCCTATGTTCCGTGAGGATATAAGGAACACAAGAAGACATGTAAACTAAATGATGAAATTGCGATGATATAGAATGTTAAGCATGGGGTCTTGCAAAAAAATTTTAATTTTTTCAAACTGGAAAATTGGTCATAAGTCAACATTAAGACTACATTAATTTTTTATTTAGAATAATGTTTTGGAATTTGCACAGAAAAAAAAACAATAAGAGTACATTAAAATTATTGAGATGGCACCACCTTTTATTTTTTATGGATCTCTGATATTTTTATGTCTTTCAAAAATTTTTTAAAAGTTCAGAAAACTTTTTTTTTTATTTTTTGTAAATTAAAAAATTACTATAATTAAAAAGTTAATCCAATCAATTTTTTGTTTTGTTTTGGCCAATTTAAGCTCACGTACTCTGTAGGGAATAAAAGTTAAAAAAAAAATTTTCAAAAGACCAACTAACTCTCAACATTTTATAGTTAAATAAATTTTTTTCGAAGATTTCATATTTTCGGCTAGATTTCCACTTGTTTCCAAGCACAGATCTTTCCTTTTTTCAAACTTTCAAAATGTTCAATTCTTAATTTTTTTTTTTTTGGGTTTTCCAAGTTCACTCAGAAGAAAATAATATGAAAATTAAAAATATTTTTTTCATATTTTTGTTTCAGACAGGAATATCGAGGTGTATCTTTTGATCGAAAACATACATAAGTGGCAAGGCGCTTTACAAATCTGCTTATAGTTCGACACATAATAAAATTTTTTCTTAACTTCAAATATTTATGAAAATATCTCAAAAAGTTCATTTGGCCAGTTGATTTTTTTATCTTCCAAAAAACGTTTCGTAAAACAGCTTCTTTCGGACTTGATAATTCAGGATCCGCTCTTGGACCAACATTAATTTATAACAAGACCATACGATGTTCCTCACGCTACAATTAATTTAATACGTGAAAACATCGGAGGGTCAATAATTTCAAGAAATGAAAATTTTGAAAAGCCTCCACGAAGTTGTAATTTGACACGTTTAGAACTTTTTCTTGTAGAGTTACTTGAAGTCAATTAAATTGGTCTGCACTATTCAATTAGTGACAAATAGTGCACTTAAAATGAATATTTAACGGCAAATTCGGGAAAAAGTACCTGATTTTTAAACTGATATGGACGAAAATATGGCTTCATCATACTATATTCGTCTCTGTAAGAGAAACAGTGGATATTATTTAAAAGATGTATTTTTAGCATATCAAAATAAAATAAAAATATTGTGGCTTTGCCTCATTTCGATTCAAAAAAAATACATCAGTCTTATTGAAAGACCTTAGTCAACCAATAAATTTTTAAAGTTATCAAATAAAATGAAGAATCATTGAAACATATCATATTGTTGAACACTGAAGAACTCAAATAACATAAATTATACATACATTTTCATTGCATATAATGAAATATTGCAATAAAATTTATAAAGCGTTTTACTCTCAAGTAGGACTGTTTCCATAAATTTTTATTCAAAATAAATCAAGCCTGGAAAAAAAGGAGATTCCGTTAAATAGTTCAATACTTTTTACTGAATTTATCGTTTAATTGCAAAAGCATTTTAGCTTACTACTAACAGTGAATAACAATTTTAAATTATAACAATCTATAAATATGACATTGATGAATAGTTTTTATTAGCACTGAACTCAAAGGACATGCCGACGTCAATTATAATTCTCCCCAATATCTTAATACGATCACTTTTAACCAATCAAACAGAGTTTTTATGGCATCTAAAAATAAATTCCGAAAACTTAATTAACAAATTTAGTAATTAATTCATCATTTCGTTTAGCAATGCAAACTATTAGTATTCTAGAAATTAGTTCAAATTTGCATATTCGTGAAAATTAAATAATAAATAAATTTTTTATTTTAATCAAATAGCAATCAGTTGCCCAATTAAAAAGCATCACAGCTGTATACAGTTTATTGCAGCTAAATGCTTGGGCTATAATTAAAAACAGGTCTCTCTGATCTGAAACACCAGAAGTTATAAGCGGTTTATATTTTATTTTATTTTATTTAAAGTATAAATACAAGATATGAAAAACTGTGAGCCTTTAAATTAAATAAAATGAGCATATTAAATCGGTTCTACTTATGTGGCCGTTATAGATTATCACCGAGCGTTCGGTGAGTATGAGGTTTGCTGCTTAACGAAATGCACTGGACAGGCATTTAGGACTACAACACGTTTACATTTTTAAAAAGTTTTAATATTACCAGCACCTTGCCTGCTGAGGTCATACGATCGTTTGAAAGGAGAAGATCGACATCGCACGATTGATTGTCTAAAAATGACTTCTTCTGCCCAAACTGAGCTTGAACGTTGAGCAAACTGCACACAGTGGATGGGTTTGTATGAAACGGTGGCCATAAATAGTATCTGTTCTTCTCCCTTTCAGAGAACTCCCTTCCGAATTTAGTCACCTCCCCTAACACTGTAATCTCTTAAAATTGATAAAATTATTGCGGGAACTTATTGTTTTCGTTTTTACTGTCAAAATTGGCGAAATTTCTCAATTATGATTTTATAAACTCTGATTTTCAAAAAAAATTTTATTATAAAGTTATTCCGATAGTTGCCTTAGATCTAAAGTAAATGTTTGCTTCGGATGGGGGAAAAAATTAAATTTTTTTTTTGTCATTTTTACTTTTTGAATTGCCTCTATTTGTATTTCATTCATAATCATGAAAGGTTTTAATATCATTCTAATTGACTACGATAATGAAGATACAAATACTTTGAATTTGCTTTATGTCGGTTATTTAAACAAAAATGCTCTTTGAATTGTCCTTTAAAATAATAGTTTACCGACTACCTGCTTAGTGCAATAATTCATAATAAACAATCAAAATGTAAAAAATTAATATTATATTATATAATACAAACTTCGCGTAAATACTGTCTTTTTGCTTAAAATTCCAATTCGATGCACCTATTTGTTAATTTATTTTACCATAGCTATATCTCAAAATAAACTTAAAAGGCATAAGTAAACTTTTTACCACGCGCTAATACTTTTTTTTTATTTTTTGGTATCTATTTCCATTGATCAAATCGTAAATGTTACGCCTTAAAAATCATAAATCAACTAATTAGACGTATCACTAAGCATATCAAATAGCTATGAAAAAAATTGAATTAAATAAATCAAATGATTTTAAGCGTAAAATTATCAATGGGTATATATTTCGATTTTATTTGTAGAATGTGGCTCAACTATAAGTGGGAGTCTAAACTGAAATAATACACACAGAGAAAACAATTTGTTTCAATAAATATGTTATATTTGATATAGAGCAATAAAATGTATGATTGAATCAAAAATAAAATGATTTAACCAACACTTATCACAATTTCATTCAAATATAATATGCTTGACTCAAATAAATATTTGATTGCTCCGTATCAAATAAACATTTTTATTAATCAAAAAAATTGATAGACTATGAGATTGTGATGAGATTTCCGATTTCCATGAAATTTATTTTTAAGTTTGTTTGTAAAGCAAACTTTACATAAATGAATTGACATAAAATCAAGGCAACATTTTAGGCAACCTGGAAAAAATTTTAGGAAAAAATTGTTTTTTGCATCCATTGTTACGCTAATCCAAATTGTGCGGCTATTTCATGGCCTTACTTGGTTTTTCTCTGTATTTTATCTCACATCCATTGAATAGATTCTTATGTATGCTAGAATGCAGCGCTTTTGAGTTTACAAACAGTTTTTCAAAAAAGCCTACAAATTGACCCAAAGGTATTTTTCCCATACAACGGAGACCTTACAGAAGTAATATTTATGCAAAATTCTTAAGCTTTTTAGCTGTACAGTGCAAATACTCAACTTCATAATCGAAATCAAAAGTCTTAACAAAAATGTGTAAGACGGTCAAATAAGATATCGTTGAGCAATTTCGGGTGCCGTTTTCAAATATCAATAAGCGGCGCGATTTGAGATATCAATTCGAATTCGAAACGGACTTGCTTCTTCGTTTATTTTACCGGAATCTGTATCAGATCCGTCTCGAACTCGATTTCGTACGAAATTCCTCACGAAAAAGCGGAAGGATCGGTTTGAATATGAGTTTCAAGAGAACGTGGCTAATGGTATAGCAAAAGTATTTAAACCAAAAATAAGTACAGAAGTGTATTTCGTATCCCGGATACGTTGAAAATAAAACAAAAGTTTTGACGACAACTTGAAAACTACCTTTTATGTTAATGATCTGTGGCGCTTTTTTGAAAAATTGTCCGGTTTAAGCTGGGAAAAAACGAGTCCGGAATAGATCTGTTTTCTGTACAAAAATACTAATCCGGAACAGATCTGTCTGATTTAGAATGGAACGGATCCGTTTTATTTAAAAAAATAAAAGAAACCAGAACGAATCCGTTTTACTTAAAAAAACGAAACCGGAACAGACCCGTTTTATTTACAAAAAACGAATCCAGAACGGATCCGTATATGAAGTCCGTTCCGAGTTTGAGACGGATCCGTCAAAGCATAAAAAACGGAATACGCGTGTTCGAAACGGTTCCGCATCCGTTTTTGTGTACATTGGAAAGCTCAATAAAGTAGGATTTTTTTTTGTTTCAAATTTTTTTTTATAAAAAATATCAGAGCTGTGAATGAATGCATTCATTTTCAATTTTAACACATGAGAAATTCAGCATTCAGAGTGCAGCTAAGTATTTAAAAATGAAGTCATCTGTAGACTTCATTGCCATAATCTTGCAGTCTTTTCTATCACAAAAGAATGCAATTATTTTGGTGACGTCACGTTTTTGATTGGAATCATGATTGGAAGAATTTTGATTGCATTGAAGTAACCTCAAATCATTTTTAGTCCTTTGCAATCACTTGAAGTCGCTGCAATCATTTGAAGTCGCTGCAATCATTTGAAGTCAGTGAAGACACTTGAAGACATCTGCTCTGAATTAACTCGAAAATCTACACATATACATATGTATATACATACATATATACATACATATGTGCACACATTCTTTTTTATATGTATGCTTAGAAGATAAAGTTGTTAAAAATCAAAGACTAACCCATTCATGAACTTTCGTTATTATAATAATTTTTATAAAAACATATACATAAACATTATTATAATAAGACTAATCTAACTTTCAGTTGTCCTCAATACTCTGCACTTGTGGGTCATTCTATCAAATTCTTATTTTGTTTTCGTAAATACCATTACCATCTTATTGCATCTAACCTTTAATAGCAATGTGGGGTCATATTTGAAAACCCATTAATAAGAAATAAATTTCTTACAAAAAAAAAAAAAGATTTGAGGCGCGATTGTTGAAATGCATGCAAATTTTTAAGGCACGTGCTTTAATTCCCTGGGGGAGCGATCATATCTTTAGGCTATGTGAAGTTTTCACCAAGCAAAGTAAATTGTGCAAAAATTTGTTTATTTCGAGTTTTTAGTAAACAGAGCACGTGTTGTAGCGTAAATTGATACAAATTATTCAAACAATTTGTGGTAATAACAATAAAATGTCTTAAGATATTCGCAATGCTGTTAAACCTTTAGTTTTTGAGTATAAAAGGTTTGTTGAGCTAAAAACCAAGACATAATTCAATTAACAAGCTGCAATTGAACTACCACAATAAACTCTCAAAAATGTTCAAATTCGTAAGTTGTTTAAGTTGTTCATTTCTATAAATTGTTTAAATAACCTACATTTATTTTCTAATTACTCAACAGGTGATTGTTGCCTTCGCTTTAATTGCCAGCGCTGCTGCCAAGCCTGGTCTGCTTGCATCCGCTCCATTAGCTTATGCCAATGCACCATTGTATGCAGCAGGCGGCGGTAGCAATCAAGTGGATATTCGCAATAACTACGATGGTACGCTGTCATCTTATGCAACCGCACCCTTTGGTTATGCTGGTGCATTTTCGAGCCGTTATGTAGCTGGTGCGCCAGCTGCATATGCTGCTGCTCCATATGCTGCTGCTCCATTCGCTGCTGCTCCATTTGCTGCTGCTCCATATGCTGCTGCTCCATTTGCCGCTGCCCCATATGCTGCTGCTCCATATGCTGCTGCGCCATATGCTGCTGCTCCATTTGCTGCTGCCTCATATGCTGCTGCTCCATTTGCTGCTGCTGCTCCATTTACTGCTGCTCCATATGCTGCTGCTCCATTTGCTGTTAACTCTCCAGCTTTTGCTAGGTATGCTGCTTCATTACCCGCTGCTTATGCTGCTGCTCCTTTTGCTCACCAATTTGCTGCGGCACCCTATGGTGCTGCGCCTTTTGCTGCTTCAGCACCAGTTTTGGTCTAAGTTGAGGTGTGATGATGCTGTTAATAGTTTGCAAATTAAGACTGTCTTCGTTTTGTTGCCATTCATGTTTAAACAAAAAATAAATTTTAATTCTTAAAAGATTTGACAAGCAGTATTTTTATATTTATATTAAAGGTTGTCCACAAACAAAGTAATTACAATAGGATTCGAATGAAAATTGAAACTCGCCAAAAACGAAGTGAAAGTTTTGCCAAAAATTTTGAAAAAAAAAAAATTTTAAAATAAATTTGCTCCAGTAAGCAGATATGAGTCTTTCTTACGGAGAATGTTGGCTGGCAACAAGAACTTGTCAGTACGAAATAAACTCTGACCGAAATTCTTCCAAAAAATCTTATGTCCTGTGATATATTATTCTTCGAACATTAGATGTTTTTGAGAATTATTTTCTGGGGTAGTTTATTTTTTGAAACATAAAAGTTGGCGCACACCTGGGGACGTGGAAGACCACGTCGTTTGCATACGGCTAAACCAGTTTTCATAGCACTTTCGCTACTCTGATTGAGGTGTTTCTAAAACGTGATATTTGAAGGTTGATCAATCCGATCTTTTGACCAGTCAAATATTGAGTATTTTTGGCAGCTGTGTGATGACTCGCATTTTCATCGTGAAGGTTGGTCGTACATCGCTTGTTGGTTATTATATATATTGGTCTACTTATAAGGAGATTTTTCTTAAAGACCTTTGTCAAACAAATACTAGTGTACTATGCAAAATTAAATGTTCTACGAGTTTCTGGTGGCACTGTAGGCACATGACAGTTAATTCCATGGAAAAAACAATCATTTGCTTCGAACTGATTATTTAACAAACAACCTTCGCAAGGTTTTGCACTCCTTGGAAGACCCATGCATTCGACTGCTTCTTACTTTCTGGTTCATACGCATACGTCAAGAATTCGTCACGGATATTGTGGCTGGCTTTTGATACAACACAATTGTGTTTTTTTTTTTGTTTTGATGATTTCCTCCCACCGTAATCACGGACCTTTTATGGAATATTTTTAAATTTGGCGGAATCTAACGCACACAAATCTTTAACAAACATAAATATTCATGTTAAATCTTGTGTATGTTCGTCATACTAATGCTAATGTCATGTCACATGCCGATTTTGTATATTTAGATTACTCACAGCTTTAATGTTCTCCGCCACATCAACTTATTTTGGACAACCTTGCTTAAATTCAATCGTTAGCGAGCGTTGACAACGCTTGAATTCACTAAACCTGTAATATTCAAAAGCTTTTGAAGGTGCTTCATTGCCAACAGTCGAAATGAGTGATCGAAGTACTGACGTCGAAAGTCATAGTAAATCATATCGCGACAATCTCACGAGACAATTTAATTTTTCGTTTCGAGAAGAATTTTTAAAGAAACGATAAAGATGAGAAATAACATCTGAAGACCAAAACGTTATGCTTACGCAATAAATTCATAGCAACTGCCCAATAAATTTCGAAATTATTTTACCATATAAAATTAAATTTTAAGTTAAACGCTTTTTTCCATATAACCGGTGCTGCCCAGAGAACGAGCAGTCGCTCAGAGAGCGTAAAAATGATAACAACAAGGCGCTCAAAGAACGTTAAAGAGCGTAAAAAAGCGTGCACGTATACAGAATCATCAACACATTCTTATCATTGCTTGTGGTAGTGGGCACCACTGCTTATAACAAACAGCGCTGAAATAAGACTATCGGAACTTGTCGAGTCAAATGTTGTGTGACTTCATGCAGCTGAGATCATTGACCATCAGCGTTCCAACCTTTACTTTCTTATTGAAACATATACAGGGTGGCCACTGAAAAACTGAATGATAGAGAGTAAAAATAACTTTTACAAGCAGAGTATTATGTTTGAAAAAATTACACATTCCATAAATGAACACCAATGCTAAGCAAAACATAGGTTCAACATTTCCCATGACGTCATATTTAGCTTTGAATTTTCGCTTTAATATTAAAATCCTACAAGGTTTATTTTCGTTCACTTGTTCTTTCTTTAATTTTAAAATGTCAAAAAGCTTCCTCGATTTGGCTCAAATTTTGCATGAGTATACCTTTGGAATAGACTAAGAAAACTTTATTACAGTTTTTTCAAATGAGCCTTAGGTCTCGAGATAGATATAGATGCTCAAATATTGAAATTTTGCTAATTGGACAATTTTTCGCAAGTGCACTAAAATTCACACAAAAATCACAGGACAACTATTTTAACATTTGAAATTTATATAATTTTGATTAATAAGCTTTATTGTCTATTTTATCTCCAAATACGTCGTTTTTTATTCCATAATTTTTTGATATATTACTTATTGTGTTTAAATTTCAGCCTGGAAAATCAAAGAGAAGGAAGTTTGAAACGAACTGATAATGAAATTTATTGGCTGTCCTTGCAAATTTTTTTTCATGTTTCGGCTCAAGTCTATATAAATTTGAAGTTTTTTGGTTTTTAATGACATTAAAATGGTTCTACTGTGATGTTTGTCTGAGTTTTAGAGAATTTTCGAATTTCTGTTTTCCAGCCATAATATCTCGTGAACTAAGACCCATTGGACAAAACTGTAACTGTAACTAAAGCTGCTACTTTCAGTATTTTTGCCTGGCAAAATGTAACCGAAATGAATATTTAAATTTTTTCAAAACGCTAATTCACTAAATCAACCTCAAAACGGTTCTCACGGTAAATTTAGCAGTATGGCTCTATAAGGATCAGTAACCTATTAGGTTTATTACAAAGTACACAGTCGTTTTTCGTACTCAAGACAGTAAGTACCTACATATGGTAGCACCATTACGTTTGAAACGACTGTTGTATAAAAAAGCAATGACCTATAACAGTTTTTCTTGCAGCAATGCATGTTACATAACATTATGTTGTATACCACAAAAGAAATGAATTTTAAAACTTTTATTTAATTCAGTGACCAATTACACTAACACGCGCCCTATTAAAGAAGCTATATCTTTAAGCAAATGGACGATACGATGTGACATTACCATAAGTCACGAACGTTTCGTTACCCAACTCTTTTCATTTTACCTATGCGTACAAGTAATTAACAAGTGCGCTTTAAATGCGCCCACTTCCCGAAAATGGTTGACACTATCCCCAAAAACGAAAGTAAAATATCGTTGAATGTTTTGCATATAAAGAGTGGCATTAAATTGTTTTTGATATATAAATTGCAAGAGAAAAATTATAATTTTAATAAACCACAAACACTTGTTCGGTGCAGACGTTTTAACGCAAATAATAATTTGGGACACAATAAGACTTCAACATAAAATGTCATCGATGGAAGTAGTAGGTTAAATTAAATTATTATAATCATAACATTTAATTAAAATCTTTCTCTCAGGCTTTTATTGTCCTCGTCACTGCAGTTTTGGCGATTAGCGCAAAACCATCACATCCTTATGGAGAATATCATCAAACGGCGCTAACAGATCATTTTGATTTTGCACCACCAGTGTTGCCACCAGCTGATTTTCATACAGCACATTCACCACAATCAATTTGGACTGCACCAGAAGCATCACTATGGGCTACACCAGAAGAACCACTATGGCCTGCTCAACCAGCACCATTTTTACCCCATCCAGCTGTGCTACCAGCTCCTGAACCTCTTTGGCCAGCTCAAGCAACGCTATTTCCTCATCATTTTGTGCAGGCTCCAGAACATTTTCTTCCTGCACCAGCACCACTCTTACCTGCTCCACTCCCACTGACGAAAGTCTTACCTCCACTTTATGAAGCTGTAGCATTTGCGCCACCAACATATCGTGCCACTTTTGGTCCAAAGACTACAACACATCATGTATCGGTGGGATATGCATTTCCGCAGCCCACCTATGCAAAAATCATTGCGCCACATGCACACTTACATGCTGCACCTTTAGCTTTATCGCATCATCATCATTTGAAACATTTGAAATCATTGTGGTAGAGTCCTTTGCATGAGTACAAAGGTGGTATCACTTTGGAAAAGAGTTTCAAAGTCTCATTCTCCAGCAAATATTTATACCAAAGCCATACATTAGAAATAACGAAACGAAATTGTAAAGCATTTTAAATTGTAATTATTTATTTCTTTTTGAAAATATAAGAATTAATTATTAAGTGGTTACTTTAATTATAGATTACTTATAAGTATGTTGTGAGGGTCTTTGAAAGATATTTTCTTAAACGCGTGCTTATATTTCCTGCAATTTTAGAAAACTTTTGACCGGCTGAATAATGTAGGATGAATTTTAATTTCCATTCAAGAACTATCTTCGCCCCAAAATACTGGGAAACGTGAATTACGGATTTTTCGAAAAAAAATATCCAGATTCAGAATTAGTTTTCTTAAATTCATGATACTTGCAATTTGAGTAAAAACGGAACGATTTGTTCACCATGAAAGGAACAAATTTTAAAAAAGATTTTGAGTCACGAAATCTTAGTTCGTCGCCCGTTTTGCTCTAATGAATCATGTTTTTTTCATAGTTTTTTGAGCGGCCAACCGGCATGCGTCTTAGCAAACTGTATGCAGCTATTCCTCTGCTTAACTGTCACCAATGCGTTCTTGTGTGAAAATGGCGATGGAGTCCATCCTTAACCAATCGACAAGTAACAGTTCGCTTGTATATTTGTGCATCATATCAAATAATTATTTCGGGTAAGAGGTCTGCAGCAGCCTTACGAGGATCCAATTTTGCCTTGCGCACAATCTGGCGATCCCTGTACTCAGAAGTCTTACGAGGTCTCTTTTTGCGAGGAACATTTTTTGTTGTGTCATACTTATTGAAATGATAAAGTGCAATGGAGTAATTTAGCTGTGTTGCCATCGCCTGATATCTCATGGCCGTCTTTCGAAGCTCAACAATTGACTTACGCCTGGCCGGTGTACAACTTTTAGCCACAACCCATGATTAAGGATACGCTTATAAGCAAATTCGATCAAAAAGTGTTCTTACAAGCAATGAAAAGATCACAATATTGTTTCTGGTATCTTTTATCATGGTTTTCTTTTATTTTTTTCGCAAATTATTTTTTTGTTTTCAATTAGTTGACTCAGTCAAAGAGGTTTGAGCAGAAAATCTCTTTTATAACTTTTTTATGCTATGAATTTTATTTCAATTATGTTCTTTTTTTAGAGCTTATATATTCCACATTTATAATATCTATAAATTTTCTGGTACACATAGAAAAATAAATGAGAAAAACTACCAATAACACAATGAAAGATTTCGTTTCCAATTAGCTGTCAACAGCTGTAAATTCATCAATCAAAATCTATAAGAAAACACAAAATTTGATTCGAGTTCTTATTATTTAAAAAAAGTTATGGAGAAATTTTAACTGCAAGGTTTCATAACTCAAGGAAATCATATCATCAGAAATTCTTTTTTTTTACTTACGAGTAAAGTCGAAGTTTTTTTTTGTTGTCTACAATTTCGCTCTGCATAATTTTCATTTTAAGAGCGGTTCAAAATAAAAACTTTTTGATTTTTCAACGATGTGTCAGCGGATAACAGTAGGCTTATATGTCTGGACAAAGCCCATTACTAGGATTATGGTTAATATTGAAAACTGGATTAGCGCCCTCTGTTTTAAGTAGACCACCCATTTTCCAAAATATTGATTTAAAAAACAGTGTAAGTTACAGAGGTTATAAAATTTTCCAACAAAATGGGTATGATTTTCGGGAAACTATCGATCGGGGAACTCAAAACCGTTTTTTTTTTTTTCTTCTTCTTCTTTCTTTCAAATAAAAAAAATTGACAATTGACCGGACAAAAGCAAAAAAGTACCGATTTTCCACTTTCTAGCTGCAACACCTCATATATAATGTTAGGGCCGATCCTAAGGTACATCATTTTTAATGTACTGTTATTTGCTTAAAATAATGCCGAAACCGCATATCATTACCTTATTTTCAAACCAAGATATCTGCATTTTTCTAAGTTGACAGACCTGGTTTTTTCGAACCGGAGTCGACAAATTTACATATTAAGGTGATTCAAATTCCCTTTTATTTCAAACAGTTATTATCAATAGAGAAATTTGAATCTGTGATTAGTTTTTCTTCTTCTTTCTCTTTTTTTCTTACAAAAAAATTTAAAATTGACCGGAAAAAAATTAAAAAATTCCGATATTGTACTTTAGAGTTGCAAGATCACCCCATTTTAGATCCCGTGTCACAAAATTTTTAATGAACTGTTATTTGCTTAAAAGAATGACGTAAACCGCATATCATTTTTTTATTTCAAACCCGAGATATCTGCATTTTTCTATATTAACAGAACTGGCATAATTTGAACAAGTCCATAGATTTTTCTAAAATTTTAAAACTTCCACGGTTTTTTTATCACAGCTCAATATACATATGTAAAATAAAAATTGTCCAAGTAAAAATTTGTCGTAAAATACGACGAAAATGTTGATAATTTTGTACATTTCTTTTTTTTTTTAATTTAGAAAACCTTTTAAGCCAAAAAGTTTCAAACAAATTAGGTAAATGCTCTAGTAAACCAATTTTATGCAAATTCTAATGAAAGATAATTACTAAAAGGTCACTATAACAAATTCATTAACTTAGATTTGCAATCCGGGGATAATCATTAAATTTAGACATTAATGTCACAATGAATTTACTGTAGCGAGAATTTATGAGACAACAAATCAATTAGCCAAAAATAAGTCCCCCACCAACATCATAGCAACAAAACAGCGAAACCAGAGCCAGCAACAACAAAAATTCATTTATCGAATAGCGGCTAAAACAAAACGCCTGTAAATAACGCAATACGCGCGCACTGTAGGCCAGTACGTGATTTTAAACAGTGGCATAAAACATTATTTAACCGTATTAACAGCAACGATCTAATGCAGCAGCAGCAGCAGCAACAGCAACAGCGAAATGCGACCACACCAGCAACAGCAACAACCGCAACAACAAAAACGACACTGCAAACATCGAAAACTAATTAGGAATTCATAACGTGAAACCACGCTGCACACGCACCACACCGCAACGCAGTAGCAGCATTAGCAACGCAACAATTGTTGCAACATAGAAAAAAAGCCCAAAGTGCCTGCAGAAACCATTTACTCGTGAGCCAAACAAACGCAATGGCGCATATTCATCGAAGTCTTTATAAGTTGAGTTTAAAGTTAGCAACAGCTTTTGGCTATGTTTAGCATATGATATTCATTCGATAAATATCACAAAAAACTATTGCTAAGTTTAAATACATTTTCTTAAGACTTCGATTAATATGCGCAAATAAAAATGGAAACAAATCAATAGTTCAAAAGTAATTGATATAGCGACAGAGATAAACGTTCACAAAATTTAAAAAAAAAAAATATACATATATATAAAAACAACAAAATCCCAAATTTTTTTGTTGCCGAACATTGTGGACTATATTGAAATTTTTGGATTAAATTTGAAAATTTATTTTAATTGAACTACAATATATCTCTCACTTTTATGAATTGTGGGCAGTGGAAAATTTTGTTAGATTTGCTCTTTCAAGGGACTATTTGATCCCGAACAAATATTTTGAAAATAGTTTTGTACTTTCAAACTCAGAATACAGTCAATACACCACGACAGTGGTGGGCACGTAGCGGCTCTATACGCCCTCATTGCCCTCACCGTTATTCGACGCACAAGCAAGCGAAAAAAAAACTCGCAGAATTTAAACGCTATCGAGGCACAGCGATGACTTGAATTCAAATGAAAACAAAAACAAAAACACAAAGGCATAAGCGACGGCGCCGCTACGAATGTAGCAATTGTTTTTGTTTGTAGTGCAATTTGGTTTTTTTTTATGTGCTGTTAGCGAATTTGGAAATGACAGCAAAAAATCTTTAAAATTTTGTTTGTTGTTGCTTGATGTTGTTGTTTAGCCCTTTTGTTAGATTTCCATGCCCACCACTGCACTTCGAGTATAAATAAAAAATGCACCCCATCTCAGACATTTGAGTACTGTGGAAATGTACTGAATGGATACTTGGGCGAATGTACTTTTATTTTGTCATGGACATGAAAATTTTTTAATATACGTATATAGCTGATACAGTGATGGCATTTTCAGTTCATTTGCATCGCTTTCAGCACATTTGTATGACAACATTGAACTCATTTTTTGTACTGTCGGTACAATGGACAAATTTTTAGTACATTTGGAATATTTTCAGTACATTTGGCTTAATTATAAGAAGTTTACAGGCCAACAAAAAAAAATTTGGTCCAAAACCACTGATTCTTATGTAAAATTTTTCTTAGGGTTCTAATAATAAAAAGAAAAAAAAATTTGGAGCCAAGGCAAGGAGACCTCTAAAAATCCTAAATTTTTTACCCAAAACATTTTTTTCTATCTTACTTGGTTCATGAGATATTGGCCTAAAGAAAATAAATATATAGTTCTAGATGACCTTTATTATGTCTGGCGATGTGTTTGACCCTTAGCATGTGTCTGGCTTTTAAAATACTATCCTAAAATTGTTGTTTGAACACAATATATCAATGTCAGCTTTTACACTTTAACGTAACTTAGCCCATTTTGTGCGCCCTTTTATGATCTGATAAGAAATCGTTTATCAAGATTTGTATCCCCCGAACGTTCTTAGTTGCAGAATAGAAAGTACACACAGAAAATTTCAGTCTTCAGAAACAAGTATATCTATCGGGACTGGTACTCACTCCAAAAGGTTTTGCCATCCACAAAGTTTTGTAGAGACTGAAACACCTAATAGCTCGAAGGTGTCAGATGAAGAATATGATAGAGAATATCCGGATTAGGTAGTACATCTCATCTAAGCTGTAGACGCTTGTAGCAATGTACCAATCTTATATGAGTCTCCGCATTATCTTAATGGAGCACTATACCTTTTTAATTGATCAATTTTGGCCTTTTCTGTTTGAGTGAGTCATTCAATTTGTCCAGTTGATGACACACGAGTACACTACGTAATATTGTCCAAGCTCAGACTTAACGAGGTTTGAGTTATTGCAAGGAATTGTTCAAATCAAATTTTCTTTAATTTTAACCCACTGTGCAATGCTACATTTTATCAATAAGCAGCGGAAACAAATATTATGTTTTATTCACGACATCAACCAAGTTATGGTAGGTCCGTTCAGATTCAATTATGTGTGGCCTATTATGCTGCGAGCACAAGCAAACGCATATGTATTGCCAATATTGAAAATACAGCTACCACCCACTTACTTACTACTCAGCATTAGCACTTGTGATAATGGAATTGATTTCAATGTTAATGAAGGTAATTTGTTCCTTAACAGGTGAGTAGCTCCCATGCAAAAAGATATGCACCCAAGGTGTTTGTTATGCAGCAGCGTATGCGCGATTAACGCTCTTCCTCGTGGAAAGAAGTGTGCAATCATTTTAATGTTTCACTTCGAATTTGGGCGTTGCAATTGTGTAACTTTGATTAGCTGTAATAATAATAATAAATGTGCGGCCCTATATAAGCAATTGCTATTCGATTAGTTGGCATCATAACAGTTTTTGCCTTTACGCAAATAACAACCCGAGTACTACTCCCTATTTTAAAATTTCCAAAAACCAAGCAGAAAGATGGCCAAATACTTGGTAAGTAACAAATAAAAGAACCAAATTAACATTTTAATAATGGTATCTTATCTTGTCGATCTTAAGCTTCAGAAGTGCCTAAGACTGTGCTACATAAAAATAATTACTTGTTAGTCATGCATAATTTAAGGCGCTTATTCATGCATATTTTTTAAGCCAAAATGGTGTTCTAACTTTAATTATTTCCTCACTTTTCAGATCCTTTCCGTTCTCGCTTTTGTGGCTTCAGCTCAAGCTGGCTTACTGCCTGCGGGACCAGCACCACTGGCTTTTGCAGCTCATGCTCCAGTAGCTTTTGCTGCACGCGCACCTCTTGCGTTTGCAGCGCCAGCACCAATTGTTCACTCAGCCGCTGTAGTAGCACCTTATGCATCCACTTACAATGCACATCACATTAACCATGCCGTAGCCTATCCAGTTGAACCACCTCCGATTGCTGTCGCTGCTCCTGCACCAGTTGCTTTTGCTGCTCGACCACAACTTGCATTTGCTGCTCCAGCTCCAGTTGCGTTGGCGGCACCACATCTTCATGCAGCTCCAGCACCAGTTGCCTTTGCGGCACCACATCTTCATGCAGCTCCAGCACCAGTTGCTTTTGCGGCACCACATCTTCATGCAGCTCCAGCACCAGTTGCCTTTGCGGCACCACATCTTCATGCAGCTCCAGCACCAGTTGCCTTTGCAGCACCACATCTTCATGGTGCTCCAGCACCAGTAGCATTTGCGGCACCACATCTTCATGGTGCGCCTGCACCAGTTGCTTTTGCAGCACCACATCTTCATGCTGGTAGAGTAGCCGCATTTGGTCTTCCATCTCCCTACTTTTTTTAGGAGCTGAAATCTAATCTTCTACTAATCCTGTATATAGTGAACGCTTAAATTAGTTTAGTACAAGTTTTTTTTAAGTGTAACATAAATAAGTTTCATGTGCATTGACCAAAGCAGAGAACTCAATGTGATCAACGTTTTGCTGTCATTTTTAATTAAAAAATGGAAAAAATAAAACAAAATCATCGAAAGAAATTAAATTAAATTCAGGTTTATAATTTGACTTAGAAGAACTTCAAATATATTGTCCATAAAAGCCAAGTTGGACACTAATGGAAAAAGTTTAGTAAGCTAAAATTAATTTGGAAAAAAAAACTTAACGAAAAAGTGAAGTCTCTAATAAATCAGAGATTACACATTTTGAACCAGAAAATATTTAAAAAAAAAAATTGATTTTTTAGCCTTTGAATTTAAAGGACATTTTTTTTTAAGCTCAGGCTCCGACGATTTTTTGACATTATGGTTAGCTCAAAAGCAACATCTTCTTTTTTTTACGATCTGTGGCTTAGATTATGCTTTATGGCAGCACTAACTTAAAGAAAAAAACATTTCGAAACATCACAATCAAATAATAAGATCCGCATCAAAAGCTGAATATAACTTTGGATGATATGTCGTCTACTAAATGTAAGAAAAATTCAAGATGAAATTAAATCAAGAAACCATAGTTGAAAGCGTATATTTAGCGCCTTAAAATACGGCGAACAATTTATGTTTCTCTAAATCAATAACTTGAGTCTTAATTTGCTTTACCATGACTGATACGCTGAAAGAGCGGCATATGTTCATATGGTGTGTGCGTTATGGGTACCGAATCGTAAGTGACGTGCGCTAACTTTGTCAGCGGTGCCACAATTGTATAGGCCGCATGGTAACGCGTGCGCTGCGCTTGCATGAATAATTGTAGTCTTATAGCGAGGAATGCTATCATGATAATAAATCACAGCTGAATCACAGACAGTTGTATAGAGAATTAAGAACAAACATATCATTAAAACCTACGAGACAAAAAATTAAGATTTTAGAGTTCTTTTTCGATAATTTAAAATTTCACACACATTACTCACTAGTCGCATTTTTCACATTTGCGAGTATTTAATGGGCTAAATAAATAATTGCGACCTTGAATGAAGTTTCTGCACTGTCCGGAATTTTTACGTTGCTTTGCCATTTTATATCCGTGTTGCTCAATGCGTATTAAATGTCGTTTTCCTTTTAGTCGGTCCTTTTTTTTTAATATTTCTCTGACTAATATTTGTTCGCTACCTCGAACTGGTTTGCCTTTTTTTTTTGTTTTGAGTTGTTTACCATTAAGTTTTGCTAAAATAGAGAACGAACGAGTTTCCAAGTTCAAGTTTAAATTTTTTTAATTCAGACATGAAACGGTTGCAGTTGTAACGCATTTTAGTGTTCATTTTCGTAGTTTTTATGAAGCTTATTAAAATCCTCCTTAGAGGCTCAAGCCAATTTCTAAGTTTATATTAAGTCTTAATGGACACATACCAAAGATATTTTGAAATAACAAACGTCATATGATCTTTGAGACAAAAAGTTCCATCCGTCGATTAAAGTCAAAACGAGTAATTTCTCCGATTAACGAAGTAAACTCGACTAAGTTTGACGTTTGTTTTATTGAAATATTTCAATCAGAAAAAATTTTCTCTCTAGTGAACCTTTTGTGGAAACTTTTATTAAGTTCAAATTATACAAAATCGCGAAAGGAAGCGAAATGAATATTTTTTGCTATCCATTAATTCGACAAAGAGAACTGAAAAAAAGTTCTTCCGACGTTACCGCATATTAAAGCTCATAGTCAGAGGGGAGGTTTATACAAATTTTTGGAGCCCACGAAAAACTGCTAATGAGATTTTAGGCAAAATTCAGCATTTTTGTAAGCCGCTTTGATGACTTTGTTGGCATTTGTCTCCATTTCTCTGTTCTGAAATATTTTTGTAATTTTCAAATCCCAGCCTGCATTTCATGAAATCTCTGATCACATTCGAGTCTTCTTCTTCTGATTAAAATGGTCATACATGCGCTCATTTTCTGATCATAAATGATACTTTTTTCGGGAGAAAATGGTACCCTATCTGCGACTCTTTTTGAAGAGTCATTTATGACCCGTTTTTCTGATCAGTTTCGACTCATTTTCGAGTCATAATTCTAATCATTTGTGAGTATTTTTCGAGTCATATTTCAAATCATTTTTCAGTCTTTTTCGAGTCATATTTTAATCATATTTTAGTCTTTTTCGAGTCATATTTTAGTCATATTTATAATCATTTGCGAATCACATTTTAGTCATATATCTTATCACTTGAGAATCTTTTTCGAGTCATATGCGAGTCTTTTTCGAGTCATATTTCTAATCATTTGCGAGTCATATGACTTACACTATAATCATATATCTTATCACTTGATAGTCTGTTTCGAGTCATATGCGAGTCTTTTTCGAGTCATATTTTCGTCATAATTCTAATCATTTGCGAGTCTTTTTCGAGACATATTTTAGTCATATTTTAGTATTTTTCGAGTCATATTTTAGTCATATTTGCGAATCATATTTTAGTCATATATCTTATCACTTGATAGTTTTTTCATATGCGAGTCTTTTTCGAGTCATATTTTAGTCATATTTCTAATCATTTTTGAGTCTTTTTCATATCATGTCATGTCATATTTATAATCATTTGCGAATCATATTTTAGTCATATATCTTATCACTTGAGAATCTTTTTCGAGTCATATGCGAGTCTTTTTCGAGTCATATTTCTAATCATTTGCGAGTCATATGACTAACATTTTTTCGCATTCATGTTCCTTCGCATGTCCTCGCCATTCTTTTCATCATCAGTCCTATATGCATAATTTTACTTATTGTAAAAGTTATTATGAACTACAAAATGGAACACTATTCAAAATAAAGTTTCAGAATAATTTCTAAAGTCATATTCTAATCATTACGTAGATCAAAAAGTGATAATGTTGTAACTATTTTCCTATACAATCAGTTTTAGATCATTGGGTGTATCGAAATGTGATTTTTGGATTTTTTTATTATTTTTTTAGTTATTACTTATAATCAATTTTTGGACATTATTAGAAGTCAAAAATGACTCGTATAGGTGATATAAAAAAAAATGACCATCTAAATGCTGGCTGGGATGTACAGTACTCAATGTCTATATGAAAAATTCAATTCTGGGTTTCTTACTCCTCAATAAATTCAAAGATAAGTTGCCAATTTAATTCGAGATATAATCGCAGTTTATAAAATCTCCGAAAAAAGTGGTATTAAAAAAAGAGATTAGTTAACATGTCGTAGATTTTAGTTTAGATAGGAAGTTATTCATTCTAAAAACTTAGAATTAAGTCTCAACTTTGATTACTTAGCATACCTGTCAATAAAAATGTCCACAAATCAAAAAATTTCCAAAAATTAAAAGGTATCATAACTTCGCACAAAAATTATGACAAAAATTGCTCGCAAATAAAAGGAACTTCGCTCACGAAAACTTTTATTTTCACTTCGAAAATCATGTCTGCTGACTGTGTTGGATTAAAAAGTTGTCCAAACTCTGTTACACAAACGCACACTTTGAAAATGCTTGCTACGCTTTAGGGTAAAAGAAAAAAATGCCATCAATAAGTTGCAATGCTGCATTCTCCACACCCAAAGTGAAGCATGCAAGCATTTACGATTGTCTGAGAAGGCGTTTACTGCTACAAAAATAAAAAAAAGTTATTGAGAAAGAACTGAGAAATAAATATAATTAAACGAGCAATAAAACTGCAGGTATTTCCTTGTGAAGTAATGGACTTAGCTTGTTGGAACTATTAGATATATCGCAGTCAACGCACACTACTAAATGTATCCTAAAATAGCAACATTTTTTATTGTAGTGACATGCAATTTAACTAAGTTTCATGCACGGAGAAGTTGATTAGACGAAAATTTTAATAGCTCGTTTGAGATTTTGTCATGAATTGGGAAAAATTTTATTAAATAATTTTACGTATTAGATGGGCAATCAAAAGCTTTACTGACTTTTTCCAGTAGAACATCGTGGACTCGTAGCAATCAGGTTTATTATCAGCAGTTTTGGGAAACAATTTAAACAATTTGAGCTTACACGACCCATAACCTTAATTTTTAAAGAAAAAAGACAGAACAAAATTCTACAATATGTTGTCTGTAGCCTTTTCTTTTTCAACATATAGAACTGAATTCAACTAAGCATTTATTAAAAATATAAAAAATTAAAAAAAAAATAAACATTAATAGAAATTGAAACACTTCAATGATAAAAAAAAAATTAAGTTGTTCAAAAAGCCGATGATGTAAATTGTTATTAAGTAACTCTCCACAAATTTGGACCGAACAACACCTGTACAACTCAACAAAGGAATTAGGCTGGAAAACTACTTCACATAGATGGATTTTGTACGATATTACGTGTTGGATCGTATCCATGTCTGCGGGTGTTTGTTCAAAAATTTAAATTGTGCCGTTAAGTGACAACTTGTTACACTTAACGTTTGATTGGAGCATTTCAGTTTATCAAACAACGAGCTCCTTGTAAGGGAAGTTGGTATTGCGACGTAATGGTAAAATTTTGATATTTTTCAACTATAAAAACCACTTGTCATAACGTTGGTGAATCACACACGCGACGGGAATTACCAACGGCTAACTATTTGCTCAAACGTTTAATTCTTTCGCTGGCAGCAGTGTGATATTTAATAGTTTCGCTTGTGCGTTAAACGAGTAGGATCAAGATGTTCAAGTCGGTAAGCAAGTCAACGCGTTACGTATAAGCTATTACTGGACAATCGTAACTTGAAAGGATAATAAAATGTTTAGTTTGAAAATTAATTGATTTTGGAAAAGTGACTTATGCTAAGAGGTTCTGTTTCCTGCATTAAAAGTGATCTTCGAATAAAAATATTCGAGTGTGTCTTTTAGTAAAAACTTAATTGGAGGTCGTGCACATTAGACTAAAATAGTTGATGTTTCATTAAAGAAAATAATTAGCTCCTGGATTTGAAAAACGTAAACTATAAAAAAGTTAAGCTTTAACTTATATAATTGTCAGCATAACTTATAACGCAGATGGTTTTATGGTATACCTGACTTATAACTTTGTTGTCAACCTAGTTAAAAATAAATTTTGAACATTTTTGAGTGATCTTTTCAAGAGAGTCGAATACCACAAAGATAATGAAGAACAGACTTTTCGAGGAATTTTCTTTCCTATCAAATATAATAAAAACAAAAAGATTTTTAGGATTTGTTTATCTTATGAGATCACTTTTCGCATTCTATTTGCATCATAATAAGACCAGATTTCCCAAAACAAAATTTCTTTAATCAAATAGTTCGGTGCATTAATATTTTTATTAAAATAAATGATATTTTTTTTTACTTTTACTCAGTCAGTATGCCACTATACACTTAATTTTGTCTCTGTGTCTACGGTATATTACTCAAAAACGAATAGAATTGCAGGTAATGCGTTTTGTAATTATTTTTTCCGTTATTTTATGAGTTCAAAAGTAGTAGTCCTTCGACGATTTCTACCCAAAAAAAAAAACAGATTTCCTAAGAGTTTTTTATAATTTTTTTATTATTTCTTTAAAGCTCTTGGAACATAGAACAAAAATTTATGAGAAAAATATAAAAAACATAAAATCTTTAAGTGCTCGGTGATAACCCACAATAAAAAAAAAATCTTATATTTCGAAATGATAATTTTGTTTTTTTTTTTAACAAAAACATTATAATACCTCGAGAATCTTGAAAAGAATTTTGCTCAATCCATATAAAAAAATATATATATTTTTCCTAACCGACTGAATACTAATTACCGTGCAGACAGATGTCAAAAAATCATAGTTTCAAGAGACAAAGAAAAACAAAACCGCATAGAATAATAGAAAAAAAGAAACTTACAATATGTGATGAGATTATTAGGTTGTGATACTCGTCCAATATGAAAAAGTCTTTTGTAACAGCAAATCTTTGATTTCCCTTGGGTGAACTTTTGTTGGTTATTTAAAGGATAAGAAAAACGGTTTCTCGCAGTATTTAAATATATTTCTTCCATATTATGTTCCATGATTTCCTCTTCATCGGACTTATGGCAATTTCTAAACCAGTCGTTGGATACTATACGCAACTTAAAAGCATAATGCCCAATGAGGCAAAGGCCAGTTACAACGCTGGTCAATAAACTGTTCCTAATGGATGAGCAGTCGCCTCTTTTTGTCGCTATTGAGAATAGATAAAAATATTGAAGGGGTTCTGGGACTTTCACGAGTTGTGCTTTATAAGAGAACATCTTAAGTTTTTTTTAAATTCAAGTTCGAGCAATAAAGACAACAACCATATATACCTGGCTCACAGAATAGTTACATTAGCCCGGTTCAAACTGTACATTCTGGAACAAAAAGGTATTTGGTAGGGTGTATCAAATGGGTAAATGTTTACGTGAACTTTGCATTTTTTATTCATTTCGGTTGACTTAACATGAGACAATTTTTCGGAAAAACTCTTCTTAGACTTCCTCTATATTCTTAAAGCTCAAAAACTCAAAAACATTTTGCTATCGAATTAAATTTTTCGAACTACTTACATACATATTTGAAAAAATACTTTAAGAATATCAAGAAAGAGCAAAGAATGAACTATTTGTATATTTTTTCTGGCACAAAATATTGATAGCACCTCAATCTGAAATGACATAGTGAGTTGGATTGGAAAAAAGAAAAGTGTTGAAAATTCGAAAAACTTTTAGAAAATCGATAAAACTCAAAGAATACCGAAAAGTCTAAAATATAAAAATACCATCGTAGCATGAAAGTAGCAAAAGCCAACTCACTCGATTATAGATATTCATTCAAATAATTATCAGCCTCTTAATTTCAATTCAGCTAAGGTATTTTTCAAAAACTTCTCAAGATAATTTTCATTTTCTTTCAGATAATCCTCATTACTGCCATTCTGGTGTGCATTTCCCACAGTGTTTTGAGCGGCTACCTTGGCGGCGGCTATGGACATGACTACGGCTATGGGGGATATCACGGTGGCTATGGGGGATATCACGGTGGCTATAGTGATTTAGGACACTATGGTGGCTATGGAGGCTATGGACACTATGGCGGCTTAGGACACTATGGTGGCTATGGAGGACACTATGGTGGATATGGAGGACACTACGGTGGTTATAGTGGACTTGGTCACTATGATGGCTACCATGGTGGAAACTATGTTGCTGCACCCCTAATAACAAAAATACATGCGGCGCCAATTATCACCAAGATTGCAGCAGCACCCATTATTACAAAAACAATTGCTGCACCACTGATAACAAAAACTATTGCTCCCGCTATATCAATTGGACATGGAGGATATGGTCATGGCTATGGTTATGGCCACGGCTATGGATATGGTGGTTTTAGTCATGGTTTAGACTATGGACATGGTCTTGGCTACGGTCATGGTTATGGCTATGGTCATGGGTGGTAAATTTAAATTGAATTCATTCAAATTTTTTTAGTCTTAAGTACATATGTGGGTGAGTAGTTCATCAGTTTTGCTTAGTAGTCAACGATTTTGCAAGATGAGCATGAAACGGTCATTAGTATTTCCGTTTCCGAGTACATTAATTTTAGTCATTAATTAATACCAAAAAGTAATGAATGTATTTTTGTTTTTGATTTGTTACAATAAAAAATTTGATATCACACAAAAGTGTGCAGAATAAATTTATTTTTCATTTGAAAGACATAAATTTTAGCAAAATTGGTGAACTTTTAGTGCATCGTAAAACTAGGAAACAACTCTAAAAAGTAACAAATAAAGAAAAAAGCAAAGCAAAATGACGTATAGTTGCAGAAGTTGTGTCGATACAAAAGTTACAGAGCATGTCAGCTGTAAGCGCCCTATCCTAAAAACTTAAAAATTTTGCCGTAAGGAAGTAATTTTCTATAGCATGGCGATGTGATTGTGAAGGCGGTTATATTCTTTTCTTTAATTTTTAAAACTTTTTATTGCCGGTCGCACATTTTTGTATTGACAGCCTTTGAAAGTGGGTTATTCAAGTGGAGAATCAATAATTTATATTCATAAAGATTATAAATCAAAAGCCTACACAGAAATTAATGAATTTGTTCCAAAAATTAATTTTTTTCCGGATTTGATGACCTGTAACTTTTTGCTCTCTCCAAACATGAACAAATGTATGTTTGGGGAGATAATTTCATTGAATGAAAAACTCTTTTAACGAAATAGAGAGAGGGTTTCAAAAAGTTGAAATATCATTAACCCATGTAGTACCAAAATGTTCAGCATACTTTTTTTTTAAAAAAAGTTGTAATGCCGTGGTAAATTGAGTGGAAAAAATGGCGCAAAATAAGTTTGAGGTCGATCGGAAAAAATTTTTACCAAAATTTTTTTTTTAATATATTTAGCGCTTGACCTAATCGAAAAATTTGACATCTTCAAAAATAAAAAATTGCCAAATAGTTACCCTGGCAAGTAGCCATTAATTCGTATTCGTATCACCATAATTGAGTCAATTATATAGCTCACCTTAACAATCTGGATATATAATTTTTATTGTGGAGAATAATATTAGTCCTTTTGAATATATTCTGTGTAGGTTTTGTCAACATTTGATAAATTTTAATATTTTTGATTAATTTTCAAAGAAATATCTAAAGCAATATTTTTTTTAAACTCACACTTAATCCTAAAAAGTGGGCGTGGCACGAGAAAAGAAATTTTTAAAGAAAAGCCAATAGATTAAACTTTCATATAAAAATATAAGCCTTCTAATTTTTCGTTATTTTATAATGAAAAAATGTTCAAACATGAGCAATTTTCGTGATTCGTTAACGAATCAAAGGTGCGAAAGTGTTTTATCAAAAACTAATTTCTCACCTTTCTGTTAATCAATTGCATATGCGGCATAACAGTGTTTCTTCAAAAAACACTTCATCAGTTATCCTGCCGCACTGAAATTTATGTAGATTTGTATAAAGACCCGTGTGATGAATTTCAATTATCGAACAAAAAGAGATATTTATATACTTAATTTGAAATGGGTTTTTAAGGGGACAGTAGTATTTTCACACGCCGTAACGAGTTTTGACGAGAAAAATAAATTCGTGCAGAAATGTACTCCCAAATATACCAAAAAACCAGATTTGATTATTAGAATACCTCTAAAACCTGTAGTGATGGAGCGATTCTGAGGTTGGAATCAGATTCAGCAAGCCCAAAAATATATAATAGATATGGTCTGACCTCCAGATCAGAGCACAACATTTTTTTTTTGTATGCTGTGTATTCTTCTTAGCTTAGTCTATCGAAATTCAGAGAGCACAAAAAAATCAAAAATATAAACATACATGGTCCATATTCTCTCTTGTCCTGCTTGTCGTGGCAATTCCTAACATTTTCCTGGACTTCGGTTTCAGTGCCCAAAGTATCTCCCTCAGTATGACGTTTAAATTTTTTACTTTTATAGGAGGTGACACGCGCTATGTCAAAACCCGAAGACTTCTTGCGAAGTAATTCTCCGAACCTTTAATGGTATTTGTATGAAATTTGGTTACATAAACTTCTAAAAAGCTTTTAATGGAGCATTTTAAAGTGCTCGATCTCTTTTGGTGCCCCCTTTTGTAAAACTGAGCCCATATCTATCTGAAGCATTCCTTGCATTTTTATGATATATGTTCATGACCAGATTTCACTCATTTTCCGTAAGACTTATATGAATTATCCAGCTTCACTCTGCCGTTATAATGATTTCCACTTATAGATCGATGGATATGGCTAGATCGACTTTTGCCAAGCTTTTTCGAAACGTTGAAAATGATAAGGCACAATTTACCTTCTGCATAGATAGTTCAAAGCTGCTTTAAGCTGATAGTTGTTACAAAAAACTAAATCGAAAAACTGAGTTTGGAAGATAAAGTTTCTTTTATCCACACATGATAAGCCTTAGTCTTCATGGTTTTCGGCTATTTTTCGGCATTGTATCATGTTCAGAATTTCTCAAATGAACTTATCTAAGTAATCGATAGCAACCAAAAATGTCGGTTTTATACATTATATTTAAAATCGATCAACTCTTCAACATAATACGAGTATATGAAGGGCAGACACATAAGACTCAAACTTCTGCATTACGTTACCGACAAATCGATTTTGTTTACTATCAAAAAATCAACATTTTGTGTTTGATATCAAAACTTTTTCGACAACACACTATTTCCGTTTGGATATTTTCTCTATAGTTTTCAGTTAACTTAACCTTCAATCAACCTCCACCATGCACGGAGAAAAAAACATCACTGTATTTTCATATCGAGTAATATCAAGTATTTATTTACAAAACGGGAAAATTTTTACACAGATTGAAACGAAATTTATTCTCAAAAACGTCGAAAAACAAAAAAATCACACTACAGAACTGTAACATGCACAACGCCCACAAACAAATGAAACAGTGATGGATTGATGATCAGCTTCTTACCAGCCGCCATGCGCCAAAGCAGCACCATGTCCATAACCGTAACCTAAAGCTGGTGTAGCATAACTGGCGTATTTTGCAACTGGAGCACTATATTGAATAGCAGGAGCAGCATATGATGCATGCGCAATAGCGGGTGCATGGTAGCTAGTGGCATACTTGGTGATAGCTGGAGCAGCATATGAAATGGCTGGTGCAGCATGCGCATAAGATATAGAAGGAGCTGAATGACCATAGCTTATTGCTGGTGCAGCATAGTGTCCTCCTAGTAAAGCACCATGTCCACCCAAAAGCGCACCATGTCCACCCAATAGCGCACCATGTCCACCCAACAATGCACCGTGTCCACCGAGTAAGCCGGCATGTCCATCATATCCGCCAAGATAACCAGGAGCTGCAGCAGCGCTACCGATAAGTGCCAAAGCCAAAATGATCTACAAAAAGGACGTAAAATTAATAACTCAAAATGATATCTAGAGACAACATTGTCACTGAGGATACTTACGAATTTAAACATTTTTTTTTTTTTTTTGTTATTACAACGTTAAGACGCTTCTCACAAGAACTACACGTTTGATCTAGTTATTGTGGCAGTCAAACGCTTTTATAGTCTTAAGTTAAGTCAAATTGCACTATACTTTGCAAAGGTCTTTTGCATTTGTGGCCAATTTTCAAATACAACACAACGATCTCGAATAACAACAGCACCACTTTTACTTTTGTCAAAGTTTCCACGAAAATGTTCGGAAAATAGACGATGCCGCTTTTGCTCTCTGCCGCAATATGGCAACTTCAGCTGTTGTTTAACAAGATTCCACCAAAGCAGTTCTACTCTCCATTGGTACTCAAAATTTGATATTTTGAAGCAGGTTTAGTCAAGTATTCCAAGAAGTTGTACAAATTTTGTTATTACAATTCCGCATAAATCGAATATGGGACAGTGTTTCACAATTTGAAAAGGCAAAATAAATAATGAAGTAATTTGCTTAGAAAAGAGAACTTTCATACTTAGCGGCAAATATGTTATACACAACATCGATGAATAGTTATACTCGTTGTAGGTAGTAATGCTCACAACTCCTGACACAACTCTAAATGCTTTTTACAAAGGGATGGCCGCTTTATAGGCAGCTTGCCTACATCTCTATATACAATGTGTAGCAAGGGAAAGGCAAGCTGCTTTAAAATATCGCTTACTAAGTGCCCGTATAGTCTACCAAGTTGCCTACATCTCCACATACAAAGTATGCAGCCAACGGGCAAGACCCCTTACATCTCCATATACAAATCAGACAGACTGCCTACAGCTCCATATACAATGCAAGTAGCCAACAAGTAGACAGCCTACAGCTCCATATACAAAGCAGGCAGCCAGCAAGCAAACTGCCTACTGCTCCATATACAAAGCAGGCAGCCAGCAAGCAAATAAGCAAAATATCACAGTAACATTTTCATTTGTGAAATGGGTATAGCTTTTCATACATGAAAAATCAGAGTACTTCATCAATTTGCCGCTGGGTATCAACTTTAAGAGAAATTCTCTCAAAATTTCAGCTTCCTAGATCAAACCTGTGAACCACACAATCCTATTACAATTAACATGAAAAAAACATAAAGCAAAACTTTACCTTAAACTCAAAAATTTAAGATACGCTGACATAGGATATACTCACATAAACTCGATGGCTTAGTTACTTCATGGCAGCTATTGGATTTTTTGAAAAAAAAAAAAAAAAGTCTCAATTGCTTGACGCTGAATCACAGCACTTAAATACGATAGCTAGCTGTTGCAGTAGTAACGCGTTGTTAAATTTTAATACACAAAATTTAAATCGGTGACTTAAGGAGGTCCGCTTAAAATTAAGTTTATTTCGCACGCACCACACCCAGTGTCGAGCCGCTGACGGGGTGGAGTAAAACATGATGTAATTTTCTATGGTAGGTCATAGCGCAATGGTTGTCAGGCATACGAATGATAAGCCAGGTGAGTAAAATTTAATTAAAAAAATCCAAGTCGGTTGACTTTATAAATTGAGCTTATGATTGGAAATGGAGACATGAGCCTTTTTCTGCGTGTAAATTTTTAATAAATTCATACATACAATTCTCCATACAGGATACAAAAAAAGGAGATGTGATAAATTACATATGAAGTAAGATTTAGTAAGAATAAATAACAACCTGATAATTAACATATTTAATTATCAGGTTGTCACTTATTCTTCAATAAGCCTAAGCATATTGGTCATTCCATAAATAACTGCACACTTTTTTGACTTTTTCTCCGAAATTTTTGATTTTAGTATATTGCTTAGAGCTTGTCTATAAGTAAGCTAAGAACATATTTAAATTTAAAAAAAATTTGTTTTTAAAAATGACATGAGTATTTCAAAATTTGAATTACAAGAAGTCGCAAAAACTATGGAGAATGAAGTAAAAAACGCAAAATCTTTTTTGCTTAGAAATGTTTTAATTTATTTTTGTAAAAATAATTTATTTTAAATAAATGTTTTGTAAACATTATCTATAATATTAATTTTTTATTAATGAAAATCTTTCTCAAAATATCTTTGACATAATCATATTTTTTTTAATTTTATTATATATTATTTTTCAATTAATCCTATGGAAATGGAAAGTAATTGGATAGTATGTGGAGGGAGGTGATTTTATAATTCATTGTGAAATATATCTCAATTTGCTAGGGTTTTCGAGGACCTATAGAGAGGACTTTTTTATTTGTTAATATTTTCAAAAATTCAAAAACACAAAAAACAGAGAATATTTTGTGATAGTGGGAGGCGGCAAATTACCTCTTTGCTACGGGCGCCCTATGATATTTCCAAAGAAATGTCGGGAATTTCGATTTGAAGGCATATATATATTTTTAGGATTAATTGTAGGTAGAATAATATATAAAATTATTTAGAAAAAAATTAATCCTTAAACATATGTATTGTAAACATGTAAATGATTATAAGTATTATATATGGCAACTCTGTAAACTACTTTTATAATTCTAACTCAAAGCTGACTCCTACGAAAACTTGGACTACGATCTGGGTTTTTCTCAAAAGGGTACAAACTTCGTTTAAGTAGTTCCTCTTGTAAAATACCCGCTTGAGTAAGAAAGAAAAGATCTGAAGAAAAATAAATCCTTTTAGTCTTACAGTATAGTATATATATAAAAAAGTTTATCTATATTTTTTTATAAAACTGCTTTAGACAAAAAATATTAAAGGATTTTAATTATAATTTAATTTTGTTTCCAAAAATTTCCAAAAAAGTCAAAAAACAAATGAATTTGTTATCTAAAGAATGACCGATATCTAAGTATTTTATTCTATTTAACCACTTTTATGCGCAGTACAAACTTAATATCTGAGTTAGATTTAGAGTACTAGAAAATTACCTATTGAATAAAGTGTATATCACAAATAGCAACAGTGATATATCACTGAGAAATGGAAATAAATCACTGAGGTTATCAGTGATATGTACCTATGTGGTAGCTAATTTTCGGAGCTTAAACTTTGCTCAGATAAAAATAATTTATTTTGCACAGAAGACTCACTATGGTTCAAAATTTCACTTTTTCAGCTTTTTATGGAAATACTAGAAGATGAAGAGTAGATAAACAAAAAAAAATTATAAAAATTTATTAGGGATTTATTTGAAAAATAATATAATATATAAAATAATAATTTATTTTGTTAATATTAACATGGGAATATTGTGTGTTAATAACAGATGATTGGTATAAACAAAACCGCAGGGAGCAACAACGTGCTTTAATTAATGAAATAATCAAATAACCATCACAGTTGCTTCTATGCACGCGTTTGCAAATTAAAAACAGAATTATGAAAAAAAACGAGGGAATTCCCACCTTCAACCCACTTCAGGCGGTGACTTTGAGTTAATTGTGCGCAATTTTATTCAATTAAAAAAATTTGTTTTAAAAAACCGCACTAAAGTAAAGCAAACCAGCAAAGAAATATAAAATAACCCAACCCAATTCATTTCAAGTGGGCATATAATTTTTTTTTCTTTTTTGCAGCGCCACTACTTTATTTTGCATCGTGCTAATGTTGCCACCATTGGTACCTCAAACTCGCCCGCCCGCCTGCCTGACCGTTTGCCCCCACTTTGTTTGCTTTACTCTTAAATTTCAATACGATTTTTTTTTTGTACCCGTGCTCAATCGTTTTATTCTGTACAAAGTTGTTATTAGACTCATAAAGTGATCACGTTTTTTGTCCTCAAAGTTTTTGTTCCACAGCAGAGCCTGCAATTTTGCATTCGTTTAAGTAATTTAATGTTTTTTTGTTTTCAAAACTTTTGATTAAAAGTATGAATCTTATAATTATTTTGAAATTTTAAGTCCGCTTGTCAATGGGTTTTTAATTACTAAAATATGATAGTTACACGAATGCTTAACCTATTTTCTTTAAAAAGAAAAAAAAAGAATGCAATTTGTATTAAATTCTAATAATTCGGTGTTGTCAGAAATTGTTGCTAATTTTTTACTTCAACGCTTTTTTAATTAAATCGTGTGATTAAAATAACAGCCTATGCCACTTAAGTCTGTACCCACTATTATGTCAATTTGATGCAATGAAATTATGAAATATATGATACACTTAAAAAAAATATTATCATGCAAAACTTTGAACAGAATTGTGGAATATCGATTTGAGAAAAAAATTTATTTTGTTAAAAAAATTTTGAATAAACAGAAAAATATTCATTATAATCATAATATTCACACTGGGAACCAATCTGTTAAAAGAAAAACAATTTTAATAATTTTTCACCATGTACATCGTACACTTTCCACAACCGGATCCATTTGTTGCAATTTGACTTCTTGGGAATATTTTAAACACAAAAAATGTTCACTTAAATTGCGAACATTGCATGCACGCAGATATTACGCATAATTATAGGTTATAGGTATAGTCAAGTGTAACAAACCTGATCCTTAATACCACAGCGATCATTGTCACAATTTTGATAAATTACGCCCAAAGCCTTAGATCTGATAGGCGGGCATATGCGTACATACGCGATAGAGCGAATCGTGAGATATACGCACTTGCTGGTGGCAACATTAGACACACCGCACTGACGCAACGCAATTAAATCGAAGTTGCAAGCTGCATATGCTCGATCTAATAATGCCAAACACAAATCATTTCAACAGCATTGGTTGCTGTCAGCAAACACAGCGTTACGCCCATTGTTATTAAATCTTCATAATTCTTACAATCGCATAGACAACAATTTGCAGCAAATAACGAGTACAATCGTGGTGCCCAATGGCAAAAGAAAAAATCATGCAACGATGAATTTGTCCGGTCAATTGTACGCTAGCGTGCAATGAATTTGCTGGCCCCAATTGAAGCATACCATAGTTGAAGGTAGAAGATAAATATATTGTTATCTAATAATGCGGCAGTGAGGGGTAGTTTGCTAAACGTCACAAAATGCTGCAATTTAACTTGAATTCAAAGTATAAATAAAAAAAGTTTAGCGAATAAAATGTTAATGAATCATCTGTAGCGGGCAGTGGAGAATGCTGAGAAATGATAACTTTATTGCTATCATTGAAAGTCTAATAAAGAAGTTAACATGAAAATGCCATAAACGCAAAAGGTTAACAATGATTTCCTAAATGAATATTAGATTTTGAGGATCGATTTCTATGGAAAAATAATCCAAAATTTTTGCTACCGCTGGGAGTAGAAAAGTTCCTCACAAAGGCTTAGGCTTAAATCCAGAAAAAAAGTATTTACACAAACAAAAATTAATTTTTACGCTAAAATGATAATGATAACTTTAATGGAATAATTGTAAGAAACAAAAATTTTCACCTATGGCGTCCTCGAAGTCAAGTAAAAAAATACATGGGCCAAAATTTTTTTTATTGCCTAAATTAGGTCTTTTTATATTAATTTCACTTTTCATGAAGAAAACCAAGAAATTTATTAAAAATACACTCATTCGCAATTATAATACAATTGACTCATCATCTAAGACATAAAATTGTAACAAAGTTGTATATTCTTTCGAAAAATACGGTAACTCAGTCGACTTTCTTAGTAACGCAGATGCTTTTCATATAAAATATTTCTGTCCTGGAGTATAAGTCTCATGTTATAAAGAGCTGCATCTTAAAGTCTTTACTACATGGTGCCTTAGCTGAATATCACAATAAATGTTAAAAGTCTTCAACTTTGCTACAGCCCCAATATATACCATTTTCTAAAACGTGTTATTAAATACAATATATTTTACACTGTGTCCCCAACAATCAATAATATCTTAGCTATACTGAGATACTATAGAAACCCAACTTTAAAATAAAATCTGTAAGTCTAATTTCGATTCTTTTATTGTTACTTACGATGGAAGCGAGACCACCGCTCGGGGGGAAAATAGCTAGCCGAATAATTCAACAGACTAATATCGTGAGACGTGCGTGTGCTTATTGTATGTCCGCTGAGTTACCGTTGGAGAAATGTAAGTAATGACGATATTTGCATTATTATTATTCACAAACACAGATATTTTGGTATATATTTAGAATTGTGATAAAAATTTGCTAAATTCTTTCTCATTTAGAACACGTTAGTGAAATATTTATAGTTTCACAACTGCGTTACTGCTACACTGTGTTACTATAAAAGAAACGCAGTTGTTTATTAGGTAACGCAGTTGCTTTGAGTGTACTTTTCTAAGTAAATAACATAATTGTAACAAAGAAAAGGAAAAGTTTTTATTTGTTAGAACTCTTCAGTAATTTTTAAGATGTTGATTTTTTTACTACCCATGTTTAAAAAAATATTTTAATGTTTGCCAGAAATGTTAAATTGAAGTTATTTTTGTAATTCTATATTGCAATGAGCTCATCTTTTCTTAAGAATAATTATATTAATAATAATAATAAATTATTAATTATTAAAAATACCTTGACTTCATGTGTGTCTCGAAGTTCACCATAATCCTAAACTTCTCTCGCAAGTTTGTGTATTAATATATATATTAAGTGTTTTTTTTGGAAAATTTTAAGATTTTTGTCAAAGATTTTGGTAACGCACTGATCTCATTTCTTAAAAATACTTTACTAAACTGATTATTTCTGAAGTTTACCTTAATGAGAGAATAATAATAGCTCTATTGTTTAAAAGTGTCAAACAAGTTAGCTTAACAAAACATACCTGAAAAGAAAATATCAAGTTTTAGTTGAGTAACGCAGTTGACTTTATTTTCGACGACTCCCATTGTAAATTGTCATAAATAATATAATTTTCAAAAAAATTTCGCTGCAGATATGAGTATGCTATAGAATACATTATGATGATTCTGACTTAGTACTAAAAACTAAAAAAATTTTATCTGTAAATAATTTTTTTTTTCAAAGAGCATGTCGTTTTAGGCATTAAAAAGAATTTTGGCCCACATAATCTTCGCCTTATTTATTTATTTTTAAAATATTTAATATTTAAGGAAAAATGGGCTATTGTTTATACCTCTTAAGGTCATTTATCTATTTCGGGTTTATTTTCTAAAGAAAATGGTATAAGTATTTATATTAAAAGAATGTTTTTGTAAGAAGGAAAAATGATCGATTTTGAAAAGTTTTAGTTTAAATTCATAAGAAAAATGGCCAAAAATATCAAAAGTTAAGTCTTTGTTACGTTTTCTTAAAACACCTAACAACTTCTGCAAAGATTATGACAAAATATTTTTCTTAACACCATTCCGAAGGCGAACCTTTAAAATTATAGAAAATATCATTGAAATTTGTAAAAGTATTACCGTCCATGTTACACCATACCAAGGTGTTGGGTACCAAAATCGATTTTTCGATATCCAGAAAATATATTAGTGACCAAATGTTTTTTCCGCGAAATTAGTAAAAGCGATCCAAAAGATATTTTCGGCCAAATGTCATATGCACAAATATTCATAAAAAAAAAGAAAGCAAAACAAAACTTTATATTTCCATACTATTCAAATCTCTTTATTAGTCAAATTTCTGATGCAAAGCAAAGTCAACTCGCTTTATTTCTTCAATACAAAAGCAGGTGCAGCAGCAAAAGCAGGTGCGGCAGCATAAACAGCTGGGAAGGCAGCAGAGTGTGCTACACTATGCGCTGAATAACTGCTAGCATATGGAGCAACATATGGTGCGTAACCGGCGGTGTATGTGGCATAAGCTGGCGCAGCAGCAGCAACAACTGGAGCAGAGTAAGCCAAAGGAGCTGCATGATATGCTAATGGTGCTGAATAGGCAAAAGCAGCTGGGGCAGCTAAAAGTCCAGGCTTAGCAGCACCCAAAGCACCAGCGAAGAGAGCCAACATGCAGACAACGAACTAAAAAGTGGAAAAACATAATAAAAGTCAACCAAAATTCAATGAAAGTTAAGTGTAAACTCACCAATTTGAACATTTTGTTAAATTGATTTAATTGATGATATTTTACAAAGGAATGAACTGCTGTATTTTGCTGATGAGGTGAGATAGTGTTAAAAACTTTTTTGCTACCGTATTTATAGAATAAATGTACTGACCACTTTACTTCTTCTAGTAAAACAGAAACGTGCACTATAATATGGTAATTAAAGTGACATCCTTGATACGATTTCAAAAAATTTTGGAGTTTCATATGCAAATAGGTTTATTAGCTTCAAGTGTTTAAGGTAACATTTTAAAAGTAACCGTCTCACGTAAGCGATATACATACCCCCACGGTCAACAATTCTCTTGAATGAATAAAACATAAGCTCAAGACTTCTGTTAACCAACTGGAATTTAAAGGAATTTAATAGCCATTGATTTTTTAAAATTTTTCGTAGTCTCGTGAATGAAGTAAGTCTCAGTTTATTGAGTTGAGACGATTTGCGCCGATTTAAAAATTTTGCTAATTTACTTTTATAAAAATGCATCTCACGTTTATAAATGTGTGAATATCTGCGTGAAATAAATCAACTCTAAAGATTTACTCAGATTGTAAAATTTAAGTGTTGGAAATTGCTTCAAATATTACAGATGTGTTGGTATAAGAATAACGTCAAAAAATACTTATGTGGGCTAAAAATTTATTTATGTTATGAAAATATTTTGTTTCGCTTCGCTCACAGTCTATGGCTCCGCTTAAAGCTCTTTTTCTTTAACGTTGTTTTTTTATATAAAACTAATAATAGTAGAGTGCAGCTACTACAGCTTTTGGTCTTCTCAGCTACTAAGCTCGAAGCTTTAAATCAAGTAAAAAGCTTAAAGGCAGAGAGCCCGCTGTAGAAAAGTCGAGTGTATAAGATTACAGGAAAGGATGTACGGCAAAGATAGTGAGCCATTTTGATGAAACTAACGAACCAGGGTTGTCTTGCCAAAGCCTGCCCCGATGCCGAAAATGCCCAAATTTCAGCGAATTTTGTTATTTTAATTGAATCTGCATAATATTATGCCTCAAAATATATGTCAAATGATGGAACTAGAAAAGGCCTAAATAAAATATGAAGGGTTGCATTGTTGAATCCTATCCCCAACATGGGTTGCTACCGGTTCTTTGAATTAAATGAATTGAAAGTTTTCAAAAAACAACAAAGAAAAAAACTATATACGTATGTATATCAAAAAAGTCTTTTTCGAGCCTTATAACTTAATATCAGTGTGATTTATACAAAAATTTTGGGTGAACAAAAAAAGTCGATGCCGATAAGTTTAATATTGCAAAAATCGGGCTTATTAACATAAAATAAAAAGCCGCCATATATTTTATATGAGAAAATTTTTGAGACGTCGAGTTACATTTCAGAATCTAAAGCTGACTGCTAGAAATTTTTTTCAAAGGCAATAACACGACTAGATTGTGTTCCAAAAATATTCCAAAATATATGATCTGTTCTGCGGCTGAACTTTCAAGAGAGCTACTTCAGTCACTTACCAACACTGTTTTATTTGAACGTGATTTCATTCCAAATGCTTGCACACTTCAAATTAAAGCTCAGCAAATAAATTTAATGATACATCATAAAAGGGTAGCCGACTTCTTGTTGTGTGCTACCGTAAATTAAAACTTTAAAAAAACAAAATGTGCAAGCACCAAGGTGAAGGTAAAATAGTTCTAGGAAACTTTTTAAAAATTACCTTATGGCACATTGCAAATTTTGGGTTAAAACTAACCAAAATAACGTGACATAGAAATTAATTTTTCATTTAAGGCCACACAAATTTTATATCGTTCATTGGGCCAAGGTTTTCAAGTGAATTGAACAAAATGTGTTAGCTTGAAAATTACGAATTCCTAAAGGGTTTTAACGCAAATCATACAGTGTTCTCTTCTCTTACGATATTGGGATTTTTAATTTTTGTATATAAAGAGCTGTGCTGGATTTCTTAATCATCACAATATTAAAACCACTTTAAGCTATAACAAGTCCAATATCCAAAAATTCTACAAAATGTTTAAATTGGTAATTAAGTTTTTTCTAAAAATTTGCTCTCTTAATTTAAAAATTTATCTTTTTCTTTAGTTCGTTGTCTGTATGTTGGCTCTTTTCGCTGGTGCTTTGGGTGCTGCTAAGCCTGGGCTTTTGGCTGCCCCAGCTGCTTTTGCCTACTCAGCACCATTAGCATATCATGCAGCTCCTTTGGCTTACTCTGCTCCAGTTGTTGCTGCTGCTGCACCCGCTTATGCCACATACACCGCCGGTTACGCGCCATATGTTGCTCCATACGCTAGTAGCTATTCAGCGCATAGTGTAGCACATTCTGCTGCCTTCCCAGCTGTTTATGCTGCAGCAGCACCTGCTTTTGCAGTATTGAAGAAATAATTTTTGACTGTGGATACACTAAAAACATCAAATAAATAAAAAAAACTTCTAGATAATTTCAATCTTAAATTTCTATTTATTGAAAAAATTAGCATTCATTCGTTAGTTGCATATGTAAGCTAGTTTTAACTAAGCTAACACTTATTTACATTGACGGATATTCTTGTAAGCTAAGAGAACAATTAATGCCTTTTCTTAAAGAATATGAGAAGACATCAGATGGAGCAATTTAACATGGTAATTGGTGACATATGTTCTGGCTATTACCTCACATATGATTACATATTGAGGTAATTTTTTTTTTTTTTGAATATTTCTTTAATTAACATTATAATTTTTAATTTTAAGATAAATTAACTACCCAACAAAGTTTTCGAATGTCACCAAAGACGCTATTTCCCTTAAAAAAAACTTATTATTTTATCAATATGCTACTGAAAATTCCTCTTTCTCAATTATTAAAAAGTCAGATTTTTTCTACCTTTTAGTAGAAACGTCGTTTTTTCATGTTAACCCTCTAATTGGCCTGAGACACTCTTCGAAAAACTCGTTTTTTATCAATAATTCTTTTATTTTTTATTTAATCTGATGACGGGACTTTGAGCAACATACCTAGATATGTTCTGAAGGCACTGCCATCAGTTTAAGTAAAAATAAAAGCGTTATTGACAACAAATCGGGTTTTTCCATGACCATTCACCCTCTAACCGTTAGAGGGTGAGTAGTAATGATAAATTAACTGTTTGCGCCGTATACTGGTTTGTTCAAGAATTTTGGAGAGTATTGGAGACTTTAGGTTCAATACTAAAACATAGGTTAATACGATAAAAAATACTAAGCAAACTCCATCATCGGATGTATATTATTCACATTTTTAGCCACACAAAAAATGTGTGAATGGTTTGACACCAGAGTATAGCACCTCCCATACTATTAAATTACTCCAACTAATAATGACACCTATGGTTTTTTTAAAGTTTTAGCAAAAACATATTTTTTTCAAAATCTCAATTAAATAAGAAAAAACTCTGTTTACACCGTACAAAGGGTTGATCTAGGAAACTGAGAATTTGTGAAAATTATATTTAGGTCAAAATAATAATTAAAAAAATCACTTTAATTTATGTTATTAGGGCGTTTATTTTGAAAGTTTTGAGGAATAAAAATAATTTTGCCAATATTTGAGCTTCCTAGCTGAAACCCGTAAACGGCACGAACAGAGTTCATGTTAAATTTCGTTGAAATATTACGAAAAAACCGACTTATTAAACGTAGGAAAAGTTTGCCTTAGATGCCAAGACATAGCGTCTAAGGTATTTTAGTGATTTAGGAGACTGCGGACAAAATACTACCTTAATCATAAAATCGGGTTTGAAAAAAACTCTCCCAAAATTTTAGCTTCCTAGATCAAACCTGCGAACGGCGTAGCCAGTTTGTTTCCTATGACAATTCATATGAAAAATGAAAGACAATCACCCCTATCATGAACATCCGAAGGAAAACGATTCTTTCGAATTTATTTTTTTCCTGAGAACGAAATTTTGCGATCATAAATAATTGAGGAATGGAAAACTTCATATCCAGTCAGTGCTGCCAAAATATTTCCAATTGCTTCCAATGAGCCAAAAATCACAGTTGCATTTCTCACATTTGACATTATCTGTAATTTTGCATATTTGACATTAGATTATCTGTCAGCTGAACAATCTTATAAACAAAAATGAAGTGCTTTTTTCTATATTAAAAAAATAAAACACCTAAAATAGAGTATAGCGTACTCCTTTTCATGGAACCTTTTATACTATCCGAATTGGATTCCATGTACTGTACCACTATCAGTAATTGCTCTTTATTTGTGTAGTTAGATCGTGTAAACATGTTTAAAAAATCTTTTAACCAAATAAAATAACAAAATATTGCTAACCTTTACTCTCTCCTCATAAAATTCCTTGCTTCAAAGTAGGAAAAAAAAAATTTGCGTCAAAAATTTTCTCTCAAAAACTATTGCCGATAGCTCATTTTCCAGGGATTTTTTTCTCATTCCCCGAAAATCTTCCACAATCGCAAAACGAGGAATTGCATAAAAATTCTGAAGTAATGCTTATTCATGATAGGGGTGAATATGACTGCTGAGGATTGTGGAGTAGGAAACTTTTATTTTGATTTTGTTTACTGCCTTCGAAAAATTCTATAGTCAACTCTTGAATCGATTCATTTATAAGCGATACATCTTTTTCCTTTTTTCTAGAGTAGATTTTTAGTTTTTGCTCAGTGTGCACCATGCCCAATATATGCTCTATCATAGAAAAAATGATTTTTTTTTTTTTAAAAAAAAGCCTACTTAATTAAATTCAGGATGCAAAAAACTAAGTTGGGCATAATAAGCAAGAAAAAAATTGCATTTATAAGTACTGCGAAAGAACACAAAATGCGCATCAAATATTGGTTATATAGCAATACAAAAATATTGGCCTTAAAATTTAAAGAGGTGTGAGTAGAAGAAAAACTCCAAGTTTACACTTTATAGGCACTTAATTACCATAATGCAGTATGACCAAAACACACAAAATTATAAAGTGCTGCTAAAATTAAATCCCCAAAATAATATATTCACAAACACGCCTAGTATATTGATTAAGTTCGGCGTATTTTTTGTACTTTCAATATTAATTTTATCCTTTCAAATGCGCACCATAAAATGCAAAAATTTTGGCGAAAACCCAAAAATAATTCCCTAATTAACTTTTTAAGTAATTAGACATCAACTACGTATTACGTTTTGCGTAAATTCAGTGTAACTTTTTTTTATTTTGATATTTTTTTTTTTATAAAATATTTTGCATTAACAAAAGAAAACATAAAAATTGTGTATAAGAGAAAAATAATAAAAAAAAATCATAAATGAAATCATTTAGTAATAGGGCCGATTAAAGAAGCTTAACACAGTTTGAGTTAATTATTTTCATCTTGTTTTTCATATGCTTAAGTATCAGATAACAAAATCATAATGGCGCTAGTCCTGCAACGTTGCCAAAGTCTTAAAATACATTAAAGTTCATTTCGAAAGAAAAGGTTGTTTTCCTTAACGGTAATATGCGGAATACGCAGCATAGGGATATGCAGAGTAGGCAGCAGCATATGGATACGCAGAGTAGGCAGAGTAAGCAGCATATGGTGCAGCATAACTGGCGGTATAGGCAGCACTGTAGGGAGATGCAGCTACCAATGGTGCTGAGTATGGAGAATAGGCCAATGGAGCAGCTATCACAGCAGGCTTAGCTGCCACACAGGCAACGATGGCGAACAAACAGAGAGCGAACTGTAGAAATAAACAAAAATTAAAATGCTATGAAATTTTAAAGGGTTTTTATGTGGTTTGCTGATGATTGAAAAATTAACGAAAAATACTGGAATCAACTTTAAATATATTTTTTAACACTTCCTGATCATATTGTGTGCCTTAGCATGTATCACTTTGTTATTACATTTTTTAGGTACAAAAACATTATATAAAATTATAAATGTGTAAATGCAACTAAAACAAACTTCTGCGTCATTTAGAAAAATGTCCATAAAAGTGTTAGAATCTGTAAGTGTTGAGAAATATTTTTCTAAAAAAATAAGTCTGTACTTGCAACAAACAAAAAAGCTTATTATATTTCCATATCAGGTCATTAGGACTCAAATATCCCGACAGGAAATAAGAAAGAATTGGATTAAATAATTTGATTGCGGATTTTTTAAGAGTTTCTTCATTCGAGGCAAAGCTTCATTTCATAAAATTAATAAATTTCGTCTTCTACGGAGATATTTTTATAACAAATTTTCGTTGCTGAGCTTAAAGCCGGCTCAATCAACATTCTCCAAATACCAAAGTTACAAAAAAGAAGCAAAATTTTAAGCAATTTTTTATATGACAGCTTAAGGAAAATACTCGTAAGACGCTCTACATAGTATCCATTACCATTAGACGAAAAGTTGGTATGACAGTCAGATTAAGAATGAAATTCCTAGTTAGATACTTTTGAATATAATCCTCTGGTATGAAAAATTCATTTTTATCTCTTTCCTACTCGACATAAATTTGAAATTTCAGTACAAAATTCAGATTGCAATTTCCTAGGTACGAAGTTGATTAAACAAAAAAGTCGTTCTCTGAATAGCCCAATTTGAAAACACCACTTTCAATAATACTGGTCCTTATTTTTGTTCGTTATAGTATTGATTTTTCTTGGACAAGGTGTAAAACCTTTTTCACTATTCAACACTGAAGCTAAACTGTTCTCAAAAATTTTTCAAACAGATATTCTTTTTACTTTATTTACACTTTTTTTTTTTATTGTTAACGAAATTTATTTTTATAAAAAATTTTAGTTTCAAAACACTTACGAATTTGAACATTTTGTTTTATTTTTTTGTTTTTTAAAGACTGCGTATCTTACTAAAGTTCTATTCAAACTGATGTCATTTCCAAGTCAGACTCGCACTTTATATACAAAAAACAATTGGCTTTCAATTATTGCTGTTGGTGTCATCCGTCACATTTTCTAGCCTAGCAATTATAATTTTTCAAGTGATTTAACTATTTTGGCCTTTATGAAATACTTTAAATTCAACACAGCGGCTAAGTTCTGTTGCCAATTCAAAATAAAAAAAAAAAAGTTAAAAGTTATGCATTACGAATGTCGCTTATCCCAACTGACGTTAAGGTTGACACTTTAGGTAACGCAACACTATATCATATGGGACACTCAAGAATCTTCAAGGAAAGCGAAAACTGAAAATCGAAAACAAATTGAAAACTTTTGTTTTCATTTTGGCAACAAAAAGCGATTGATCGCAGAAGGCAACAGAAATAAAAATGACAGCAGAACAGCGACTAAATACAGAACTCGCTGATAATAACAACAACAAAATCGACGTATTGAGCTGCTCAAAAGCATGTGATTTGAATACCAAATCAAGTGTGACAAAATTTTCTAAATGCAAAACAAAGAAACCCAATTGGAATGTTGGAATTAAATCGTTTACTGATATAACCGAAGTTTCTGGTTCGGTGTGAGTTTCGGTGTAATTGATATTTTTTAAGCCATCTGAAACTTCGATTATTCTTTTAGCATCAAAACATTCGAACTTTTAATTTTACCATACAATACCATTGCTGCCATCGATATTATCTATACTTTAAAAACTATAGACATTTTTCCGATATATTCAATACATTCGCCAATTTCGGTATCATTGATATCATCATTGTTTCCTTAAGCATCGATATTTTCTTGTTCAAGTGATCTGGTAGCATTCATAGTTTTATTACTATTGATATTTTCTCCACCTTTGATAGCTTATAAGCCATCGAATAGATTTTTCTGTAACACTGTATTTTTAAAGTATCGATATTTCTTTACCATATTATTGATATATTTTAGATCATTGCTATATTCTCAACCATTGATAAATACCTTACGACTGATATTTTTTGTAGTACTTTTTGAAAATAATATACCACGATAGTTTCGGTATCAGTGATATTTTATAAATCATTATCTCCACCAATGATATTCTTTTTTGTCCTCGATATTCTTCCTATCATTGATACTTTCCAAACTATTTATATTTTCTGTGCTCTCGATATATTATAAGCCTCTGATATTTTAAACAGTTATCAATTTTATCACTGTTTTGTATAGTGTTTTTTTCTATATCGTTAACTCCTTCAAACTATCGTCATCATTTCATACATTTTCGACTGGGATACACACACCCTCATTTAACGAATCAAATCGGAGCAGTTGACAATTGAAGGCAGTGCTTCCCAAATTACGGCAAATAGAATATATATGAATAATTAAAGTAAGAAACAATGGATTATTCCCTCACCCCTTCTCATTTTGTGTTCTATATTTTATAAAAAACAACTGCCGTCTTGAATTCTGAATTATTTGGTTTCAGTTTTTTGATTCTTTAGCTTCGTACTAAGCAACATCAAATTCCTGTTTTCATTTCTCGTAAAATGTTGAAGTTTGTAAGTTTAACGCGCCATCATCTACGTAGTCAGGATGAAAACTCGTCTTTTCGTTATTCAAAAATTTCAGATTTCGATAGCGATTCCACTCCTGCTGCTGCTAGTGTCATTGGATGCAACAATTGCTGTTCCACACCCAGGTCACATTCCCGATGCTGCCGAAACTGTGGAGATTGTAGGTGCCAATGCACCTCCATCACCTGCTGCACCGCCGCATGTACCAACAGCTGCTGTTCCGCCTGTCGCCTTTTATCCGCCGTACGGTCTGTACCCGGGAGGTTTTGTGCCTTTAGGCAGCAGCTTCAATGGACATACGGTGCAACACTTTGTTGTGAACAATGCTGCGCAGTAAATGGTGAGAAGGCAGCCAAATGAAATTATTGCTGCTAGTGTTGTTTAAGTGATTTTAATTATTTGTGTTTTATTTTAATTTATTATATACTTTTATTGTTAATCCTTTTTGATTAAAAAAATAAAGAAATAAATTTTATGGAAATAAATCGAAAGTGATGTGATTTAGAGAAAAACGCAACCACTCGACCACGATAAGATTTTGAGAACTTGACAGAATTTATAAGAGAACTGAAAAACTGCCTCTTAACATTTTTGTTTCGTCGGAAACAATACTTTATTATTTCCTGTGTCCAATCAATAAGAACTGATTCAATTTATTGAAGTGATTGTTAGTACCATCAATGTCCTGTTACTATAACCTTTTATAAAAATATTTTAATCCCAAGCATTTTGTTTTTCCATGTACCAGTTCGACCCAAATTTTTTCAGATAGTTTTTTATCATTCTTTCTCAGGAAATATTTTGAATTTTCTACTGCATTTGATAAACCGGAGTGCTGCCCTACTGATTTCTCTGACCAATTGTCGGATAAGTCTCAGTTGAGATAGAAGTAGGGTTTCTCTCCTTCTATAACGCCTCTTTAAATCTCTCTCTCTCTCTGCATGAATATCATGAACATTAACAAGCGGCTACAATTCTGTCCTACATTTACACGATTCATAATTTCTTGCTTCACCGATGATTTTTATGATGATTTCGAATAGCCGCATTTCCTGCTTCTCTGAGAATTAATTTTTAATGTTTGCCGAAAGATTTCAGAGGAGTTGACTGAATATGTCCAAGTCATTTCTATTATCGTTGTGTGATTATTAGCATATTTGATCTTGTCGGCGTCTAATGGGCTATTATCTTTTCGGAGTTCAGGGGAGACTGGTAAGTACAGTAGCACTTATTATGATCAATATTATGTTGTTGTTTCCGATCCCAAATTAAAGATTCAATATCAGTTTTTTGTAAACAACAACAGAAAAAGAATGAGGACAGTAAGCTCATTGAAATAACAACTAAGAATTGGAAATATTTTTATGCATATTTCGTTGACATTTAATTCCTGTAATAGACTTAATTAACATTTATAGCTTTTGTTAACAAAAACGTACGTATATCATGAACTAATAGTTTTTACCTCGAACTTACTAATGGTTAATGATAGCACACTCTGATTCAATCAAATGCTATTTCCTGTTGTCACGTTTACTTTTTTTATTGTTTATTTATTATTCAAAGAGGCATACTTCAATAGCTTACAAATCAAAAAATAATTAAACACAAATTAATAATTGTATATACCTTGAGCTCAGTTTAACGCATAACTGGGAGATCTTTCATTTAATGAAAAATATTTGAGAGCTTCAGTTAAATATAATTTTTTAAAGTCGTTAGTGTAACTGTTGAGTTATATATTAATTCTTACTGCCCACTTTACTTTCATAAGGCTTTTAAATTTTATTTTTAATCAAAGCCTATACTACCGGCTGAATTTGTACTGAAACTCTCTTATTCCTGGCCGCCTCAATGCTTATCCATTTTAATCGGGCTATGGCAGTCTTTTCAAAGGCGCGGAGAACCACATCGTGAAGAAATTATCCCAACAACAAACATGATAACCGAATCCAAGCTCTTTTGATGATGAATTTAATTTCACAATTTGCTCATCGATTAGTAAAGTAAATATAATTTTTCTTCACAAAAATGGACTCAAAAATAACTTTTTATGCTTCGTGGCCATCGAATGTAATTTTCAAAAATGGGTGCAAAAAGGTCTTTCTACTGCTCCTGGTGATATAAGGGGTTTGTAATCCCGGGATCCCGGGGTCCCGAAATCCCGGGATCCCGCTGTTTTTATCAATCCCGAAATTCCGGGATCGATCACTTAATCCCGGGATTTGACTTTTTTATGCCTAAAACGAAAAATAGCTCACAGCCCTCTTAAAATTTTATGTAAAAAAATCGTATTTGGTTCAACATTTCTTAATTTAAGTTTTTTCAGTTGAGATTTGACTATTTTCATATTAGAAATTCTTGGATTTTTTTCGTTCGGTTGCTGCGAATTTGGGAAGCAAATGGCTCTAATAAAAAACTGCAAGACTAGATGGAACAGTCTTTTGTAATTGCTTGAACGCGTCTGTTTATTGAAAAATTGTATACAAAAGGCAATAGACATAAGTCTACCTGAAGGTGAATCTTTGGCTTTTTCCAATAATGAGATTGAAATGGTATCTGATATCATTAATGCGCTAATCAGTAAAAGCTACAGTCGAAGCCCTTTGCCGTCGGGATGCTAATTTGTTCACAGCCGATGTTGCCATAACTTTTATGTTAAAAACACTTAAAGATGCTAACAACGTGATAAGTCAAAAATTGTATTCAGCTCTCATTCTTTGAATGCAACAAAGGCAAACAGATATAAGTGGTATCCTTCAGTATCTGCACAATGGTAGAATCAACGTTCAATCCGAATCTGAAATAGACATAGTAATAGTTCCATCTTCAATAAAATGCCGCAAATTAATAATTGAGTTACTCGAAAGACTGCACGCTTCAAATCCAGTTACATCAGAAATAGCTTATGAGACTGAATCTGAAGTTGAACTTTCAGTTTTAAATGAGGCACCTCTCGAAATTGTTTCCTAGTCTCCATCTGAATCTATTTCAGACGAACTTAATAAAGCTATAAAAAAAACGCATTTGCCAAGGATACCAATTCGATGTGAGACGCTATCAGTGAAAATTCAAAAGGAAATGCTGTTGTTTGAAAATGGGGGAACACGTGGTGACTTTTTACAAAGAGCCTATGATTTTTTAATGACTATTAAACCTACCAGTGTAGAGTCTGAACGTACTTTTTCTGCGGCTGGACTTTTCGCAACTAAAATAAGAAATCGTTTGGGCGATGAAACTTTGGATGTGCTTTGCTTCCTCAAAACGTATTTTAAAAATATACAAAATTAATTACTACTAATTTTCAAACAATGAATTAACTCCTTATAATTTAATAATTAAGTATGTATAATATCATATAAGCAATGAATTTCCTTAAAAATAATAAATATTTTTTTATAAACATATTTTAGGAATGTGTCAAGTTTTTAATTTTCTTTAAATTTTACTAAAATAATGTGTTAATATTTTTCAAGAACAGGTATTTAAAAATCCCGGGATCAATCCCGGGATCCCGGGACTAGATAAATGTAATCCCGAAATCCCGGGATTACAAATATAAGACGGGATTACAAACCCTAGGTGATATTCAAATACATTGTCAGATTTCTCTATCGATTATATTTTTTTTTTTTAAAAAAAAAGACTATTCCTAGGGCCGTGGTGATGTTTAAGATCCAGTTCTTTTCCATCGATTGGTGAAAAAAACATTTTTGTTCAAAGTGAGGCTGCTTCTGGTAATGTCAGAAATAATTTTTTTTAACATTTGCAGTAAGAGATCCAACGGGTCTATCCGTGGTCAAAATTACTTTTTTAACTTTCTTTATTTTTTGGTTTAAAAAAAAATGTATTTTCAATAATGGAATTAATTCAAAGTACATAATCCAATATTTCTCTTTTTTTTTTTTTTGTTTTTGTTTTTGCTTCATAAAGCAAGATATTATTTTTGGATTATTATTTGTTGATTCTATCAAAAAAATAAGAATATTTATTTTCGATATTTGAAAATAAAAATCAAAAAACATAGCTTTGTTAACCCATCGTGAATGAGGTTCGGAAATGTAACACGGCCAATGAGGTGGGGTGTGATATACCCCAAAAGTTTTTTAATTATTTTTAATGAAATATGGCTCTTAATTTTTTTTTTTCAAAATGTATTTTATCGTATAATATAATGTACAGAATTGATTTTAATATATAACCAACTAAAAAAATTAATTCATTTATCAATTTTATTGAAAAATTTCAAAGGGCACATTTTGTCTGCTTGCTTATCTTCTAATGTGCTATGCACGACCGAGCGTGTCTGCTGCGCCAGTTGTCGGATGTGTTCTCTTAAGCTACTGATAGCGCGAGAGCAAATATTCTTGTGTTGAGAAAATTATCGTTATTTCAAATCGCATGAGGCTTGACAAACCCCACACCATTGACGACGGGTTAAAGGTAAATGTCATTCAAGACAATCTCTGAAAAAATTTTTGAGTTCCAAATAGACTTGAAAAACTTTTTTTTAACGTATTTATATAAAAGTTTTTAAAAATATTTTTGTATTATATAATATATGGCGGATTAAATTTTTGAGTGGTCCGGAAATTTTTTTTTTCTGAAAGTTCATAAAATTTTAAGCAAAAAATTCCACTACACCATATGGCCACAATGAATTTCGAGCCCGCGAGTTTTTATTTGAAGTGGTTAAAACTATTCAAACTGCTTATTCTGCCATCTGGTGACAGTTTTCAGAACTTTACAGTTCTCATTCTCTTCTTCAACTCGTAAGCAACAAAGTTACGTTTTTTTCATTCAAATCGGTCCATTAGTTTCGGAATTATTTAAGTTTAAACAAAACTGTTGAATCTGCTGCTGTTACGAGCGAGCTTCAGTTTTTCGGAAAATTTCACAAAACAGAAGCCATGAGTTGTTCAACAGTTTTGTTTAAACTTGAATGACTCCGAAACTAATGGGCCGATTTGAATGAGAAAAACGTCATTTTATTGCTTACGAGATGACGAAGAGAATGAGAAAGAATGTAAAGTTTTGAAAACTGTCACCACCAGATGGCAGTATAAGAAGTTTGAATAGTTTAAACTATTTCAAATAAAAACTCGCGGGCTCGAAATTCATTGTGGCCATATGGTGTAGTGGACTTTTTTGCTTAAAATTTGACGAAATTTCAGAAAAATAGAGTTTCCGGACTAAATAATGTTTTTCCATACAATTTAATCTGCCCTAATGCTTATATTATATAAAAACTCTCATGTTAAAGTTTTTTAAAATAACTTTGAAATAAGAGTTTTTCAAAATATTTTTGTACTAAGAGATATCATTGACTTTTTTAATGAAAAGGTTTTTAAAAAGATTTTTTTTTTCGATGACTAAATGAAAGTATAAAAATTTTAAGGTCTAGTTAGAAGCTCAGACTATTTTCTTTGACATTCTCCACTTTAAAGTTTAAACACATATTTTTCAAATTGTACTAATAACAAATTTATTTATAACAGCATGTAAAATTTATAAACATAGGCAAAATCGGTTCAAAATATATCCACATTCTATTCTTAAAAAACTGTACCATAAGCTGATGTATAACCGGCAGCATAAGGATAATACGAAGCATAGGGAGCAGCATATGCTGGTGCAGTATAAGCAGCAGCAATAGGAGCAGTATAAGCGGCAGCAGTCAGTGGTGCGCTATATGCAGCAGCAGCAAATGGAGCGGTGTAGGCAGCGGCAACTGGAGCAGTGTAAGCTGCAGCAACAACAGGCGCAGCAGCAATACCATTGTAATTTCTAGCAATATATTGTGAGCTTGTTGCCGTGACAACACCGGCTGGTGCAGCAGCAACTAGTGGTGCATTGTAGGCAAACACAGCGGGTTTAGCTGAGACACTGCATGCCAAAGCGAGGACAACAACCAAAGCGAACTATGTAAAACAAAAAAAGAAATTTTAACAATTTCTTTAAAAACTTTTCAATAAAATATTTCAATATTTACCAATTTGAACATTTTTGTTAGATGTTTTTTGTTAAAGCAACACAATTGAACTATAATTCTTAATCAATTGTACGCTGCTTTTTATAGTCAAATCAAAAATAAAATGTTTAAGTCAGACCCTGATTTACATTTTGCTAAAAACTAAGCGATAAAAAAGATGTTCGCCAAAAATTTCAAAAGTTTTTTTTTTGTATTCAAATCTGTATTGGTATTAAAGTGCCAAGTTCTATTAAAACCATTTAAAATATATAAACGAAACCACAGCAAATGAACATCCCACAAAATTGTACGTGACACATTTGATTAAATCGCGTTAACCAAAGTCAAACAAAATTATAAAAAACATTTGTGCACATTTAATGTGCCCATGCAAGCTATATTAAATTTATTCTTAAGTCCGGCCAAGTCGGTTAAATAGTGTAAACTTATTTTGTGCACGTTTTTTCTATATGAAAATAAAAAAAAAAAAAAAATACTTCACTATCCATATATGTAGATGATAGTGTTGAATATTTAAGCTCCTTAGTGCTACTACTACTGTTGTTGTTGTTGTTTTTGTATTGGACATCAATAGTTTTACTCACGCATAGTGCAGTCAACTTTGGCGGCAGTCAACATGATTGCCATTGGTATCACTTTGACAGTTTTAACTCAATGATTTAGACATGAAAATTGCGCAGAAAAATATTTGAATTTCAAAACTTTTAGCTTGACAACTGCATTAAAGTTGCGTGCAAAATTTACCTGTCACATTCGACATTAGAGCTGACCAAATTGGCAATACGGCTGTGAATTTGACGGTTTTATTTTTTTTTCAAGTATTTTTGGTTTTTGTTGTTTAACACACAAGTGTAGTATCTTTGGTGGATAGAGGTTTGTGGGAATTGATTTTCTTATCTAACGTAGTCTGGTCTGCATACGCTGGTACTAAATGTATGAGCAATTTAGTGGCTAAATGTGTGATCTTAAGGAAGTTAAGGTAAGGATGATATTAATTTACATAGTCTATAAGGTTCCAAAGCCAGACAGTGGCTTACCGCTCTACTTGACGAATCAGAAACTTAGTCTCCCACATATCAGATTGCAACGATGAGTTAGGAATGTATAATGTCAAAAATTGATAAAATCAGTCAAAATTTTATCAACTACATGCGCAATTTTTGATAAAAATAATTAAATTGTTAAACGAATTTACTAAATTGAAAGTTGTAAGTGTAGGGGAGGGTGGGGCTAAACCGGACGCGGGGCCAATCCGGACAGTCGCGATTAATCAAAAACTACTTTGAATATCGGAACGGCCATATCCGCGATGAATGCACCCTGTTGCAAGCTACTAACTTCCCAAGTGTCGATGATATTTCATCATTCAGTTTAGCGTCAGTCGTCGAAGAGTGCAGACACATGTATTTTTTCGCTTAAAGTAAATTTTTTTTTTCAAAATTTTTGGATTGTGAAATTAATATACAAGTGCGCAGAATATTCGGTGAGTGTTTTTAGGTAATTAAGATGTGCTGAATTTAATGGTGTTAGTGGTTCTGATGATAAAATATTTTTCGTCAACGTTTTTCGATCGAGTTAAAAAAATTACACGATTTGGATAAACCGGACACTTTTTGTTGGGGCTAAACCGGACATCTTATTTGTCATTTTAAACTCGTGTTTGTTATTCATAAACACTTCTGAAGCACATTGAATGTTTCTACGACATAACTAGAGCACAATAAACATTGATATTAATTATTTTAAGTTATTCACAGCAAATGGTGCGTAATTACAAACTTAAACTGCCTGCAGTCGATAAGGATAAAATGAAATTAGCTGTTATATCGGTGATTCGTGATAAAACGTGCATGGTGTCAAGCGAGCAACATTGGCAGATTGGATCAAGAAAACCAGATGAAGATTTTGAATGAATTTCAATATTTTTCGATTTTCCGTTAAGTTTTCGTTGAAAAAAAATATTTTCATTTTTCTATCCAAAATTTTGTTTTCATCATCATTTTGCGTTTAGCACATAAAATCAACATTTTTTCAATCAAATACAATCTTTTCTTGTACGAAACACATCGAAATACATCAATAAAGATTCAAAATAACATTTAAACATAATGTGCCTTCATGTTTGTTATTCATTTTGGTTTTTGCGCGACTGTCCGGATAAGCCCCACCCCCTGTCTGGTTAAGCCCCACCATTTTTGGCTTTTTCGATTTCGAGGTTGGTATAGTCTGAATGAGCTCACGCCAAACTGAATACACATTAAACCATAAAACGATATGCGATTTGTAGGTAAAGGATGTAGCTTTCGAATGATATTAACACCCCAGGTTTCGAATAATTTTTTTACATTATTTTTGCAAAAAGACAAAAAGTGTCCGGTTTAACCCCACCTTCCGCTACAAAGAAAACGATTTATTTATGTACTTATATCGAAATATATTAATAATAGATATATTATATATTTGATATGAACGAAATAAATATTTGACACAAGTTAACATGCCAAAAATTCTACCGAATATGAATCATATGTTTGGTTTTAATAACTTATTTATATTTGGAAATTATATTCAGTCAATCATAATCAAAAATTTGATAGTAGAAGATCAAGAAATATAACATGAAAACGCAGCTTTAAGCTAATAATCTCAAGAAAAGAAAACTATTCCCAATTCGGGGATATATTTGCTTAGATTTTCATTTTCTAAGTCTGATATATATATATCATTACAACAAATCACAGCAGCTTTAAAAATTGCTCATATATATTTAAAGCCTCAACCTACTCAAATTGCCTTCCTTGAAGGGATAATTTTAGATACAAAAAAGGAAAAAAGTCGGATATGGGCATAGCAGGTGAATATGGTCGATGAAATTTATTAAAGATTTTGCTAAAAACTCATACTTTATGCAATGGTGCATCACGGTGGTGAGTTTTGCACCCCAAATTCGCTTGTCGAAATGTGGTTCAGATAAAAAATTTGCTATATGTGTCCTATACTGAAATTAAGAATTTTTAGAAGTCTTGATTTAGTACTTTTCATAATGAAACCTAAAGGGTAGAAAACGACCCCTCCTGGGTTAGCTAATATTGTTTTGCTTGTTGGGTAAAAATATAGTGGTTTCTAAAACCTTTCAAATAAGGTACATATATCATATATCAAAACTTAGGTACCCAATTACTGCTAATATAGAATATCGGTTTGTATTAGAATAATATCGTGCAAATTTCTTTAAAAGAACGTATATTTTATTGGAATTAAGGACATAGTTTTCACATCACTAATTTACTGCGAGAAAAGTAAACATATTATTACATTGCACTAATAATTCAGCAAATTTATATGCAATTTTATAAATTAATTAAGTTATTTTAGTTTTTACATTTATAAAAAAAAAAATATAAATAACAAAACATAAATATTGATCGCGCATGCATTCGTAAAACCAAGTACGTGTTATCAAATTGATGCAAATTTACGCCTACACAAGCATTGCAGTACAAATACATACAATACAAATGCATGTGTTTACTGGAATGTAATTGTTTTTATTTGATTTTGCGTATCTTTTAAATGCAGCACATTGCAATCATGTGTGCGAAAATTACTGAGACCTTGAATCGACAGACTGACAATATTATTGTTGGGTTTAAGCCCAACAAGTGGTCAATTGCAACGAGCCAAAAAAACAAAATTATGCAGTAATTTTTATTTGCTTGTTGTTTTTGCATTAAAATATTATAATGTATTTGGGTCAATTGGTTGTTTATTAACGCATTTGTGTCTTTTCCTGCTGTCAATATTTATTAAATATCATGAGAGAAAACTGATAAATTCACTTATTAAAGTTGGTCAAAAATAGACTTTTATTTCAAAAACATGCATATTAGAAATGATTTGATTAAAACCAAAAAAAAATAACTAGTTGCGAAAGTGTGTAATCTCAGATTTGACAACAAAAGATTAATGAATGCAAAAACCCGACATGTAATAGCATTTCAGTTTTGTAAATGTTGTTCACTCAAGGTACATTATATTCGAATGAAGAAGATTGAATAATTTGATACAGTGTACTAGAATATTATTAAAAAAATGAAAAAAATCGAGTAGTATTGAAAAGTACTGAAAACTCGTAAGAAAAGGAAATGTATAAAAAAGTATTGAAAAAGTCGATAAATAATGGCATCGAAAAGTACTTATCAAAAAAATCGATGAAATTCAAATGGTATTGAAAAGAATGACTAAATTCATAGAATTTGAAAGCAGTGAATATAATCGCATATAAATGAAAACTCAATAAATTGCGAGTAGCCAAAAATGAAAAAATTCGCGAATAGTCGGACAGTATTGAATTGTATCAAAAAAAAAAAAATATTTTGAAAAAGTCGAAAAGTAGTAAACAGTCGAATAATAGAAAACTATCGAATAGTATCGAGAATTGTAAAAAAAAGCATGGTATGGAAAACGTTAAAGAATAAGTAAGTAAGAATAAGAAAGTCTAAAAGTATAAATAAAATGGACAGAAGGTGACAAATATTGTCTGGTATCGAATTATCAATAGTATGTGGAAGTCGAAAAGTATCGCATAGTTTTGAATAGTTCAATAAATGTCAAAAATAATCAAGCAATAGTGTATCGAAAAACCCACCAAAAGTCGAGATATATCGAAAATAATCAAAGAAGACATTTGATATCGATATGTAACGAACAAATGTGAAAGTATCAAAAGTCATCAAAAAGTATTAAAAATCAACGAATAACATCGGAAAATAGAGTAAAAATTTTCAGCAGCCGAAAAAATATCGAACAGTAACGGAAACTATTAAGATAGTTCATAAAATTTAACAGCATTTAAGAAACCAAAAGTGCTTACTTTCTTAAACAAGCAAAATATCTTGAAGATCGAATTTTTTGCTATCAAGATTGAAAAACTAATTAAATTGAATGTTTTTTCCTGTGTAGAATTGATATTTCGGGTCTCCGAGTTGAATAAAATATACCTCGAAACGAAGTTTCTTACATTCAAAAAGTATCGGAAATGTCATTACAAAACTCGAAGAAGTCGATAAGAACCGTAAAGTATCGAAACAATTTGTTCTGAAATCATTGAATAGCTTCGAAAAGATTCGTAAAAACTACAATACTCAAAGAGTAATGGATTGTAGATAAACCAAAAAAAAAAAAAAAAAACACCAATAAGGTAGTCGCTGAATAGTATCGAAAAATTTACTGAAGCTAGAAAAGTATAGAGAAAGCTATCGAAAGTCAGGAAAATTCAAAGAAGAAAAGAACTGCTATTGAAAAAGTCGATAGAAATTGAGAAGTGTCGAACATTTTCGAAAAATGTGGAAAATTGGTATGAGTTGAAAAGTCGATGAGGAAACATCAAACAGTATCGAAAAAGGTTATGAACATCTAACGAAAAGTACTGAAAAGCAGTAAAATAAGCGACAGATGTTAAAAGTATCGAAAAATTCGGTAGAAGAGCTAATGAAAGCCAGAATATAGCACATGGCATTGGAAAAACGATGGATGTCGGAATGTTGAAAAAAATTAATAGCATCCAAAATCGGAGAAATTTGACATTGTCTAAAGTTGAAAACTATCGAAAAAGTTGATAAGACTATATTTTATTAATAAAATTATTCTAGAGACATAAAACGAGAATAATTGTTTCGATCTACTATGCAGATAATTCTTTTCTTAAAACCGAGAGAACAAAAAAAAAACCTCAAATACTATACAGAAAATTTTCTCAGTGTATAGCGCGTCACTTTATCCCAGAATACCATGTACATCTCACTTGTAATCAGTAGTGCGCTTACACTCAACTTTTATATGACTTTTATCAAACTTTCTTCGCCTTTTGAAGAATGAAAAATTGCAAAGAAATATTAAAATCTGCAGATAAGAAAATCACTGCATTTCCTCAAATGCAGATATAATTCGCAAAGTATTTAGTTCGATCAGTCTGTCTTAACATATAATAGCGCGCGGTGCTTTCAGTCTTAGCCGAGTTACAATGAGAAAAGGATTTATATTGTTTTTTATCACAGCTATCGTGGCCAGCTGCATTAACGCTGAGGATATTTTACTAAAGTGTGATGAATTCGAACGTATGTACGATAGTGTCGCCGGTGATTCCTTTTGCACTGTATCCGGTTTCAGCGTGTCGCATAATCAAAATGTTAAAATACAGAAATACATACGCGCCAATATGACAAAGTTTATGAAATTTTACGATTCGCGCTTATTGTATCTACCGTTTAAACTCTTTGACGTCTTCAGTAACTTGAAGACACTCGATGTTTCATTTACCGAAATATTGGACGTACCGCGCAGCACTTTTGCTGCTGCCAATACACTGGCATTTCTGAATATGAGCAATAATAATATAACGCAAATTACTACATCGGTTTTTATGGGTGCCAGTAGTTTGCTACGCTTGGATTTATGTCGTAACTTTATCGAGGATATCAATGAACATGCATTTCAGGTATTGGCGTCTTAATAATGGAAAATATTTTATTTTAGTTCTAAAAAAACAAAAAGCAAAAAAAATATTTGTTATGATTAAAAAACGTTTTACTTTCGGTTAATAAAATTCCAGTTAGATAAAAAAATAATAATTTTAATAAGTATGCCATTCCACATATCCTCATTCGAAAGTGAAATTTTAATTTTTCGCTTTTTTTCAGGGACTCAACAGTCTGGATAAAATACAATTGTCTTACAATCGCATTAGAGTGCTGCCTAAAAATCTCTTTGCCGACAACACTTATGTGGAAACTGTCGTACTGGATAACAATCTCATCGAATTCGTTGAGCCAGAAGTATTTTCGCATTTACAACGTATACGCGATGTTAATTTGGCAAATAATCGCCTATATAAATTTCATCCAAATACTTTTGATACCGCCTATGGACTTGAGACACTAGTGCTATCGTACAACAATTTGAGCGAATTCCATTTATGCAACAAGAGTATACTGCTGCAATTACGCGTTGATCACAATAATCTCACCAGCATATCCATCAACGCAACAAAAACAGTGCGTGCTGAATACAACAACATCACAGAGATCAATATGTTAAATACAATTTTTCTGGAAGATCTGGTTGTATCCAATAATAACATAACCGATTTGAGCAACATAACACAATTGACGGGTCTACTTTATTTGGATTTATCATATAACCGCATTGGCGTGTTAAATATCAGCACATTCGATAAATTGAAGCGTCTGCGTGAGCTGTATTTGCGTGCTACTGGCATACGTCAGTTGACGTATGGTATGTTCTCGAAGCAGACTAACCTGGAAGTGCTCGATCTCTCCTACAACAATTTGACTGAATTGAATTTAAAAGTTTTCATACCATATTTGGCTAAGCTGAAAAGTTTCTTCATCGATGGCAATAATCTGACAGAAATACAGGGCAGAATAGCTTTCTCCTTTGCCTTTCAGAATCTGATTAAGTTGGGCATCTCAGAGAATCGTTTCAACTGTTCGTATTTGCATACGCTGCTGATGCCACCATATTTATCACCCACAGTGGCACTGCATATTGAGCCTGTTACCGGCAGTGAGGAAACTTCACATATTCGCGATATTACGTGCACTAGCAATGTGAATGAATCTTTGTATAGCGCCAAAAAGGAGCTAAGTGATATGTCACAGTTGCAACTGCTGATGCAACAGTCCATGGAAACGATGCGGTTGCATGAGAAGAAATTGGAGCTGTATTTGCTGCTAATGAAAGTGGCCATGATTGGGCTGCTTTGTTTACTGATCGGTGTTGTAATTGGTGTACTTTTGCTGCATTATAAGAAAGTACGTCGTCCTAATTATTTCTCTGAACGTGCTGGTGGTAGCATAGTTTTTCGTTCAACAAATACAGTTAATACGGAGCATTAACACATAGATATGTAAATTTAAATAGAATTTTAAGCTTAAGTATGGGTTTTTTAGCTTTTAACGAATTTATAGGAAAAAGCTTGGTAAAATATATATGCACAAAGATTCCACTAATTACACGAATTAACATTGAATAACGAGTTTAACCTCGAGTACCAGTTTATTTTGATGAGTGCGTTTATTGACTTACAGTAACAGATTTTTACAAAAGTACAATTGAATAAACATGTAGATCAAACGAAAACATCTTAATTTTTTAATAAAAAAAAAAGTTTTTTGATAGAGGACCATGGCGCCATATCTAAAAAATATCCAGTTTTTAGTTCCATCCGAATTTTGCATGTTTGAGTGATGCAACGCAAACTTTTTTACTGTCAAACAAAGTTCGGTAACATTTATGCAATTAGTTTTCTTATCATATTGTCGTTACAGTTTTGGTGACGTGAACTTGCAATTGCTGTTTCAGCAACTGGTTGTAAGTCAATAAGTTGGCATGCTTTTCTACAAACCGGACAATCATTGGAATCAGTGAGCCAATTCTCAATGCATTTTCTGTGAAAAACATGACTGCATAGTGTCAAAACACAATGGTTATTATCTGGCATAGGTTGCAAGCATATTGCACAAGTGCATGCAGCCGAACCAGCAGAAAGAGCAGGTATATTTTCATTGCTGTGAATCACAGACATAGCAATGAAATTCGTTAAAAAATAATAAAAAAAAAAATCAAAATCAAACTTCAAACTTGAAAAAGATATATAAGAAAAATTCCTTGTATTGGTAATATAGGGTTGCAAAAGTAAATTTGTAAACATAAAAATCAACATTAGGTGTGGTTTAAATAGATGCAGATGAACAAAACTGGGTTATTGAAATTTAAGCCAGAAATAAGCTAACAAGTGACCAGCGATTGTTAAATAAAAAAAAAAATCCTCTTTCAGATATACGATAACCGGATAAGTATTCGCAAGGATCAGCAAATAGCTTATAAGTCCTGGTTTACCCATAAACTGTAAGAAAATTGGTCTTATCACATATGTATGTATTTATTGTTGCTGTAGCAAATATCTGCCCATTGAATAAACTTGATAGCACCTGCCTAATAGAAAGGAACAATTCAGAGCCAATCGGTCGAAAGTTAAAGGACTCAAAGCCTTTTACTCGAAATTCCAGAAAGGATAAAATATTTATTCTAAAATCTTAGAACCATCAAATTTACTGCAAAGGAAAGAAAAAAAAAATTTAAATTGAAATGAAATGTATAGTATGTAGGAGCCCCACGTTGGGCGCCATTTTGTAAATAGGTGCGTGTAATAGAGGTGTTCCGGCCCCACGTTGGGCGCCATTTTTTTAAATAGATGTGTGTATGCACAGGCTTACAGTAGATGTAATTGTGGGTTCTGGCCCCACATTGGGCGCCATATTGTAAGGAATGCCTGCAATCAGCGTAACTGACTGGAGTTTGTATCTCTATATACATATATACAGAGAATGAGCGAAGGCCAGGGCACATACGAAATAGGAATCACACAAACACTCACACACATTGTATCCAAATGCAAAGTTAGACAGGATGCCCACAAAAACACATCACTGTCGAAAAGACTAAACGCTTCTGATATGGGGGAAGAAGGCCGGTTCGGGACCCATTGCAATCACTAGCAAAACAGTCGGCTGGGGGGTTCGTTGGCTCATTCTTTTACCCAGACATTGGATACTTTACCTTTTTATTATAGAGTCCCTGAATGCCACTTTAAAAGAAAAAAAACTAATCAATAAAAATAGTCTGAAATATCTAAAACAAAGCTGTAAATTGGACCTGAAGAGAAATCTAAACCAAAACTTAATCTGAGCTTCTATTTTAACCACATTATCTCACGAATGTCATAGAGATATGTGCATCTTAACCCTCCCCACCAAATGATCCTTTATGCGCACGAAATTATTAAAAAGGATCCCAAAATTTACCAAATTTACTCTGCAAAACCCATTACCACAAGGAGCTTAAAATTATTAACACATGATTAAATTCAAATTATACTCAAGAATTTATTAAAGAAAAATTCATGATTTACTGATTAAATCAAAACTTTATAAGTTTATGAATTTTACAAAGTTTAATACTAAATATTCAGGAAATTAAAAATAAAAATATCTAAAAACTTACATATTAAGTTGCACAAAGTTAAACTCAAAATATTTGCTCCATGCATCAGTATATAACTTTTTATAACCTTTCTTATGTAGTCATTGAACTCAACCTTTTAAATGCATAAGGAAATTTACAATTTTCTGCATATAAATAGCAAATGCAAAATCAAAACAAAAGAAAAAGAATTACCGAAAATAAATTTATGACCAAATGTCAAACTGAAGGTGAGCGAAAGCTTCGATTCTTGATCTTCTGATCATGATCTAAAGTTTCATTATCCGAAGCTTTAGCTTACTCGCACGCACTGAGCTTAAATATTTAGGTTTAAAATTATATGAAGCAAAAGAGATAAGAAAAATAAACAATAGCAAACTCACTTTTTATCCAGAACATGGTGTAAGGCCTTTCACGATGTTGTTGCTGGGCATAGTTGTTTTTGTTGTTATTTGCATGCTAGAGAACTTTAGGGCTTAGGTTATAGAAATTTTTAGATTTTTTTACGATACCCTAATTTTAGTTGAAGTTTTCTAAGCATTTTAACTTTCTTTAATTTAACTTAATTTGAATTTGCAAGAAAATTGTTAACATACATATTATTGCATATTTTTTTCTATTTATATGGTTCTTTTAGAACTTTTATACGAATTCATTTTCATAACTATAATTTCTTTTTATTAATTATCTCCAATCTAAAACACATCATTTTCTTGCATATTCAATTATGGTTTTTAATGCTTCTTTTCACTGCACTATTTTAATTTATAAGTTATACTTTAAGAACTTAAATTAAGAATTTTTTTAACCAACATAAATCTTGTTCTTAAAGACTTTTAAGAAGATTTCAGAAATCTGTTATATTATAATAGGTAAATGCACTATTTTTGCGACAACATTTTTAAATTAGTCAAATTTTTCACAATTTAAATCAAAGGTTAATGAAGGCATTTTTATGAAATTTTAAATGATTTCTTTATGATTTGTTTAGGTTTTTACGATTTTTACTTAAAATTTGATTTAATTGCCTGAGGCTTGCACGAGATAATCACGATTTGTGTATTTTGGCAGAAAGTTAAAATCGACATGCCGTATGTCTGTCCGAATGACCGTGTCTAATGGCATGATGCAACTGAAACGCTGGTGTTGTTAGGGCGAACTTTGGCTTTGCAGATTCTCCCACTTCTTCTGCTCTGATCTAACGAAAGCTTTGAGTTTGGCAAATTGGTTTTACTTGATGATGCAAATTTTCGATGTAATTAGGGTGGTTAAATGATCATAAATGTTAATTGCCAGTTTTTATAGGAACTTTTGTATGCCCGAAAAAAGATGGTTTGTATAAATGTTGCTGTAAAAATGTGTGTGATTTATATAAAATAAATGCACGAATCTGTGGACAGTTGAATTATTAATTTTAGGAAAATTTCTTTAGTGTACGAAGTTCTTACCTTCCTTAGAAGATTCGTGCACTACCAAAATTACGAATGTAAATCCCGCATTATTAAAAAGAACTATCTATTGTTAAAAGAAAAACTAAGTAATGCATGTAATCTGTTTTCTAAGTAATTTCTCACCTCTTTTTCAGTAGTCAGAGTTTCGAATCTGTTACTTTGTTTAAAAGTAAATTTATCAATTTAATTGAATTAAACTTTTCACAAATTTTTGCATTATTGCTTTGAACAATTTTAATATGAACTATATGCACTTATTTTATAATTTTGCTTCTATAATTTAGGCACTTCACGACGACTAGTTCGGTTGAAAATTTCAATGAAAAGAATGGTTTACGTACCAATTTCTCAAATCACAAATCAGTCAGGTTGGTATTTCCGAATTTTAATCAAATTTTGCAATTTCCAGACTACCAACTACTGACGATTATTTAGTTTTCTAAATGCAATTTGTTGTTGCAAAGACGATTGAATAATAATTTGCTGATCCACTAACACACAGAAATACTTTTGGTTCACCAATGTGAGCAAAAAGAAACGTAAGGTGGCCAGATGGCAAATTTGGTTAAGATGGGAAATTTTATACCAAATTCTATGAAATTATCAATTTGGCTAATTTGTTCATTACAATATCCCTTAAAAATCTGTGCTCTATTCATATCGTATTAAAGTTTTGATTTGTACAAAAGGTTTCACAGCTACTTGTCCAACCACGCCCACTTTATTTCCAGCGCTTGCTTTTAACACTAAGCCCAAGTACCGCGATTTTTGTCAGTAGATTTCTACTCATAGTTTTCTCATTATAACGTTATAAAATTGTCGTTTATCAGGATGTGTCACGCCTTCTTGCCTGAATCCATATAATTATTTTGCTGGTTTTATAAAATCTATCTAATACTTACTATAAGAAGTTTGGCTGCATTTACTTTAGTAGCACTCTTGTTGGAGCGGTTTAAAGATTTTGCTAGCTATGGAATTGCCACGCCCCTTAAAAATATAAAAATGCAGCATAGTTTTTAAAACCACAAATTTCGACCTTCTCATGGTATTGATGGTCTTTTTATAATTTAACTCTGCAAATCTTATGGAAACTCTTAGCCAGCCGTGGATTAAGGTGGGGTTAGAGATGCCTATAACCCCGGGATCCGAGCTCAAATGGGTCACCAAATAACGGAAAATTAAGTTTTTATCTTGGGGCTTAAGATAGGACTTAAATATTATAGTACAGTCATTTGGTTATAAAAAGACGTTACCTGGAAAGTTTTCCGGTAGTTTTGAAAATGAGTAATTTTATAGATTCTTATGTGCTCTTTTCGAATTTCAACTTTGCCACCTCGTATTGTTGCCGCTCGCTCTGCCATATTGGAAAAATGGCGCCTAAGAGCAGTTTTTTGACAATATCTCCTTTCTGACTCATTTTACGACAAAAATATGGATATACAAAATGAGACTACAATTATTGTTTTGACCTTTTTTTTCGTAAAATCAATAGTTTTGGCGTACGAATGCTTCAATTATATAATTCTTATCACTCATTTTTCAATCTTTTTTTATTTTTTAACAAGAAAAAAAATATCCAATGGCATTATCGTACTTCCCTACAGGGAAAATGATACTTATAGTTAAGCTTGAAAATTGGCCTTCACTCTTCTGTCAGTACTTTTTCCTTGAAATGCACAATAAAAAAAAAAAAAAAACAAAACCTAAATGGGATCTCATTCATATTCTACTACGTTTTTCACCACATTTGCGTCAGTACATTTGACAAATTTTCAGTACATTTGGCCCATTTGTAATAATTACCTTATATTTTAGTATAAACTTTCGTTTATATGTATGTATGTGTAAAAAATCTCTTTTTCTTAGTAAAGGCTGCTGAAATATGCGTAAAAAAAGTCAGATGACTTTTTTTTCTTAGTAAATTTTAGAAAATTTGCGGAAATTTTAGTGTCCACAACAAAAAAAAAAGTACATTTTCCCTTTCAAGTCTCGATTCAGTATATCTGTTCTCAATTCATTTTTTCTACCACTTACGCCAGATCCTAACTATTGCTCCACAATAAAAATTATACATCCAGATTGTTTAGGTGAGCTATATATTGCACTCAATTATGGTGATGCGTATACGAACCAATGGACACTTCCCAAGGTAGCTATTTGGCAATTTTTATTTTTGAAGATGTCAAATTTTTTGAGTGGGCTAAGCGCTAAAAATTTAAAATCTTGAAAAAATAACATTTTTCGATTAGGTCAAGCGCTGAATAATTCAAAAAAAAAACTTTGGTTAAAAATTTTTTCCGATCGACCTCAAACTTAGTTTCCGGCATTTTTTCCACTCAATTATGCTGAATATTTTGGTACTACTTATATAGGCCTATATGTAGATAAGTAAAAAGAAACTCAATTTTTTCAACTTTAAAAGGAAGAGAAATAATTTGCCTTCAAAAATACTCTGTATTTCAAAAACGCTTCCAATAGGCTTAGCAATATGTTTCCGGCTATTAAAAAACTGAATTCCCCGCTACTTTCGAGCTATGCTATATTTATTAAGTAGTAGATTAATTAAAAAAAAAAAAAAAAAACATTAAAAACGATAATAAAAGAAAACTAAACTAGCGTCAAGTTCATGTAAGAACCCATGCAAAATTCTTATCAGACTTCCCCTATAGCGAAACTTGTGCCGCGCAAAAGTAATAAATCCATTGCGATAAAAGTTCATTGCATTTCATTGAGAGATTGAAAATTCATTCTGTACTTTTATCTGAATAAAAGTATATGTACTATATATAAGCCTTCAACATGCACATAGGTCAGTTTTGAATCTCATGATAAACAGCGAGTAATGCTGTGAGTTGAATCAATATACAATGTTGCTATATAGCAGTATTATTGTTTTTTTCTGCAAACTCGTGCTAATATCGTGAGTTTTTTTTTAAATTGCTTTTATAGATAACCAATCGTGTATACCACAGCTTTTCCGATACGAAAACGTCATTAGAATTCATGCAGTTCAGCAAAGAACACTTGTAATAAAAATTTCAAAACTTTTTTAATAAATCTCGATGTTTTTTATTTAAAATTAAACATTTTTTTTTTAACAAAAGAAAACATTTGTACTGTTTGTATTCAAAATCTTTGTAGTGAGTCACCTTACTTCCTCAGCAACAGTGGTGCAGTATAGGCAGCAGCATAAGGCGATGCAGCATAAGGCGATGCAACGTATGGTGATGCAGCATATGGAGATGCTGCGAAGTAAGGAGATGCTGCATATGGTGATGCAGCGACATAACGAGATGCTGCATATGGTGATGCTGCGACGTAAGGAGATGCAGCATATGGCGATGCGACGTAAGGAGATGATACATATGGTGAAGCTACGTATGGTGAAGCGGCAGTAACATAGGGCGCTGCAAAGTTGCCATGATATTCTCGTGAGTAAACTGCAGCAGCTGGAGCAGCAGCAATCAATGGTGCTGAGTAACTCAATGGAGCCACAAGTCCTGGTTTGGCAGCCGCAAAAGCAATGAGAGCCAAAAGAACAACAGCGGTATATTTGAACATCTTAATTATTTCTTTTTTCTTACTTAATTGGTGACAATAATTTGACAATAAGTGAAACTCAACTGATAGTTGACTAAGAAGTGAAAGAAGTTTATATAGCCGAAACCACAAAGCTAATGAGTTGCAACAAATGAGCTTGCATAAAGGAATGATACAACCTTTGCTGAAGGTCAACAAAAGTATTTTTTTTATATACAACGTACTTAGTCCAAAAGCTCAGCGAACATGCAGAAGAGAACTCATCAAAAGAAAAAAAAGGTTTAAAAGTTGAGTGCAAATAATAATTTGCATGTACATAGTTGGTTTTGCACCGCTTGCCGAACCCATAAATCAATTATTAGGCAATTCTAATAAAAGTAGGCAATTTTAATTGTTTTTTTTACTCTGCTTTCGATGGCACACGTGACTCGCTTGCAAATGAGTTTTGAGAAAAATGTTAGCGAATGTTTGTGTTCTGTGCTCACGTAGCCGGCAAAACCTTCATGGACGCAATGCGCACATTATTGTTGACAAAATTTGAATATTACACAGTGCTGCAAAAAAAAACTTCTGTTTCGTGAATACACGAAATCTTATAACAATAACTATAAGTTCTTGCAAGGAACAAACAGAGTAATGATCTATAAAAGTAAAAATATAATCTAACGCCTTAGTTCTGATATGTCCACGAATCGATAGAGCAAAATGTGGTTATCGTTAGTTGTAGCCTAAGCAATCAATATATTAACCTATTTTTGACTAAAGAGAGCTGACAGGGCAGCAATTGAAAATGGACTCCAGATGAGTCTCGCAAATATCACAACACAAATGCAATTGCTAGGCATCTTCACCAGAGCCGTTTTATCATTTTTTAATCTGATAACTCAAAAACTGTCAAATGAATTTTATTCCATTTGTCAAAAATATTTTTCGTAAATGATACGACTTAACATTTTTCAATCGATTTTCATTTGCAAATGATTTATTAAATAAATTTGGCAAAAACTAATAATAAACTTTTTTTCTAATACCAAATCAACACTATTATTATAAAATGCTTCCACAATAATGGCAGTAAATTTCAAATTAACAAAACAGCTTATATATCCATAGGAAAAACTTACCAAATATAAAGGAGTACGTACAATATGAGAGAAAATATGTGATTGTCTTCAGAAACTTACCTGAAAATAAAAATATAATTAAAAATTAGTATGGTATTATCGGCTAGAACACTTAAGATATCAAGAAGGAGATAAATGACTGAATATGTACTCAGAAATTAAAGTCTTGAGGTTTGGAAGAACTTAAGATTTTTAATTTTTTTCAAAGTTCTGGATCAATTTCGGATACATAACTTCTTGCAAATTGTTATTTTGTTTATTTAAGACGGTAACAAAAAACAAAAGATGTCGAGCAGTATCGAAAACTCACTAAAAATCAAAATGTAATGAATTGCATTAAAATTTTTTAAAAGGTTCAAAAGTATAGAGATATTTTTTAGAACAGAAAGTTTTGAAAAAACTGTTAAACATTTGATAGTATTCCAAAAAGCCGGTAGAAGTCGATAAAATCTAAATATATGATAACTATTCAGTTTTTTGTTAAATCTTATAATTATTCAAATCCCAATTACTCAGCTCATATACAGTAGTCTACAAATGAATATTCTCAAGATATTTTCTTTGAAATAATAACTGTCCTACAGTATTATGATAAGAGGTAGTAAAAAATTATGCCACAAAAAAAATTTATATCACATAATATGCTCATCAGTGTACTTGTCATGTTTTGCTTTTCAACATTTTTTTGGACGAATTCTTTGAATTTCCAAATGTTTGTGTCCATCAATTCTCTTTTTCGCTTCACCAAAACATTCAAGGTTCAGTTGTTTTGCCAATAGTTACTTTATTTACTATAAAACCTCAACATAATATCATTATTATCATTAAACGCATTTCTTCAGCCTTTGCAATATCAGCAACAATTTAAAAGTAAAATTAAAACTTTATTGAAAATGTTCAAATTCGTCATTGTTATCCTTACGGCACTCCTTGCCTTTGCCGCTGCCAAACCAGGACTAGTTGCTCCATTAAGCTACTCAGCACCAGTGTTTGCTGCTGCTCCAGCTGCTGCCGTTTACTCACGTGAATATCATGGCAATTTTGCGGCGCCCTTTGCTTCACCATACGTAGCATCACCATATGTTGCATCTCCATATGTTGCGTCTCCTTACGTCGCAGCGTCATCTTACGTCGCATCACCCTATGCTGCATCTCCATACGTTGCATCTACATATATTGCATCACCTTATGCTGCTGCCTACACTGCACCACTGTTGCTGAGGAAGTAAGGTGATTTCAAAATGGCGTATGATAAGAAATGTGAGGCTGTAGAATTCAATTTTTTTGATTTATAAAATTTATAATTTTAAATAAAAAAAAAAGCTATTTAAAAAAAAATGTTTTTTTGTTTAAGTTTTGAAATTTTTATTACTTTTTCACTCTACGCTAAAATGTAGAATAACGAAATTGAAACCAAATTTATGATTAGCACTTTATCTCAAGTGAAAGTCGTTGATGCTGCTCCTTTGTTATTGCTGCCTCACCAAATGTAGGAACACATGTTGTTGCATCGCCTTATATTGCTGACTTTACTGCACCGAGCTGAGTTGATGACGAGGTTTAATATCAAATGAAAAACCACGATTTTTCTTATCAGAGGTGTGGCATTAATTTTAAAAGTGCCAAGTGCTTGCATTTCTATTTTTATAATCGAAGGTTTGAGTTTTTTTTTATTGTACTTTTCAAATATCCCATACATAGTAAGTAGTTCATAAGAATTGAATATGTGCTCAGATGTATATCAAGTATACTATAAGTTATATGAGTCACTTCTGCTTATGTTTTTTTAAATTTTCGAATAAGATGGGTTATCAAAAAAACTTTTAGCATATTTACTAAAAATATGCCAGAAAACTTAAAAAATCATTTTGGTCTTTCTTAGTGCTGAGAAGTGGGTTTATGTTTTTTCGCCTTACTAAGATTTTTTCAAAACAACTTATGGTATACTTCTATTGACTTTTGGGAATTCGGGAAAACCCTGACACAGGGGCACTTTTTCCGGTATTGGCAATATTCCATTTGTTGTCATTTTCTGTTGTCTTTATTTAAATTCTGAATAAAGATTCCCTTTTACTTAAAAAAAAAAAATATTCAAGTTTTGAGACACTGTAATCACAATGTGAAATTGCCAAAAATTGAGAAACTTACAGTTTTTGTCAACATTCAAAAATTCATAACATTTTACATTAAGCTGTTTTTGCCGTATTTGAAAACTTTGAAACTTTAAACGCGTTTTTCTCATAAAACGTTCCCTTTACGTTCTCATTTGTACAAAAAAAAAAATAGCTGACACTGTCCGAATTCACCACACATCATTTGCTAAGTCTTTTTAAGAACTATAAAAAGATGTAATTTGAAATACCTGACTTATGACGACGATATTTACCAGTTGTTATCAAGATCACACGTTTAGTATATATAAAACAGGTGACATTGTGACCCAAACATATACATATGTCCATGCTATCAACCAGTGCATCAGTGTTCTCATTATTGAAGGCAGTACCACGGAAATAGCAATAAGACTCAACAAAGCTATTTTGCACAAACCCACAAAATATCATACTTTCAAAAAATCATATTTATTTGTTTATTTATTAGAAATATAATTATAAATAACAATATTACTATGGTACCTAACTCGAGCAACATAGGCTATCGGTCAAAAAATCATATATATTTTTAAGTAAAAAGAAAACACATAGAGAATTTTTTTTTCAGTGGTGACACTTTTCGGTGTGATTTTGGCCTGGAGGCATGATTGGACAATTCTGCTTCAAAAATGCGGCTGGTCAAGTACTAACAGCTTATGATGCTCGCTATCACTTCATGAGAATTAATTTTTTTCTTCATAACTTGCAATGTGTGGATGTGGACGACATACGGCTTCAACAAGACGGTGAGTCATTCCATCAGCCAGAGAAACAATTCAATTGCTGCATGAGTAATGTAATTTCTCGTTTTGGTGGTCAGAACCAGATCATGCGTCTTAACACCCTAAGCCTTTTTCTTTGGGATTTTTAGGAGTCTAAGATTGATACAAAAAATCCCACGACCACTCACGCTTTGAAGAAGGAAATTTGAAAAGAAGGAAATACAAAAGAGTGCGTGTGTGCCAGCAAAATCATGGAGGCCATTTACCCGATAGGCCCTTCCATACTGATATAGTTTATGAATATGCATACTGTACAGTTTTTTTTTTCTAAAAACCTGTGTTTTCTATCAAAATGATAACTGGTGTAAATTTTGAGTCACCCTTTATATGAAGACCATAAAGTTTTGTGCAAGTACTTTTGTTTTAAATGATATTTTTGCATTCTCTTTTAAAGCGATTTATTAAGAAAAAATAGTGCAAAACATTGAATTATATTTTGTAAAAGAGATACCAACATTTTTCCTTACGAAATAATCAATAATAAGGAATCTATTACAATTTTTCACTGTAAATTGTGTTCTACACAAAAAAAGTAATTGAATTATTGATATATGTAAAAGAAATGTGGGTAAATATTTAAGTGAGGCAAAAATAACAAGCGACGAAGAGGACAATAAAATAAACAAAATTGCGGGAAAATTGCGTTTAGGGCGGTTCACATTATCACACATGTTGTCCTTCATTGCTTGACAACATGTGTGACTGTCAATCGAAGCAAACTGCCTGAAATCTTATTTAAAATGAAAAATGTTCACTAGGCTTGACAGTCAGTTCACACAGGTTGTATAGTTCGACAAGCTAGCAGAAAAATCAAAAATTTTTGAAATCCATCCAACATGTGTGTCAAGCGGTCCATCCTACCGTTCACATTATCGAACATTGATGTTGTCACACCATGTTGGACAGCATGTGTGATAATGTGAACTGGGCTTTTCAGTGTGAAATTGCGTTTTAAAAATAAATCTTAAAATTCTATTGAAATGAAAGAAGACAACTGCGACTGAAATTCGACACAATTGACAACAAAAATAGCAAAAGTATTCAGTAAAGAAATTTAGTTGATGATCGATATTACTGAAATCGAACTTTATGTCTGTAGGCATTAAAACGTGACAAGTGCAATGTTTCCTAGAGACATGCATATAAAGCAATACAGAAGAGGAAATGATATTTCAGTGTGAGTTATATTTGCTTAGTAAAGCGGATGGTGTTTATCTCTCTCTTCTTAAAAACCTTTAATTTTATTCAATTATGAATTCATTAATATTTTGCATAGTTTAAGGCGCAATTTATTATTATGACGTCTTGATACATAATATAATCATTTTTTTTAAGCAAACTGAAAGCAGTATGTCTGTTATTTGCGTAAATCCACAATAACAAGTTCAAAAGAGTTTTTCACTTCCGCTGAACCACCTCTGCACAAAAACTTCTTACATAAACAAGTATCAAGCCTTTGTGTTTGCACATCCCATATTCTGAATATTAGCGCGTATTATACGTATAAATATCTCTCAAAATCACGCGCCGAAAAGTAGGCAACATATTTACCTATCATCAATAAAAGGCTGAATAGCAAAAACAGAAAAAAAATTATTTACCATTCCATTAAATTTGCTAATAAACACGAAAATAAAGCTATTTTTAATTATCAACGTTATCAAACAAAGGCTGATATTTTTTTTTCAATTTACATTCAAATTAATACACAAGACAACAAATCTCAACTTTTGCAGTTAAGCTTCGTAACAATTTGTAGTAAAAATTTTCACAAATTCAATGATAGAATCAACAAAATTCCCACAAAATTTTGTTTGATTTTACATTAGAAACAACATCCAAAATTTAATATTCCATTATTCATAACACTTTTTGGGAAATTTTTTGTTTGATTTTTGCGAAAATGCTTCTTGACTTATAGGCGATTTCATATGTTTTTACGATTATTCTCTTTCAACGACGCATAATTGTATATCAATATAAAATATATATATCTCTCACTTCTATTGTTTTCAAGAAGGATAACAACACCACCAGGAAGCTTAGTCACTATTCAAATTTGAAAATTATATTGTACGCGGCCTTAATTTATTATATATTTACTTATAAAATGACCTCGAAACAATTTTGAAGTGGCGTCGTGGTAATAAGATCTACTTTTATGCCTGCAACACCCAAGGCTATCTACTTTGTCACAGACGTTCGGAAAGACACTTTCCAACTATGATCAATTGACTTAAACATGAGACCACTGCAATGGTAATTACTACAAATTAATAGCTGAGCTAAACAGCTGAATAAGGAGTTTTAGTTTATTATTTCAACTACCATCTTGATATTTGGACCAAACACTGACGAATATCCAATTAGGGAGTATTTCAACCAAGGACTCCGTTCGGAACATCGAAAAGTACTGCCAAATGTGAGGCCAAACATCACGATTGTTTAGAGTCTACTTTAAACCCATTTTTAAGTGCCATAACACAACATAATACCTTGATCTAATTATTTTTTTTATACCCTACACCGAGGGTATATTCACTTTGTCTCTCCGTTTGTAACACCTCGAAGGGGGCGTGGCAGGTATGGAAAAGTATATATATTCTTGATCAGCGTCACCACCTGAGTCGATTAAGCGATGTCTGTCTGTCTGTCTGTCCGTCTGTTGAAATCAGGCTTACGGGAAAACCAAGAACGCTAATTGAATGAAACTTTCACACACAGCTCACACCTTCTTGCAGGCATCTTGCTATTGAAAATGGGCGAAATCGTTTTACGTACACGCCTACCGCCCATACTCTATGTATATTTACCCAGGACAATTTTGAAAAAAAGTTGCAGAGATTTTTATGAAACTTGGTGATTTCGTCCACATGTGAACCAAATTAGGATTAGGCTAGGTTTCAAGATTTCAAAGGATCATACAGGGGCGTGGCACAGCCCTAAATCTTATAATTTATACCACCATATCTTGTAAGCCGTTCAAGATATTGCGATGAAATTTGGTAGGCTGATACATATTAAATATATCTTGAACTGAGATAAAAGTGGGCGGAATCGAAAAAGAGGGCGTGCCACTTTTCAACTGTTAAAAATTTTGATTACGTATATCTCGAAATTGGCACAAACGATTTTCATAAAAATTTTGGAGATAATGCCGCTGAAAGCAGTCATCAACACAAGATCAGTCATTTTACTGGAAAAACTAGTTGAAGGGCGTGGAATCGCCCACAATATTTATAAACGTTATATTAAGAGAACTAACAACGTAGTCGCTATGAAATTTAATGAGGTAGATATACTTGCTATAAGGTCTCTTATTACAAAAATTTGGTCCAATAATACCTGTGGGCGTGGCACCTCCCATATAAGCAAAAAACATTTATTGTTATAGACAGTGTGCTATAAAAGTAATCTTCATAAAATTTGGTATATAGGTGTCAGTTACAATAAGTTTGAAAATAAATGAATTTTGATGGGATTGCATCAGTGGGCGTGGCACCTCCCATATTAACATAAATTTGTAAGCGCTGTTTTAAGTGAACTATTGCAGCAATTGCTATGAAATTTAATGTAAGTGGTTCAATTGTTATAGAGCATATCTGAATCAAAAGTGGCTGAAATCTAGCCAGTGGGTGTGGCACCTCCCATACAAATAAAATACGGTAAGAGGCATATTTATCGAAACATGTGAGCAATCATACTAAAATTTGGTATAAGGTGTTTGCTTATGGAAAGCTATTTCTGGATCAAAACCGGGCAGGGTTGTACCTGTGGGTGTGTCACCGCCCTAAATTTTAAATTTAACTGCAGCATATATCAAAAACTATACAAGCTATTGTGCTAAAATTTAATATGAGGATGTCGATCACGAATATAATTTATTGATTCAAAGGTGGGCGGAATTGGAGAAGTGGGCATTGCATATTTCCAATTTTTCTTTCTATTCGATTTTTTTCAACATTTTCCATATTTTTTTTTGACTTTTTCAACCCTTCGACTTTTTCCAATATATCCTATTTGTATTTGATCGACTTTTTCAACCTCTTTCAACTTTCTTCATAAGTTTCTTTATTTTTTCGGTTTTTTCATCAATTTTGATTGTTTCATATTTTTTCAACCTCTTTCAACTTTTTCAACCTCTCTCAACATTTTGCATATATTTTCGGTTTTTCCAACATTTTTCAACCTCTGTCAACCTTTCTAACATATCACATGTTTTTCGATTTATTCAACTTCTCCAACCTCTTCAACGTCTTTTTTGTATTTACTTTAAAGGTACTTTCAGTGCAGTGTAGGGTATGTGAGTTTCGGCCAGGCCGAAGATAACACCTTAACTTGTTTTTTGTTGGAAAGGTTGTAAAGAGAGGCATCGCCGAATGTAATTTATCTCCAAAAGTAGGCGGTGCCACGTTTCTAAAAAAAAAATACGTTTCCAAGGTTAAATTAATTGACCGATTTTGATGATATGTCTAGGTTAGGTTTAATCCTATGGAAGAATATTAAAAATTATGTCTACTTTTAATGGGCGTGGCACCGCCTCTAATGGAAAAAAAAACAATGTTATGGCTGAGCCGCTGCATCGAATTTTGTGAAAATTGGTAAGGAGATAGATTGAACCATAAGTAAAGTTATTTTTTAAAAAGGGCGGTACCACGCCCCAAACAGAAAAATATGTAATCAGAGAAAATATAATATTTTGATTTTGATGAAATTCGGTATGGAGATACATATATTGAAACTTAAGGAAGGGATAGAGCAACATAATACCATTATTTTTTTTTTTTGGACCAATATCATTTTGGTGCTATTAAAGAAACATAAAATTTACTATGTTACATTGTGTTTTTGATTTAAATATTGTTATTGTATTCTATTTTTTCTCGACATTTAATTTTTTGTTTTGTTTTTATTTGCCACTTTAGTGTTAATAAAGGCGTCATCATTGTGCACGCTTTAAGGATTTTACCTTTGGAGTCTCCTTTTCTCTTTATTTTTCTAATTCATTCAAACAATTAATTCAGACCTTTGTTTTTCAATTTGATTTTTGTGTTTTCTTCTTTGCTGCCTACGTGCACTTGACTGACCTTGAAACATCTTAATATTTCCGGTGCGTAGTATTTAAATTCTGCGCATTTCCGGTAATTACAATTTGTTTACTGTTTGATTTGTTGTGTGATATCACTTAACGCCTTGTAGCCATCGCCGGCGGCATAACTTTTCATGGTATCGCAGGCACGAAATATAAATAAAAAATATTTACATTTCGCTTGTGAGATGAAAATGATGAAAGAAAATCTATTGTGGTACATTATGTTTTGCATTGAAATGGGGACAGAAATCACGAAAGTTCTCCATTTTTTTTTTTTTTTTTTTTTGTTGTTTACATTCATGGCGCAGCGAAAATTGAACAATTGAAGCCCATTACTAAATTTGGCATTTAAAGCTTTTGTACTTCAGCAGAATAAGGATATTTCGAAGAATACCTTTTTATGTTAGTTGTCTACGGAGAATTTAATGCTTTTTTAATGCATCAGTTATTATTACAAACAAAAAATACTAAAATTTTAATAAAACAATTCAACATTTTATCCTTATAACATAATTTATTTTTATATTTTTTTTTACAAGCACAAATCGAGATGTTATATCCTTACATATCCACATATTTATAGGTTTATTATGTTGAGCGCATTATCATCATTATCGTTATTAATTAGTAGAGATATTCATAGGTCAGTGGCTTATAGTCGGTACGGTATTGCTGCTGAAAGGAGTCCGGTGTGTGTACGCTATTGTAAGTTTCGACAGCGGCTGATGGAACATAGGCACGTGCATATGCAAGTGGTACCACAGCTGGTGTACGACGAATACCAAAAACGGATGGAGCAGCATATGCTACAGGTGCATTGTAAAGTTGAACGCCAATCGCAAATGCGATCAGGGACAGGAAAAGAAGCTGAAAACAAAAATTACATTAAAATTCTAAGAGGACGATTTTCAGTGATATTTTGAATGTGATGTGATTTAGGCTGTGAACTAGTGATGAATCTCTTATGTTAGTCACAATGTTGAGTCACGGTTTTATGGCCTAGGTTATCGAGTATATATCAAAATTCCAGTCAGTTGAGCTAAAACGATTGCGTTCCTTAGCTATTAATAGTTCAAGAGGAACTTCTCCACTTAAGTTATCACCAGCAGCAGGTTCTGTTTTCTTAACCATCGTTTTTTGATTGCAAAAAAAAATTCTCCCTTTCCACTATCTAACCTATTTTAGTTTGTACGGTGAAAATATCGCGGAAACTTTTCGTAAAGTCCGTACTGCATTTGCTTGTCATCAAGTGTCTACTGCAAATCTATAGCGAATTTAATCGGTAAATTTCAACTATTGTATGACAAATTCGATGAACGTTTGATTTCTCATTATAGAGACTTTACTTGGCAGCCGAGAACGGCCTTTTTTATTAAGATAAATAAATAGAAAAACCTATTTATTTAGCGGTGTACAGCAGCATATATGTACCAACAATTTTCTATAAAGATGATTGTATCTTTTTTTCTTCACTATAATAATTGAACACCATCACTATTCTCGAAATTTCTTGTATTTTAATGCAATCGCTGGTCACATAACCAGTTAGTTGCTGATATTTTTTTTTTTCTGCACTTACATATTTTAACATATTGTTGCTGCTTTCTGCTGCTGCTGCTGTTATTTTTTGCTGTTTTCTGTCTTCTACGAATAAAGTTAGTTGTACCTTCTTGTAGCACTGGTTTTTAACTATGCATCCTGCAGGCTGTGGCAACACATTTTTATACCTTTGCACTACGATAAATAAATCAAGGTCAAATTAGCAGTGCATCGGTTGGTCGGTCGGTCGTTGGTCTGGCTTGTTAACCCATGTTGATGATTATTCCTTTAATACTACAATCTGAGCGTCAGAATTTTATTTCTGATTCTTCTTAGGGAATCAACAAAGACATGCACCTAAACTTGTTTTCATATAAAAAACTTCTGTTTCTTCGGTTTTTGCATGGATTAGTTTTCGTTCTTTTCGCTTTACACTGACAGCTATAGCGAGCATAACTTTATAATTGGACTGTCGCCAATGCATGACCAAAACAAATCATCTGATAGTTGAGACAACAATAATAATTATGTATACAGACAATTTTTCGAGCAGAAGAAAATGCAGTTTGTTCGAAAAAATTTATTTAAGAAGATCTGAAAACATTTTGCTTAAAGTTAACGCTTAGTTTATTCTAAGAAAACAAAAAACTTTATGAAAGCAACAAAATTTGATTACAAGTTTTCAAGATATTTGTCAAATTTGTGCTTGTATGAATTATTTCAGAAGTTAATTCGGAACGCGCCTAAGATTTTAGCTCTATAAAGTATTTCAAGAACTCGATCTTAAGTAAGCTTAAATCCTTCACAATCATAGCTGGACACCGTGAACCAAATAGTTAACTTTGTTAATCGCTAATCTGTTACTGAGAAAATTAACTTCGTTAAACGTTAAAGCGTTACATTTCGGAAGACTTAACGCAAGTTAACGTTAATCGTTAATACTTGATAAAAAAATGCATTTTTTATATCGTTGCGTAAGAAGTTATTAAAACTGTTCGATTGGGTTCTGGAAGTTAACAGGTTAGGAACAAAAAAAACGTGTATATTTGGAGTGTGTAATTCATAAACATTGATATGTTGAAGTTTTCGTCTGAAAGTGAGGCTCGTTTCGGCGTTAAAATATATTTGCCCGTGGAAAAAAGATTTTCAACTTTAGCCACATTTTTACCAGATTTTTAGCTTTACTCTTTCAAAACTTGTGGCTCTTAGTTTTTTCTTTAGACTGAGTGACAGTATTGAAAAAGTCTTCCTCGTCATCGTCGTTGTTACACGCGTTGCTGCCTCCGCCACTTAGACTATCTCTGTTCTTCGACCTTTCGGAAGCTTCTTGTCGTAACACCTCTTCTACCTCTTCCTTCATGCATTTTTTTACTGGATCCACTCGACTGCTGTCATATGTTTCTAGCCATATCAGCTGGGAAGTATTTGTTGTCGGAACATGTTTTTCGCGGTGTGGTGCTTGCGGTATCTTTTGGGTAACGGACTTGGGGAAATTTAACGGAAGTTAGCGAGTCCGTCAACATCTTTTAAAGTTAACTTAAAAGTTAATCCCTTAGTCGAAATCGATAATTAACGAGTTAATACCCTCCTATGTTCACAACTATTAAAATTATCTGGCTTTCAAGAACTATTTAAAGTTTTCTTGAGTTATCATGGATAACATTATATCGCAATTTCCTACCGAAAAGCTAAAGTGTTTTCAAATATGATCGGAGAAATTTTCCAAACAAACTATAAATTTCCTTTGAATAAACTTAAATGCTTTTTCTCAAAACGTTAATTAATAATATTTTACTAAGCCCCAAAGTTTATTTTCAATTCATGTGCTTCAACCACACTTCGGTTTAAGAACAAAATACATTTCACGCTTAATGATAACCATAGTGACCATGACCATAGCCATAGCCGTGAGTATGAAGTACTGGTGCGGCCACAATGCTGTGCGTCAACAATGGACGCACAACATGCACAACTGGTGCACGCTGGTAAGTGGTAGCATATACTGGCTCATGCAAATAGCCAGGCTTAGCAAATGCCAGAGCAAAAAGAGACAGGAGTACAACAAACTGCAGGAATAAGGAAGACAAAACAAAAGACATAAAATTCTTTCAATACAAAAGAAGAAAAGCGAAAACTCACCAGTTTAAACATTTTTTTTTTTTCTATTTTTATTTTACTTCACTGTTGATGATGGTAAATAAACAAATCAACTGTTGGTGTCTAAGGAACGGCAACTTTATTTTATACTTAAAACTCAAAGAGCTGTTGCATGTGAAGAACAGAAAAATTCTTGTTTGGAGCTGAAATACATGTAAGTACCAACAAACAAAAAACCAACAAAAAATAAACCAAAAAACTAAAATCTGTTACATGTTCAAGTCTAATTGTTACACCAGCAAACCGATATTAAATATCGAAGTTGCAACATGTGGTATCAACCCGCATATGCGTATGCATTTGTAACACACAAGAGGCGCAGAGTAATGACCACAACAGAGATATCACTTTCAAGACCTTTACTTAACATGGAGCATAATGAACTCGTGTTGATGATGGTGATGTTGCAATTAGAATTCGCAACAAAAGGTAACATCAACAGCATGTGATAAGTAGAGGGGTTATTACTCGTTGTTGATGTATGCCTATAATGACTTAGACACTGTTTTCTTATATGAAGAAAAGAAAAAAAAACACTGGGATTAACTTGCTATATTTAGAGACTGTGTACTTAAAAAGTTTTAGATTGATTTTATCAGAAATTCATTCATAGTTCGTTTTAAAGCTTTCTAAATGTAATATTTTAGCGAGTTACTTCACAAATACCATTAAAGATAGCAATATTAGTTAAGTACTACTTAAAGGCAAAGTATTCGTCATTTTGACGAACATATACATTTTAGTTGTTTTAAATGTGGAGTGATATGCATTTTTTAAGTTAAATGGTCTTATTACCTGTTATTGGTAATTTATTTAATATAATTTCATAAATAATGCCAACATTTATTTAAAATTTAAGAATATGAAAAAAACTTTCAATAAGTGTTCAGATAAGCTTACATCTGAGCAATAACTTAAAATAATGTTTTGTTTTTGCACATTTTATTCTTGTTTTACGCGTTTCTTTGAATATCGATCATTAATACTAGAAATAAAATAGAAAGAATGTTTAAAAAAACGTTCAACAAAAAACTCACACAAAAGCTAAGTATTCGTCGAAATGATTGAACAAATAGCCTATAAATCAAAATACTCAAAAACGTAAACTTACGTTAACGAATGTGTTGGTGTGAAAGTACATGCAGATACGCGGGATGGTTAGAGCAAGAGATGTTAATATCTGACTGATGTTCGTCAAAATGACGAAGGTTAGCTTTCTTTGTTTATGATATAACCGAATTTTGTAACAATACTTATTCTCGAGATATTAAGCATTCACATTTGAGAATTTTGATTAGACCACTCATTTCTTTTTTTTATAATTTTTTTTTTTTTTGTTATAAAAATTATAAAATCTATTAAGATATCTTATTAAAACCAAAATTACCACTACCCTGAAAATTAAAAGAAAAACCAAAATCAAACGAAATATTGCCAAAAGGTTTATGGAAAATTTTATATGGATTGATTTTATAATTTGAACTCTTCTTGCGTGTAAAAGTCTCTGAGAATACGTTGTAGAGATTATGTGAAGGACGCCGTACAAACATCACAAAGATATCCTGCGAAATTCGTCGTAATCCTTTGAGTACATTAGGTGTTGAAACTTTTTGTCTTAGCTCACGTGCAGTATCTGTTAGTGGGTCTGAAGACTTGGAATAATCCGCATCATATTGATATATGTTAGAAGTTCTTACTACTATTATAGCATCAGCTGCAGCACTTTCACATAATAAGCTGCGTGTCTGCACTAATGTTGAAAGAACGCAGTGGATACATAGAAAAATTAACTAGAAATAAAATTATATATTAAAATGTTACATTTTATTAAGTTCTGAACTCACTATTTTCAACATATTTTTAACATTATCAAGGCAATTACGCACCTTCTTTGCAGGCAACTCAGTTTCAACTATTTTTTAATATTTTACAAGAATCATTTTTATATCAACTGTTGTAAGCAGAAGTATTACTTAAGTTGTTTTTAATTACCAACATTTATTAATTGCTTGTATAAATTTATAAAAGTTAAACTTTTTTTTTGTCGCTACTGACATTTCACTCAAAGTATTTTAACACTTTCAATACCGCCAGAAGGTGATTTTGATGCGGCAACTGAAACTAAAGCTTCTTTGATATCCAACAGTTTTTGAAGGACTAAGTGTAACTTTTTGCAACGCTTTTTCATCCAATGACGAATCCTTGAGGAAAAATCAAAAATTAAATTAGCAACAGCTTTATTTTCTGACATTTAATTTTAAATCAATGGCTGCAAGTTATCGCGATGCTCGCTATTTATAAATCTTCTTCACAACACGGCTGTAAAGTCTCAAATTAAATTTAATACGAGAAATCAAAACGTCCATTTTTAGATCTACTGAAAAGATGTCAATCATTCAGACAGCGCATGATGCGGTAAATCCTTTTCAAAGTTTTGTTATTAACTTTTGCTATGTCTTTTATATTTACGTATTTTACAACGATACGTCACTAAGGCGTTGGAAATATGCGTCAGTAGCGGACGTATTTAATTTCCCAAATTAAAGATATTTGGAATGCTTAAAGGAATTTCTATTTTACAGCTCAGTAGAGAACTTTATGTGCCGTCAACAATTTCAAAATACTTTTGATGTTTTGTATAATTTTTATTTTATTTAAAGAAAACATAATAGGAATCGGAAAGGAGATTATCTGAGAAACAAAAAAACAATTTTTTCCAAAAGCTATACCGAGCCCCTCGAATAAATAAACTTGGAAAATATAGGGAACCATAATATAGCAGTATGATGACCGGGGTTCAATCAAATCACACACAGCTTTACAGATATTTAAATATATTCCTTATATTTAGAATACAAATACAGATGATTTTAGGTCATACATATGGACTAAGAGTAAACTTTCTTTTACTGAAATGTGCACCAGTAACAATGTAATTTCTATTCAAAAGATGACAGAAATAACAATAAATATTTCGGTAGCTGTGAGCCGACAATTAAGCACTTTTACATGAGCACTGTCAGCTATGATTTCTATACATAAATTTCATGATCTTCTCTGACTTGCAATCATCTGCTTGTCAAGCCACTCAGCCATGCAGCTCTTGATTATTTCGCAGAGTTAAATTGATTTTAATATATTGTCACTAGTTACTATTTTACATTGAAAATAGAGGATGGAATTAGGTTTACTCAAAATTTATTTTACCGCTTTAGAGGTAGATCTAATCGCGTGGAATACAACTACGCCAGCGCTTCATTTCGTTCTCCATCAATTTTCTTGGACTGATATAGGTCTTTAGTTCTAAGTTGAAATGTACACGCGTTAGAAAATAATTTGGGCGAAACGAGTAAAACAACGTTACATCTGCCAAACTTTAAATTATCATATAGTGAGGGCCTTCCAACAGATTCTAATAAGAGTATGTACAATAAAACAAAATAACAAAGCCTCTGACGAAAGTATGATCGGATAAGAAAAACGGGTGTGGCACCTCCAATTATATAAAGTAAACATATCTAGCCAGTTATCCAACAAAATATAGTGCAAATCTCACACAAAGATAGAGTATGGGCATATCCACGAAAACGGAAGTTTTTATCCTGTGCGAAACCTTAGTTTTTTTGCAATTATCTTGAAATCAAAAAATGCCCAAATTCAACCTTTGCACCAATTATAAAGCTAATTAGGAGCTTTAAGTTATTTTTTGTTATTAGCGCAACGCCTTTCGTGTCTCAAGAGCTTTCAATGTATTATATTGAATTACTTATAAAATTTGACAGTGGCACCATCGTAATGAATAATAAACGGTATTGAAGAAGAAGGCGTGATATCACATATTAATGAAAAAACTTTAAGATATCATGAGGAAAAGAAATGAATTGATGTTGAGAAATTGAGAGAAATTGAAATTGAAATTGAAAAGATATTTTTCTCAAAAACAGTTAATTTTTCGAATTTTCGTAATGAAGATTATCTTTCCGAACACTTTCCGAAACCCATTTCTGAAGAAAAATATTTGGTGGTACTAGAAAAAGCATAACCTTTAAGAGTATTATAAATGTAAGGAATAAAAATTAATGTGAATGGTGCCACGCCATATAATGGATTCTTATGAGATAAACAGAAATATCAAATTTGCATTAAAGTTCATTCAAGGAATCATCTTTCAAACGTTTATTAAAATCTATGAAATCACTTTTAAGAAATACGGATATTAAACTAAAGTTTGCTATCGTTTAAAGTATCAAATACATACAACAATTCTTGCGATTTTGTTCAATTTTTATTCAGAGTATGAAATTTTTGTCTGGCATATGTACACTAGGGTGGTTCAAAATATTAAAAATGCTCCTAACTTCGCTTTCTGGGCACCAAAAATTCCGTATTGGTGTCAATAATAACCACGTAAAATTTGGTCCATTCCAGAAAACATTTAATGGACCCGCCACCGTTTTGAAAACTGGAAAATGGTCTTTAAACTATCGAAAATCATTAATATCTCCCCGAAGCTGCTCCCTAAAGGAATCAAAAGTATAACAAGGTCCTATTATTTCTTCCCTTCCAACATTTTTTCCCAGCATACTTACCCTCTATCACCACATCTTAGGGCGGTTCTCCTGCAAAAATGAAATTCTTGTGAAATTATGAAAATGGCTCCTTCTTCTTCTCGGATGCCTCTAGAGGAGTAAAATGTAAGACCAACTCCGATTATTTTTACTCTCCCAAACTTTTCCCTTGACACAACAATACTTTATCTGCTACCTGAAAATTAACTATAGGGGATTATATGTATCACCAGGTCCTATTATATTTTTTTTCCAATATTTTTCCGTAACATACTTACCCTCTATCTGCCACCCTTTTGGGGGTGTTGAAAGTTTTGAAAAATAGTTCATAGCTCCCCCGGAGTGACCAGTAGAAGAGTCAAATTTGTAACCAGGTCCTCCCGACATTTTTTCCCAACATACTTACCCCTTATATCAACCCCTTTGGAGGGTTCCTTGCAAAAACTGAAGAAAATTTCTAAAAATATTTCATATCACTAGGTTGTACTATATCATCAAATGTTTTCTGAAATGGACCAAATTTTACGTGGTTATTATTGGCACCAATACGAAACTTTTGGTGCCTGGGAAGCGAAGTTTAGAGCAACTTTAATTTGTACCATATATGTCTGAACCACCATAATGTACACTCTTTTTTATATATACTTAAATTTTTGTCAGTTTTGATCTTTATTCACGCTTAATCGATTGTATTTTAATCAACTAATGCAACTACTTGAACCTCTTTTTTACAAATTCTTACAGTATTATTTCAACTCGTTTGTTGTTTCCGTTCAAAAACCTAGACATGCTAACGAATAAGCCATAGAAAAATCATCTTTGAATAAGGTCAATTATCCCAAATATATTGACACCACAATAGGAAGCCATTAAAATTTTAAATTATTTGTTGATTAAATAAAATAGGCTGTTAGCAACAGCTGCTAAATCCTTTCGAACTTGTGACACATTTTGAACTACACTATTCATTATTTACCTGTGTATGGTTCATCAAATGTCTGATGAACTTATGACCTTTAAAAGGAATTACCCTTCCAATGCTTACAAAAAAAAAACAAATAATCGATGTATTGAAAATGGCTATTGTTTAAACAAATAAGCAAAAGGACACTCGTACCAACAATACTTTGCTAAAATGAGGATATCAAGTTAGTATTGGTATAAGTAATTGCTTTCAGGTGTGTGTTAAGGACATTAAACTTAGTTGATAAAATAATTTTACTAAAAAAATATTTTAATCGAGAGCAGCATTGACCTTAGCAAGCTATGCATAAAAAGAGGGTCAAATAGAAAACCTTGAATAAGGATAAAGTTTGCACATTTTGGAAGCAACAAGATTTTGAACTTCAGCAAAATATTCCTTACGGAATTCAGTTCGTTTTTTTTTTTTTTTTTTGATAACAATACAGGGGCCCAACTCTGTAATCTAGTTGAATAAACTGTAATTTACAATGCATCGCTTTGACTTTCGAATTGCATTTCCTTCGCTCCAGAACTACGCCTCTCTCAAAAAATCCAAACTTCTCAAGAATCGTTTTTTTTTTTTTTTGTCAAGCCTGCACAGACTTAAACTGCATAGAAAATTTTATATTCATATGTACAAAGTTTATAAAAATTAGAATGTTCAAGGAATTTTTCCTTTGTGGTAAAAATATCTTCAATATTTTCTGACGCCTGCCTTTTAATTACACTTATTCCAAGTTTTTCATAATTAAATGAATGCTTCTCCTTGAAATGCTTTGTCAAATGTTTCAAACAAAACCCACAATGTCATTGCACGTTTGCTTTGACTGCTCGTCGAAGAGAAATTACAATTTGAATCCTTAGGAAATCTCAATTTTCTAATGCAACTTTTGCCGTTCGCATCTACCGTGTCGTGCACTTTTGCGGAGGATGCTGTCGTTTCCGTACTGCTGTCGTCGGGCATTGCAATGTGAATTCTTTGCTGCATGACTTGCGATGTGATTTTAACGCTTGAAAATCATTTACCTTATCGTCTGTGGTGAAAAGTTTTCCGCTATAAATTTGCTTAGGACACGTGACCTCTGACAAGTCACATTTTTCGTTTGCATCCAGTCTTTATGTTGCAGCAATGCAATCGCCAGCACTTGCTTTGTGTGGGTTGTGAATTTATTATTTTTAAACGTGTAGCTTATTATAGTTCTTTTATAGTCAATAATTATTGATAGTTATTATATAAAGCTATTTAAAGTTAGCCATTATGTAAAGCTATTTAAAGTACCCGCATATTTGTGGTTGGCCATTGTAGTTCGTAAGCTTATTAACTTTTTGCGCTGCAATTCTATCTTTGACATGACGCACAAGTTAATGTATTTATACCCATTACGTAGGGGGTTTATTAACTTTATCGTTCCGTTTGTAGCGCATTGAAGGGGGCGTGGCAGATATAGAAAAGTATGCATATATTTTTGATCTGTCACTCTTTCTGTCTGTATGTCTGTCTATTGAAATCAAGTTTACGGGAAATCCAAGCAAGCAAACTTCATGGGGTTCAAAATGTGTAAAATCGGTTCACGGACACGCCTGCCGTCCATACTCTATATGCATGTATACGGCCAAATATATTTTGAAAAAGTTGCAGCGATTTTTATGATTTTTATGGACTTGGTTCACATGTGAACAAAACTTAGATTAGCTACGTTTCAGGTTTTTGAAGACTATTACAGGGGCGTGGTACCGCCCTTTAACTCATTTTTATAACGTCATATCTCTCAAACCATACAAAATATTTTGATGAGATTCGGTAATCGATGTATCATCAAATGTATCTTTTATTGTACTAAGAGTAGGCGGAATTTAAAAAGTGGACGTGGCAGTTTATACAAATTGAAAAATTTGATTATGTATTACTCGAAATTGGCGTGTACTATACGTGGAAAATAATTCAACCAATAGTGTATTAAGGTGAATATGTAGTGAAATTAGTTAAGGACTTGAGCTATGAAACAAGTAAAACACAAGGTCTATTTGAGTAAAGATCAAGAATTTTCTCCTTATATATATGTTTAAAAAGCAGCGGTAAAATTTGTTTTGGTACTTCCGTATATGTACATTAGGAAAATGAAAAAAAATTTACAAAAAATAAAAAAATAACAAAGAAATAAGTGGAATTTTCTACGTTTTTTTACACAAATTTTGAAAAATTAAAGTTTTGCAGCTCTGGTAGCAACCCTAGGAATTTTTCTTTTAAGTGAGGATATACGGATATACTCGAATATAAATAAATTTTCGAGTTCTAAGCGTTATCGAAGAATTCTAGAACATATGAGGCGCCCAGTTGCAAAAACGGCCAAGTCAAAAAAAAAAAAAATGTTTGGATATTCTCATATCTCATAAAAAATTTTCTTTACAGAAATATTACACTTTTTAATTGATTTTTGATTTATGGATTTCAAAACCGGCCAAGTTCATGAACTTGCTTTCAAAACCAGTCCAACGCCTTGGAATCAAAACCGGCCAAGTCCAGTTCATTGGTATCAAAACCGGCCAAGTCCAAAATTGTTTTCTCAAAAACATACGCAAATAAAACTTTAAAAGTCTGATCTGACGTGCTTTGAGTAAGAAATTTTAAAAGTTATTTTGTGGGAAATATTTTTGAACTTTTCTATGCATTAGAGGGTTAACATAGATGAAGATAAACGTTTTTCTTTGTTTGTTCAAAAGTATGAAAAATGTACTTGGTCGATTTTGAAACTGGGCGCCTCATATGTAGGTTTTTTTTTTCATGTTCTCTAATGTACAGCTTTTGCAACATTTTCAAAATTTTGTTTTTCGATTTTTTCAAGTTATTTTGACTTTCTTTCAACTAGCAACTATCATACATAAATTAATGATAAGAGAACGTACACGCATTAGCAGGCCCGGATTAGGAAATTTGCCGCCCCTAGGCAGTTGTAAAAATTGCCGCCCCCCCACCTCAAAATTTCTTCATTTATTAGGATAAATAATTTTTTTTTTTGTAGAGGAGCAGCAATAAAATCAATCAATCACTCAATAAAATGCAACCATTTTTGTCGCCCTTTAAATCTTGCCGCCCTAGGCACGTGCTTACTCTGCCTGTAAGGCTAATCCAGGCCTGCGCATAAACTAAAACAAAACTTAAAGTTTTGAAATCAATTGGGTCATTTTGAGCTTTTGCAAATATAACCTAAGCCTTTCGTAATTGACAAATATAAATGCCCAAAAATTGGTCCTTAAGGAATAAAGAAAATCTCTACAAAAATGCTCATTGTAAAATACCTTTGTAAGAAGATTTTTAAAATAGCATTATTATTGCAGAAAGTTCATATTTTTAAAATGTTATTTCTGTATAGTAAGTGGTATTATATGTAGAATATTATTTAAACGGCGCAATATAAAAATGTATGTTCACATGTACGATTACTATTTTAAAAGTAACTAATTGGCTCTGAGCTGTTATAGCAATTGTTTTCCTTTTTTTCCTAAGAATATGTTGTATTTTTCAATACTTTTTGATACTTTCTTAGTATCAACTGTTACTGTTGTTATAATATGTGCCTTAATGCATGCAATGTAAGTCTAATGAAACTTGCTACAGCACAATTGTAGGTAATGACAAAAAATTAATTGCGTAGTTTTAGGAACTTTTAAAACTTCACGTTTATATGATAACCTTAAAACAGTTTATGTTCACTTAATTAATTATTTGTTTAAGTAGCTGATGTATTTTTAATTCAATTTACAGTTACAATATTTGAATTTTTAGCTAAAAATTATTTCTTCTTTTCCTTGCAATTTGGTGAATATTGAATCATAAATGAAAAAGTTTCTTAATATGTCGTTTTCTATAAAAAAGTTTTTCAAATTTTTTCGTGTGACCAATCATTTTAGTAACAAAATGCGTCAAATTTTTATAAATGATAAATTCTGAACATAATTTAATGCATGATTATCTTTAAGACCTTACATTTTTTAACAAATAAGAGCCATATCATTTCGCAAAATACCTCCAATTATTTTACTCAACAAAAAAAATGCATTCGACGTCTTTTTAACAATGCAACTTAAGAAAAATAGTGCGTATCCTGTGTAGCTATGCTTTAACTTGTTTTGCTGGAAATGCAAAAGTATTTGAACGACAGCAACAACAACAAAATGCAACAATAGCTGGTTACAAGTTCAAGGCTAAAATAAAGAAGTTAACAGAATAATAACAAGGTCTTCCTAATAATAGATACACGTAAACTGGTCAAGCGGATAAAAGTTATAAGCAAAAATCAACAAAGAGAGAGATGGAGACTAAAACATTTTTTGATGCACAACAGCAGTACACAGAAAAAAAAAATCTATCATTTTGAGCATACAACACTATAAATCAGGCAAAGAATGTTTTTCGAGCGGAAAAATTTGCATTCTTAACATAAATCATAATGCTAATCAAACTTGGATTTTTTACTCAAATTTCTTCAATACAGGAGCTCATCCAGTAACTAAGAAAAGGTCCTTATAACAATGCAAAAAAAAAATATTTTTTTTTATATAATTTTTTTTTTTTTTGTCCAGCAAAGTAATCGATGAAATATAATTATTTTATCGAGCAAAAATAACCGCAACTTAAGTTATTTTTTACTCAAAATAATCAAAATATTTAATTTTTCTTCACAATGAAATTTTTTTTCTGAATTCCTTTATATGTTATACGATAGATGTTATGATAAATTCAGATTTTAGAATCTCTCTTTCATTGTTTTTTTTTTTCTAAGTGTATATATATCAAATAAATAAGTAAAATTATTCTATAAAAGCCAAGTAATTGTACGAACATCAAGTAAACACTTGAAAACATCGGACTGTGTTGTTGTCGAAACGAAAGGATAAATAATAAAAAGAAAATATGATTAAGTTTGTAAGTACTTGAGCTCAAATTTTTAAATCGAATATCTTCAATAATTAGATATTTATTTTATTATAAATTCAAGGTAATTTGTAGCTGTTTATTGGCAATGGTTTGTGCGAAACCAACACCTATACTTGGACCTGCATTATCTTTTGGTGCACATATTGTGGCGCCCTCACCTTTATTATACTCAGACTATCCATCCGTATATTCACCGCATACTGTGCATGCCTATCCTTATTCTCAACCTTATGACTATAGAAATGGTTATGGATATGGTGGATATGGAGGATATGGTGGATATGGTGGCTATGGTGCAATACCAGGTGTTGGCTTCGGAGCGCATATAACGATTTAAGTGACTGAAGTCATGGAGTGATAAAAAATAGTTTGAGAGAGAGAGTTTTTGATAAAAGACTGCATTTGCTTGGAGATAATGATAACAATGATGTATATATATATTGAGATTTAATAAGAACTTTAGATCGTACTTAACTCACATTATTTTAAAAATTTTAAAAAAAAATTAATAAAAATACAATAACTCCAATCATGTTTCTTTTTAAATTACCGCTGACATATTTGTTCCTCAAAACACAAAAATTGCTACTAGATCTGTTGTACATAATATAGGAATATTAGATTAAAAACTTTGAGAAGTTTGGCGCTATTATTACGACAAGAAAATGTAGACGATAAATAAAGATTTCAACCAAAAATAATATAAGAAATGGCATATACCTTAGCCTTACATCTGTTAATATAGAAAACACCTTCGGGTTGAATCCAACTAAGAAGAATATTAAAATTCTTAACAATCGCGTTAAGTGAACGTGCGGTTTATTCTGGGCACTAAATAAGAGTTCGATTTCTGAGTTTTTCCTAAATTCTAAACACACTTTGGAATGTTTATCATTCGAATATTCGATTTTTTTTTTTAATTAACACGTTTTTCACAAATGAATAAGACGCTATAACAAAATTTTTCCTTTACTTTTTAATGACAATTATTTTTGTTCTATTTTTTTATTTACCTCTTCTTTTTTGGAATTGTGTACGTTTGTATGTGCGCTGTAAAGCTTCACAGTTGGACCGATACGCAGGCTAGTACTAATGACAGCATGGTTGCCTGTGCAAACAGAGATGGTTGATTTTCCTCATTGCTATCGTGTCTTATTTTTCTTAACAAACGACATTGCGACGTATGGTTGCTCCTCAGCCTGACACGGTAAGGCACAAACAATTGTTTGCAAACGAAATAAAAGGAAAATATCACCTCATGGCCTCATCAAAAATAAGATATCCTACACCGCATTAACAGTAAAGTGCGCGTAAGCCTTATTGATTCCTTCCACCACGCCATATGCTGGTTGGTTTAACGTACGCACATTGAATTTGGCAACATTTACTTAAATAGCTCACTGTAAATCGTTTGGGGTATAATGTTTCGTATCCATTTCAGCTAACTTTTCGGAGAATAAGTAATTCTTTTTTATTTTAAGTAACTTTTATACCAACTTTTGAAATGTTCAGTGCTTTAAGCTCTCCCATTTGAATTTCAACCTTTTTACTGTCTGCACTGGTATTCGGTGTCAAAAATTCTTTGATAAGATGACAGAGCTCTTACATACTGAATTACAGATATCGTAGAAAATATTTAGCTAAAAATTTTCTCAAACTTAAAAATATCATCATCATATTATCTCAAACATAAATAAATAAGAACGTAAAATCCTCAACCAACATACTTACCACCTGCCTTACGACGTAAGCTTGTGCGTACGCATAATAAAACGAATTGAAATAAAATATTTTTCTGCTTACCTTCTCTTTTCCTAACGACCCTACAAAGAGACTACGCACTCTATTTGCTAAAATATAAAGGGAGAGTAGGTAACACTAGTAGGTAACCATTTTAGACCAGGTTCCCCCAAATTTCAACTGGGTTCCTTCTATAGCTGCTCGTGCGTTTAAATCAGTTAACGTAAAATTTATTTTGGTGGTTTTACCTTTAAGTACGCTATCTATTCGAATAATATTCTAAAAGCTCACAATTTTTTGTCATAGTATTAGTTAATTTATTTCTCTAAGATATGCATGCATCCATAAAAACAATAAAACTAATTCTCGAACAAAAGTTTTAATTACTCGTTTTGAATCAAATCTTAAATGACGCATGAAAATCACGTTCATTGACAACAAGCATCAGCAGTAGCAAAAATTTACGATTAAAAGCAACACCTTTTTTCAAAGAAAAAAAAAATTGTGAAAAGTTTTCCACAAAAAATACGCAACAGAGTAAAAGCAAATCACGTTTTTTTTTTTTTTTTTGAAGATGAAAAATAAAAAATAAAAAACAGCACGACAATATTTGAGAAAAAACCTACGTGCACAATGTGGAATTTGGAAAATAATAAAATACAATGAATGACAGTTGAAAAATGCGAATATTTATGGAAATATACTACTGAAATATCGCTTAGTGATGCGTTTGCATGCATGTAGTAGGAAATGAGAAAAGTGGACATAAACGCTTAAAATTTTGTAAGTCTCAATCAAAACCCTTAGTTGATAGGGTACGGAAGAAAAAAGTTTATAAGCTGCAGCATGATTTTAAGCAGTATCTGATTAATGGCTAGCAGCAATTTTAAATAATATAAAACATTTATTTGCCAGGAAAAAAATGTTGACCACAAGCAGGCAAAACATTTTTCATATGCTGACATTTAGAAACTTTAGAATTTATACGCAAACTGAGATATTGCTAGCTGATACCACAATATCACCCTTGAACGATTTCTGTGAGGAATATTTTATTTCCGAGCATAAGCAATATCCTTGCTTGTCTTGAATGTTGTTTTGAATGCTTGTTTTGAATGGTCATGCTGACAAGCCTCTACCCTACCGCACATTAGGGCCGTAACTACTACCACTGCTTTTACTGATGACTTTTTCATTATTTCTGGTATTTTTAAGAGTTAAAACAGCAATATATTTTAAACTCTATATTCAAAACTCTTTTTGGATTTTCTGCTGGTCCTCGATGCCCTTAGAATTATAGTTATACGTAATGCTCACAACTCTCATTTGACAGATCATTCTTCAAGACGTTCAGTGAGTACAGAGCAAAATCTTCTGTGGCAATTGCTCTACACTTTATATGACCACAATGGAATTTATTAAGCTTGTGTGGAACAATTTGGATGAGCAATCCGCTGATAAAAAACTGTGGATCAATTGTATGACGCAGCAAAACCTTTATCGGCCGATGAAACGAAAAACTATGACACCAAACACGATCTTGATGCTGATTGTAATGATTTTTTGTGCTTATTCCATTGAAGATGTTCGATGTCGATCTTCTCTACATTAGCCAAACTGAAATCGGAATTGCACATCACACCTGGTTGTGTTTCTCTTTTATCTGATTTCTTGACGAACGGATACTTTTTCGCCAGCTCTGAATTGGAAATACATTCTCCGCGCGGCATATTTTCCAACGATGCAAAAATAGATATGATTAAAGAAATAGAAAATTTTGGCGCGAGCAAGACGAATGCGTCACAAGCGAACAAACGCAATGTCAAAATGGCGCTTCAGCTGTCAATGCATGCTGTCAACACGCAGAGAACAAAGTACATGTGAAAAATGAGTGCGTACGATGGCGCGTTGTGGCGGCTTTTGTATTATATAAGTGGACGCTGTACGATTGATTCATTTGCGCGCAGAAGTAATCCATACGCAGTTCTAATCAGTATCTGCATTTCAAAATTATTATGATACCGCTTAAATCAAATTAGGTGTGAGTCCTCAAAAGTTATTAAGACACTAAAAAACAAAATCTGCATCATTTTTTTTTTTCGTTCCGAGAAAAACCAATGAAGCAATTTTGGTTCTCCTGATGGTCCTTTTTGGTTAAAAAAAAAACGTGTTTTTTGCTCGTAACTTTTATTTCTTCACAGGATACCTAAATTTGCTAATTTGAAAAATAAAGACTGCATTCTTGCAAAAAATTTGACGTTAAAAAACTTAAAAATTTTTTTTCTGTTACAGTGGATCAAAGTTATAATGGAACAGCATTAACAAAAAAGTTTCTTACTAAATAGTAAATTAACTAGATATTTTTTTACAAATTTAAAATCTAATTTAGAAAGTGTATTTAATAAACATTTATTATCAACAAAAAATTTTTATAAAATCAGCGTTTTGTTTTTAAAAAAATAACGAAAAATGAAAATGCATGGAATTCTGTCACAAAGTTATAATGGAACACCTTGTGAATAATCCACAAATTCGCTACCAAAACTACAGCAAACTTAATTTTCGTATCATATCGTGTTGTCTAGTTAAGGGATCATCCGATAATTCATGCTACTCATCAACGATTAATATTTTTATTTCCGTAATAAGCCAGATGGCGCCGCGCGTTATGAAAACCTCAGTTAATCAAAGAGAAATTTTAATTCGGTTGTCAAAGTCAGGCTAATTAGTGCCAAATATCAGTGAAACTATTAATCGTCCTCCAACAACTGTTTTAAACATAATTAAGCTATATGAAAATACCATAAACTTAAGAACAAGGCCAAACCGAGTACTAGGGAAATATTTAATGCGTCAGATAAATGTTGAATAATAAAAGAAATTAAGAAAAATCTCCATATTAGTGTCCCAAAATTGGCATCTGAAGCCAAAAAGTATCTTAAAAAGAAAGCTAGCCATGAAACAATTAGGGACGTGCTTAGAAGACATCTGTTTAATGGACGAGTAGCTAGGAAAAAAACATTCGTGTTTAAAGCCAATGTACAAAAGCGAAAGGACTTTGCAAAAGAACATACAGCTAAGTATTTTTCATTCTGGAAAACAGTTTTATTTACAGATGAAAGCAAATTTAATATTTTCCGGCCAGATGGACAATCATATCTCTGACGCAAAGCTAATGAGAAGCTCAAGAAAATTAACCTTCGGCCAACAATTAAGCACGGATTAGGTTCAGTAATGGTGTGGGATGTGGTATCTGCTGCTGGACCAGGAAACCTGCATATAATCGAAGGGATTATGGATAAAATATGTTATTTAAGCATTCTAAAAGCAAAGGTAAAAGAAACTGCTCGAAAGTTGGGGATAGGCGAAGAGTTTATATTATATCAGGACAATGATCCGAAACACTAGGCGTATGTTGTGCGTAACTGGCTGCTTTATAATTATTCCAGAGAGATGGAGGCTCCACCACAGTCTCATGACTTAAATGTTATTGAACACGTGTGAAATTATTTGGAGCAGCAGCTTAACAATTACCATATAGCTAAAAAAGCGGAGTGGATAGCAGCCCTAAATGAAAAGTGGGACAATATCCCAGTTTATTTATGTCGTAAGGTAGTAGAGCCGATGCCAAATCGTTTGAGAGTTATTATACAACTAAAAGGACTACCTATTAAATATTAAAAACAAATTAAATCCTTTAATAATACAAACTTTTATGTGAGTTTCTTTGGTGTTCCATTATAACTTTGTGACAGAATTCCATGCATTTTCATTTTTCGTTATTTTTTAAAAAAAAAAACGCAGATTTTATAAAAATTTTTTGTTGATTATAAATGTCTATTAAATACACATTCTAAAATAAATTTTGAAATTGTAAACAAATATTTAGTTAATTTACTATTTAGAAAGAAACTTTTTTGTTCGAACTGTTCCATTATAACTTTGATCCACTGTATAGATATTATTTAGTTCCAAAATTCTATTTTTCAATATAAAAAATGGAACGAAAAAAAAAATGAGGCAGAAATCGTTTCTAAGCGTCCTTCTAACTTTTGAGTCGGTGTCTGGATGAATCTAAATTTCGACCCGGTCTAATGTGTGTACTTATAATAGCGAGTAAAAAAAAATTCGCTGGCAACTTCGACGAATTTAGAGTCTGTTGCCAGCAACTAGTGGACCATTGTTCAATATTGATGCCTTTATTGGTAAGCTGAATATCTGAAAAGACTTAGAGGTGGGAAAACTACACTGAAACAATAATACAGTGTTAATTATATGTAAGTGGGATCGCAAATTTCACATTATACATATATGAAAGTTGTTTAATTTACGCCTTTATTATTACTACGCTTTCTATTTATTTTCATAATTTAATCTTTGGAAATCTTAAAAACAATAATACATAGTAAACTTTAATGCAGCATTAACTACATACCTGTCATAAAATTCAATCCATAATCACAGAAGCTACCTATTGCGTATGGTAATGGAAAAATAAATCGCACTGATGCGGTGCATAAACGTGCCTTATTTGTAAATGTGAACTAAGAAGAAAAAAGGATGGAAAGAAATGACAAATCTATAGAAAAAATTACTAATGATATGATGCTTGGAGAAAAAAAAAAACTGCCAGGCCTTAGTAAACTCGTGTAAAAATGCATATTCTCATATATTTTAGACAATTTCTTTTGAAAATACTATTTTGATTTTTTCGAGATGTGCCATAATGTGGAATATGCCTATCTGAGCTCTATTTCAGACTTAGGTCCAGCTTGATATATGGGGTAAAACACGCGAAAACACCAGTGAAAAAATTTGTTTGCCTCCGATTTGGCTGAAATTTGGCATTATTGTAATACCGATGTCCAGCAATAGAACTGCGTTCAGCAATTTGCCCTAGTATTATTTGTTGTTGAGATACGCGGGTATGAAATTCACAATTTTTGTACTTTTTCAGAATAAGTGTTTTTTTCGAAAATTCATAGCTTACAGCAAACTCTATCAATTAATAATTGGTATACCTACGATTTCAGGTTTTTACTTGTACTTTTTGAAAAAAAAATACTGTTTCTGAAAAAAAAAATTTTTTCCCAAAAATTTTGCGAATTTAAAATTATTTTTGAATTTTTTTTAAAAAAACCGTTTTTTAAAATTTTTTTTTTATTTTTAAAAAAACATTGATTTATTCTGCGCTTAATGCCGTAAAATTTTTTATGGGGAAAAAATTATTTATATTTTTTTTTTTAATTTAAAAAAAAAATTAAAGAGCTAAAATCTTGAAAATTGAAATCAATTTTTGAATTTTTTTTGAAAAATGCATTTCTGAATATTTTTTTGTTATTATATTTTTAGGTTTTTAGTTGTACTTTTCGAAAAAAATACTGTTTTTGAAAAAAAAAAAAATTTTTTCTCAAAAATTTTGCGAATTGAAAAATATTTTTGCATTTTTTTTAAAAAACCCATATTTAAAACTTTTTTTTTTTTTTAAAAAAACTTTGATTTAATCTGCGTTGAATGACGTAAAAATTTTCATGCCATAACATGAGGGCAAGTAGTTAATTAAAACGTTTGAGCCGTTAACCTGAAAACTGAAACTGAAATATGAAATCAGTGCAGTAGCCTTTCAACGCGTAGTACAGCGCGCGTTTAACGGCTCAAACATTTTAATTAACTACTTGCCCTCATCTTATGGCATATCGTTTTGAAGCTTACGGATCAAGCTGTAATCTGAAGTTCACCGAAAAAATGGATTTTTCAAAAAAAATTCTAAAATTCATTTCAATTTACAAAATTTTAGCTCTTTAATTTTTTTTAAAATTAAAAGAAAAAAATGCAAAAATATTTTTCAATTCTCAAAATTTTTGCGAAAAAATTTTTTTTTTCAAAATCAGTATTTTTTTAGAAAAGTGCAAATAAAAACCTAAAAATATAAAAACAAAAAAATTTTCAGAAATGGATTTTTCAAAAAAAAATTTAAAAATTCATTTCAATTTACAGAACTTTAGCTCTTTAATTTTTTTTAAAATTAAAAAAAAAATATAAATAATTTTTTTCCCATAAAAAATTTTACGGCATTAAGCGCAGAATAAATCAAAGTTTTTTTTAAAAATAAAAAAAAAAATTTTAAAAAATCGTTTTTTTAAAAAAAATTCAAAAATAATTTTAAATTCGCAAAATTTTTGCGAAAAATTTTTTTTTTTTAGAAACAGTATTTTTTTCGAAAAGTACAAGTAAAAACCTAAAATCGTATGTATACCAATTATTAATTGATAGAGTTTGCTGTAAGCTATGAATTTTCGAAAAAAACACTTATTCTGAAAAAGTACAAAAATCGTGAATTTCATACCCGCGTATCTCAACAACAAATAATACTAGGGCAAATTCCTGAACGCAGTTCTATTGCTGGACATCGATATTACAATAATGCCAAATTTCAACCTAATCGGTGCCAAAAAATTTTTTCGCTGGCGTTTTCGCGTGTTTTACCCCATATATCACACAGTGTGGGCTCACTACAAAAACGATATTTTTAAGAGAGCTTTTGAAAGGTTGTGTATAAAAGATTTTATTTTTTTGTATTAACCTCAATTGAAAATTTCATACAAGAGCCAAATGGTGTTGCAATAAGAGCGTTGAACATACTACATAGTTTTTGAATAAAACATATTCACCCCTATCATGAATAAACATTTCTTCGGATTTCTTTCTCCAATCCTCAGTTTTGCGATCGTGGAAAATTTTTGGGGAATGGGAAAAAATTCCCTGGAAAATGAGATTATCGGCAATACTTTTTTGGGGAACATTTTTTTGACGTTTCACGCAAATTTTGTTCCCTAACTTTTTGGCGAGGAATTTAATGAGGAAAGAATCAATGCTAGCAATATTTTGTAATTTTATTTGATAAAAACTCTTTTTTCATGGAATCCAATTTGGATACAGAAAAAAATCTTCATGAAAAGGAGTAGATGGCAAACTATCAAGCTATGCTATACTATATTTGAGGTGATTTTTTTTGTAATATAGATAAATGCAATTCATTTTTATTTAGAAAATTGTTCAGCTGACAGATAAGCTAATGTCAAGTGTGCAAAATTACTGATAAGCTAATGTCAAATATGAAAAATGCAACTGTGGTTTTGGACTGAATGGAAGTAATTGGAAATATTTTGGCAGCACTGACTGGATATGAAGTTTTCCATTCCTTAATTATTTATGATCGCAAAATAATCCTCTCGAGAAACAAAATAATCCGAGAGAATCGTTTTCCTCCGGATATTCATGATAGGGGTGATTGTACTTTCGAACAGCGGCCATAGTCTTATTGTAAAAGTACCAAATATCAGACAAATGCGTCCCATTGCCTCAAGATTTTATAAAAATTCAGCAATTGTATAAGGAGTTTTAACATTGATAACACCTTATCGTCAGGTAGATTTTTTTTCGAAGTTTACTCTTTTGTCGATCCTAAAAGATAACCCTCAAATACACGTCCACTCAAAATTTTGACGTTATACAATTTCGACTTACACCCAATTGAAAAAAACACCTTAATATGAGATTTTGAAGTTTTTATGCAGTTTTATCGTCATCCTGTTAAATTGCAAAAACACGAGTTAGGGCCTTCTACTCGAGAGCGACTATCTCGAATATCGAATATCTGGAAAATTAATAGAAAATGAGGAGGAGGATGAAAGTATTAAGCACTTTCTTTGCTCATGCTACGCACTTGCTAGAAGATGAATTGAAATACTTGGATCATTTTTATTTGTTGAATCAGATAACCTTGAACACGTTAGTATAGATCAGCTACTTAGTGTCATTGTGAAACATGGTTTGTTCAACGAGAAAGTTTAGCTAAATACCATATAATATCAGAATGAATAATGATTTTGTCTAAGAGCAGTGGTTCCTGAGCTGACTGCCACTCTTTCCTGATTCAACCCACAGTGGCACTCTATACTTCATTTATAAAATTGGCTCCTAAACCGAGTGCCAGTCACAGTTTTGAAAGTATTTAAGTCCATCGCTACCAACAAGAATAAACTTCCAAAAATAAACTTAGAATATGCGAATGGGTCACTTTGAATTTTTACGAATGTGAAGTAAGCCTTCCAAAATTGGTAAACACAAATGCCCTAAGTGCCTCTAGAAGAAACAAGAAAAACTCTTCAAATAAAAGCCATATAATTTTGTAGCCTTAAAAAATCATAATTCCCATAATAGCATATTTATTTTTAGAAAGTTTTTTTCTGACTTTTTGACAGCATTAAATACTTAACTTTTGTAAGTGAAACACTATAGATTATTTTTTAAAAGGGCAATGTAAGCATGTTCGAGTAGGAATTAAAAATTTGCCAAAATAATTGGCCTTCAACTATGGTTGTCTTTTTTTTTCTAATATTTTAATGCCTCCCTAGTATCATACCAGTATTTGTTGTTACCAAAGTTTCAAAAAGTGAAATTGTATACGTAGTTTGAGGGAGTAGGTAAAACTCAAAAGACTCTAAAATAAATGCATAATTATAAATGAATTTTAATTTTTTTCCTTCTAACACGTAATAATTTATAAAAAGCACAGAAAAACTCATCAATTGGGTCACTTGAAATGTTTACAAATATAAAATAAGAGACCCAACATTAGTAAATAAAAATACCCCAAGTGGCTCTAGAAGAAAAGAGAAAATCGCCTCAAATACCAGCCATCTCACAACATATAATTTAGTAGACATTAAAATAGTAAAATTACTGTAATAGCATAATTATTTTTAAAAAGTTTTTGTTGACATTTCGTCGAAAGAAATTTCTTTATTTTGTAAGTGGCACACAATGCGCAATATAACATAAACATACTTCTGAGTTCGAGTAGGATTTAAAAAAAAATACTAAAATAATTGCCCTTCAACTATTATGCAAATGGTCTTTTTTATAATATTTTAATGCCTTCTTAGTGCCATACCAATATTAGTTTTTGCTAAAGTTACTGTAAGTGAAATTGTATTGTACGCATAGTTTGAGGAACGGGGTACGAAAATGTTCAATTTTTCAATAAAAAAAAAAGCTTTTCCATATGATTTGTTGGAGAATCAAGTTAAGAAAAATGATTTAACTAAACTTTTTGATTTTTGAGAATTTTAAATAAGAGTTCGCCCAGCGGTTGAAAATCGACCTTTATAGTGATAAAACAAAAACAAAAAAGAAAGAAAAACCTTTATTTGGCATCGCTTCCAAAAAAGTAAATCAAATTAGCGTATTGCCCATCCACTATTCCAAATTTTACCCATTCTTCTATCAAAATCAGTCCATTATCTCTGCTGTGAAAACATATTTGTTTAGTTGAGGCGTGGCAACGTTCATTATAAAGCAAATACCTTTCCTCAGGGTTAATCTTTTTCTGTACCAAATTTCATCAAATTCAGTGCATTAGTTTAGCAGTTAAAATTTTTTTTTTTTGGGGCGTGGCACCTCCCACTCAAAACGAACATCTTTGCTTAGGATTCCATCTATCTGCATATCAAATTGAATCAAAATCGGTGTAGCGGCTCAGCCGTGACAGCGTTTTATCCCATTAAGTGCCGTGACACGCCCACATAACTTAAAATCGACTGAGAAATATCGAAAATGAACTCTGAACATCACTGAGGACGGATCTATAATGCCAAAAAAAGCCTTGTATTCGATAAAAAATAAAAATCTCCAATCCATCGGCAAAGAAGAAAAATTAACTTTAGGCATCGCCATCATCACGAACACCGCAAGGGCAAATTTTTTGAATAAAAAAAAAAATGCTGACACCAATTGATAGGGAAAGGTCGAAAATGGAGTTTAAATATCAACATGAGTAACTGCAAACATTGAGCAAGTTTTTGAATACCACTAAGAGATAAAGGTTCTAGCTCTATATTTGGAATACATTCTTTAAAGCCAACAAATAGGAAAAGGTCAGAAATGGTTAGCATCAATAATGACGTACAACTTTTTGCAAAAACAATGGATTCTGTAAGTTTAGTAGGGGTTTTCAGAGCCTCTTATACGGTAGTTTATGCTCCTAACGGCCAATTGAGAAATGAGAAAGTTTTTATAGAAAAATCATATTTATTTCAATCATACGAATGAAAGGTGCTTCAATGGATATTGGATAAAAAAAATAAAAGGCTGATATTTGAAAACAGGAATCGGTTTTAATGGAACGTTAATCAACGCTTTTCAGTTCTTAAAATCCATCTCCAAAATAGATAAACTTTAACTCACATAATCCGAAAAGATTTTGGCAGACATAATATTCGAAAAAATTCACTAAAATGGGCTCAGGATATACTAAGCAAAAGGTGTTGCCACTAACCCCAAAAAGGACGAGATCTGTAGCATTTTTAGCTGACTAATCCCAGAGCTTATGAAAAAAATTAATGTAAATTTCAAAAGCGTGGGAGAAATCTTCACTTTCAGTGTTTCAACATTCTTTATAAATAAAAATATCAACAGTTCAACATTCATTAAATATCACATTTTAATAGTAACCTCCAATTGAACCCTTTAAAACCTCTATATTCTTAGTAGAAAAGCGCAATTTTCAAATATTTCAGGTTGGTGATGTGTAAACGGAACGGAATGCCTTTGTGAATTGTAACGCTTTTGGGATTACATTGGTGTTGACACTACTCATGTTGATCTTAGCTGGGCGACAGCACCTTCTATGTAGTGAATACAATGATTATGCTATTTATAAAATGCAAATGAGCTGGTGCTCAATTATGATGATTCGAATGATGATGAGTGCTTGCAACGAATAATGATAATGCAACCCGTTGCGTATTATGATGATGATTTTCTTTAATTTCTAACCAGGATAATCACTTTCGTTGCAACCGATGTAGACAAAGATAGACCGGTGTTCTTGGCAATGATTCTTGGTACATTCCCGCTGCCATAATGATAATACAAGTTGCAGATGATTGTGGCAATGATGAATGACGCTTGGTTTGGTGGTACAGATGAGATGATTTGAAGATTATGGGGTAAGTTAAACGATAAATTTCCACGAACTGTGTGAATGATGTTGATGCTTAACATTGGTAGCCGCAGCGATGGAATATAAGTTCTTACTTTGCAATTTTATTAAGCTAGCGCAAATTACAAAAAAAAAGGAGCGATAGTGGTACCATCCAGTTGCAGTATAACTTGAGTAAGAGGACGCGCAACCAACTTTCCAAAGTCTAAAAACATAGAGCAACTTTTAATATCAATTGATTTATTTTTTAAATACGGCAATAAGTCAATGCACAAATGCATCATACACATATGTAAGTGTCACGCCAACCTATGCATTGCAATGCAATGTGCAATGTTCATTTTGTACTTTTGATAGCAAAAGGAAAAACAATTCAAAAGGAAGTCTACTAATTGCTTGTCGTTGCTGTTTGAAACAAATTTCAAATGACGCATGAAAATCACGTTTATCGAATACAAGCATCAGCAGTGGCAACATTCACGATTAAAGGCAACACCTCTTTGAAAAGTAAAATAGAAATGAAAAGTTTTCCACAAGAAATACGCAACAGAGTAGAGGCGAGTCACGTTTCCTTTTTTTTTTTGAAAATGGCAACAAAATAAAAAACAGCCTGAGAATATTTAAGTGTAGGAAAGAAAAAAAACCTGCACGTAAAATGCGTATTTCGGAAAATAATAAAATACAATGAAAGCAAATAAAAAATGCGAATATTTAAGGAAATAGTTGTTACTTAAGAGGAAATTGCACTGTGGAGCATTTACATTCAGAAAGTGGTAATTAGGAAAAAAAGGATAGAAAGAGTTTAGAAAAAAATGTGTGCCTACTATTTTGCAAGTCTCGATAACAATTTAAAATAATTAAGAAATTAAAAATTGTTGCATAATTTTAGGCAGTATTTGATTATTCATGGCTGTCAGTACTTTTGGAAATGACATAAAACGTTTATTTGTTTAAAAAATAACTCGGCAATCAAATCGCTACAAACACATAGACAAATATTTTTTTATTATTGACATTTGACAACTGGGTGACATTTGACAACTGGGTGATATTTGACAACTAGGTGACATTTGACAACTGGGTGACATTTGACAACTGGGTAACATTTGACAACTGGGTGACATTTGACAACTGGTTGACAACTTTAATAATACCACACAGCGAGAGCGAACGAAAACTTTCTCAGCTGTCACGGTACTTTTTATTAAATAAGTTCAGCCACAATTTGTCAAATTACTGCGACTTTCCATTTTTTTTTTTTTTTTTCATTTTTTTAAAAAATTTTTACGTATTATATATGTTTTAAACTTAAACATCCAGATTCGACTGAATTGAAAAATGTATATATTAACTTTGTAGAACATTAAACTACCTAATAACCACTTCCATATCGTTCTATTCGAACTAGGATTTTTTATTAATAAATTTTATTTTTTATTATTTTGTTCAACTGTTACTTTTTTAACACGTAAAAATTTCAGTCTTAAGAAATTCTTTGGTTGAAATTTTTCAATCACATTCTGTAATAAAAATTATCAGCTATTTCTGTATCTAATATTTTCCGCTCTCCTTTGACTCAATTTTTTAGTACGGAAACAAAATTTGACCAACTTTAAATAACAAAAGGCGAACACGAAAACTCAATGATTGTGCGCTGCGTAAGAAATTAAACAATGCGGATTCTGTACGTCATGCACTCCTGCCGTAACGTCGTTCATTATGCGACGGTACGTAGATTAGCATGTGTTTAAAAAATTTGGCCAACTGTTACGATACGCGTCTCGCTCTCTAACGTCGCATGGTCGTCATTGTAATTGGGGCTTATTCATTTGTATAGTTAAATTTTATTATGAAATTGAAGGAAAATAATACAAATAATGAGTAAAATATATGAAACGGAATGCAAGGAATGAGAAAATAACAAATGGCATGAGAAAAAGTGTAGTTACAGAGATTTTCATCTTTCTCCACTTGTCATAAAGACCTGGAAGAGGGTCGAAAATAGGACAGAACCCTGGGGAACATCACGATTAATGGAGTGTTCATTGGAGATGAAACCGTCTACCACAACAAGAATAAAGAGATCACTGCAAAAGATCGTAATCCAACAAACAAAGGCATTATCAACACCAAATGCATTTAATTTTGATACGACAGCGTGATGTCAAACTCGACCAAATGCCTTAGAAATTTCCAAAGCGACAACCATACTATCACTAAAAAGGTGAATGAAGGCATTGAAATTGAAATTTCCAAAGCGACAACCATACTATCACTAAAAAGGTGAATGAAGGCATTGTTTCCATTTCTCGGTGAGAAACGCCATAAGGTTTCCATGATGATGATAATTTTCGATTAGCAGAAAAAGAATACCAGTGCAGTGTTTAACTAGGTCAAAGGTTTCTATTATGGTAATGGTTGTCAGATTAATGTGCTGAGCAAATTTTACTGTCAAATTCGTTCGTTAAAAATGCGTCGATCATCGGAGAGATAAGTACACCGCCATTGATCGCGAATATTCTAGCTGTATCCGTTTCGGACACAAACAGCTCCTAGGATTTCCTTCCTACTGAGCGCACCAATTACCATAATTCATTTTGCAAAGCTTGTTGATAAATCATTTTTGATTGATAAAGTGAATTTAAATAGCTAAATATAACTTTAGTTTCAAATCAGGCTCTCAAAGTGAAAAGAAACATTCTGCACTTGAAAGTTTACCGAAAGTTAGATCGTTAGTACTGCCCCCATAAGAAAAAAAGCCCTATATCCAAAAAACAAAATTTTACACAAAATAAGGAAAACAAATTTCTTCACGCACAAAACTGAAGTAAGGGTCAATCACTGAATTGGATTGCGGACTTTCTAATGACGTGGAAAAGTTAACTTTTTTAGTCCGTTTCGAGATCGCTACAAAAAAACCATTTAGAAAAAAGTTGGATTTAGAGCCAGGGCAGCGTAGCTTCGACAATATCAAATCCCTAATGACTACACCGCATAAAACAAGCTCAAGCCAACATAATACGAGAGTTAAAAGTCTGAACTTTTAGCCAGCATTAGAAATTCAACCAAAATAATTGCGCAATGAATAGAAAATTGGAAATCTGACACATGCCTAAAAAGCAAATAATCTCAAGGATGTTGGCTAGAGGTTCTCGTAAAATGCTACCCATTTATTCAGATATGCAAAACTTAATATTGATTAAAAATTTTTTAATTTCTATTGCCACAGAACGTGGAACATAATTAAGGTCATCGCTTCTGTGATCTAAGAAAACGCTTTAATGTATGCTAAGAAATAATACAAGAAGCAGAAACTCATTCTAGTTAAAATAAAAAACAATAATAATTTGCACATGCTATTACACTGTGACACAGAATCTAGGATATGACAAAGGAAATAAAATCAACAGGTGACAAAATGACAATAGCTGCCTAGTGCAATAGAAATCACGCGAAGAAATTCACAAAAGTCCTGAAGGCACTCAATGGGTTGGTTGGTATTGGTGTCGATTATTTGCTATACCCGTCCTAACTGTTGTTAAGGATAATACCTCAAAGTGACGATGTAATGCCAAAAATCACGTTGTTCTGTCTTCCCTTTAAGGACATACGAGCCGTACTATTACGGTCGTGTGACGAACGTTGTGGAACATTGAAAGCATCATGGTCACGCGCACGATAACAGTGCGCAGTTGCTGGCCGAATAAGGAAAGCTTTAACGAATAAACGTAAATGTGAACGAAGGTTAAGCATCGTGAGCTTTTGAAGGTTAGCGCGAGCACAATAATATGTTTTGGGTATAAAAGCAATCCCGAATGCATACTTGATGTTAGATATCAACGTGATTTCATAGAGTTCGCATACTAAAAACGAGAGAAAAATATAATTCTGTCTTTCGCTTTTAAAACAAAAAAAAAAAAGAGTCTCACTGTTAGAGGTTAACGGTGGTTAAGTGTCAACAAGTCTCAAAGAGTTAAAATTACAAAAATCAAAGACAATTTCAGTGAGAAAAATCACCTAAAAAATTGACAATTCAAAAAAAGTGTTGCAAAAAGACAATTTTAAGGATTACAAATATAAACAATTAAAAAATTTCAAAACAGTGTGAATATAAAAACTGCGAAATTCAATTAAAAGTGCTACAAAGCATCAATTAAAAAATCCTTATTATTTATTAAAATCAAGAACTTTGAAAAATTTTCCTTAGGAAAAATAAAAGACTTATAAACTTAAAATATATCATTTGAAAAAGTGACAAGGATTACATATACGAAATGGATAACTTAAATAACAACAATTCCAGTTACAAAAACTCGCTGTGTTCTGAAGAGCTCAAATCCTCTTCTATTTCACAGCATCAAGCAGAATTGCAACACCAACAGTTGCATCACAACCAACTGCATCAGCAACAGCAACCCAAGCTGATCTCACCGCATCGTCAGCGCGCCATGAGCTTCCTGTACTGCATCAGCAAGCGTCTGGGAAGACGTGTACAACACGAACTCGTCTACAACAGTCAGGATGACTTACGCAGTTCCTCAACTGACTCCTTTTCGTTAAGTCTCGATCGTGGCTCTAGCTGTGAGAAGCATAAACGCAGTTCCAGCATTGATCTGTTCAGTGATGGTGATTCATCGCGCGATTCCTCCAGTTCCAGCAGTTCACGTCTTTCATCGAGTGGTGCAGATGAAAATGAACAACTCGTTGCAGAGCAACGGCAGTCACATCGTCACAGTTATGATACGCATTGCTATCATGTTGTTGACGATGAAGATGATGCTCAAGATGAACTGACGAAATGCACAGTCACCGCTGCGAATTCTGCCAGACGTACTCCACTCAAGGGATTAAACTTAAATCGCATATCAATTTCATCGGTGAGTCGAGTACTTCAGCATATATCATCCTCCTCATCGTCATCGGCATCGATGCGGTCACTTTCGTGCAACAGCACGCCATTGAGACGCACCTCCATGCCAGACTCTAAGAAATCTTCATTTTCCGCAGCAGAGAAGAAATCCACTGACAGTTGCTCGTCCAGCGCAAATTCGTCAACGAAATCGAAATCATCCAAGCCACAACAGCAGCGCATACTACGCCAGCCAACGTCCTATGTTTATCTTAAGGGTATGTCCGGTTTGCCAACACGTCGCGTGCCACGTTCATCGGTGTGCTGCAGCTACGCTTGCAGATAAGCGGTTTATTAACGAAACTGTTGCAGTAAGGATGTTTAGTGTAGGCGAGAGAAATTGAAAACAAGGCTTTAATTTCCAAATTCAAGTGATGCAGTGCCTCCGCAAACTATGAGTTTGGTGACAATTAGGGACATTAATAGGCTTAGATTTAGCGTGTAACAACATTCTTAGGGTATAATACCTAGAAAATTAATAGCAAATCGAATAAATACATAAAACGGCACTGATGAGTTCAAATTAACGAAGTGAAATTGTTACAACAAAAATGTTAGCTTAGAATTGCTTAAATCTAGCTATTGTAAATTAAATGAAAAAACGAAAAATTTAAAATTCCTTACAAAAAAAATTACGTTGCTATGAAATAGCAGACTAGACTGAAAATATCGGAGATAAATTGACTTAATTCAAACCAATGATATAAATTTTCAAGCAAAATCTGTAATACTATGCAATAAAACTCACTATCAATTTTCATTGCATATTTTTTGGGGCAAGCTTATTTCGCCTAAAAGTATGCAATGATAAGTGACTGATATATGCGAGGGTCAAAATTTTTGGTAATTATTTTATTACATACTTTCTGGCACTTGTTTTTGATATTAAAATAAAAATTTGTTTACTGAGGAATACTAGCGAAATACGAAATTGAGACTGAAAATTGTTAATTAATTGCTTTAAAATAATATCAAAATAATGCCTAAGAGTATGTGATGCAAAAAAAAACTTTTCTGTCTAAAAAAAATTTATTGCATAGTTTCAGGCCCCAAAAAAAAATTGAGTTAGCTGTTTGAGAGAAATTTAAAATTTGAGCAAATGACAAAATTTAAACTTTTTTATTTATCTAACAAGTTCAATTAACAAAAGAGATCAAAACTTCCGAAAGGTAGCAATTTTTCCTAACAAACTAACTTAAAAATTTAAGTTTACAACTAAATAGCACCAAATGGAAACTTTCACTTACTTATTTGCACCAACTTTCCAATATTCAAAAATAGAAAAAAATTAAAATTGTAGTAGCATTAAACTTTGATTGATATGAAATAAATAAGCACCTAAGACTATGCAATTATACTGCATAGTTTTATGAACTCAAAGTAGCAATTAATAATCAAAATTAAACTAACGAATTTAAAAAAAAATTTCAATTTGGCATAACACAAAAGAAATCCAAACAAAAACCATATGTTTCTTAAGAAAAAAAAACGTATCATTCATTGATTTATAACAAAATACCTTCACATTTCTCATGATATCAAAGTAATGGAAGTTTATGCAACTACTGGCTAAACTGAATTTAGAGTATGCCTAAAACTATGCACTAAAGAAATCTTATTTTTATATGCACTACTGTAAGAGAACTAAAACATATCTCATTGAATAGTTTTGAATGCTTATCAAACTAACATAAGCCAATAGCTGCAATTCTTCATCATCAATTTATAAAATTAACAAACAAACAAAAATACGTATTTTTTTAATTTTCTTGAAATTTTCGTTAGAAACAAAAATTTTATAATTTTAAGTAGAAATGACATCAAAACTAAAATAAACAACTTAACTATATTTAAATTTCGATTTAACGAAATATTTCAATTATATCAATTTAAATGTTTAAGGCTGTAGTTTATCAAAATGATTGTAATTAAATTAAATATATAATAAGTACTATACAATAAAAGAATATATTTTAAAAATTAAAACAAAAAAAACTTCTCATTTAAATAAAGGACATATTTTCCTGCCACGTATTGTCGCGTTGAGACAAAAGCTGCACACAATTTTGTGATTCTCAGTTTTACTCATCATATTTAGCTCTCCCGCTCACATTTCCTCTCATATACAGCTGCGCTCTTCTGCAGCAAAGGACAATGCACTTTGCAGCGACACAGCCTTGGGCTACGATTTGGCATATTTTGATGCATTTACTCCCTTCGACGTTTCTGCAAAGTTTTCTATTTATATTTTGTTTACGTTTTTTGCACGTTATGCGTAGTAGATGGAAATACATGTGCTTGGGAACAGTTTTGTTTTGGGAAGACTTTTTGTTTTGCGTTTGTTATGAAATGAAGAAAATTTAGCTCAAAAAGTGAAGGACGAGAACATTCTTCCTTTAAGCTCATAAATATAAAATTAAGAGACAAAATTTTTCGTTTATTTTACATCTGTTCTAAGTATTCTGTTTATTATTTTTACGAATTTTAAGTTATTTGTTTTCCAGGATTTTACAGCATTGGAAAATTAAAATTTAAAATATCACACAAAATTTATAATTAACTATATGATTATATAGTTTTTATTTCACTATGTTTTTTAAGCTTTGTCATTATGTTTGAAATGTAATATGTGTCATTGAAATGACTGCTTCGTGCCCTCCTGCGGATTACAATCCTTTTTAGGTAATTTTCGATTTATTGACCGTAACTTGACGAATTGTAATTTTTAATTGCTCAAAAATTGGATATATCTTACGTCAACACAATCTTTGCGTAGCTCTAGAAAAAAAAAAAGTTCAAACACGTCAAATCGCACAATCTGGGACTATCCTTGCCAAGTCTCAAAATTAAATTAAATAATTTTATCGTATTGTCGGATCGTGTTGCCATCCTGCTGAAACCAAATATTGACCAGATTAAAATCTTCAATTGCAAAAAAAAAAACTTAACCATGAGCTCACAAACATTTCAAAATTTCGATTTCTCTTGTCACCCCAATGTACAACCACGTCATTAAATAATAAAATGGCATAGTTTAGATGTCACTTTCTTTGGTGATTTGAGATATTTCCAAAAACAGGTTTTGCAAAGACTAAAAACCGATTTTGATTTTTATTTTTGCAGTAATACTTTTGTGAGAATTATTTAATTGAAAGTTTAACTTCAAATCTTTGAATTCATGCTGTTATTTACAAAAATTTTCTTTCTCTAAGACTTCGGAATGTAAATGGAAACTTTTCCACAATTTGCTTTCAGAATCTATGTGGAAACCATTGTGAATATTTAACTTTATTTTAGTAAAACAGATATCTAAGGAAACGTAGTGAAAACTATCCTGGCAAGGAATTTCAATAAGCTTTCGAAAGCAACAAAATGAAGAAATGTAGATTAAAGCCTTGTTGTATTAAAGCTAGCCATTTTGAAGAAACATCGCCAACTGAAAATGTCTACTAAGCTGGCAGAACAAACTTAAGAGGATGTTGCATTTGCTCTCAATTCAAAGCATTTTGAATTTTCATTGAGATTTAATGTTGATGAGTTTCCTGACACTTGGACCTTTAGTGAATGTACTGAATTTATTATTATCGGTATGTACTTTTTGAAGATCGAGCGTACATTTTTCTAAGTTATTTAAGAAAATTATGAAAAATATAAAATCTTTTCTCAAGTTAAATATAATAATGAAATGATTTTTGTAACATTTATTAGGAACATTAGTTCATATCAATTAGTTTAACAAAAAATATATTTCATTCATAAGTTCACTAGAAATATACAGAAAGTACTCTGAGTGATTTCGGCCCTTTTTTGTTTTGAACGCAATTTTAAGAATTATTATTTTTTTTTTTTTTTTTTTTTTTTAAGATGTGTTACTTTTATGCTTTTTTCAAACTTATTTTGAAAAACCCTCCACTTGCATACTTCTACATGTCTTGTTAAATTTGTTCGGCAACTCATATCAGTGATGGCATTTGGGCTTTATGAAAATGTACTGACTGGAGAGTTGACATGTACTGCTTAAATGCGGAATGCACTTTTTTCGACATGAGCACCAAAAAATTACTTAAATTAACAAAAATTCAGCAATGTTTTGATTTTTTTACAAAATAAAATATAAAAAAAATACCGCATTATTTGCGATAAAATGTACTGAAAATGCGCCGAATGTACTGAAAATTTGTTGAATGTACTGAAAACTATTTTTCACGACGCAAATGTACCGAAAATACCATCAATGACTCATATATAGTGGTGTGCAAAATAATAGGTGCGTGCTAAAAAATCATCCCCAAACCATTGCACTTCCGCCGCCATGTTTGATGGTCTTGACTATGTACTATGGTGATAATTCTTTACATTTTGGTCTTACATGTATTATCCTTCTATCTGGTCCAAATAAATTAAATTTGGACTAATCAGACCATAAAATATTCCTGCACTTTTCTTTAGACCAAAGAAGATCTTTTTTCGCCAACTGTTTTCGTCTTTGCCTATGCCGAGTAGTCAATAGTGGACACTTTCTCGGCTTTCTGGCGGGCAGACCACATTTCAGGAGCTTTCTCCTCATTGTTGAGCTGTTCAAATCCAAGTTGTCTTCTTTGATCTTCCTCGTGTTTCTTGGCGTTTGGTCTATTTTAAGACATTTGTAACCTTGTTTTTCGAACAGCCAACCACTTTAGTTTTAACCTTTTAGGTTACTGCACACCTATTATTTTGCACACCACCATATATGTATATTTTTATCCTATGAAATAAGAGATAATAATTTTTATTTTCCAGTATTGCTAAAAAAGCCTTGGTGCAAGATCAAGACTGATATTGTGCATACCCAGTTATTATTTTGCATTACTTTCAATTTCCTTTTACTTCTTCGACATGTATTTTTTTCATTTCATACAACTTATTATTTATAAAACTCGTCGATGCACTTAAAATACAAAAGACTTTTATGTTTTAAGAAACAGCAAAATAAATGTTAAAATGTAAGATAATTCTACAAATAAATTCAACTTTTGTTTAGTGAATAAACAAAAATCAGACACAATCAATAGAAAAAATCAATCAATATAATTTTTCTAATATTTTAACATCAACATTAAGTTCAAGTAGAATAATTTCCTAAACAACAACAATAATAAGGAATTCAAGAGAAAAAACTTATAAATTGAAATGTTATGTTAAGAATAATATACAATTTAACGGAATAGACAATGATGTTCTTAGCAAACGTCCGAAAAATTTGTAAGGTTCATTGATTCCTTCAAGAAAAGAACATCATTAAATCTTATACAAAGATGCATTGCTTTTATTTGCCTCATCATTCCCTTAAGTGTTTGTTTATTTTCCCACATGATTTGAAACTTGAAAAGCGGCTGCTTAACCCTTGCAGACATTTGCTTTCGCTTAAAGTACTATGTAGTTTTGACGTGAATTAGAAAGAAAAATATTGATATACAATAAAAATGAAACAAAATAAAATTTTTACTTTCAAATTATTACCGAATATTACCGACTGGATTGATTATGACAGTTTTAAATGCCATAAGAAAAAATAGTTTCACAAATATTGTAAAAATTACCTCATAGTTATCCCTTTACATTAAATACATATAACTTTAAGTTCATTTGAAATTCGAACAGTATTGAGAATAACATTTTTGAACTTGATTTCAAACGAAAAAACTTCAAATTGTATCTTGAAGTTGCAAAGTAGTTATTTGAATTTAATTTTCTTTATTTTACATTATAACAGGTGGGATGAAAAGTTCGTAGGCTGACTCATAGATGGCGTTACTAAAATTAAATCCATGTGATTTTTACTTAGTAATAACCTTCAAAAGATATGTGTATAAATTTGACAGCTGCCGGATAATTAGTTCGTGAGATATAGCATTGTGAGTGAAGCAGCTTTTGTTATTGTGAAAAAATGGATAAAAAAGAATTTCATGTGTTAATAATTCGGAGCAATGTTTAGCGATATTCAACCGTAATAAACACGAATTTTTCCGTCGATATATTGCAATGGATGAAACATGGCTCCATAACTACACTCTAGAGTCCCATCGACAGTCAGCCGAGTGGACTGCACGTGAAGAACCGAATCCAAAGCGTGGAAAGACGCAACAGTCGGCCTGCAAGGTTATGGCATCAATATTCTGGGATGCACATGGTATTATATTCATCGATTACCTCAAAAAGTGCCAGACCATCAACAGCGATTATTACATAGCGTTGTTGGAGTGTTTAAAGGATGAAATCACGAAAAAACGGCCCCATTTGAAGAAGAAAAAAGTGCTGTTTCTCAAGACAATGCACCGTGTCACAAATCAATGAAAAATTATATGAATTAGACTACGAATCGCTTCCCCATCCACCATATTCTCCAGATCTGGCCCCCATTGACTTTTTCCTGTTTGCAGACCTTAAAAGAATGCTCGCTGGAAAGAAATTTAGCACTGATGAAGAGGTAATCGCCGAAACTGAGGCCTATTTTGAGGCTAAAGAGAAATCGTACTATAAAAATGGCATCGAAAAATTGTATGACCGCTATAATCGTTGTATCGCCCTCGAAGGCAACTATATTGAATAATAAAATCGAATTTTGTCAAAAAAATATTTTTTACTATGTTAGCCTACGAACTTTTCAGCCCAACTGTTACACCTTGTCACTTTGAATCATATACAGAGTGTCCCATAAATAGTGGATAACCTTCTAACAGCAGATGGGCGACCTCAAGGCGGGTCAGAAAAAGTAATATAATGTTTAAAAAATTGCCTATTTAATACAGATTCTAAAGTAATATAATTTTATGATCTTGTGCGCCACCTCAATTCATAATCTACCTGTGCTATGGGCACAGAATGTGGCACCCGCCTTAAAAGGGGATTTTATGTGGGAAGATAATAGGGCCCTACGAATTGCCAGCAACATTAGACGCCGCGGCGCTAAATACTACTAAGTAGAAGATGTGCGATTAGAGTTAAAAAGAACGATGTAGCTTCAAAATGCGGGTTGCCCTGCACACTACAGCCTATCTGCCCGAAGACACTTAGATCAGTGCTGGTCCGGAAGATGGATCGGCCGTTTCGACCTGATATTGTGGTTTCCACGGTCACCAAATTTAAACTCTAACAAGTTGGCCACCTAGGTTGTCATACATTTTTTTGCACCCCACCAGCTTTAAGTTTGAAAAAAATATGGAGCAAAACGAAAGTTTTAAGTTCAACATCTATTTTTTAAAGAACCACTGTACATTCGGTTTAATTTTAGATCACATATGATAGCATAACTATTTAATAATATTATGCAAAAATAAATACTTTCATTTGTGGCTGTGGTACCAAAGCGACTGACAAAGGTCGCATTTTTTGGAAAATATGAAAAAGACCGATTTTCTGGAAAACGTTGTGTTTTGTACTAAACATGGTTTTACTTTTTCAGACCCGCCTTGGGGTCGTCCATCTGCTGTTAGAAGGTTATCCACTTATTATGGGACACCCTGTATGAAATCAATTAGATCAAGGCAAATTCTATTTGAATCCAATTCAAAAATATTTTTCTTTAATTTAAACATTTTTGGCTTTGACCTCAAATCATAAGTGTTTATACTTGAATCAAACATAAGATCATTGAGTTTTCCTCTAAGTGTAGTTCCATTTATGCTGTAATTTTAAAGAAGAAATAAAAAATAAACTTAAAAAATCAGCAAGCACGTTTTCAATATGAGTAAAACATAGAAACATGCTCTTAAACAGTCATACGAAAACAAACAAAATGTCGTTAGCTTAGCAACATTTAACCCCGTTCAGTTCTAGAATTTAAAATTTACGTTTCATATCAAATGAAATTTACTACACAATAAATTCCTTTGAGAGTATTGTGGCCTGCTTTTGACCTTAAACATATCAGTATTCAGTAGAAAAAAATTACAGCTGAATAAATAAATCGAGAGCAGAAAGGGTTGAGCTCACGCTTGTGCAAAGTTCATATGCATTTCTTCGTACTATGTATTTATGGTTAAAAACCTTAGAATTGTTTACATAAAAGCACACTTTTCCGCAATGAAAACATACATAAAGTAATATCAAAAAGGTATCCCTTTTTGAAACATATTTTTGTGAGTAATGAAACATTTCAGAGACCAAACGCATGTTTTATGACAATTGATAGAGTATTAACAGTGAGTAAAATAGTTTTTTAGCATTCCTCATATCAAAAATATATATAAGATCCTTAAGTAATTGTTATGTTAAATGACTGATTTATAAAAAAAATCGGATAATTGCAAACATTACTGGTGTGGTATACCAACATATGAACGTTATATTATTTTTTTGTATTATAGGCTTAGATCATTTATGGTTTTATTGTGGACCATTTTTCTCTGACGTAAGATAAAGTAACGGAAAAGTTATTGAGAGTTTAAGCTTATCGAAAAGGTCGATTAGGATATTGAATAATCGAAAGTGTCAATAAATGGTACAAAAAGTATTAAAAATGTTAAAATACATCGATTACTACCAAAATGTATCGAAAATACAGTAATCGAAAAAGTTGAAAAGCTAAGAGAGTATCGAATAATATCGGAATGTTGCGAAACATTCGAATAATATAAATGAAAGTCAAAAAGTATGAAATAATCTATGACTACGATTGGTACCAAAAAATATCGAAAACGTGAACATTTTCTACAAGTATCGATGCTATCGAAGAGTATTAAAACAATTCAACAGCAATAGAAAGTGTTCAAAAGTATCGAAAAGTGAAATTGTATCAAAAAAGTCAGTTAATTTCGAAAAGAGTATGGAATAAATCGGCAATAGTTCAAAAGTATTGTAAAATAATGAAAATTCCGCGATAACGCAAAACGTATTGCATAGTACAGAAAGAGTCGATACAAGCCCAAAAATCTTAAAAATTAAAAAATCGAAGCGAAAAGCATCAAAAATATCAATATGGAATCGGAATACAGAATACGGAAATCGAAAAATTCGATAAAAAATGTATCGAAAAATTTGATTGACTTGGAATTGTGTCTAAAGAAATCAATTAGATCCAAATATAATGAAAAAGTCGATAAAATTGAAATGTTATGGTATCTATAGTATATAAGTACTTATCTAAGCTTTCAGTGTCGAATAGAATCGAAAATATTCAAAAAAAAAATTTGGAAAAGTCAATAGCAGTCACAAGTGTCGAAAACAATATCGATATATTAGTATCGATACATATTAAGCATATCGATAAGCTTCGAAATGTATCGGAAAAATCGATAAAAGGCGAAAAATGACCGAAGCGAAAAAATCATATTGTCGAAAAGTATACAAAATTCGCAAGTGAACAGAAAATTTTACGAGACGTGTTGTTTCGTAAGAACCGAACTTCAAACCATCACAACTCGTCATAGCAGCATATTGGTACCCTGGACATTGAGCGTCCGGGGCAAAAAGCCACCCCCTACAAACAGAAAATATTCTCCGATTTTGAAACATTTCGTCGCGCTTAAAGGTATCGAATATATTAATCAATGACAATTTCGAAAAATATCGGATCAACAATTCTAAAACATTGGAAAGTAGCAATGATGTCAAAAGCACTCATCTTTGCAAGAATAAAAATCTTACCAATCGAATATCCTGTTATAGAAATAGGGCAATACATTCAATTAAAAACCGAGGTATAACCCCTTTTGATCACAGTCTTGGCGAAAAGAGCACAAACAACTCTAGTGATATTAATTAACAAAAAAAAATTATTTCTCCTGATGCGCGCCCTATGAACAAATTTTCGAAACTTTAAAATCAGTTTTAATTTTGTTACGAGTAATAGTAAAAAACAAAAACAATCGTTTTTTAATAGCTATGAATATTTTCTATATTAAAGTTCAGCAAATCGCTGCGTGATATTAACGTGATAGCCGAATAATCCAGAACAATCTAAAGTCTACATACGTTCTAGTCACGCATTTATTTTTTACTCGCAGCAACAACGCAGCTCATTCACGAAAACTCACTTGTCAAACAGAAGCAAAACAACGAATTCATTGCAAAGCGTTGATGTGAACAAAACCCATAAATATCACAAAAAATGTATTAATAAATTTTCGTCACTAAACGACGCAAACAGCAACAATTGACGTATACCTTCACACATCAGTTGTCGTAGCGTGTTTTCTTTTCTGAAAAAACGTTTGTCCGCTCGTTAGAATTTGCATGTAATCCTGGCAAACACTCGCTAAAGCGGTCGTCGTCGTTATCGTCGCGTGATACATTTGCGAGTGTCATCGCTCGGCACGGCAAACTGTTGCATGCGTACGTGGGTAAATCCCCAATGACGTTTTCTTCTGCTGCATTGTCACAGCGGTACATCAGCGCAGTTCAATGACAGTTTAAAATCACTACGACACACTTACTGTCAATAGAGATAGTCCTTAGTTCGAACGACAGTAATGCGCAAGTGATAGAGCTATTAGATGACGTTGACCCTTTCATGTGATATTCGTGTGATAAAACTAATTAATATTGATATTGATATAGCGGATTAAGGAATAAAACTCTTTGTAACGATATAAATGACGTAAATAATGAAAGAAATTGTGGGCAAGATTAGATTAGACGAAATGGATGGATAGTTTTTGATTTAAAATCCTTTAATATTTTAAAAAAAAAAATTTTAATTTCCAGAAAGTTGATGTGTTTCTGATACATTAATTTTGTTGAAATTAATTCAAGGATTCTAAGCTGATAGTAATTTTCGTGAATGATACTTATATTCGCAACTTCCGATGGTTTTCTATTTTTGGTACGTTTCCGGACTTAAAAAACATATTTTCGAAGAGTTTTATAATAAGTTTACTGGCTTACAAGTCGATATAATATCATGTATATCATAATGTTTCTCTAATAATTTCAGGTATTATGTGGGGAAACATGGCTATACAAATTTAAGTCGGTATCTGTAAGATCTTGGAGTATTTTTTTTAATAAACAAACATTAAACAAACAATAAACGAACAAAATACATTATTTTCTTCACATTTTTCAACACATAACCATAATGTTAACAATGTTAAAAACTTTAATGATGATGATAACTGTCAATTGGTATATGGCGCACGCAAAGCCGAAGAAATAGGATACTTAAAGCTTTTTACTTAATTTAAAGATTCAAGCTTAATAGCTAAGAAGACTATTAACAGTAGTAGCTAAGTTCTATTATAGGATAAGAGGGACACGGGAGGTTGCTGAGGCATGTTTTCATTCTCTTTGGGAACTCTATCAGAAATATTTGTAGCAAATTTTGTATTAAAATATTCTACACTAAAGAATGATTTGCTTCGAAAAGAATGATTTGCCACTTACCGTCAGCTACAGAAATTTCAATAACATAAATTTTTGTTATGAATGTAAACATAGATTGTTCGCAAGTCATAACGACTTTTAGTTCATTAGAATTATAACTGCATTCATAATATTACATGTCAAAAGAGAAGAAGTTGGAGCTTGACAATTCCGATTTTGGTTTGTTTTCTTTTTTAGTTTGGATAGTTGGATAGTATTTGGCAATATGATGATATATAATTTGATGGCATTGACAGTCGTACTCGTATATGGTGGAGGTGCGACTTTACATCAGCAAATGTTTTGGTATAATCGCTCCAAGGATTGAAACGGGATCTGCCGTGGCTTTGCAATTTTTTCTATTGATTTGAATGTAACCGACCTCCCATAAGTTTTCAATAGGATGAAGATCGGGACAAGCCAACCAAGAACTTATATCCTATTGCTCTGAAGCTAGGCCTAAAAAACTTAAGGCATTTAAGTGGCATATCTTCATCGGCATATGACAGCATCACATCTTTTAGCAAGTCAAGGTACATGAAACGATCCATAATTTCTTCTATCCTATAAAGTGACCCAACCCCTTGACCAGAGAAGAAATCCCAGCCCATTACACTTCCACCTCCGTTTCTTACAGTGGCTTTGCAATACTTGGGATTCAAATTTTCTTCCTTCTTTCTTATGATTTGAAAAAAATGTACTAAGGGTGGGCCAATACTTGAAGGTATCATATTTTGGTAATTTTATACAAACTAAGTTATATTTCAAAAAATGAAGTCTTGTGAGTAAAAGTTGTAGTATTACAGTTTTCTCTTGGCAAATCCAAGGTTAACAATTAGTTTTAGGTTAATATCTAATTTTTAAGCAAAATCCTATGTATACCTTTAAGATTTAGAGAGAAAGTTTTCTTAAATTCATTTTTTTATGTAAGAAATTATTACAAATTGGAATTGTATAATAATATTTCAGTCAATCATAATTCTTTAAGTGTTTTGCAAAGTATTTTCCCAACATCTCTGATGACGGTGAAATCACAACTGAATTCATTGTCACATCTCGCTTTGATTGTTTCTCAAACCATAACGAAAGCAATTGTAAAAAGTTATTGATATTAAGGATTAAGTTTTCCACAATACACATTTTGTATTGTACGAAAACCAATTAAGTGCAGGTTATGTTGTGTTCCAAAGTTTAATGCTCGCTATTTTATAACAAAATTGTCTGATATAAAAGATTGTTGCACTTTTCTAACATAATTACATCAATACCAAAACTGGCTTACGTAGCTCAAAAGCTTTTGTGATTTTTAAACTTTAAACGCTAGAAAGTGTGTTTTTAATGAATTAAGGTTTTCAACTCTATTCTCGTAAGTTTTTCCAAACTCTAAGCATTTTAAACGCAACTTAAAAAAGTCAGACAGAATAGAACTCATAAATAAATTGTTGCCCTTATAAAATAAGTCATACTGCATGTATAACCCAATCTAAAGAAACGTCTACCCCATGCAACTACTTGTGGCATCAACTAAACACAATATAAGGTTTACAGTATTTGACCCTGAATTTACGCGGGAGTAAACATAGCATTGTCATCTTTCGTCATCCTGGTTCACGCACTGTCATTTTGTTTAGTGTCGTTAACATGGCTAATAAATAAAACAATTTATCCCGTACAAAGTAAAAGATTGATGACACGTTGTGGTGATGAAAATGCAATTAAAGATGGAAGCTACAACAGCAACATCATCGATGTGAATACCATCATTAGAGTGGTTTGAAAAATTGAGGTTTTTCAAAATGATATTGCTTTGCATAATTTTAACGCAATGTGTGGGAAATATTATCAAATTATTGATATTGAAATAACATTCAATCGAAAATAATGGGGATTTTTTAATAACAAAAGTTTCAAAAGCTATAAAGGACCTATAATCTGTGTTAATGTACTAGAAATGATCAACGGATTGTAGAATTATGGTACATAAAATCAAAAGACCTTTATTCAGCCAGTAATAAACTACAATGATTGTGCCTAAGATAACCAAAGCTATTGTGATTTCAAGAGTCATAATTTGACAACCAGTACACCGATTTTTCCATAGAAGAGATATAAAACTTATGAAAATGTCTATAGTTTTTAAAGTTGGCGCTGTTCATTTTCTAAATGTCTTTATGTGTCACACAAAATTTGTTAAAAATATAGAGAGCAATATTTCTCCTATCATTCAATGCACATAAAACAAAATACTTTTCAACTCACTCTAATCATCACAAACGCTTAAAATGTCGTTTCAAATAGCGCCGCACAAGTGTGGGATAAGTTCTTGCACAAGAAAATTAATTAAAATGTGAAATACAAGAGAAGATAGACCAGAGCAAATATAATGAGAAATTAATGGTGTATTGACGAAGTGTTAATTTTGATTTACTATCGATTTAAGTGTTTTAAGTTATTGTACTGATTTTGTTTTAATGAATATCATGACGATATCTTTTGCAGCCTTTCAGGGATTAATGTAAAATGTAAAGTTTACTACTATTTCGATAATGATTTATTGAGTAGTGTTTTTGTCAAAGGTCACTTAAGTTCTTATAGAATTCTGTGTAACATCTATCATATTGCGAGTTTCTTCTGGAAAATTATAGGCAAATGTTGTTACTACGAAATTACGAATACAATCGGATGCATTAATATGAAATTACATTCTTTTTTTATCGGCGTCACTTTTAAATTGTCTATATTAAGCCTATAATGCAGCTTTTGACACATGGTGTTTAAGATTTTTCTTAGAAACTTGAGGCTCACGTTTTCAATGGGAGCTCTACATATGAAAACATGAACTACGTTTTTTTCCAAGGTAATCATTGATGTATTTCGTGCTCATTTTGTATCGAGTATACAACAAAACGTCAGTTAGGTTAGATCGGTTGTTATTCACAAAATTTTAGAGGTGATGTGTACGTATAGCTTTAATAGAAACTCCACTACTATGTTCACAGAGGCTCCAATTATTCAGTAGATGAGGTAGAAGACAATAGCTCAAATGTTAACCCATACATGAAACCATTTCGGTCTAGTCGCACAGCATATTCTGACCAAGTTTCTGGCCACAAATTTAAGAAATTTAAAGAGCAGAAGGAACCCACTTGACATGTAACCCATCAGAAAGTTTCAGAAATATTTCATTCAAAATATTTATTACTAGCAGATGCCCGCTACTTTGTACGCGTAGCCTGTTTTTCTGCGAAGGCAAACAACATAATTTTTTTTAAATAGAACTACAGTCAATTTTGATTCTTCTTCACAGATCTAGAGTTGTTGTTGTTTTCTCTTCCATAAATATACCATTGCATTGCCATGTGAAAGACAAACAACAAAGCCTAACTAACACATTCAATTAGCCCAGTTCACATTATCACACATGCTGTCCAACATGACTTGACATCATCAATGTTCGATAATGTGAACTCTAGGAGCGACCGCTTGAAACACTTGTTGGATGGATTTCAAAAATTGTTGATTTTCCTGCTGGATTGTCCAACCATACAACCTGTTTGAGCTGACTGTCAAGCCTAGTGAACATTTTATGCAGTTTATTTCGATGTGGACGCTCATAAATTGTTCTGCAATTGATCTTTGGTGGCATGCTCGATAATGTGAACACAATATTGACAGTCACAGATGTTGTCAAGCCATGGACAGCATGTGTGTTTTCTATGTTTGAACCTACTGTAATTTTTTTTCATACTTCATTGTTCACAAATTCCGCGTTGTTGCGTTGACAAATTGAGAGCGAGAGTAAAATTTGAATGTTCTATTGTTTCTCTTAAATAAATATTCCAAGTGGAAGACACAAAACAAAGCAGACACGCTATGGGCAAAGAGAATGTCAAAGAAATGCAACACTGATCGGACGGTGAAAATAGAATTAAATCTAAATCGACGGCAGGTCCCCACTAATACTCCGCAATTCTGTTAAATTTCACATGATCAAGTATGGTATAATTTTTGACAGCGTATATTCGTCGCCGCTTTACCGCCACCGCTCTAATTCTGGGTAGGGCTACCAGATGGCCTTACTACAAAAGTAGCACATATAAAAAAAAATTTTGTAAATGAAAACCTTAATTTTTTTTTTAATTTCATACAAATATTTTTGATGAGCAAAAAAAAAAAAAGGTACTCACTTCCTAACAAAAACCCCTCACTTTCAAATATTTTATTTTACACTGCAAACATCGAAAAGTAGCAAAACCAAAAACAAAAGTAGCAAAGCCTTGCAAAAGTAGCACTTTTGCTACTTTAGTATCGCATCTGGTAGCCCTAATTCTGGGGCTACCATAATTCTGTGCAAAGCATAACACATTCCATTCCATTCTCATATGTGAACATACTGTAATTTTTTTTCATTCTTCATTGTTCAAAAATTCCGCGTTGTTGTGTTGACAAATTGAGAATGAGAGCGCGAGCGAGAGCGAGAGTAAAATTCCGTTTTCTGTCTTCCATTGCCATTCTATGTGTTAAATTCATTTTCTTAGCAATTTTAAAACTATAATATTTTGATATTTAAGAGGAATATCGTGATAACTTTAATTCTATGTCAAGACCAAGCGCCTAAGGAAGATAACTACATATAAAAATTTGATTGAAATTGATTCAGTAGATTTTGCGTGAAACCCGTTCATCGAAAACAGCTATCATTTTATTTATATAGATATTTACATATATATATTTACTTTTATTTTTTATGATACGTTAAAAACGAAATCTTTCACATGTAATTATTCTGAAATGTTTCTGAAAGATTTCAGATTAAATATTTTTGAAATCTTTTTTTTTAATCTAAGTAATGTTTTATGATTCGATATAATCTTTTTATTACAACATCGAATGTAGATGTTGCCAGGCTTGTTCTCTGTTTAATGTTATGTTTTGATGTATAGTTTTGTGTGAGCATTTTTGATTATAAGTTTTGAAACCATCACAAGCCATAACCATTAAATATCAGCTCTGAGTTACGCTGACGTAGTAAAATAATAGTGCAAGTAACGCAGAAAAAAAAAACCAAAAATTTCAGAGTCCGATGACGGTTTTTATCCTTAATCATACAAGGTTTCTGTAGTGTTTTAAGTGATATAAGAAGATGGACATTAACTCATTGCTCAATGATTCGTAACGAGTAGGAGGTTTGTTAAGTGAAATCTTCAATTAAGGTTTCAATTTAAGATAAGAGCACTTGATAATACTAAACAAGTAGATAAGATTGGTTGGAATGATTTTGCTGCGTTTATGTCGATCTCACTTTATCTTCTTTACATAAGGACTCTAAGGCATACTCTAATTTATCTCACATGCAGTGGCGGATCCAGGATTTCCTTCAGGGTTGGGCTAACATTTTTATTGAATGAAAACACACATTGATTAAATTTTTCAACGAGCAATATTTATATTTTTTGACCTATAACAACAATCTAATCAGTAGTCCAGTCAAGGGTTTCAAGACGGCGAGGTTTCTTCTGGAAAAATAATTCAACAATTTCAGCTGAGCTGATATAGATTTGTTTATGAATATTTTCCAAAGCCAATCCATATAAGCAATCTTCTGTCATTGTAGACCTTAAATACAATGCAAAATTTCCATCATTTTAACACAGAAAAACTTTGTTCTGCTGGAATTGTGGCAAATACTTGCAGTAGAATTGTAATGCATTGGAAGAACGATTCCATTTGTTTTTTTTTTTTTTTGGTTTTGATAACACCTTTTACAAAAAAAAGGTCTGATTTCTCATATGCTTTTTTCTATGTATTTTAGGGCGTAGATTTCAAAAATGACAACCATTTTTTTTTTTTTCTTAAGAATCGTTTTCGAGATATCCCTAAAAGAACTCTTTTTTCTGCACTTTTTTCATTTATTTGGATCATTTTTTTTTTCCTTAAGAATCGAAAAAAATAAATGTTAAGTTAAATCGTAAGAATCGGCTAAGCCATTTCCTATAAGTGTGAGATAACTTCAAAAATGCCCCAAAATAGCGTAATCTCAGAACTCTGACATACTGCCGTACTAAGTGAAAAAGACGTATTTCAAAAAAAAATATCTGAGATTCTTATGGCATCGGATAGCTTAAGAAATTACGCGTCTAATGAAGTACTCCAATTTCCTCTATCTCAATTTTACAGGTATTTCAACAAATTGACATAAACAAAGCATCAATTATCTAGAAATGAATTTTTTTGAGATACATCTTTTTCGCTTAGTACGGCAGCATAAGCAAAAAATAAAATAAAACACATTCAAATATCGCTACCTTATGTCATCTAGAAATGTCAGGAAATGATTTTTCAAAGAAAATTCGATAAATGTTTGATATCCTTGATAAATGGTTTCAACATTTATTCTCAGTCGACTTATCTAATATCATAATCAAACAACTCAAAACAAAGGGATAATCTTATTTGTCTCACTAATTGAAAGTACATACACGTATATTAATAAGACTATCAAAAATACAATAATTTTAAGAAAAAACATTTTAAGACAAAGCAAGCAACAACAAAAACTAACTGCCGTTAAACACTCACTTCCATGAAAAAGCGTTTCTCTGCAAACACTCACTGACATCGGCAATCCCTCATTTCGCACAAAACACTTCCGACATTGAGAGACACAAAACTGCAGTTTACAGAGTGCAGAGTGCAAGATGGCGTCAATTAATCTTACGGTAAATATTTGCAGCGAAGTTCTAAGGACATTGACCGCAAAGCAAAACATATCCTTATTGCAGAAAAAGAAACTGCAGCAATGAATACTACAGGAAATAATTTTGCAAAAACAAAGGAAAACAATGAGACTGCAAAACATTTTAGTGTTATAGTACAAAGAGCGGCTGAGCGTAAGTTGGTTAGCACGCCGACGCTTTGCAGCGTGCAGTGATAGAGCATTGACGAGGCTATAAAATGAAGTGGTAAACTAAAAAAGTTTTCATTCGCAAAGGAGCGGCGTTGCTGTTATGAAGTCTTAATACAAAGAAAGTGAAAAAGAAACTAAAACCGTCTGAGCGAAAACAAAAAAACAAAGTTAAAAGAGAGAGAGAGAGCGAACATATGTTTGTGTAAGAGAAAAAGAAACAAGTAATTTAATTTGATTACTAAGCCAAGAAAAAAAAATAATAAACAAAGATGCAGTGCGGATAATCAAGAATTTAATACACCAGCCGAAGAGTTAGTTTCGAACTATAAACTTTTAAGAAATTAAATAAAAAATCAGTTGTGAATCATAAAACCTATGAGTAAATTAAAAATTGTGCGGAAATCTTCAAACTATTTTAAAGCAAACTAACTGCTTACTAAAGACTTAATAAACTGTGTTCAGAAAACGACACCTACCACACACCACCCGCTGCTAGTGGTGCTGAAATTATTCAATGCAGTATTTAATGTAATCAAGAACACTTTCTGCCCCACTTTTGGTCCAAGATCGACACCAATAAAAATGGCGACACGCGTTTGCTTCATTGACATTCCACCACAAAAGGACTCCAGCAGTGACATAATCGAATGCACGAATGCATTACAACAGCGTCACCATGGCATTAAAGAGCGCAGTCTCTCACCCATGTCACCGGCACACAGTTCACCCCACTATGAACGCAATGTGGGTTTCTTTCATCAACTAAGCCGTCGATTTGGCTTGAGGTCAAGCGATGACCTAATTTACACTGCAGGCGAAGATGATTCGCATAGTTCATCGACCGATTCGTGCTCTTCCACCACCGGTACATTGCCGCCCATCAAACAGCAGAAACAACAGCAGTCATCTTCGTCGACATCAACATCGACGTCATTATCGTCGACGGCAACTATGACCACCAATGTCAAAGATGCAGCAATGTTGCAGCAACTTGGCTCCAGCTTGGAACATCTTTCGTGTGCATCTAGCGAAACCAGCAGCACCTTGGACATTAATGATGAACAGATTATCGTTAGCACTGCCATCAGTACTGCCGTTGAAAAAACGGAGCGTAAATTGTCGTCAACCTCGAAACATTCGACACGTTCGAGTTTTTCACGTTTGCATCGCCGTTCAACCTCATCCATACGTAGAGCCTTTGAAAGTTTTTCAATATCATCGCGTTCGCTATCGTGCAGCGGCGCAACACCACCACAGAAAGAAGGCAGCTGCAGTGGTTCGCCAGCGAAATCGGCGTTAAAAACTGTCTCCTCATTGGAATTACACAAAAAGTCGACAGCAGCAGCGGCGGCGGCGGCAAGTAGTGGTACCAGTAAGTCAAAGTCGCAGCAACCGCCACAACGCATACTGCGCCAGCCAGTGTCGTATACATATCTGAAGGGAATATCGGGTTTGCCAACACAGCGTGTGCCACGAACTGCCGTTTGTTGTAGCTACGTTAGACGGTAAGCAAAGAAAAACATTTATAGCTCGTTAATGGAACTAAATATTGTGATGTCAGGATTGTTGGGTTGTCAAGGCTTAACTTTTGAAAAGATAATTTTGAAATTTTTAAATACAAAGGTAGCGTGTAGTCTTGTTAATAAAACAAATCCTGTTAAAAATCACAGTTTAATAAAAGAGACAAATTATGCCTTGAAATGCGAATTGACCAGTTGTTATTTGCTGCATACTTTCAGGCGCACGTACAATATAATACTCATAATAAATAAAATTTTTGCAATCATATTAGAAAAAAGCGAAATAGTAAAACGTACATTCTTACCTAAATATTTAATATTGAATAACGCAAAATTAGCGAAAGATAGCGCGTAGCCTTGCACCACGCCTACTTTTCTTAAATATACTGATGCCAAACTTACTATATACGATTTATGTAGTAATAGTTTAGATTTATGTAGGACCAGCAAGAGTATTGGGATATAAATTTGTGATAGCATAAAATATACGATATGAGCAAAGTCGCACGTTGGGAAAAACCAAAAATCGGAAAAAGAATTATTCTAGGAAAAGTGGCTTAAGGATAAACACAAAAAAAATTTTAATTTTAATGCGATTTTTTCAACAGAAAAGAAATCCTTAAAAGAATATCAAGTTTTCCGCGAATTCGATGTATGTCTTACAGATCTACTTAGTTAATATTTTTCTTTACTTTTTCTTAAAAATTTTTTCTTCTTTTTTATGAAAATATATTTTCTGTTTTGTACGGATTTTCTTTTTTTTTCAAGTCTTAAGTACTTGGACAATTTTTGACCTATTTTATGCAAATTAATTGTTCGATTTTGCATCTTTTGGTTACTTTTTCTAGGAAATAATTGCACAAGAATAAAGATTAATAATAATTAATTAGTTTTCTGCGTGTGTGATTTTGCCAACGTCGGAAGTTTCTTGCAGCAGAAATTTATACTCCATTACTCTATTATATAACATCAAAAAGAAAAAATATTTGCAAATTTATACATGCGCCGCATAAAATTAAAATAGAAATTTTTAATAGAAAAAAAAAATTGGAAAATATCAATCCTCTTTTTATAAATATTAATATAAACTTTAATTTTTTTAACAAAAAAAACTTGAGATTTAAGGCCTGGAAATGGAATTGTTTCCTCTGGCTTTTCGTACGTCGAATCTTCTGTCTTCGAAGAATTTTTAGCTATATTATTTTCTTAAATATTCATTAGCAAAAAAAAAGTTTTAATTGTAAACCCAGTATACACATTAAACTTTTTCCCAGAATTTTCTTAAAATCTAATTCACGCCAGCTTTTTAAATAATTTAAAGATATTTTGAGGAGCGTAAGTTACTTTTATTTTGCTTTTACTACAGTAAAACTACGACAGTTGTTAATTTTATTATGGTCATTCAGAATTTAAGTAGACGCACAGCTAATGATTACCACTCTACACTATTGAAAAAACTATACTTCAATGTTTGAAATATATTGTTTGGAGAGGTTTTGTAATATATAATTAAAATACCGACCTCAGCTCTTTAGAAGCTTCTTTCTTTGTTAAATAATATTCGAGTTTTGTAAACATAATGAAGACTCTTTATCGATTGCTTCTAGAATTTGGCATTTCTATGTTTTTTATGTTTGGGATCAAATTAAAAAAATTAAAATAATTTCAAAATCAAATATGAGTAATTAAAAAAAGTTTATAAAATAAACAAAATTTCAAGACTGTTTTAAATATTATCGCAATTTATTTTAGATCAATAATAAATTGCTTCATTGCAGTTCTTTGATTCAAATGTTTCTGTATTTTAGCGTACTCTATGTACTAAAAAAAAACGTATTATTGTGCCTTTCTTCTAATTAAAATAAGGTTTAGAATAAAACTTTTCATTTCATTAAGTTTATATTTATGTATATCAAGTTTTAATATAATTCAATATTTGCGTGCAATAATTTAAGATATATCCTGCACCAAAAAAATAGGTGAAATTAACAATGAAAATGTTGGAAAAAAAATCACATCAGGAGCAGTTACTAACATATATCTTGCACCTCATATAAAAATTTAATTTCGAAATATTTTTTTTTTTTAATTTTTTTTTACCAAAAACATTAATATTACAAGTCTTAAATGTTGTTTTCTTAAACATAACCAATAATTTTATAAAAGATATAAATTTCTAGTAATGAACCACAATATGTTTGTTAGTAGTTCTCTCTGGTATAACATGACAGTATGTAAGTATTAATTTGTAACAGCAAAAGCGTCAGTAAAGCCGTCTGGTAGCACGTGATTTGTTTAACTTACCATACAAGCAAATGTGGAAAATGCAACATTTCCATGCGTCACTGAAGAAACTTATGGCATGAATATTTTCTTCCCTGACGCATTGTATGACGATGCATTTTGCTTTTAGATGGAGAGTTAAAGGATAATAATATTCAGTCCTTTTGAAACTTTAATATTTTATTATATGTTATTATTTTTCATCAAACATTTCCAATATGGTGCAGGAAGTCTAACTATTATTATAATAAATTTTAATGGGATCAAGTAAAATATTTACTTTTAAGAATATAATATTGTTTCGAATAAAACTTTTTTCTTAAAGAAAATAATTGTATATAAGCTCATAATTAATTTGTTATAAGTCACTTAAAAATTCTTCCTATTGTACTTTTTTTAAATAATTTTAATCTTTAATAAGATATTAAATTAAACAATCATTTAATTCACATTTTGCATTTGAATTAAAATATTAATCTTATGAACTGCACTTAAGTAGTCAATAAAACAATTAATTAGAAATAAAACAATTTTTTTTAAATATTTCTTATTTCGTACTAAAGCAAATGGCATGCTCGCAATAAACTTTATAGAAATCCGTATCAATTCAATATTTAATATAATAAATTATTTTATAAGAGCGACACAAGCCAATACTTAATTAAATGTAAATACATAACTAATAATTCAAATAAATGAAAAAAAAATAAAAATTTCTTAAAAAATATTCAAATATTGTACCAGCATTTATGATATACCTACATATATCCGAAAGATTTCATAGAAAGAATAAATAAATATGCGAAAAATAAAAAAAAAATCGTCTAATTTATTTATATTTTTGAAAAACAATACGTTTTTGGACAATATCCAAATAAAAGGTAAGTAACTGAATTCAAGCCACGTCAGAATCAAGTTGACTATGCCACTTTGAATTTCAATTTTGCTTGCGCCCTTTATATACTCACGGAGCATTTGACCTTCACAAGTATACGATAAATATTGAATGCCTTCAATTCTATCCAGCATTTCCCCAAATCACGTATTTTCTGTTCTAGCGTTTGTTGCCATGAGGACTTAGGACGACCACGTTTTCTGCTTTCCAGAGGATTTCGTTCTAATGTTTGCCGGCAGACTTCAGTTGGTAACTTTCGCATCCTGGGTCTACTTCTTTTCCATTCTAGCCGATTTATTTTAATGAAATCGAGTTTCGGAAGAATGTAATGAAATAAAATGTAGCATATTTTAGCATAGTTTGCAACACAATTGGTGCTCTGCTTTACGGAGAGCAAAGCTGAGTGCCAACGCACGCGTCACAGGTTGGGAATAATAAGCGGTTATTTAGAAAGAGTTGTAAGAATTAATGGACCCGCAGACCCTAGTGACATACGATATAACTTCCATTCCTGTTGGCTTCTGTACTCAAAGTGAGAAGCTACAAAAGGCATATCAGTTTAGGGAGGCGACCTGCATAAAAGTGTCTTCGAATACCTAATGACCTACTGCATCTAACAGCGCAAAAGTTTTCTTCCTCAACTATTTTGGATTCTGAAATGTCTGTATTAAATCAATCTTCGTCATACCGGTAAATCCACGTGCTACGACAGCATAATCATCGAATTTGGAGGTACACAATTTATATCTGAATGAATTTGACTCAACCGTAGTATCAACTGAAAAAAATTGAAAGTTTGCTGCTCTTAAAGTGAACATTTTCATCGAATTCTAACTGATTACATAGTACAACAAGTAAGTGATTTCTTCGCTGGTGGGGTCCATAAGTTCATATTAAACAACGATAGACTGAGTATGTTCTTTGATGGCTCTTTTTTGGATGAACAGTTTTCGCCGTGACTACTCAGTGTAAGCCGTCTTATTTCAAAACAGATTTTAGTGTTTAGAAATCATTTCTCCCACAGCAAAATTATTCAGACTTGTTTTTTGGTATAAAGAACTTTTTTATTCGTAAAATGAAGAATTACAGGATTTAAAAAAAAAGAAAATATGCAAAAAATTTTACAAGCTTTCTCCAATTATTTTTTTCTAGTTTATGGAAACTTTAAGTTAAAATCAATTTTGCTCATACTCTAGCTATTTTCCACAACAGCCCTGAGGAAGAGATCTACGAGCATGTTTTTCAGTACGGTATCCTTACAAATCCAAATTCATGTTTTATTTTTGTTTAACTTATTTTTTATAATGTTGGTCTAATGTTTGAGTTCAATATCTTCATGAAGAGTTTCATCTTATTCGTTTTCAAATGTCAACAATCGAAAGTAGTTTCACGACTGCCCACTGTATTTCAAGTAAATTATGGAGCGCTTTGCAACATACATGAGCTTTTCTGCATTTAGGAAATTAGTTGAAGTAATGAAAGTGGTGCAGGAAACAATAATGGAACAACTGGTACCACTACATGTTATTATGGCCTACTGCATACATGTATATGTGTAGGCTGCTCACTAATTTACTAGGTACTATATTAATTTTCCGTATAATTGCAATACAGTGGGAGTATAAAAACAATATATTTAGAAGAATTGAATAGTAAAAAAATATTGCATATAGTCAGGGGTGTTGTTGAAAAAAAAAGAGTTTTCATTGCTGATCAATATTTTTAAAATAATAAAAGTTTGGAAGTTTAAGTTCCCAACTTTTGTACAAAATATGGTCGGAATGGTGACTTAACTTTATCAACTGTGGAGAGATTGATAACAAAATTCAGGAAGACTGGATCAATTGATGGTTTTAGACATTCGTGCCATATTTTATTTGGTAGTTCAACACAAAACATCGAAGCAGTTATTGAGAGTGTTACTGAGTGTCCTGGATGGAACACCAATTCGGTACCGTGGTCAAGAATTGAACATTTCAAAAACTATTTAGGGCGTTTTCTCACGAAATATTTGCATCTCCATGATTAAAATGTTCAAATAACTCAAGAAAAGAATACAACTGACTACGGACAGCGAAGAGAGTTCGTTGCATGGGTTATGGAACAACAAGTGGACGTTGATTTTCGAACAAAATCATTTTCAGCTATGAGGCTTATTTTCATCTTGATGGATTCGTTTAATCGTTGAAACTGTTGCATTTAAGGTTAAGATAGTTCACGAGTGATTGCTGAGATGCAAATAAATCTACAACGTGTAACTGGTGCGATTTTTTGCTGGAAGCATCATAGGACCTTTTTCGAAAATACTACTGATAAAGCAATAACAGTTCACATGTCGTGGCAGGATAATATAGTTTTCTGTGCTTGAATTGCAAGATATGAATGTTAACAACATGTGGCTTCAACAAGACGCTGCCTAATACCATATAGCCCAAAAAATAATTCAATCTCTACATGAGTTATTTTCTGGTCGTGTAATTTTCCGTTTTGGTGACTAGAATTGGTCGCCCAGACTATGCGATTTTACGTCGTTGAACTTTTTCCAATAAGCCCACGCCTTGAATAAGGAAATTGAGCGCTGTACCAACAAAATGTATACAAATCATTTTTGTAAAATGTCGACAAAAGAGGGCATATGTGCTAGCAAGATCATGGATACCACTTGCCCGACATGCTATTTCATATATAACTTTATACTGTAAACTTTATGAATCAATTAAAAACTTACAACGTTTAGTTTTCTAAATTAAATTACAGAATAGCGATGCTTAAATTTTCATTATGAAAGGAAAATTTTTACTACTGGCTCACATGGCATAAATTACCGAATGGAATGTTTCGAAATTACTTTTCGGCATAAAAATCATAGCAACAAAATTCATTTCATAATGTTCCATAAATATTAAAAGAATTTTCTTTTTGTTTTTGCTTCTTTTTTACGCATGTGAATTCGGTAAGCCCTTTTCGTACAAATGTAAATTAAAAAATTAATTTCTCCACATATATGTATGTATTTATATACAAACAGAAATAAACAGAAGCACATAAAATATTCAGAAAAAAGGTGTTATACCCCGACGTTTGTGTGGGTATTTCTGTTTCATATGAGTTATTATATTGCTGACTGTAAAATAAAATACAATTTTTCGTTACAATTTTGTTACCAACTCAAAGCCAAACGAAGCTAAAAATAACTTTCTGTTTTTGGTATAAAGAAATTTCATGCATTTTTTAATATGCTTTAATCGCAGTACATGCGGATTTCTCACCCACTAAATTTTATATTTTTAATCTTTGCTGTAACTTTGTATTTTAGCATTTCATATTTAAAGGTCGAGCTACCATGTTACTGTCTTAAATTTAATTGTTGCACAGTAGTTGCGTTTATAGGTTCTTGAATTTAATTAAGTCTTTGGAAATTAAAGTTAGAAGTTATGTTATGTTTTACAATAATAACATAAAATGTATCAAAATTATTGCCAGTTGATATAACTTTCATGAAGGTAAGGTTTCTAGAAGATAAGCAAACCAGCCAACAGTCTTCGGAATGGTGCCCCAAAAACGACTGAAGCCCAAACAAAGTTTTTATATTGTTCTTAAATTTTATTAATAAAACAAAACTTTAATATTTTTATTCCTAATTTCGAACATAAAGTTTTATCGTATTCGTATCATTACACCAATAGATTTGCTTCCGCTTTTTTTTGTTTATTTTAGGTTTATTGTAGAACCTAATAAAAATGTATAGATTTCGTTATGCTCTGAAAACCAAAACTCTTAAGGTATGGTGTTCAATTTCACATCAATGTCAACTTAATCAATTCTTTGACGGGACTATCCATTAGAATGAATCTAAGAATTGTTTGTTTTTTTATTTCAATTTGTAATACTTAACATACTTTCTGTTGAAATGAAAATAATAAATTAAATATTTTTTTATTCAATACTTGAGGGTCATCGAAACTCTAAAGGTCTTATAAAAAACATCTGAAGGAATTGGAAATTTTTCTTCTAATTTGAAAAACCTTGCATTAAAAACTCAAAATATATACATTATATTATTTCATAATATTCACTAAAAAATTAACATTCAACTAAGAAAAATACTGTGTATTTAACCTTAAGCCAGTTAAATCTCGAATTAATGCAAAACTGATTATACTGAAACCGACCCTTAAAAATTTCATTTTTGTTTGGTTGCTGTTTGTTTTTTAACAAAATCTCCGTGGGGCCAAATAAATTTTTGGAAGGTGGGCTCATATGTTTTTGTGATTTATAGCAGTCTCCACAATAAAACATAAAACATTTGGAAATTAAATTTTATAAACATAAAGTATACAATAAAAGATTATTTTATGAGCTTCCACGCCTTTTTTCAATATTAATGAAATCGCGAATCTGGAAATACTTGTGTAACACAAGGTTTTGCGTCAAAAACATCATACGAAATGACAAAAAAGAGAGGATTTGGTATATTTTGACCCCTACAGTTCTTTTCGCTTTATACCAAAAAAGTTTATCTTTTCATATTCAATGTGCAAGTCAAACTTTCTAACATAAAATACACAAAACAGTTATCCATGAAATTGCCCTTATAATTTTATGCATTGACCTAGTTATTGTGACTGTCCATTTTTTTCTAGTTACGATTAGTTTAGCATTTGTTTGCTTAATGATTTCATTCATAATCGAATTTATGTCTTTTCCGATTTCTATTTATATGTTAACCAAATCCAAATCCTTATACGCTTATCATTGAAATGAAGCTCTATGTGTGCCAGCATTTGCAAAATAATTACATTTGGTCAGACAGGCTTTATCTACGTTATAGTTCTTCATCAGCCGTATTTTTTGCCGTACACACACACTCGCCATCGTATGAGTGACACTTTAATATCTTCATTATTTAGCTTGCTGGCTTCGATGTATCTTGGATTTGTTAAATGGATAAAACGATGAAAACTTTTCACATTAGCTTAACGATGTTTTTCTTGTGTTTTGTTGTTTATTTCCATGTTATGCGAATGTTTTTATTTTCTATTGCAGGTGATGGTTTGAGTTCTTTAATATCTGTTTAAAAAGTTCTCAACCTTTTGATTGCCGGCAAATCTAGGTCACAATGTAAAAATTATTTTTGTATTTAAAGAGAATTGAAAAGAAATTGAATTGATTTTTTGTATTTTTTGTGTTTTTTGTTTTGGTCCTTTGGGTATTGAATAGGTGTTGATACGGTTTCCTATTTATAGTCTGCTTCGTTCACCTTATTATTGCGTTGTAAATTTTAATTTGTTTTTATTACGCTCATACGAATAAATTTTGAATCTTAAGTTTCCAGTGGCTTGCCTCAGTTATCAGGAATTCCTTTTTATGATTTATTCATTTGTTTTTTTTTTTTTTGGTAAGATATAGCAGTTATTATGGAGTTGCTATTGGTAAGACACAAATTATTGGCATACAAATGATATAACAAACATAGTAAACATGCGGAAAGTTTTATTAAATTAAAATTTTTTTGCTAAGTAAAGATTCTTTTGGCTTGGAAAAATTTTGAAATTTTATTAACTGATCTGCATGTGAACATTCTTACCCCATATTACACCTAGCTAGTTTGCACAAAAATTTTTTTTTTTGAAAAACATTTTCTAAAATAAGAAGAACTCAATTCTTTTCATTAATTCTTCGAACTTTTTTAAATCTTAAGATGATGCTTGAAAATTTCAGATGCAGATTCACTATCGGTATTTCTAATTTTACAGCACTGAAAGTTAAATCTTTCTAAAAACAAAAAGTATTGAACATCAATGCTTTATCGTCTCTCAAAGCAAAGGCCTCCATAAAATTTTCTCAACGGTATCAGCAGCAACTTCCTTCAATTCTCTCCAACATTTCCCCGATTCATGATTTTTGTACACTAACAATCGTTTTCACGATGGACTATGATGGTCGCTTTTTTCTGCTGCTTGACGACAGACTTTAGATGGTGATTTCTACAATGTATATTCAGTCTATTTCCATTAATGTCGATTGATTTTAATGGAAATCTAATCTCAACAGCATTTGGAGAGCAATTCATTTGAACATCAATAAATGGCGAATCTATCAAAAATTATTGAACAGTACCGAAAATTTCTAAGGTCCATAAAAGCTTAAAGTTTAAGGTCACTTAAAATATCAAGAATATTTTGAAGAGTATCGGATATTACCGATAACACAGACCGACGCGATTGGACGAAACCACAGCCACAGAGACCAGAGTATACCTTCCTGAAGGTTTTTAGTGCGCATAAGAATTGCTCCATGGTTTCATGATATTTCAGATATCCCAACCCAATAATGCAAAAATCACTTTTTTTTTAATTTTTCTCATGAAAACCTTTTTACGGCTTGCAAAAGTACTGCTCTTCCCCTTAAAAACCCATTTCAAATTTATCAGATATCTTATTTGATTTGTTTTCAAAGAAACTGTCCGTTGTTAGTGAATGCTTCTAGCTATTTGTGTATGATATATGTACCATTTGTGTAATGAATGCAAGGCATTTTAAACAAACAATTTCTGAGAAAGAACAAAAAATATTGTAAAATTCTAAATAGATTTTGCGGTATAATATACATACTCCCGTATTTAGCATAATGCACGTGATTTATGCATTTTTAGTTTAAGATATCTCGGAAAACTGACTATCAGTTTGCTGGGCAAAATTTATCAGTTGAACTTTCAGGATTTTAACGAGGTTACGCTGTGACAAAAACACAGTTAGCCAGTGTAATTTTTAGAATAATGAAATGATATACAGATGCGATATTACTTAATCTATCGTTTACTTGTGCTTGGAACCATTACTTTGAAACTCGTTCCGTAGATTGAGTGTGAATGGTGCTGTACTTGCCAAAATCACAAATAAAATAAATCTATTGAAAAGGAGACTAACCATTCTTTTTCATCTTTGGAATCGAGAGAAGTCAATCTTCAGCAAAAATCATATACATATATTGCGAACAAATCATTAGAAATATGTTTTAGTTTTGCTGCATGAAAGTATATGTTGTATAAGATGAAACCTTTCGTAATATAGTTCGTCCTCTAGGGCATAGATGAGCAAAATTTAGGAAGCAAGTGCCACTTACAATAAAAGCAACAAAAACCGTAGTTGCAACAATAGAAAAAAATCCCACCATAAATTCGATCTTGTTTGCTTGAATCCAAAATAAAAAATATATGCGTAGCAGTTGTAGAGTGCGCACTTATAATTAAGAGACAAAACGTTCCTCACTCTCTTAAATACTTGAGTCCTCCAGTGCACTTTGAGGACGTTTACAAAAGCTTCTGATATCCATGTTTGTTTTTTGATATAGAGAATATATTAAGCCACAAAACAATAAAATTTGTCTTCTCGAAATTAAATATTTGAAAATTGACATGGGGTTGTATATGGGCTAAAGAAAAAATTAATAGGTTCTTAATAAGTCCCTATTTAATTTATTTTATATAATGACTTTAGTTTTTGGGTGGATTTATCTCTCCTTGGCTACTGAATGATATAAACAAAAGTTTAGTTTTTTCAGCATTTAAAAAAGTTCTAAGTTCAATGGAGCAAATTAAAAGCACTTTTCAAAAATAAATCAATCATAATTGAATACATTTATCAGAACAAAAATATGAGAATTATCAATTGGATGCCTTTGAAATTACGCTCTAACATTTTTTAAATACCAATGCTCTAAATGGCCAATTAAAGAAAAAAGAAAAACTCTTGAAATAAATGCCATGTCATAATATATTATTTAGTTGACTATTAAAATAGCAAAATGTCTATGATTTTTTCCCGACTTTATAAGAGACAAACGTTTTTATTAATAGCGCATTACAAATATGTTTCTAATAGTTCGGGAGCCGGTGGCGGAAATTTTTGTATTTTGAGAGCCACTCAAAAGTAAACTCTAAAAAAGGTACCCTAAGCAAGCAATATCATCGCGCCTGCTTTTTGTTTTAAAAATTCTGTTAATACGCATTAACAGATAAAAAGGCAGACGTTTTCATTACTACGGTTGAAAGTAATTTTTTCCAAAATTGTTTGATATATACATATGTTCAATTCAATTCTTTATTCAACCAATTCAACAATAAATACATGATATTAAGGTTAATTATAATATACAATTTGGTAGTTCAGAATATTCTTTTCAGCTCTAAATATTATATAATCAAATAACAAGTATAAGAAAAAATTCAATTAATATTATATTAAGAGGAAAATTAAACAAAAACCTCAAAAACTGTTTATAAACTTACAACTAGAGTACCAATGTGCCCGCACATCCTTACTATTATAAAACTTAACCTAATTTTGACATTTAATTTATAAATTTAAAAGGAACTTATGTTTCTTATTAAAATATTATTCAAAAGTGCACAACTTGTGACAAATCTTTCTTTCTGAATTATTATTAAATTACTAATTGTATGCATATTTGTAAGACGATGTAGTTCTCTAGTGGAGAAGTGTCTAGGAAGCTTAGCCATAATTTTTAAGATTTTATTTTGCATAATTTGCAATTTTTTAACATGGGATGCAGCGGCGTCAGCCCAAACTGGTGACGCATACGTAAGAATCGGTAGGAACATCATTTTGTAGATCATTATTTTGGTCTCTAAGCTCAAGTGTGACTTACGGTTAATCATTGGATATAAAAATTTTATAAGACGATCTGATTTGCTTATGCGTTCAGCAATATGTTTCTTAAAAGTAAGCGTTTTGTCGAGAATCATTCCTAAGTACTTAAGCTCAGAGCAACATTCAATAGCTGTATTACCAAAAAAAATATTTCTTTGTGGTAAGTATCTAATAGCCCTTTTCCTGGTAAAAAACATTGACTGTGATTTAAGTGAATTTATTTTGATTTTTCACTTAAAAAAATAATTCCTAAGTTCATGAAGGTTAATTTCAATATCGGCCACCATGTCAATTACTGAACTATGGGAAGAATAAATGCAAGTATCGTCAGCAAAGAGCGCCAAACTTGTATTGTTCGATTTGGGAACGTCCGAAATATATATGGAATAAAGTGGTGGTCCAAGGACAGACCCTTGAGGAACTCCCGCTACAATATCAAAAATATCAGAAATTGTTTTCCCTAAATGCACGTTGAATTTAAGATTTTTTAAAAAACTTTGAACTATTTTACATAGATAAATTGGAATTGAAAAATTCCTCATTTTGAAAATTAGACCATCTTGCCATACACAATCAAATGCCTTTTCAATGTCTAAAGCTACAACCATCGTTGACTTGCCTTCTGTGAGTTTCTCGCTAATAAACTGAGTAAGTCGTTTCAATTGGTGATTAGTAGAGTGACCTGATCTAAATCCAAACTGTTCATTTGGAATAAGACCAAGATTCTCAACACATTCATCAATTTTTGACTTAATGATTTTTTCAACATATGTTATATGGTATATAAACTTAAGTGATTTTATCGTCAGGCAGATTACGATAATTTTAAATATTATGTCATAAGAAACGAGAGAAACAACCTCTGCCACTTCAAAATTGCAATATAATAAACATGTATATTAAAAATTAAGAAATACATCATTTAATAGCGTCTGTTTTATGGTCGCCATTTTCTTAAAAAAAAAAAAAAAAAAATTCGAAAACACACGTCCCATATATATATTTCCAAAATATATATTTTTCCAAAATAAGAATCACCTTTAGTGCCTAAAAACGTCTGCCTTCCAAAAATCATCGCTGGAATGGTCTGCCTTCTCTTGTTTATGTTTGTTTTTTATGATTATGGCTGCTTACCAACTGCCAATTTATACATAGATATCTAAAGGTAGGCGCCGTTTTATGGTCGCCATTTCCTTAAAAAAAAAATTCGAAAATACCCGTTTTCAGATGAAAGCTCTTTAGCATATGAACAGTTTGACACCTTGAAAACGTTTTTCGGCTGCGCTCAATTTTTGGCAGACCACAGTCTCGGTTGACATGGAACGTCCCATATATAAGACCAATACCGTGCAAAATTTACTATTCTATTTCTGTAATTTATATTGTTATTTCACGCTTAGTCAGACACTATTTTGTTTTTGCATCTCTTATCTTTTTTTTTGTAAATTCTTTTGCTTTTAGCGCTGGTTGAGCCAAGCCTCATAAAATTTTTAATTTTTTTATTATTTTTAATTTATTTCTCTGAAATATCGTTAATTGAAATTTAATACGCAGGTTTACATAAGTTCTAGTATGTCAGGATAGTTGGAAAAATTAACCTTACGATATTCCGGAGAAAAATATGTATACATAAAACAAAGTGAGGTTTGAAAGAAAAGCGATAATTTTTTGAACTATATAATTAAATACATTCGTAAAAATTTGGTTTCTCTAAAACAGATATACGAAATTGAGCAAAATCGACGATTTTGACATATTTAACTCCATATCGTTTGAAAAAGTGGAGACTACACGCCTGCTTTTTCTATTTTCAGATTCCAGGGACGATACTGAAGAATGCGAACCCTGGAAAATTAACAATATAATTATACAATAATTTTTTTTTTTAATATTAAAAAATGGTGATATTAAAAATGAAAGAGTGTGGACGTTTGCCTTTTGTTTTTACATTTTTTTACTAAGCCTTTAACAAGACAAAATAGTTTTGTAGAGTCTTTTTTTGCAACTTCACAATTAATTATAAAAAATCCAGCACTATGTTTACGTAACTTCTAGTTTTTCTAATTGGCATAAATGTGAACTACATTACATTATCATCGTGATATCGGATACTTGAAATGTCCACCGGCTCCCTAACTATAAGTTTGAATAGGACTTAAAAAGTTACCAAAATAATTGGCCTTCAACTATTATTGTTATTACCGTAGTAACAATAAATGAATTTTTAACAAGGTACGGTAAAATTCAATTCTCAAATCAAAAAGAAAAATTACGCATTTACATCGTTCTAAACTTTCGAGAAGTCTCACAATCTTAAATGCATAAGAACGTTGAAGTCACTCACACCTAACTGTTGGCCCAACATTTGATTTGTCTCAAAAATAAATTAAATGAAATATTTGCTCAACAGAAGCATCAAATGACAATACAAAAACATGTGTCGAAATTTTCGCAGTTCCAATAATATCTTTGTCTTTCTTATAAAAATATCTTATTGCAAATTCTTTGTAAATTCTCTTACGAATAATGAATAAAGCAAACAAACCACAAAATTTTATTACAATTTTATTAAGAATAGAAATTCATTAAATTCGTATTTAAACATCAACTGACGTCAAAGTTCCAACACATCACACAAAGATATTAAAACCATACACATTTACCATGCCTTAGGGTGTAGTAAAAAAAAATAATAATGTCGATGGCCACGATGAATTTAGCATCTGGTGTCAGTAGAATTTTGTAGGATATGTATAATTTTTAAGTAAAAAATTATTGAATTGAAGTTAGCCATGTGAGGGAAAAAATACCTTGGGAAGTTTGACCGTAAGCAGTTTTTTTGAAAATCACATTTTTGATAAATTTTTGCTTTATTTTCGTAAAAAAAAATTTATGATGTGGCAAATTAATCACATTTGATGACAAAATAAAAATTACAGAAAAATTAACAAGTTTTTTGGTAAAACAAAAAATAAAAAAAACTGATATCTCTATAGTAAGAAACGCCATAAAGGTCTTTTCGGTGACTGGTTTAGAGTAACATAGAGCAAGTTAGAGTGGACAAAGTGTTCTAATTTGGACAGTTCTAACTTGATCCAGAGTACTCTAAGCCAGTTACCGAACAGACCTGAGAGCACATCGGTTTGAAACTTCATCATTTTTTAGCTCACTAAATTGTATTTCAAATACTACCCGTTTTAATAAAATTGATTGAGAAAATTTATTTTCAAATTTCCAAAAATATTTTTTGCCCATATGGAAAACTTCACACCAATAAGGCTAACGCGACCAAATCCAAAAAATAATAATTTCGACAAAGCAGCGCCTCAGTGAATAAAGATATGGCTAGAGGGCCTATAGCTCCGAGCCCAAGGTGGCCCACAACCAGTACTGGAGCCAGCTATTTACTAGGGATTTTGGTAGGACTATAGTCTATACCCCGAACTCAAGGAGTCTCCAACATGAAAAGAGGCTGCGTTCTGATGTCCTGTAGTAAACGAAACAAGAGGACCTCTTGTTTTTTCTTTTTTTTTCTTGAATTTTTGGAATTTTTATAAGTGACCCATTTCCAGTTTTTAGCCTTAGGCCCCGCCAAGTTTCAATCCGACGCTGTAATAAAGGTCTAACAGCGAATCCTAAGTCCTCGAGAAAACCAGAGAAAGTTTATTTATTTTTTTTACTACACCTTAGATATAAACATATACAAGCAAACAAAGCAATTGATAATGTATGAGTAGCAATTAATACAGTTTACAACATTGGTAACACAAGCAAACTAACAACAATAACAACAATATGCTATAAATATTGCAAGTGGCATTGATTACGAAAGCTTTTCGATTAAATCTTTGTGTTTGCCAGCAAATAAGGAAATAAGGATTAATTTCCTCACACTATGTGTTAGCGTGCATAAGCGGAAGGAGTGACGCGTGTATGTGTTGCAAAAGTTTATTGACACTTCTTAATTCAAGCTCAAATTTATTAGATGGCTTATGTTACGTGTAGGTTTCTGATCAAGGACATGGTGTTTTTAATGACAATTAATTGAGTAATTCTTCGGAAGAAGGCTTCCTTTTACACACAAACACAAAAGCGTTAGTGCAACTGCGACGTTGCTTTCCACAGGCCCGTACCAACCCGATTTTGTGTGGGGGGGGGCCAAAAAATGTTACTACTTATTTTTAACGTCTTCTTTGAAAATTTTTCTTTTTCTCTATCAACTATTGAGTAGTCCGTAAATAAATATATAGTACATACTAAAGAACTTCACTCCCGGTTTTGTCGGTCAAAGAATTAGGTGAAAGCGATTTTGGCTTATGATGCGCATTAGGGTATTTAATAATACTTCATTCTCTGCTTGAATCAAAGCTTACTGAAATCCCGAAAAATCCTTGGAACATTTTTAAGAAAAGGTAAAAAAAAAAGTTTATTGCATTATTTTTTGATTGAAAAATAACCGTAGACCGAAAAATTTTGTCGAATTTTTTTTTTAATAGCCTTTTCTTAAAAATGCTAAGAGATTTTGTTGGAATTTAGTAAGCTTTGTTTCGAAGGAACAATTATTAATTTTGGACAAGATTTGCGTCCTTAAGCCATTTTTGGACCAAAAAGTATTTAAAAAAAAAATTTCTTGAGTCCTAACTTAATACAGTGGAACCTCTATACATAAGTCGAACCTCGATAAGTCGAAAACCTCCCAAACTCGAAAAAATGTTGTGTACCCTTCCCTTCAAGCCCCAAAACCTCCATTGCTCGAAATCTGATAAGTCGAAATAATTAGTGAGGCACTACAAGTAAATTCAGTACATATTTTCCCTCTATAACTCGAAAAAATAAATTTGACCTCTGCATCTCGAACATAGCAATGTTTGATTTAAAAACCCTTATAACTCGATTATTTGAAACGAATAACCTCTAAAGCTCGAAGTAAAATAAGATACCGACTTTATGAATATGCCGACAATGTATATCATTGTTTCTTAGAAATCAACGTAAAAGCCTAATTATACAATAAACCAATTCTATGGAATTTATGACTGACTTTGACGCGTGATTTCATTTGAACTTTAGCAAAGATACTTTATTGTTGTCGATTGAAAAATTATCAGAAATAGTTTGGTCCTACGGCTATGCACACTAATGTTTAACGCCTCTATAACTAGGATTTATTTCACCTCTCTAACTCAAAATTAGTTAGAATAAATCTTAAGCTCTACAAGACGAACATTTCCTGACAAAATTCGCTTCAGTAGAAGTCCTCCATAAGTCGAAAACTCAATAACTCGAATTTTTTGCCGTCTCCCTTTAACTTCGACTTATAGAGGTTCTACTGTATATCGACTTTAAGAATAAGCCGACAATGTACATCATTGTTTCTTAGAAATCAATGTAAGATCCTACTTATACAATAAACCATTTGTATGAAATGATAAAGGAATTTATGGCTGACATTAACACGTGATTTCATATGAACTTTAGCGAAGTTACTTTATTGCTGTCGATTGAAATATGAGAAATAGTTTGGTCCTACTGCAATACACACCAATGCTTAATGCCTCTAAAACTAGGATTTATTTCACCTCTCTAACTCAAAATAAGTAGGAATAAATCTTAAATCCTCTACAAACCGAACATTCCCTGTAAAAATTCTTTTCAATCGAAGTCCTCCATAAGTCGAAAACTCTATAACTCGAATTTTTTGGAGTCTCCCTTCAACTTCGACTTACAGAGGTTCTACTGTAGCCCCTCCTAGCCCCTGGGTTGGTACGGGCCTTGCTTTCCAAAAGGTAATGAAGGACTTTTTTTGAAGTTAACACTTCAAATTGTGAATATTTACCGCGTTAATTGATTGCATTGAAATTCTTCGTGAGATTTCGTTCAAAAAATACTAAAGTTTTTTAATATGCGAATCGCATTAAGGAAGTAGGGACCAAAATCACTACTTATATCATAGTTAAACGTATGCTAATAGTTTCAGAGATATGACAAACCAACAGAGAAATTCTAAGATCGAATTCAACGCATTACAAACCTCTGGAAAAGCAAACTCTGTTTTGTGCGTAACAGGTTTCATAAATTTTGTTGGCCTGTGTTATTATTTACCATTTGCAACGCAAAAGCAGAAATACCATTTTATTATAATTATTACTGGCATTCTTTTTATTAATAATAAATAACTAGCTTTATTTTACAGCACTCTCCCTCTCCTCTCCCTTACTACATATAAAATTCACATTTTTGAAAAATAAACTAAATGCCTTTTTGAAGTCCTTATGAAAGTATTTCAAAATGATAGCTGAATTTTTGTGAAGATATTTATTCGAGGGCAATAATATTTAAAAGGAAAATAATATTCAATTAGAATTTATTGAGTCATTTTTATTTTATAAAGTATTTGCGTTGCTGTAAGTGGGTGCTCAAGAATTTAAGTGCCAAATTTATTTATTGTACTCTTGTTCTCACAGTTACAGTTTTGCAGTTTTACTGTGTATTTTATTCTTATGAGTGGGCTTACGGTGATTGAATGTTGAAATGCAGTAAATGTTCGAAATACTTAGGGTAAAAAAGGAAAACTTCAACATTAAAATAGCTGTTTCTATTATTTTTTTAAATTTTGGATTGCAAAAATATATTAAATATACTTTCATGATATATGTATCCCAAAAGATTTGGTTATACACATATATGAGGCGCCCAGTTGCAAAACCGGCCAAGTCCCTTTTTCATACTTTTGGACAAAAAAGTCTAATTAATACGAGAATAGCTGCTTAAAATTTAAAGGGTTGATAAAATTCAAATAACGTCGAAAAATAAATAAATGAGGCGCCCAGTTGCAAAACCGGCCAAGTCCAAAAAAATAAAATTTTGAAATATTCTCATATATAAAAATCTAGACCATGCTTTATCTTTCTACAGTGGTTTTAGATTAAAAAAATTTTTTTTTGACACAAATATTACACTTTTTAATTTATTTTTGATTCATGGATTTCAAAACCGGCCAAGTCCATGAACTTCCTTTCAAAACCAATCCAACGCCTTGGAATCAAAACTGGCCAAGTCCAGTTAATTGGTATCAAAACCGGCCAAGTCCAAAATTGTTTTCTCAAAAACATTCGCAAATAAAACTTTAAATATCTGATCTGACGTGCCTTGAGTAAGAAATTTTATAAGCTTTCATGTAGGAAATACTTTTTAATTTTTCAATGAACATAGATGAAAACAAACGTTTTTCGTTGTTTTCCCAAAAGTATGAAAAATGGACTTGGCCGGTTTTGAAACCGGGCGCCTCAAATATAGAAAAAGTCGAAAAAGGATGAAAATTATGCCAATATTGAGGCACTGACTTTTAGGTTTTTGCCCACTTCTTTTAAAATCAAGCTTTTATCCCTGCGAGATATGTAGGTCCTTATGAGCGGCCACTATAGGGCTTGTTTTTAATGGAATGAATATCCTCATAATTTTTAATGATCGGTTGAACTGTTGATCGACTTAAGTCTATTATTTTTAAAATTTCACCACAGGATTAATTTTCTTATCCCAATTTAACAACAAAATTTTTCTTATCATTTGAAATTTCCTTTCGCAGAGTCGTTATAGCAATGAAATATCACGCACTGTAACTAAAAAGCCCCATAACTCAAAAAGGTGGAAATGTCGATGGGGACATTTTGTTCTATACCGACGATATATGTATGTGTGCCTTTTGCCTTTTGTATTTTTAAAGAGGAGATCTTAAGAATTTAAGTGTAAGTTACTTTCAGTATTCTGAATGAAGATGGCATTGGTTATCTTCCAAGTAAGAACAATAAAGTATGATGTCATTAGAAACTAAGCGGAATATCATATAGCAAAGTAAAATTGTGGAGTCAGGAATATCACATTGAAAGAGTTTCTAAAAGTAGTTGAGAAAACATTTATTGTGCGATTATGTTAAAAATAGCTACAAATTTATAAATATCAATTGACCTTCTAATTATTCAAAATACCACTAGCTATAAATTTAATTTAAATTTATTTTCAACTACGAAAACTGTCAATATGGACATGGGATGACACTACTCGTACATGTTGCGGTCATTGTTGTGGCAGCGCAAAATAAACCACACTTTCAAATTGTATTGCTGCAAATTGAAAATTAATTTCCGTATCCTTCTGTATAATGCCGCTGATGTTATCCTGTTGGCCTACGCAAAGCCAACCATAGCTAACAGTCACACACACACGCAATCATACAGGACTCTTTCACCCATTACTGGGCTTTGTTGCTTTACCCTACGGTCTGTTTATTGCGTTTTATTAAAGCCACGGCGCTATGTGCTAAAAAAGAAGCAGAACAATGCCACAGACAAAGCCAGCGGCAGTATATTTTTGATTTTGTTTGTATTCTTTTAAAGTTAGTAGCATTGGGGCTATAAATAGTACTATAGCTGTTACAAAATTAAACAAAGACAAAAGACAACAAATCGAGGGAAATTTCTTAAATTGGATATCTGCTGCTTCCACTTTACGTTAAGAACAATGCTTGAAGTAGATGGAGAGTCCCAGGAAAAAAGATATTAAGAGTACGAAGTAAACTTTTAATTTGGAAAAGAATGCTTCTAAAGTTGAGACACTCGTATTCAATATTTATATCAAATTAATGTACTTAAAGCTAAAATGAAAAACAAAAACATTTCAATTCCCTTTGGCAATAAAGGTAGAGTACTTAAGTTGGTTTTTGATGTGTGTTACCATATAGCAATAAAGACTGTTTTTTTAGCTGAATTTATAAAATCTTTTGCGTTCTGTTTTTGCCATGTCAAAGTTTCCTTTTATGTTTTATTATGAAAGTTTTAAGTTCTTTAAAATTGTTTACGTTAATTCCAAAAAAGTTTTTAAGATTTTTTGACTTTTTTAAACTTTTATTGATTTTGTTTTTTATAAAAGTTTTTTAGGCCTTATACGCTAAGTACAGGACATACTCAATTTGTCTTTCTGTTTGTAATGCACAGAAGGAGGCATGACAGATATAGAAAAGTATATGTGTGGCGCCACAGGTCAAACCGAAAGAAGTTGCACCTTATGGTTAGTGGTATCATTGTTGCGAAATAAATTTTTACAAAATTTATGGAAAATAAAAGAGCTAATTTTTAAAATATAATAAAATTTTAAACTTTTACTACTGAAACCGTTCCGCAGTATAACTTCAATGTAGTTTGTGGAACCTTACTAAACACAAATGTTAAATACATTTCATTCTCAAACAACAGTTCTATAGCTCTAAAAAAGCACTCTTACAATTGCATTCCGGTAAGAAATGGGTTAATACAAAACAAATTGGTATAAGTGACGCATCATTTTAAAGTAAATGAATTGATCTTTTTTGTGATTCTAAAAATAATATACGCTAATAATGTATTTTTTGGAAAAAAATAACGGGTTTTGAAAAAAAAAAAACGTCAAAATTGTACAAAAATCGTCATATCTCGAAAACCATACAACAAATTTCTAATATTTATGTGCCGATTTTATGTCTTATTAAATTATCTTTTATATGATATCCATATTTTGGAAATCTATCTTGGGGTTCTCAACTTGTATCGCTTTTATAAGAGCTGTATTTTCAACTTTTGATAGCTATATCTCCGAAACTAGATTCTAACGACACTTTTTGATTACATATTCTTCTGAAAATTAAAAATTATGTAAGAATGAGTAGTTTTAATAAGAAATGAGGATTTTCGCTTAAGTTAGTCCCCAAATCTTTTTGGCAGCATACCGATTTTTTTCCCGTCAAATTTGCACGTAATATATTTTCGAAAACACATTTTTCGATAAATAATCTTAAGCGATCTTCCACCATCCTTACAATAAATGGAATGGAAAAAATAATGGTTTTTTTAAAAAAAAATTGGTCAAAATTTCAGAAAAATAGTCATATCTCCAAAATTATGGGTTTAATTTCAAAGATTTGTTCATCATTATTGTAGTCCATTAAATTATCTATGATATGACACCAATATTGTTAATATCCATTCAGGCGTTCCCAACTTATAAGGATTTTCACAAAAGCTATATCCGCAACTTCCGATGGCTATATATCCGAAACCAGATTCGAGCGACATTTTTTTTTTTTTGCTATTTTTATTTTCATTTTTGGGGGTAAAACAAAAAAAAAAGATTGGAGCATGGGAGTCACGGTAAACCTGTGCCCCTGTTTTTGTTGGACTAATGAATGAAATTTTACTTTGTACTAATATGGAGAGCCTAAAAAATGTTAAAAACAAAAGGGGAAACACTTACCGATTGGGACCTTGAATTTTCTCACTCAGTTGAGGAAAAACCATAAGAATTTTTCGAAGTAAAAGCTGTTGAAAGCATTGAAATATTTTGGTAGCAGCTGCATTCCACTTACACTATTGAACGATTTTCAGCGAATACATTTTTAATAATTAAAACAAACACTTGCTTTATTGCGAAATAAAATTAAACTTAATGAAACACTTTTTGCTTTTTATTAGATCAATGAACATTCAACAAAATCGCGCACATTCAAATTTACAATAAAAAAACACCAAAAACCAAACAACAAAGCACTCACTTGCGGCTCTGCCGACGGCGCCGCTTTGTCTTAGATTTTGCATTTGCATGCATTTTCATTCAATTTTATTGAACATTTTATTGAAAATAACACAAATATCAACTAAAGCCAATGTTGAAGTAATAATATAACATATTTTCTTTATTAATTGTTATTTATTCAAAATATTCACAAATTGACACGAGAAATTAACTTTGCAAAAAGAATTAAACTAACGGTGCTAGGTGATGGCGTTGCCAAGTGTTTAATCCGAACGACATCTTTTGAGTTAAGCGCACAACTTGTACGACGCGTCAACCTGTGTTGTTTGACTGCAAGTTGCATCGCCCATTAGTCGGTTGAGTTGGAAACTCTTTAACCGATTTCAACAAGTGATGTCATTATTTTTAAAGGAATTATTTGGCATTGTGCATAAAGTAAGTATTATTTTGTTTATATCTACGTAGTTAGTAATTCAATCTTAATGAAATTTTGTTGGTTTTATTTAATGTGTACGCTCTGCGTTTAAAACATTTCAAATGTAGAAGGTGCAAAATGTGTAGTGTGTTTTAAATACGAAAACTCCGAATTTTAAGATTAATTCTTTGTGGAGAATACATGATGAAGTAAATGGACAAAGACTGCAGTTGAAACGCTCAAAAAATGTTCGCACTTCTTGGCAAATTGACATAATTTGCAACTAACCACACAGGTTTGACTTACAAGTTGGTACATAGGTTTGAGAGGTCTTAAGTCCGAAATTCCGAAATGGCAATACGGAAAGGTAATCAATAAGGGTATTCTTCTAAACTCAAAGATGCATCGAAAACAAAGTTTACTAGAGATAACATTTTTGAACCTAGAAAAAAATTTGTATGATGCAAAGTTTACGCAAGTCTCAAAAACTTTCGAGGCAAATTTAATGAGAAAGTAACATCGAAAAGTGAATCAGTGTTGCCGTTTGACGAAACAATTTGCAGCTACTATGAAAATTCTTTTGAAACTTACACATAAATCTAACATTTTGATTTATAAAAATATAAAAAGCTTGATTCTCAGAGTTTTGGTTTTTTTATGGTTTATTATTTACTTACTTAATTCTACCTATTATGAGGCATCTTCTCTTTTAGATGTGATAATTTTCTTTTTTTCATGGCTGCGGCAACACCGATCGCTTTCCGTAAATAATGTCGAATACTTTCCAGTTTAACATGCTTTTCGAGTTTTTGCGATCAAAGGAATACCCACAATATTTTTTATGAACAACCGTTGCAGGTGAAAGACGAGTTTTCGCGTCCAGAGAAATAACCTCAATGTTTTTTTTTTATGAAAAATCCTTGTATGTTAAAGAAGTAAGTGCGTGGAATAGTTGGTCCTGCCCTTATTGAATAGATGGAAAAAATTTACGTTGAGGATCTGTTTCTTTCCTTGTTGAATTTTTAACAGTTTGCTGCGAGAAAACTTGCAAGTTACTGAATTAATTCTTAAAAGAATCAGCAAGCGAGAAAAACTTAAGTCTTAAAGTTTTCTCATAGCAAACTGTTAAAAATGGGTCCAAAGAGCAAGAGTTATGTAAATAAATAAGAAAACACATATAGGAAGAAAATAGAAAACTCTGAGAAACGCGCTTTAAATATATTTCGTAATATTAGATTTATGTGCAAATTTCAAAAAAAAATTTCAAATTGGCAACAAATTGTTTCAACAAACAGCAGCACTGATTCACTTTCCGGCTTTTCAAAGCTGCTTTCTCATCAAATTTTCTCAGTTTAAGCAGTTTATACAGATTTCAGGACATCTTTGCACTTGAAGGAATACCCTTATTAATTGTATTCCCGTATTGCCATCAAACTATGTATCAACTTGTGTCTCAAACATGTACGGTTAGCTGCAAATTGTGCCAATTTTTAGTTTGCTAACATGTGGGAATACTTTTGGACCGTTTAACTCTAGACTTTGCTGAAAGAATCTTAAAAATTCCCGTTGCTTAAATAAATCACACAATTTATATTAAATTTTGCACCATCTAAACCAGCACAATTTCTAGTTTACTTAATTCAACTTTTTTGTCTTTGATAAAGTTTGAAGTATAGATGTCGCTAACTGCATTAACATTAACCTTAAATTAGACACAAACCTAAAACAATCAAAAATATATGGCAACTTAACTTGAATTTTGAAGAAGCGTACTTAGGTCACACGAGGCCTTGTGATCCAGTCAGTGCTGGGCCCAAATATTAAAATAGAAACACATAATAAAAATAAAAAAAGTGATGAAACAACGGAAAACGAAAAGAGGTATTAGCATTAGCATATTATAAAAACAGTTTGAAATTTGAAAAAACAAAGAAAAATTATGTACTGATGTCCCTTACAACGCTAGGCCCCATTCAACCACACGGCCATAAAGGCGGCTCTGATTTAAAATGCGAATTTATGTCAAACACCGTCATGCCTCCAGAATTATAAAAGGTTAAACTTATGCGTTTTATTCACTTTTAGGTTTAACCAAAGCTACGGAGATATGAGCAAAACCATTTTATTCACAGCGCCATTTAATACATATAAAAATAATGAAACATCATTGAAATCGGTTGAATAGTTTTCGATACAACCAACTTATGGGCGACACAACTTGCAGTCAAATGCACAGATTTAAGCGTCGCACAAGATGAGCTCTTAACTCCAGAGCTGTCATTCCGACTAAACATGTGGCAACGCAAACAACTGTCACCGTTAGATTTAATTCTTATTGCAAAAATTGTTCGCGTTCATTTCGTGTTAAATTGTGAATATTCTGAATAAATTATTATCAACAAAAGAAGTTAATATGACTATGACTTTAACATTGGCTTCAGCATTTGTTTGTGATATTTTCAATAAAAATTTTAATGAAATTGTGTTAAAAAGTGAGAAATCTAATTGAAAGCGGCACCGTCGACAGAGCCGCAAGTGCAGTGTTATTATAAATTGTACATAATTTTGTTCAATGTTATTTGATCTAATTAAAATCCTTCAATAGTGTATGTGCATTGCAGCTGCTGCCAAAGTGCAGCATCCACTATGATATATTTCAATGTTTCGAAAAGCTTTTACTTCGGAATTTCGTATTGCACGTCCTCAACTGTATGAGAAAATTTAAGGTCCCAATCGGTAAGTGTTTCCTTTTTTTGATTTTAAGATTTTTTTTAAGTTCCACAATAATGATGGGATGGAAAATTTTGGGTTAACATGAAATTCGGCGAAAGTCCTTTGCATCGTGATAAATCGTCGTCAGCCACCTACTGTACATTCGATAAGTTTTCAGTTCATGCGGTACATGTGGCCCATTTTTATTAGATTTGGCGCATTTTCAGTACATTTTCGGTTTATTTCGACTATTTGTAAAAATTACCATCGTGCTTAGTAAATTTATCGGGAAATATTCCTCGAGTTGCGTTGCTGACCTTTTGTTTGTAGTCCTAGGTAACTTTTTCATGTTCATGTCGAAAAAAAGTGCATTTCATAGCACAAATTATAAAAATAAAGCATTAATAAAAAAAATTTTTTGAGTGAAACTTTTCACAAAGAGAGTAGCTGGTAAAAACAATATTTTCTCTTCAACGATAATTGCTTTAAAAATTAATATTTCATTTCAAATGCCACTCAAGTCATTAAAAGCACACCGTCTGCCATAGGCAAAAAAAATACACACACACAAAGTTAAAATCAAATTATTTGATGTGTTATATTTGGCCTCGTCAAAAATAAAATACCCTACATCGCATTGGTAGTAGAAGTGCGTATAAAAGCTTTAGGTTTTACTTAAAAATGTACATTTTCCGCCACGCCATATGACAAGCGTTCCAACTTTGCGGATGACAAGATTTTGTTCTACAGAGATATTATTTCAAAGCTATAATGCCCGCTTGTCAAAATCTGTCAATTTTTCCAATTATTTTTTTTAACTTGTTTGCATTACCTAAGCCAACTCTCTTAATTGAGCATTTTAAGTTTCTGTTTATATGGGAGGGCTTACAACCTCACCAAATCTTTGCTAAGAGCTTTTCCAAACCATCCCTAGTATTTATGTAAAATATAATTTATGTTACCATTAAGGCTTTCACGCCCTTTTTCAAATTGATGTGTGAAATTTGGTTCAATTACCTTAAGTAGCTCTCTCCGGGAGGTTCCACGCCCATTTATTGCAGTTTTTTTTTTCGAAAAATTTCTTATATTTATGTGAAATAACGTCGCATAACCCTAAATTGCTTTCTAAATAAAGCGTCTTACGAGGTATATTTGTATGGCAGATAGGCGTATTTAGGAACTAATTTAAACTTTTTTCAGTCCCACGAACCATGTTTGCAGGTGTGGCGAATTCCATCAAATTATCTTGTGTGACTTTCCCGTAAGCGTGCTTTTCACAGACATATAGAAGGACATAGTAAAATCGACGCAATTGGTGAAACTGATCAAGAATATAACTACTTTTTTGTACCTTCTAGGCCCCTTTTATGCGTTACAAACCAAACTACAAATTTAATATACCCCTCAGTGTAGGGTATAATGAGTGTAAAGCGGAGAAAATAGTTATAAAGTAACAACAAGTTTTGTTTACCTAAAGAAAGTGCAGGAAAGGGAAGGAAATCATTCAAAATTCAGTTATCCAGAAATGTAATAAGGAAGTGCCTACGTGACCTTATAAGCGTAACAATTTTCTAACATGACGACTTCAATAGATTTGTTGAAAGCAATGGCAGACAAACGTTCAAATGGTCTCCCCATGCTGAGGTTATTTATGCGTTTGTTAATGGTGCCGCATGTAGACGCGCAATTATGAGAAGTGAAAATGTAAGCGTTGACAAAAACAAAATTCAAAAGAAAAATCTTGAAAAAAAAATCAAGCAAAAGTCATATGTTGTTTTTACTTTTGTTATATCCTCTCAAATTCTAATAGGAAGGACCTGCTCGCCTGGCATTTTATTGTTTGTGAAACAGTGCGTACGATTTTATTATTCCAAATCGTATGTTTCAGTCAAAGTAAAAGTAGGTCAAACATTTACTACATTTAACTTGGACATTTAATCTATTGGGTACGCAGTCGATCCTGTTTTTAATTAATTTCTTATAGCCAACACACTAGAGTGTGTCTTATGCAGTTTAGAAAACAAAATTGGATGTATAACTCCTTACTCAAATTTTAAATTCTTCATTGACATTTATACTTATATCTACTTAATCTCAGTAAATGAACATTAATTAACTAATGAAATACTTTGGAGCAGGGATGGGCGAAATGAGAAAAATGAGCCAATTTAAGCTCTTTACAAAAATTACGTAATTTTCCTTAAGAAAAATAACCAACACCGCAAACACATGCATTCACCTTTGCTACGCACATTTTTATCGTTATATTTTAGCATCATTCGGAAAAAAACCGAAGCGAACGTACAAGAAAACAACAATGCGCACATTGAGGACAGCTGCTTGCGTTTCGTTTGATCAGTGGGTTTTATGGTAAGGTTTTTCTGTTGTTTTTGTTGTAAGAAGCTCCTGCTTCCAAAATTTTCCCCATCTATGCTTTGGAGTATAGTACTGAACAACAAACCCATATCGACTTCGTTGTAGCAATAGGCAGAGCAATTATTTATTTTCATAATGCTTCTAAGTGTGGTTGGACCCAAATTTGGTATCCATAGACGTAAGCTTTTATACTCTCAGGCAGAATTCTAATTTGGGCTGGAGCGGTAGTGACAAAAGTATTAAAAAAGCAAATATCAGGAGCTTACCAACTAAGTATTACCTAACAGAAGGTGGATTAAGATTTCAGAGAAAGCAGCACACTAATCGTAGAAGGTTTGTTGTCAACTAACATTCTTGGCGTTAAAATGAAGTGCATCTATGACTTAACTGGGACAGCAGATAAGCAACCCTGATATAAAACGGATCGAGAGATTATCTTCAATGGCTAAATAAATTAATGGTCTGCAATAAAAGTCAGATAGACATTTGAGCTTGTCCTAAAACATGTAAAATAAATTACGCCTTGACCTATTCCTATGTTACGATATTTTCTATGGTATAATTGTACACTTCCCATTTCACTGACTTTGAATTAGGTTTGACGTTACTGGGATGTTCGTTACAAGTGGAATAGTACTTATTTATCACAAAATTTGTTCTCATAAGTAAAACTATTCAACTTATAAGTTCATAGGTATGGTGCATTATAAATACAGAAGTACTGTGACCAGCGGAACTTCTTTTGTTCATATTATTTGACATAAGTTCTGTGTCACGGCTTAAGACCGCCCATTTACCCTTATTTTTATATGAAGTTATTGGAACAACAAAGACTTTTACCAACTTGGAGTGCTTATAAAAAAATATCTACTACACCTAGGCTAATTATTTTTTATTAAAACATCCTAGTTGAATATCTGTTAGTACAGAAAAAAAACCAAATAACAACAAGTCCGCTCTCCGCGCACTGAAAAACATACAGACATTTCATATGTGTTTTCTTGTCACTTCGCAAGTTTCGATCTTTTTGTTTTAGTCAGATGTCCTGCTACATTAGATATTTGACTGTTACCTTTTGGATTTTTAATCATAATGTATTCTTTTTATAAGTAATATCTACAAGAACCTCACAGAATTGCATTTTAGTATCTGCGCATATAACCCAGAGGTCTTTGATTCAATTTTCACTCCTGGCATTCAAATGCATAAGACTCAGACCTCAGACCACTATGGTTTACATTCGTTGCGCAAGAATAAATAAAATATTACTCTCATAAGAATACCTTGCTTCATAGTTCAACCTCATTTCCACTCTATGTACTGTCTCGACTTCCTACGCTTACACATTACATGTCACAGAATTGTTCCCTATAGTGTAAGCGATAGAATCATTTTTCAAATTCTGAAAACAGTTCCACCTTACCTTCACATATGTAGGCTCAAACCTCATGCCCTAGCATTTTAGCAATGTTTTTATTTTTCTTTTCTCAAATTTGTTGTATTTTAGCAAGTTGTTACAATTTATCTGTCACGTCTGTTACGCAAACAACACTTCATTTATTTTTCGTCTTTTCTCTCATAGATATTCATCATTTAAAACTAATTGCTAGAATAAGATGGGCACAACTTTCATATGTACATAGTAAAATTAAGCAACCATTTCTATGAAAACTCTGGGAAAATTATTGTTTTCTTATTTCGTTGCTATTACGATAATTTGTCATCGTTACAGTGTCATTCATTCATTGTTGTTTGTTCTCAAAAGCAAATAGCAAGTATTGTATCATTTTCCTGATACTTTACAATAACAGAAAAATATTTTTCTATGGAAAAACAGTAACAGTAGGAGTTTACTACAATAATAGTATTAACAGAAAGGAAATTACAGGTCATTCACATTTTAACCAAAGCAAAAAGACTTATGTACAATTATACATAACACAAGAGTGCTGTTTCAGCAATAATACTTTTATTGTTTTTCACCCTCTAACTTTTAGTCATCACAAGAATATCTTAATGACCACTTAACCAATCTGACTGAAGCTTTCCACAAGATATTAGTTTTTATTAACACATTCGCAGCCATGTGACTCACTGGTGGATCACATGCATTCTGATCGAAAACTGAAACCGAGACGCGAAAGAATAAAATTTCGTGACCACGGAAGGGTCAGATGGCTCCACGTTAATGGCATCATTTTTGGTAGGCCATGTGACATTCTACATGATCATACTCTAAAAAAATAAAAAAAGACAGAAAAAAATGTTGCCTCATATTACATAAGTAACAGTCACTATGCAATGTTATAAGCAACGCGGCACTAGAGCAATGATGGGCACATAGTGGCTCTATTTGCTCTCATTGCTCTCACCGTTATTCGACGTGCAAGCAAGCGAAAAAAAATTCGCAGAATTTCAACGCTATCGAGGCAAAGCGTTGACTTGAATTCAAATGAAAACAAAAACAAAACACAAAGGCATAAACGACGGCGCCGCATTGTGTCTTGACGAATGTAGCAATTGTTTTTGTTTGTAGTGCAATTTGGTTTTTTTTTTTGCTAATGGCAATTTTGGAAATGAAAGTAAAAAAAAAACTTTAAAATTTCGTTTGTTGTTGCTTGATGTTGTTGTTTTGCTCTTTTGTTAGATTTCTATGCCCACCGCTGCACTAGAGTAATGGCTTGGTTTTTATATGGTAGCAAAAAAGTTGTTAACGGCAAATGCAGTTATGAATGGTCAATATTGCCCACCCTGTTCTTCCGTACATTTGACCGAGCTAAGGGAACACGACAATTTTTTTTTAATTTTTAACTATATTATTGAATGCATAATTCTGTAGCCTATTATATCTTAATTTGGCAAGTGATATATACTTCATATTTAACTTTTTATAATCATGAAAATTTCGAATATACGAGGCTACAGTACGCAATACATCAAAATGGAAGTCGTTGTGATTGTAAGACAAAGTTCGTATCTAAAGTAAGTAATGCAGTAATAAATAACTTATTAATAAATGAAAAAATCAAAGAGGACGCAAACTAAGCAGAAAAGAATAATAAAATTAACTGATTTTCCTTGATTTCATTAAAAATGTATTTCACTGTAAGACTTTATTATGAAAATATCATATGTTTGATTTTAAGGACTTAAAAGTTGTTTTTCTTTGACATTAGGGCCAGTTCATATAGCAGAGTTTAAGCTTATAGGCTTTAATATCTCGAAAGCTAAAGCCAACATAACCTATGCAAATGAACCAAATTGGAAAAGGTTATGTATTGGTTGTTGTTAAAAGAGTGTCTCCAAAATAGCGACTTCTTCATCCATTTTTTGCCTAACGATTGTGCATAACGTTTTAAAATTTAAACTTGACCATGAAATATTAACTTAGAAAACATTTCTTTGAGTGTAAGCAAAATCTAAAAATATTTTTGGTCAAAAAATTTTTTTTTAAAAATATCCTAAATTCCTGTATCAGAAGATTTTTCCTTAGAGATTATGTAAAAACATATTACAAAGGTAAATTGAATTATTTTAGTTCATTTTCTCTTTTTAAACGTCGATCACGAATATATTCTGCAAAAGAGATATCGAATTTCAAACGAATTTTTTTCAAGAAACATTTCCCAAAATCTGATATCTGTCTCTCTCAGAATATTTTGTTGGTAACTTCTCTCCTGTTTCAATGTTACCCAGCGGCAAATATGTTATACACAACATCAATGAATAGCTATACTCATTGTAGGCAGTGATGCTCACAACCCCAGCCACAACTGTAAATGCTTTTTACAAAAGGATGGCCGCTTTGTAGGCAGCTTGCCTACATCTGTATATACAATGTGTAGCAAGGGAAAGGCAGATTGCCTTAAAACATCGCTTACCAAGTGCCTGTATAGTTTACCGAGTTGCCTACATCTCCACATACAAAGTATGCAGCCAACAGGCAAGACCCCTTACATCTCCATATGCAAATAAGACTGCAAACAGACAGACTGCCTAAAAATCCATATACAATGTAAACAGACTGTCTACAACTCTATATACAAAGGAGGCAGCCAGCAAGCGGACTGCCTACAGCTCCATATACAAACCAGGCAGCCAGCAAACAAATAAACAAAATATCACATTAACAATTTCATTTGTGAAAACATACAACACAAAAGGTATAGCTTTTCATACATGAAAATCCAGAGTACTTCATCGATTTGCTGCTGGGTATTTTCCAAATAATTTTGAGCGTAGTTTTCGTTCCGTTTTTGACGATTTTTTTTTTTTTAATGAGCAATTCCGCATTTTATTTTTTGTTTATTTAAAATCAATATTTGACCAATTACTCTTTAGAAAAATTTTTCGGTTTTCTCAATTTCTGGTCGATGCTTAGGAAAATAATGGGGACCTCTAACTAAAGTTAAGACAGTTTTATGTAAACATAAACATTTGTATAGAAAATAAATATTTCAAAGTTAAATATTTGATCGAAACGAAATGCACAAGGCTTTAATCAAAGCATGAAAATTTCACACTTTTTTATTTATTCCTCATCTCATTTATACAAAAAACGGAACCCATGAAATACTTATGGAATCAAGAAAATCAAAAGTAATTCCCTTAAGGTTGAACTCGGGAAGTTCGATTAGCAAATATACATAATGGGTTAAATTCAAAATCTTAATTGAAAATTCTTATCTGCCTTTCCAATAATACCACTTGAATTTTTTTAATAGCCATGCCATTGCATTTTTTCTTATTAAATCTACTAACAACTTTTAAATTAAATTTGTTTTTTGCAAATTAAAATTCTATTGTTCCACTTTCAACGTTCTGCTCAAAGCATTTTACGACATTTTTTCTATTTTATGATGCTGACCACTCAATTCAAAGTCTATTAAGTTAATCCAGCTTGTGCAGTTATCAGAGCGAGAAGCTAATCTCTGTATAAGTAGAGCAGAGAAATTGTGACTTAAAGGATTTTAGAGATGGCAAAGTAAAATCCATTTTTTTTTTTTTTTTTTTTTGTATTTTTAGCTTCACAAAATATATTTATGTTGCCTTGTCGAACAATAAAAAAAATACATATTGATAATATTGTGTGGTAAACCGAATGTTGATGCCACTTAATCTGAACCTCTTGACGGCATTCAACAGTACTTAGCCGAATTAAAGTTACCACGATGACGTTTCTATTTTTTTGGCCAAATAACCAATTTTTCCTAAATGTTTAAGAATTCAAGAGCATTTAGCTATTCAAAAATATTTATCGCAAATATATTCACAACTCTACAGAGCAGAAAAAAAATATAAAGTTTATTCTTAAAGTGCAAAACTTCTGGTTTTTTGACCCCAACTTTAAACTGGCAGGTGAATTTTTTTCAATGTAATGAAATGCTTTAATAAATATGTGTTCTAGTTGCAATTCTAGTGAACATATCAAGAACGTAAAATAAACTAAGATGGGAACTTTTTGACAGGAAATACAGGAAAGCAAGTAATTTAGATCATAATAAATATACATTTGCAAAAAAAAGTTCGGTTTTGTTTTAATCAGCATCAAAGCCGCCAGGGTATGAACTACAAGCAAAAGTTTTGGTCCAAAAATAACAAAATGGTGTAATTTTTTCGAAAATTGCCAATTTTTCGGGTCAAAATCGTGAAAAAATCAAAAACTATAATACCGATCTTTCTGTCCGTAGTTCATCCCCTGCATTTATATTTCCACAGCAGCATGTTGAAATTTCAGAAAGATCGGTACAGTACTCGAAGAACGTTGTTTCGAGAAAAACGCGTTTAAAGTCTTTAACTATAGCTTTTCAAGGACTATAGCTTTGACACGATGTTACTAAAATCCTCGTTTTATATTTGATAAGCCGAGTTTGAGTTTTATTTTATTAAAAACGTATTTTTCAATATTTTTTAAACAAGAAACAGTCAAAAAAAATTTTTTAATTCTTGAAAATTTGAAGGTGTTATGTCCCCTTAAGAAAACTCCCAAATAATGTCGAAAAAACAATTTACACCAGAAAATTATCTACGCAGTTTTTAATCCATTATTTTTTTTTTAAATTAAATAGTTCGGTCAGTAGAGTGACGATTTGAAATTTAAGGAAAATGTCTTGAAAGGGCGTTTGGCTTTTTGATAAAATTGGAAAAGTTTAAAGTTTTGGAGAAATTGAAAACGTATAAAAGTCATTCCAAATGAAGGCGTCTTAAAAACAAAATTTTACTGTCCCACTAGATTTGCTTCAACTTTATAAGAATTTTCGCCCTGATTCCGAAGAAGGATACTCAACGGCATTTAATTTTCAGATGCGTCAGTTCCCGCCTCCTCGAATTAAAGCATTTAAAAATCCTAATTTTTACGATTTATTATTTCTGGCTGTAAGCTTTTTTCTATCAAGGATATCTACTTACAGAATATTTAGTTCCAACCTTGAACTTCAAAAGCTCAAGTAGTCATTTTCATGCATTTTGTGTATACAGCTGGCTTAAAATGAGTAAAAAACCACTACAAATTTAAGGGTTTTCTTCTTCGAACTTTGAAGCCATCACATGGGCTCTTGTCGTGGAAAGTGACATGAAAAATGCCATTCTGCTTCCAATCATAAATCAGCTTCGTAATATAATATTCTTATTTAAAAATATTTTTATACTGAGAATCTAACTATCATAATTTTGTTTTTCTCTCTCGCTGAATATTCAGCTTCCGATAATTTGAAATGGTCAATATTGTAAAAGGCAAGTTTTCGAGTAAAAAATAATATCTAATTTTCACATTCAATGCTATTTTTTTTTTTCTTAATTTTATTTTAACCAACTCACAAAATACTTGGAAAGCAAACAGGATGGATAAGAGTGCATTAGATTACAATTAGGTAAATGTCCTTTTTTTGGAATTAAGCTCTTGCAAAACCACAGAAAAAAATTGCTTATGCTGCTTCTTGAATTATGTGTTGTAAATGTTATTTTTTTTCCTCTAATTTGTACCATATGTGTTTGGTTTCAAAGTCGAAGGATAAAATCACTTTATTGTGTTTTTATTTTATGCTTCTTTTAAGCCACCTGTACACACACAAAAGATAAAAATCACAAAACGAGCTTACAGGCTTTTGAAGTTTCATGAAAGTTTCTATATAATTCGATTTCTTTTGCAAGTGGAGATTTTTTTATAAATATAAAGAGTATGCCGAACAAGTTAACTACAATATATCTCTGCGAAATATCAGCGATATCCCTTAAGCAGTCGATATATTAGAATCAGTCAAAAATCAGTAAAGTTCACACATTTTCAGCACCGTGTTATTTCTCGGGTGTACTGATTTTGTGTACTTATATTCCTAGCAGAAAACAACCAGTTATCCACATACAAAGCATGCAGCCAACAGACAAGACCCCTTACATCTACATATACAAAGCAAGCAGCCAGCAAGCAGACTACCTACAGCTCCATATACAAAGCAGGCAGCCAGCAAGCAAATAAACAAAATATCACAGTAGCAATTTCATTTGTGAAACATACAACACAAAGGGTATAGCTTTTCATACATGAAAAATCAGAGTACTTCATCGATTTGCCGCTCGGATATTTCAAAAAGAGAATTTTGAAGAAGAAAACACCCAAGTAAATGATCAAACGATCTTTCAAAACTTTTACAAAAACTTTACTTCAAAAATATTTTCTCTCATTTGCTGTGATTTCTCATTGAATCCCAATCTTGTGTGATATTGCCATTTAATTTTTTTTTTTTTTTAAATATTTTTGCTGGCTATTGTATATCCATATTGTATTATTCCCTACCAAGTTCTTACTTAATTTGTGCAATTTTTCTTGAACATAATTATTAATGGTAAATCAAAATCGTACATAGCTCAACTCTAATGGGTACTTAACCTACATTTGTATGAAATTACATAAGCGAAATAAATCTAATAACAATGAAACTAGGACAATAATAACTCCCTACATAATCGCTATCTATAGTGCAATCACAGCTGCTGCTGCCAACTGACATTGACACAAAGCACAAAGCAAACTAATTCAATTTCAATAATGGCAAAGTAACACCCAACATTTGCACCGGAAATGTCATACAATTTAAAGCAACAAATTGTTGCGAGAAAAACAAGACAGCAGTTTGGCATGCTGTCATGCTATCGTTGCTTTCTATCTCAATAGATAGACAGAATAGGAGCTGTCACTGTGTTGGAAAAAGATTTTCAACTAAAAAATGAAAAAATCGTAACCGACATAAAACCACTTACACTAAGAACACAAAGCCTATTTGTCACCTTTTATTCGATAAGAAGTTAAATGCTCAATATATACAAAGCACAGTGTTGATGACATCCACAGAAATTATCAGCATTTGTCGGGACAGTCGGGATAATTTCATCAGGATAATGCAAAGACAGAAAACATAAGTTTTTTTTGCGTATTTCAGTTTTATCACATATGTACGTGTGCCTTTAAATTGCTATTTTATTGGACGTCAACGACCGGAAGTTTAACATTATTTGTCCTTCAGTTTATGTTGGTAGCATTGACCTTAGGTAAGGTTTTCCGTAAATGTCCTTCGTCTAGTATTTAAATTTTTCATTTGTTTTGAGTTTGCATGAATTATGAAAAAAAAAATTATATTTTTGTCCCTTCTGTCGTGGTTAACTATGTATTTAGTATTTGTAGCAAAAAAAAAAAAACATCTTAATTTTTTCTATATCTCTGACACGTACACAAAGACACGCAAGCACGCAGGCACAATAGCACGAAAATCACTTTAACGCTACTGAGCAGCATTCTCAACGATTTATCATCATGAAAGAACTTTCATCATTTCAGTTTTAGTCTCCATAGCATTTTTTTTTATTTTTTATTTTTGTTTTTTATGGGCAATTTCACACGTTACTCTCTTAGTATCCTTTGAAATATTGATGAGGAAAGTAATTAAATTAATTAAAAAAGAAATTATTGTTACTGGTAGTTGTCGTCTAATTTTCTTTGCATATTCTTTTCAAGAGTTTGAAAATTTGAAGACATTGAGGAGAACGTGCATTTACACAAAAATGTTTGTTGCGGCGTAATGTATTGATTTATACCCGTAACGTTTTAATCGATTTTATATGAAATAGTGCCTTCTGAAGGATATCTCATATAGGACACTTATCAGCAGATCTGCTTGTATCCCTTGCTCACAAAAAATTGCTGCAGAAAAGCTTTCGAGTATGAGTTTGCCTTCTCAGCTGCATTCTTTTCAGTAGGCGTTCTCAAAACTCTACTTTTCAGAAGGTGTTCTATAGCACTTACCGGAAGAGCAGTAACAGGACTTCTGTCACCACTTTCTTTTTACTTGAAATGAGGTACTCAGATGGGTCTTTCTAAGAAGACCATAAAGAAAATACTCTTTGGTGGGTCTTTGCGAGTCACTGATTTTATAAGAACTAAGTGATGTTTCAATTATTTAATCAATAAAAGATTTACTCGCTCAAGTCTTAGCGCAAATAAAGTATTTTGGAATAAAATCAATTTACTTATTTTTGTTTTATAAATTTTTGAGCCAATATATTATTTTTTAATGTGCGCTCTTTATGTTATGGCCCCTAGAAAGTACAAACGATTTTAAAGGCATATTTGACCTCATGTTGGACGTAATTTCAGCTGAACCGATAAGCAGATATGTTGATTCCTATAGTCCTTGGTATAGACAAACATCACATAATGTTCTATTTGTGTATGTTGGAGTGTATTTTTGAAGCGCCACAAAATTCTTTCAGAAAGTATATAAAAGTTGAAATGCATTATGTAGAGTACCTAAAATTTAGGATTGCATCGAGGAGTAAAAATTAAAAATTCAAAAACTTTTCAAAATTATTTCAAAGTATCGAAAACTCAATTAAGAAATGGAAGTAGACCTCATTTACGGTGGAACTATTGCTTTATAGACTCCGAACTTGTATAGATCTTAGTTTAAGTCAAATCTCTTGAAACTGTCTATCCATTAAAAGTCATTTGGTTCGAATACAACGAGTACATAGATCACTCAGCAGTTGTAACTTTGCCTACTCGAACAGTTTAAGTTCCTTAGGATAGGAGCAGATTCTTACCCACCAAAATAATACAGGATTTGGAAAGTTAGCAAGACTTCTAGAAGACAGAGCGGTAAACTTTGTTTAATGTTATCTAGGTTGCTGAGTTGCACAAGTCTCAGCACACCATGTATTTGAAATTTTTACAGTACCCGATAACGAATAATGGACTGTTCTGTTCTTTTGATGATTATGTGTTTATTCAGTCCCAAAAAAAGTTTTCAAGAAACTTTTTGAACTGTGTCACACTTTACGTTACAAATATCAAAAGGTAGAGCTTATGACTGGTTAAATTTTAGTAAAGGCTACAATATAAGTTAGAGGAAATTTTTTTGAATTTGAAGAATATTAAGAATTATAAGATATCTCAATTTTTTACCACAATTAACAAATTTCACACTTATGAATGACTGTCATAATCTTGTTTTTGAACAAGAAACAACCCAAACATACCATTACTTCATGTTCTACCTGATTTAATTCTATTTCAATATTTTCATGGATTAGCTCCATTATTTTTACTTTACATATCCTTCTAACACTTAGTTAAGCTGTTTATTGTGAAAAGATTTGCCAACAATTGTTTTTTTAATAAAACATTGTTGCTGCTGTAGAAAGCAACAACAGGAGATGCTGCTGTTGCTATTATTAGAGTCACTTAACTTGCATTTAGGTCAATGTGAAAATTAGTATTCGAGACAGTGTTAATATTTTGATTGCATGGATTTTAGGCGAAAGAAAAAACTTCGAAGATGTCTGTATCTTATCATCTGTACAATTTTGCTTGTGTGAGCTCGTTTAAACATACAAACTTCTTTACTTAGTGGTGTAATAGGGCACGTTTTTTTTGGTAAATTCTAACAACGCCTGCATTCATTGTCACAATATCTACGCAAACTTTGTGTCCCCTTTGGGAAATTTAAGTTTTTATGGACATTTTCATTTTGATATGTGACAACAATACAAAAGTGTTGTTTTGTTTCTCCTTTCTATGCTTCGCCTTAGTTTTCTGAGATATTTCAGAATTTACTGTCAATATATTCAACATTTGATATTATTAATAAATCATATGTCATAAATTTATTGCATTTGTGCAGAGAGAGTATATAATGTTATGATTTTATTCAATCACTTATTTTGAGAAGAGTAGGACTAAGGCAGGCTTTTACGTGTATCAATTTGAGTCATGTTAAGTTTCTTAAGCCATGCCATGTATCCAAAGATATGCATATACTATGGCATCTTCATTATTTTGTGATTTGTGTGAATGAGAACGAGGAATTAGATTTTATTTGATTTATATTTAAATGTTACTCATACGCACTGTTAACCCAAGTGGGGATTTGAACAAACAGACATATGAAATACAATTTCGAATGTGTTACATAAACAGCAACAGGCAAAGTTAGGCGCCAACAAATTTGTTTATGCAAATTTTAAAATCTTTCTTTACCACAGAATTGAAGTCTGAAATTTTCATTGAATTATTTTTCACTATGTACTGTACTTGTTTATATGGCGCATCATATTGTCAATGAAATTTTTATTCCAATTTTCTTTGATTTATTATTTGACATATGCAATTTGACAGCGGATAGATTGCTTTTATTGTTGCTTTTTTCCTTTGGTTTTTCATGCAGTTAAAATCTGTGTGTTTTCTTTTAGAGACAAAATTCTTTGTAATAATGTATTATGAGTTTTAATTTGCCGCTGATTGATGCCAATATAAATGTCTCATTGAAGACTTATTCAAACTTTTAATTTCCCAGAAGCATGTTTTTATTTTGCTATAGAAAAAATAATATTTTCATAAAAAAATATTCCAAATATTTGTTAAAATGTTTGTACGAAATGTTCTCGCAAATCAAATAAAAAATTTAAAAATTTTTCTCATCCACACTTAACAAGAATCGAAAGAAAGTTTTGAAATTATAATTTAATTTACTTAATGCTTCTGTGAGATACAAGAAATTTTCCTTAGAGCAATTTATTCCCTGTAGTGTAGATAGAAGAAGCTTCTTAGCACAAAATTCTATAATAAGCACACCAAGCTAAAAATACACAACAACATTACTTAAGTAGACGTTTTACAAATTGATTTTATATAGGAGCTACACTTGTTGAAACTTAGCACCGCATTGGCGTTGTTTCTAAATTTACAGTCGGAAAATATTCTTCGCAGAACTGTCTGTAGCAATATGATACCTAATTCGTTAGTTGAGTAAGAGTGCAGCACTTAAAACATAAAATAAACTCTTATGTTGACAATGGGAATTGTGCTTTTGAAATCAGAAGCCACATTACATGAATATCATGGGATATATGTACATGAAACAAACTATTTACTCTGTTCACTTAATAATATGAGAAAGTTTTGTAAAAGAAGAATTTCTCTGCAAGAATTTCTGAAATTTAAAAAAACATACTTACTGATGGTTAGTTTATAACATACAATGAATTCCGCAAACAATTTTCAAATCACCTGTCGTATGAGTAACATTAATTATAATTGAAATGGTTTGTTTGTTCAGATAAAATTCTGGAACTGCCGAATACATTTAAAAAACGTTTTAACTGATAGGTACTTTAAATTTTTCCTCGCACAATAATCTGTTATTTAAAGGCAAACGATAACTACTTTCTTTATACTGCAACAGAAAAGACTGCCAAGACACGCAAAATGAAAATCAAACCTACTTTCATAAACATTTTATAATTTAATAAAAATATCGAATTAGCTTTTTGCCACTTTGCACTTCAGTTTTAAATAAGATTGTGTTCTCAGCAAATAGTTTGAAAGTTTTTACTTGTTTAAGATGTAGCACAAACACTTGTTCAACTTTTTCCACATTTTGTATAGTGCTTGGTGGTGTCATCAAATGTTCAGATACAAATCATGGATGATTTTCTACGCACAACACATCAAAGCTAATGCTTTAATATGAGGTGCCACGCTCAATTATCAAGCTTTAGCTACATTTTGTGCAATATTTGCTTGTCATATCAAGTTTTTTGTACAAATTATTTTATTTTTTTTTTTTTTGTTTACATGAGAGTTGCCATTCCCTCTTGTCTAATGGGGCCTAATTTTCGGACAATATTTGTTTATTTCATCGAAAGTGTCCATAAAAAGTATGGACATACTGAATTTAATACCTTGGGATGAATGACACTTCATCTTCATCACTTCCAAATCTCTTCAAAATTGTAAGAACAATTGAGGCAAGTCAAGTTTACCAGCACGGCGATGTATGCTGTGTATCCATTCTTAATATCAATTTTAAATTACTCATACAACATGTTGGACGTGACAATGTAAATTTTAAAAATTTTCCATATATCAAAGGTTAGCATCATCGTCATCAAACAAAATTGTTTAATCGACACTTAGCAACACAGAGACGTTAGGGTGGTCTACGATAAAAGCATGAAAAAAGCTTGGGCTTCAGCAGCAGAAATGGTAAAAAGAATACAATTTGATGTAAAAACTCAATCATTTGAAAGATTTTCCGCTGTCACCTATAAATTATCACTAGCGTAATTAAGAAGATATTTCCAAGATATCTTATGTTCAAAAATCAATACCTTTTCAAATTCTCAAGAGAGCTAGAACTAAATTTTTGTTATTAAAGATATATTTTCCAATTTAATCAAAAAGAAAAGCAGAATATTTTGGAAAACAAATACTCCAACAGCATATACTTAGTTTCAACGTTTACCATTTTTTATAATTTAACATCAAATCTGAGAGCCACCCTAGTAAGCACACAAACACCTGCATATACAAAAGCCCACAAGCAATGATGTAAGCAAGCAAGCATTCAGTGACAACCAACAACCAACATCCTTCAACATTTTGAAAAATGACATTTTAAGTATGACGTTTTTTGTCTCTGCATTAATTTTGCTCTCATCGATATTGTTGCCTGTTGCCAAGCCACTTAAGTGTTAATTTTGCAGCATTACGTTTACGATTCTCCGTTTCCCTCTTAATTGATCAATTTAACAAACAATTTACTTGAAGTTTAAATGACCTTACCGCTATCAAGCTCAGTGAATGAACTTTGTGTGCATCCTTGTAGCTACTTTTAGATGTAGCATGATGTCGAAAGGCGGTAGAGCGTATTACGTGAAAGAGTAAAGGTTTTGGTTACTGACATTTTTGCATGTCCTCTCGGAAGTGATTACTGCGCGTCCTTAGGCTGTATTTATATCATTTGATGTGGTTTGTAATAGCAAGCAGAGTGAACATAATAATTATTGTAAAAATGTTAAATGTCAGTAGGTTCTGCATTAAGAGCATACTTAGTGCATAATAGAAGTCAAAAGTAAAATGTTTTCAAATTTAAATAGAAAGATGAGTAAAATTGTTAAGATTGTGTGCCTCTCACGTGATTTGGTCAATATTTGGAAGTGAGAAAGCAGTGGCGTACCTCGAACATTTGCCGCCCGGAGTGAATAACTAATCTAACGCCCCCTGCCTTGTAAAAAATTTTCATTAAAACAAATAAAAATGTACATAAAAAAGAATTAAATAAAATTTCTGAACAATACAAACATTTTCTAGTAGAAAACGCGACTTTGTACGCATTGTCCATTTCATTCTATTGTCTCATCGGCAATTCTATTTATTTTATTAAGTTACGCTATGAAAATCGATTTACACTCACGTTCTCAAAATGGCTTCAAATTTAGAACGCATGGCTTTTTATAATAAACTTACCTTGTGAAAAAAACAAAAACAAAATGCACACACTGAAACACATTATGGGTATTCATCTAAGCGCGCAAAACCCTCGCAAGCTGTGCAAGTTTTGCAGTTTTGCGCCGTCGCAAACGAACTGTCAAAAATCGTATGGTCGCGCAAACTTGCGCTGCTAATTTGTGCAATTGTTGTCACTCTCTTATCATAAATGATTCTCTTACAAAGAAATGACATGCTCATCAACTGCCACAAATTGCACAAAATATTCGAATTTGCACATCCCGAAAAATTGCCTATTTGCACTATTTGCAAATAGGAAACTTGAGAGTTTAGATGAATACCACTATTACCATTCAATGGTTTATTCTGTTATTCTGGAACATAGTGAATATTTTTATTGAAGATTCAGACCAAGCATTTAAGAAATAAAACTAATTAAATTTGATAAAAATTGGTCCAGTAGTTCTTGCGTTAGTTTGTCATTATACTTATATAGGTTATTTGAAAATCTCACTGAATACCGAGAACTATTTGTCCACAATCTAAGTCTTTGCCGCCTGGGGTGACGGCCCCATCTCTCCTCTCATCTCCCCCGCCCCCTAGTTATGTTACTGTGCGGAAACTCGCTGCTAGTTGGATGCCGCATTTACCCTTATGCCAACACAAACACAAATGTGTTACCATTTTGAGGGAGTGCTAGGCAATGTTAAACAATAGAATAGGAATAGGAAAAGTCAAAGCAATGGAGTTCTCCTAGAGATTCAAAGTCAAAAAAATGCGATATTGTTGGCCAACTAAGTGATGGCGACTGTTTTTTGGGTTGCGCCCGAAATCAATCTTAGCGCTTACTTCGAAAAAAGCAGAATAAACACCGTCAAATATTATTCAGAATTACGAATTAGATCCTCACACAGAATATTCTCTAAAAGTGGCTCCCTACATAGTATTTGTTTCAAAATTTAAAAAAAAAAGGCTTAATATTAAAAAGGTTTGAGTCAAATTAGGAAGTTATCGCAAATCAGTTCAATGAATCGTATCGAAGTCCTCAAAAAATTTGGAGAATCATTGCACAAAATATATCAAGCTATAGTTAGACTATGTCGGGAAAGAAAAAAAAAATGTTAGCCGAAATTTTGTGATTTCTCGCCCTATGCTACAACTTAGCAAGTCTACAATTCAAATTCAAAAGGTTCAAGAAGTGAATGCTTCGTTTCAAAAGCTGGGTGATCTCCTATTGGTCCATCAAACTGGAAATATCTTTTCTAAAAATCGTTATACTTAGAAAGCTTAGGCTTAATTAAGAAACTATAAATTAAGTCTGTAAATTGAATGAATAGATTCAACTCGACAAGTGAAATTAACCCATTTGCTTTATAATAAAAGTACACTATTGAGTTGTTACACTATATGCATCATATTGTCACTGTCTGTGACTCTTAAGTCACCCATCAATCAGTAAACTCATCACTATAAACGCGATTTTAGTTATCGCAAATCAAGGCTTTGACAAAAGCTATACTTTTTTTCGCTATTTTGTGACCTCTGCTTCTTTTTGTTACAAAATACTTACAAATCGACTTTTCATACGTCAAAGATTTTTAATTGCCGGCAACAATGCTTGGCATCATTAAAAATTAATATACCAACCAATATAAAAGCTTCTTTATGTATCCACTTATAAATGTCTATTTTCAAAGATAAACGTTGCCGCGTACGTACATTTTATTCCCGGCATGCAACACATAAGCTCCTCTTCGACTAAGTAGGTCACAAGGCGTCACTGTAACATCCCATAACAATCCAAGCACGCACTTATATACAAAACGGCACATCCTGTCATGTCATAATGCCAAATATTCTCAGACACTCAACTCGTGCTACGTACGACGTTACATGCTCAAAATCTGAGTTTATTTTTGCTACCAATTATGAATGAAATTCCCATAAATGAGTTGTGGATTGGGGGTGAAACGCTGTTGAACTCCTTCGAATTGAGCACATTAAACTTGCAAGGATAAAACTAAAAATAGCATAGTTTATCCTTGTGGTGCATTTCGTCATCGCCATGCTGGACATTGAACAGCGCAACAATCAAAACAACCAACACCAATGAAGTGTTAACCTTCGGGAAAGGCTTTCTTATCCTGTATCGCTCACTTACTGTTGTGGCAGTAAACGTAAACAAATAGCAAATAAAGGTCAGAGAAGTGGTAAAGCAAAATATAGCAAGAGTTTAGTGAATGAATGAATGCACGTTATGTTCAAGGGAGATGACTGAGTAATGGGTAAAGCAGCAGCAATAGCGGGTACATACATTAATGAGCTGCTATGGCGTATATTGTCCTTCAACTGCTGAAACGCCGTTGTTTTCATTGTAGTCGCTGCCGTCAACGTCATAGCTTCGCTTGGGTTACTGCTTTCATTGTCGCTTTATTAAATGGGATTCATTTTTTATTATCTCGTTGCTGTTATTGTTGTGAAATTTGGATAAGATAGCCCTCATGTGTGCCATACAAAGTGACAATGAGAAAATTTATTTATTTTTATCATATGCGCAATTCTCTAACATTTACCCCAGTTTCAGTGGTTGGAGCTTTAAGGTGACACCTTGTGAATTGCAAGGCGTATTTGGTTAAAGCATTATAAGCAGAAACAAAAAAAATAAACTTAATACTTTTTCTACAAAAGTTTTTTGTGTAATTTTTAAATTTTATTTTTATAGTTTTACATAAGCTTTATGGAGAATTCAATTTTTGTTCTCTAATTATCCTTTAAGCAATTTAATTTTCACTCAAAATTTTCAATAAAAATGGGTAAAAAAGGCAACCGCATTTGAATGCGAAATTAATGTTTTGTTTATTTTTATGGAAATTCATTCAAATGCGCACGTTGATTTGTTTTATTTACTCTTACATATTAAATTCCAACAACCCACATGGTCATAAAAGTTCGGCAACATTATGCTGTCGCATTAAATGCGTTTCTATTTGACCTAATTTTTCAGAAAATCTGGCAAAAAAAAAATACGCATTTTCTCGCATTGTGCGTGCTGTAAGGAGTTGACCTACTATAGCGTTGTTCTGTTGACGAATTATTGCTCTTTCAATTTTACTTAGGTTGGTCATTATTTTTTCCCCCTACCACATTTGCCGTAATTTATTTCCTGCGTGTGAGCAGAATTCCAGCTTTTTCATGAACACTCTTTTTTCTATTTAAGGCACAATTGAAAGTTATTTTACTAGAATTCGTAGAAAAAATTAAGAAAAAATACAATGTTTTCAAAATGTGTTGCAATAAAAGAAAGTGTGTAATTGAAATAAATGCTAGGAAATAAGCTTTATTTTATGCTTACATTAACTTTAATATTTCGGAATGAATGTACCAACTTTGAAAAGTAATAAAAAAGTCTAATAAATTGAAAAATATTAAAATTAATTAAAGGGTCAACAAAAACAAGAAGCTTACAGTAGTTCAATAGCATCGAAAAAGTAAATAGAAACTATAGAACAATATTCAAATACACTTTAAAAATATCGAAACAGTCAATAATTCACGAATGGTTTGAAATAGTATTAAACATTTTATAAAACATCACGAAAAAAATCAACAATCCACGAAAAGCAGAAATCAGATTCAAAATATATTGATAACAAGGATAATAGATAAAGGTTATAGAGAAGAATCAAAAGTACAGGAAAAATCAAGTAAGTGCTCAAATTGTACAATCAATTAAAGTGAAAAACTAAGGAGTAGTATCGCAAAGTATCAGATCCTGAAAGAAAAATATTTTTTACGTATCCAGTAGTATCGATCATGTTTCATAATATTGAAAAATATCGAAAAGTATCGAAAAGTTGAGACTTGCCGAAAAGCTTCGAAGTGATGAAATTAGGAAGGAAACTCCAAAAAGTACCGCTTAGTTCAAAATCATACCATAATATCGAAATATATCGAATTGTGCCGAAATCAATGAAAGTGGACAAGTATTATATCAAAGTGTGGGAAAAGCCAATTTTAGTCGAAAAATGTTGAACTGCATCGGATATTATGGCAGAAAGGAAAATTAATATATGTTACTATCAGACCTTGAGTTATGGAGTTAAGGGGAGGGTAACGTTAATTCGTACAAATCAGGCACATTTTTGTGAATTTTTTTCGACAACACAATTAAAATCTATTTATTAAAACCAAATGGTAGATTAAAGTATAATATTTGAAGAATATTTTGAAAAACTTTGGGGTAGAAATATTGAAAACTACGGCAAAGGCAGCATTTTTTCCGAAACGTCTCAGAAAAAAGTAGAATTGCGGTGCCCACGATAAGTCGGTGCTGGATCATCTCAAATCAAAAATTTTCAACGTGCACTGAGTCATGTATGCGGCACGGTTGCTTAAACTGCTGTATCTTTGTTGTTTTTGCTCTGATCCGTCTCAAATTTTCACACAATATTCTTGAAAGGTTTTTCATTTAGATAAAAAATAAAGAAAAAGTGAAAATAAATACATTAAATACGTTACGCTGTCCTTAAAGCAATATATATAAATCAAATATTTATATCATTATTTATTTACTTTTTTTTATATACATTTATGTTAGTTATTATTAATTATTTATTTACTTAGCTATTTATTCAATTATTTATATATTTTACTTATTTATCTATTTATTTACTTATTAATTTATTACTTTTTTCATTCATTTCAACTACCTGCTTACGGATTACAAATTGTTCTCAAGGACTAAGACTTCATTCATATTATCTTAAATTAATTACATTTAGTAATATCCCCAAGCATTTTCTTGATGATATATCAGTAGCCATTTTAATGATTTTCAATTGAATAGAATATATAATAATATGAATATGAATTTGGGAGGCTCTTCTAACTAAAATGACTTGCTTATCTGCAGAGTTTCCAGGATTCAGTAGGCGACAACGAATCCAATAAGTAAGCATACATTCATGATTACAGCCGTGTAGTGCGATTGGTGAATAATTTTTTTAATCTATAGTGGCCTCTATTAATAAATCTTAAAAATATTAGCTTATTTGTCAAAATCGGTTCAGTACTTTTAAAATGAGCTCATTAACCCAGCTATCACAACTATTATTATGAAAAGTCAATGCTAATATCTCGAGAGCATAGAGCTGTTTGGATTTGACATTACCTTTAGACGGCCGGGATTTGAGATCTAACATCACCCTTGAAAATTGCACAAATTTGTATCTGGTATCACGTATCAACTATATACAAAGTTCATATCACAGGGCGAGAATTTTGTGGTATCAAATTTTATGAAATTAATAAAATTCGGTGAAAATGTGATTCTAATGGTTTTCGGGATCGCAGATTACGATTCCGAGGTAAGATTTGATCAACTTGCATATTCCTACCTAACTTCTCCGCTACAAAGACTTTATTTTTTTGTCAATCCCGAAGTTTAATTATTTTTCCATTAGCAAGGGGTAGGGTGAATACATTTATCCAATCTGATCCCAGATTCGTTATCAGCAACCCCAAGAACGCCCTGGATCTTGCTAAGGACAAAAATTTATTGATTTTCCTCCAAAGCCGATATATTGGTTTTCCGGTCCTCTAAAGGTTAAACTGTAGGTCTCCATCATAATAAAAAAAATCATATATTCACAACAAAAATTTCGGTGAGAAGATACTGGGACTAAACCCTAGCCTTATTATTGTGTATTTTTATACGCATTTAAGCCATGCATATAATCCACATAGTTATCATATTTTCCCATATTACTAAGTAGTTGCTGTTTTCCGCTATCTGCTATCATTACTTGCTTTTTGCAATGTCCGCATAATTTTAACTTAATCCTCTAAAGAAATTTCACTTTAAAAATGTCTTTACTTTGACCTTTTTCGAATTTTTTTCTTTAATAGAACTTAGCTTTTGTTGTGAAACACAAAGAATAAACTTTTTCCTTAAGTATAGGGGTTCAAAATACCTGATGTACGTGTCTCTGCCTCATACATTTCCATAGAAGTTTTACTACAAAAACCATTCGTTTCAATTGATTTTGCATTTGAAAGGTCCTGTTCTGCATGCCTTGTCATATCATAAAAGCACCGTTTACATTCATAAATATTTGAAAATGCACCAACTACCCGTATATCGAACTTTACGATATGAATATTAAAAATTGAAATGGTGATCCTTTTAGTGTCTATAAATATTAAATAGCTATTTCATGCATAAGAGCAAGGACATTGTGTGCGAATCTCTCCATTGAGTTTTCAAAAGCGAAAATTATTAATTTTAATATTTAATCAATTCAAGTTTGTGTTCGCTTTGATTTTTACTTCGATGTAGCTGTCAATCGTTTTAGATAGCAAAAGTAATTTTGTGTTATTATTTTCTAAAAAACCCTTTTAAATAAAATATCTCAATAAAATCTGTCGCAGAGGCAATTAACTAAGAGCACTTTTTGCTTTTATACAACTTAGTTTTTGAAATAAATTATTAAGTTTCATATAATTTTTTGATGTAAAAATGTTCTGAAGTAATTTTGCCAAGCAAAAATTATCTTATTTTTATATAAATTAACATTAAATATGAATGGATATTTGACATATGTATATAAGGAGGAAACTATTTAGAAAAAAAGCCCCCAAAAGATTGGAAAATAAGTTGAGCAATTGACTTAACTTAATTATATTGGAATTATAAGTAGGAGTGACACCTTTTATGTTAATCAAACCAGAATGCCAAATTGTGATTGGTCTCCTGGCATTTTAGATGGGTTGCGTTCACGCTAGTGTTCCATTTAAAAATTTTATCGAATTTTTCGATATTTTCAGCATTTATTGACTTTGCAATAAACGCTATATATTATCTTCTAAAAAAATAATTGTCATCATAGTGTCATAATGTCAAATCTCTGTCAACCTCGAACGGAAGGTTTTTTCAACGACTGCGTAAAAATAGAAACACTAACAACATAGCCAGGGTCAATTTAGCATGGGATATGCACATGCTGGGCTCCCGCTTACAAATGGATCTCAAGGGCCGGCTGGCTATATGATGACGACTACGACGACAAAAATTAAAAACAAAAATACTGAAGAAAAAGCTTTAAATTGAAATTGAACCGGTCGGTAATAGTAGAAATAACGCAATGTCCTTCGCAAAATGCCGCATTTAAGCTTTTTGCCACGAAACGCCAGAGCGTTCTACATTTTCTAGAATGAAATTGCAAAAAATATCGGAACTCCAACAGACAACAGCAGTAAGCAGAAAAGCACAATGCAGCAGTGCAAGGCAATGTAAAGCTTAGCGATGCAGCAGCAACAAAGGCGCAATGGATTTGCACAGTTGCATCAACAAGGTTAGTGCAGGATCCCTGACCTAAATAATGGACAACGATGACGAAGACGACGACAATGGGAACGACGATGCAAAAGTCATCGTGTATATGTCACGATGTTACTGGGGCAGTGTATTAGCAGCAGCAGCAATATTTACACTTCTACTACGTCATCGACCGGTAACAATTTATAATGACGTTTTATGTTGCTTGCAATTGGAGCTTTTGAAAATTTTCAATGAATTTAACATTTTTTTCGAAAATATTCCAGGAGCTCGATTTTTATATGTCCTTGTTAGAAAATAGTACGGTATTTTCTATATTATTTTTTTTTTTTCACTTTACATATTGTCATTGAATTGTCGATTTTTGACTGATGTCAGTCGCATTTAGCACTTTCGCATGAGAGCCTTCAACTTTCGAAGCTATTTTTAGCTATGTGATGACGTCATAATTTAGTAAAAAATTATTAATGAATGCCATTTTAAACGCAAATAATTTCTGTATATCTTACACAAAATGTCCTCGAGATGTGACGGCAGTTGTTAGGTTTTTAATCATTTGTGTCTGTGCAAAAAAAGCATATTGTTTTGAAGCACAATTAATAGACTCAAAGTCAAAGAGGTAAGGAACTTTTTTTTTTTTTTGAGAGACTCACAATGAAAGCTAAACTGGATGTGATTTCAGCTGATTTTTTATTTAGGACTAATCTTCCATATACTTCGGATATACATAACTACCAAATTATAAGCAAACCACTCATAAAAAGTTAAAGAGTTTTTCGTTTATAATATGAAAGAGAAACCAACACTTTAACTTAAATTATTGTGACATGTGATTGCAACGGGTGATTCATTTATGTCTACCTTTTTTCAAAACTAAATAAATTCAATTTAATGGGGCTATTTTACTATCACCCAAATGAAGTATTCTATACAATTATTTTTTAGGCATAATTTCTTTCTAATATAGTCCATTATGAAGAGTGAATTTTTGATGACGCGTTCGAGCATATCGGGTGGTTTTTGGCGAATGACGCGAGTAATGTTGTTTTCAATCGTAATCGATTTAACCATGAAGACTTTGGACTCTACGTTGCGTAAAAGGAAGAAGTGTAGAGGCTTTATATCACATGATCATGAAATTAGCTGTTCACCGAATTATTCTCGTAATAAAGCCATGGTTTCCACAGTTACGTTCTAGCCGACCTCGTTTTGAAAGAAATAGCCTATAAACCATACCAAACCGTTGACTTGTCTGGGTGTAATAGCAGCTTCTGAACAACTTCGGATTTCTCTTCAGCCCAAATAAAGCAATTCTGCTTATTGGCGTAATCATTAAATCTGAAATGGACCACATCTTTGAACAAAATATTGGTCGAAATTAGTTGATCTTTTTCAAGTTTTTCAAAAGCCCAAAGGCTGAATCGGTGACGTTTTGGAACGTCTGCAGCCTTTAACTCTTGCAAGAGTTGAATTTTGTATACTTCTATGATAAAGGATTTTGATTTATCATAAAAGTAAAATAAGTCAAACTTTTGCATACGTCAAGCCAAGCTATGAAAAACGGCGCCGAATCGATTCAACCGCTTTACTAAAAAAAAAAATTGTAAAGCAAATACAAGGTTGCCCATATTCGAAGTGCCCATTTTATTTTTACCCTAAAAATCGATTGCAGTGCGGCTTGTGTGTGGTGGCGCACCGTCTTGTTGAAACCAGTAGTGCCCCATACGCTTTCGATAAATAATTGGCATGAAAAAATTGGTTATTATATCGCGATAACGCTCCTGATTAACAGTAACCGTGTGGCCATTATTATCTTCAAAAAAAGAACGGCCCAATGACCATTTTAGCGCAAACGCCGCACCAAACAGTGACTTTTGCATCGTGAAGAGGTACCTCTTGATCCTCTTGTGGATTTTCAGTGGCATAAATATGGCAATTTTGTTTGTTTACCGTTCCGTTCAACTGGAAATGAGCTTCATCGGTCATGAGTCATCGGTCACGTTGAGTTTTCACTTTTGACTTGTTTTGTTGAATGTAAATTTTAACAATTTTAGAGCATTCGCGTTACGTGTACTGTTCCATGGTAAAAATTTGCTTGGAATGACACCTCAAAACGCGGTATGTCCTTAGTCGATTCTACATCGCTGTCAAAAGTTATAGTGTTGCCTGATGGGCGCTTTGAATATGGGCAACCCTGTACTACTACACTCAGTACGGATACTAGAATAAACTTGACCTAATACTGTCAAAAATCTGGGAGCTTGAACAAGTAAGCGTGATACCTCCCATATACATATATATGTTGAAAATGTTGTATAAGAATCCATCTCATACGCCGGCTGTATTGCCCTTTGGACTCTTTACCGTTAACCCCATCTCACTCAGACTGTATCACGGGAGTTTCTCATTGACTGAAGCAGCTGTTGCTTGTTGTTCGATCAGGCATGGAAAAACCTACCATTCATCTATGTTTTTCTCTGCAGACCTACACACTCAGTCAACGAAACACTTGGAATAACTTGGGCAAGTTCTGTACAAAAAGTTGACGAATTTAAACAAGAGAGAGTAGCACATCATATATGAGTAAAAACTTCAAAGCATACTGAGATAATTATTTTATGCAACGAAACCAAATTTCACACAATTACAAGAAATGGTTCGGTTTTGCATCAGACAAAAAATAGGCGAATTTTGAAGAAAGGGCGTGGCAATTTCAATTTGGGTATGTTAAGTGAAACTTGCCAGTATGTGGTGGTAGTGTGGTAGAAGAAGAGCCACTCAGTAGTTGACTTAGCATGTTAGAGAAAGAGAGAGGTAAGTTGTCAAAATTATATATTGGGAAGTTAAGAATACACGCGTAATATATCGAATAAAATAAAGTGTATAAACGTGCAAAACGTGAATTTCCTTTTGATGTAACTTCATATGTGACTTAATAAATCCACAACAATAACAACGAAAACGATAACAAAACTAACAGCTGCTACAATTTACAAGCGTGCTACATTAAACGAACATATGCCAGGATATGTAGTGAAGAAACTATGTCAGTCACTGGGTCACAAAATGAGCTTCACTATGTGTAATAGATTTTTAGCATAGACATTGGAGTGGAGCAGGGAACATTTCAGTCACGGTCGTTCATACAACTTGCGCCAATTTCCGCGTACTTTGCACTTCTTGCTGCTCTGCTTTTGCTCCATGATTTGGCTCATTTTTAGTGACGAAGTCTTTGGCCTTCATACGCAAATACAAAGTGTGTAAAGGCTCATACTAATGCATTTAAAATACGGCTGTAATATGTTCATAGAAAGCTATACGTGAAATGTGTTTGTTTTGGAAAAGAAAAAATTCACTAAGCTATTCTTATATTGTACTCAGAAATTTTAAATTATTTTCTGAGAATCCAATGAAAGTACATATTCTAAAATATTGTTTATATGTGTTGGTTTTATTATTCCTATAACATTTGCTATTAGCTACAGAGTGGGTTTTCTAGTGCAATAAATTTCAATTAATTGTTGTGATAGTGGGATAAAAATTTATTACCACTTAACGCCTTTAGGCGTAATGGGAATTACATACCACACACTATACGCAGTAGTAATAAAATGTATTTTAAATCGTCCAATACCCTAGCAATATATTTTAACCAAGGCCGTGATATACATAGATGTAGGAACAGCCTAAAAGATTTTTTGCAAATTGTAAACACTGCAATTTTAAGATAGTAAATTCGTGGGAGCAAGCAACGTTATTCAAAAAAATGTCGCATTTTTTCTATAGCCTTAAAGAGGAACCGGAAAATGTAAGTTTAGCCTTTGCTTTGCATTGGCAGAGGACAATGAAAGCTTGCAAAATATAAAATATTTATTCTATGAATAAACCAAAATATTCATAAATAATATGCTATTGATGGCTAAACGATTGTCCCAAAATAAGTTATGCCCAATTAAAAATTAAACCTCAACTTAAAAGTTCAAGAAAACATTTGCCATAGAAGATTCGTACCAAATAAACAACACCAAACCAAGGTAGCGACATATCCTGCAACTTCAGTTGGCCTATTACGCCGACATCCTGCAAAAGGAAATAAATTACTTAGCTGCGCGTGTTTGAAATATCTATGCAGTGCAAGATTTTGATGAATGTAGCTAAAAATACAACAGAGAACATTAACAGACGGCTATTAAATATTGTAATCCAACCACGCTTTTCAGGTAGGATTTCATTTTTATGTAGTTAATTGCCCGTTAAAATTTAGCTGTGGAATGTGAATCTTTTCTTCACAAGCACGCAACAATGGTGTTATAATAAAATAAACTCAGCTGTGACGACACTCAAATTACGCATACACGTGACATTACAGAATATTGTACCATATAGCAAGGATATGCTCGTAGGATAACCACAAAATTTGCTTACAATGTTAGCTTAGGTAAAGGTATGTCTGTATGCTATAAAAAAAAGGACTTACCTTTATTAAAGGAAAAAACTCCGTCTGAAATAGCAAGTTATTTTTAAATGGACACGTTTGTTGCTGTGACAGCGTTACAGGGTGTCTTTTTTATTGCGTTTATTTTAGTGCTGGAGGCAAAATTGATTTATATACTTATAGAAGACAGGCTTGTGTTTCAAATCAACAAACTAATATTGAGCTTTATTTTAAGTGTTGCTATGAGGTTTTAAGGTTAAACAGGGTAGGGGCAGTCAGACGCGTGAAGATCATAGCATTTTCAATAATTTGTTGTTTTTTTTAATATAATTTAATTTATTTAATAAAATGGCATCATAGCATTATGTTTCAACTTAACTTGACGAAAGTTTAAAAAAAAAAATTATAGCTGGCTGTGTTGGACTCTGACCCTTACAGAGTGCCTTGCGGTGACCATTACAAGTCCTTGGAAAATCATCTAAAATCAATCACATAGGAAAAATTAGTTACTTAAATAAAAATTCTAGTGCCTGATCGATGGCTTTTTTTGGTTTTTTAAATCAACTTAATGACGGCCACAGGAAATTAACCTCCAGATTTTCGGAAAAATACCAACATCCTCCCATCCTTCGATCAGGCACTAGCTTTTTATGGTTTTCAAAAACTTTGTAAATTTCATTGAAATCTTTCGAGCGAAAAGAGCTTTTTGGTTATTGCCGAATAACTCTTAAATTAATTGTTGGATTTACTCTAAGTATTATAACTCATAAACTTATATGTAAGTCGCTAAGACGAAAGTATCGAATAGCATGAAAAGCTTCAATCGAAACTTTAATGCATCGTATTGTATCGAAAAACTCAATTAAATTCTGAGATTGTCCGAAATTATTAATAAAAGACTAAAATTATCGAAAACGATTAAAATGTATCGAAAGTCGGCAAAAGTTAAAACACCTCAAAATATTATCGAAATATAACAAAACATCGTAAAGAAGTTGATAAATACTAAGAACATTAAAAGGACAATAGTTCAGTTTAATAATGCCAAATAGTTTTGGAATGTATCAAAAAGGTCTATTCAAGTTGAAAAACGAATTGCTTCGGAAGGTATTGCTAAATTCCAAAAAAATTAAAAGCTTACGAATTCAAAGAATATCTAAAAATAACTCGATAAGGTTTTAAAAGAATCAATTGTATTGAAATATATAGGATAAAATGGAATATGTGTCGAATAGTATTGATAAAGTCGAAACATAAAAAGTACAATTTTAAAGAAATAAAGTTGATGATAGTGCCAAAGTATCGAAATTGTCATCAAACCTCTAAAAATGTTGAAATATATTAATTTTTCCGACATTTTGTTGAGTTTAATCGTTACAATTCTCTAAATTTGGTGGTATTTTCGTATTATAAGAATAAATCTGCTTAAAACCTCCGATATCTCAGAAAATAAAAATGCACCGGTTACTGTGGAAATTCAACTATGTAGGTCCAGAAAAACACATTTATTTGCACACACAAGCACAGGCTAGCACAAACACTCATAACATACAATACAAAGTTAGAAATACATATGTAATTGGGGCTCCTGTTTTGTCTTTGGTTGCTTTTGGGATACATTTCTCTCGTAAGGAAGCATACGTAATCTCCTAACATTGGTTCATCGCAAATCTCTTGACAGCGCCGCTCAATGGCCTTAATTTCTTGGCGGAATCTGTCGCTGTGTTTGCTACTTACGTTTGTCTGGAAAGAAATTCAAATCCGAATGCAATAAATAGAATTTTGTGGACATATTTACGGCTGATAAAAATAAATAGAATGGTAGAAAAAATTCTCTAAAAAATTCCGTATCCATGTTTACTGACAAATTCTCCTCTACCAAATTCATTAGGTAACATAATAATAATGGCTTTTTATTTATCGAAATTGGAATTAGTGCAATGGCAAATGTGCTATAATCAACAAAAACTCCCTGCTATTCAAAGAGGAAAAATTAGCCCAACAAGGAAATTGGATAAAAACTGAAAAAAAATTAAAACAAAAGTCCTCTTGAAGAATTGCCCAAAATGTTACATATTTTCTAAAAAGAACATTTATGGAGCGAACGTTCTTTTTCTAATCTTGGAGTTATTATTCTTTGAGAAAAATCGCTCAAAACCCAAAATAGTAAAATTATTCGGAAATAGCATGAGTAATGGACCTCAATTTTTAGCTGGCTTAATGTTATTTTCGATTTTCTATTTCTAGCGATAATACTTTGATATTTTTGTCTTCACTTGGTTTTGCCTGCACCCAATTTTTCCTACAAACATAATCCAAACAAATTTACTGACTTACCCTATATCTATGCGCATATTAGAGAGTTTTATATATTTTCTCACATTGTTGCTGATATTAAAAATTACACGCGCTTATTGCCAATATGTGGATGCGGTGACATTCAGTCTACTAACGCGTGCGTCATTTGGGGACTTTGGATTTAAATTTTTATCGTGTGGTCAACACAATAATGGGCATAAAAAAAAACTTCTATGTTTTTTTTTCAACATTTTAATAACACAACATTTTATATTGATGGTAGTTGTGGAAAAATTATGTGAGTGCCTTGGTGTTAAGTGATTTTTATTACACGAGCAAATCCCTTTTGTTTCGGATGCAATAAAATGAACATCAAGCACAGGCAACTTTTTAATATTGTGCATCAAGTGGTAACTTGTTGAAAGCTGTTAAAAAAATCTTTTTAAAATTCAAAACTTGCAGTAACCTTTTTACATAATAAGTACTTTTTTTTAACAGTTTGCTTTAAATAGCAGTTTTTTATTGTAGGCAATGTTTCTTTTTTTTTTTTTTGTTTGCGATATTGGGTCAAGTGTTAAAGGTTTTTTTGCATTGCAATTTTAGTACTCTTTTGAATTGCATATTTTTTATATTCATGCAAATTCATTTATTTTATGTAAGTCTCACAAAGCAATTCTGTATTGCTTGTTTTTTTTATAGCGAACACAAAAAAAAAGTGAAACATTAATCCTTTTACACGTGGGCGCTTTTTGACCTTACTATCTATCATGTTTTGTATGTGACAGTAAAACTTTTTTTAAAATTAGTTCATTAAATATTATGATTTCAAAAATAAGTCAGCAAACGAGTAAAAAATTAACATTAGTAAAAAATGTATGTAAAAAGTTGCATTTTTTATTATTTAATAATCTATAATATAGCCAATTTTTACAGAAATCTGTACATGAAACGCTACTTTACGAATTTAATAGCATCCGTGTGGTTTTTTAAAAAATAACATAGTTTGAAGTTCAAAATGCACTTTGATTCTTCATATCGGGAATAGAATAAAAAAGCTTGATATCATTTTTGTTTAAAAATGATAAATAAAAAGATATTTATAAAAATAACAAGTTACTTTTATGAAAATCAACTGATTCGCCTCGGATTTCGGCATTGCAATGCATATAGCTCCAAAACGGCTGGGCGGCCCACTATCAAACTTGGCACGAAGTATCAGCACACTATAAACTTAGTTTTAATGCACAAAAAAAAAGTTTTTTTGTTAGACGAACATTTAAAAAAACGATAAAGAAAAATATTTTTGATTTTTTTCAGTGTATTTTTTATTTATTTTTAAAATCCAACTATGAGGCTTAAAAGGCCAATAAATGAAGTACAAAATCCAGTAGTTAATTCATTTCACCAGATTTTCTTAAGCTGAATAATGGCAATTGAAGTAGTACATACCTTGCGATTTCTTAAATTTTCAAAGACCCATATTTTGTAAGCCAGTGTTGCCATACTAAAAATATTTTGTTTCTGTGTCGAGGTCATGTACAGGTACAACATATTCAAATATATCTGAAATTGGAAACATGACCACATTTCCCCTGTCCGCTTCGCGTGAAATGCCCAATATGTTGTTTCAAAGTGTATAATAATGTAATATAATATAATATGTCCTGTAAAATGATGATGTACCGACTTTTTGAGTGAGTTAATGACTAAATTTATTAATAAATCAGAGGTCACTAAGAGCTCATTCATCAAAATGCAAAAAAGTTGTGTCAAACATATATTTTTGATCGTGAATTCAAAAATTTTCACTTCGAAGACATAATCATTTTAACATTTTGGTGATGTAAAATCCACCTTTGACCCAAGAAAACTATGCTTAGGTATAAGAACAAATTAATTGTTCTGTAAATTTTGCTGTTAATGTCAAAAAGTGTCACTGTAGAAATGTGCGGCAATTATTTCATAGCACTCTGACTTACTACTGCTTGCAGTTCCTCTCCGCTTGCTACTTAATTTTCTAGGCTTTGTTCGTATTCAGATTTCAACAATTCGTCATTTTATCCTTCAGCGCATCTTTACAAGCGTCGTTAATCTTATGTTGGCCTAAATCTTGCAAAAGTGGCGCCATTATTTTCATCTACCTAATTTATGCTGTTGCTGTTTTATTTATGCATTCGCTTTTCTTTCCGCTACCGAGTGTTGTTATTAATGCCTTTGTGCATATTCTTCAAATAATTAGAACAAGGATAATTTATTTCTATGTCGAAAAGAAAACATTTTCTAATAAATGAAATTAAAATGTGTTCCATTCAGAAAAATATATTTTTTTGAAACCATATTGGTAAGATGAATTCATGCTGTTCGAAGCACTCTCCAAAAATCACATCCTCTTATATGAAATATGAATATGCACACACAACCATTATGCCACTAGGCAACCTGAGCAATAGAAAGACAAAAATATCTAATGAAAACAATAAAATATAAAATTTAAATTCATATTTGTAAACATTTTCAGGAATTGAATATTCATAATGAAATGATTTGTGTATGGTGAACGCGATAAAGAAAAATACTTAACGGTTCAGTGAACTCTTATCCTTCAAGGTTATGAGGTTAAAACTGCAATTAATTCACAAATGATGTACTTGCGTTTGTATATTAATTATTATTATTATGTAAAATATTAATTCCGAAAATTGAATAATTACATAAAACAGCAACGGCACAGCAATAAAAATAGAACAACAGCACGAACGCGACTTTTAGCTTCAGAATGTCCTCTTTTTTGTATCGAGCGTTTTCATTCTTAGTACTATTTAACGAAGATTAAAGCGTTAATATAGGCCAACGACCCCAGGGTATGATAGATAATAAAAAATAAATTATTCTCTTTTCTTATTTTTCATTAAATTTGAGAAATGAGAAACTGCTGTTTATTACCGCATATATTTTGGCAGAAGAACACAAAGTCCAGAAGTTAACGTTGCATATGGAAATGAAATATGAAGCCGGAAATTTGTTTTGTTTTCCATAACTACGCAGCCTGAGGCAAGGAAACTTTTTGAGACTATACATGGAGATGATATAAAAGGAATATTTCATTTAAGTCATAAGGAAGTAGCTAGAAAGTTTTTATTAGTTATGCACATGCAGCAGGTGTTGGCAAAAGAAATTATGATTTCGCATTTTTGATTGATTGAAAAATATGGAATTCGATTTTTGATTGCTCAAAAATCAGCAAACCGCTGAATTTGTAACAATCGATAATCCGCTAAAAGTTAAATTTTTGTATAATCCAAAAATTCATCAAGTAAATTGACATGTACACAAAAAATTGAAAACTAGCAATCCGAAGTTTTGAGTAACAAAAAAAAACCAAGAAAGAACCAAGATTTCAGATTATTTACAAAAAAAATCAAAGAAAACCCCGACGCACTTTTCGATGGGGAAAAAAAATAAGCAAATTATTTTAGACTATCGACGACCCCAAAATCGCATTTTTCGAAGATTTTTTTTGATTTATAAAAATTGATGGGAAAAGATCAAAAATGGATTTTAGAAATCACCGGGACTCCCCTAAGTGAGTGCTTCGGCCCATTTTTCAAAAAAAAAATTGATTACAACAATCGATGGGAAAATGACGAAAAAGGATATCGGATAGTCACCGGTGGTCCCTGAACTTCCCTGATTAAGCTAATTTCTTGGAAAAAATTTTATTCGAAAAGGAAGAAAATGAACTTCGGAAGTCACCAGGTAGTCCCTTATCACCGTGAAAAGTGTTTTGATCAAATTATTTGACAAAAATAAGCCGATTGCAAAAGGTCGAAAATTGATTTTGAGAGTCACTGAAGAGCAATACTAAAAATGTGTTTTAGGTGCATAAATGCTTTGAGACTATGTTAAAACAAACAAAAAAATATATTACAATAGGAAAAGCATGGAAAACCGAAAATGAAGAGTTCCTCATACCTGTAAGGGGTTATATTAATCCATTTTGCGAATTACTTTCATGCACTGACCGCTGAAAAAGTGGAAAATGCTTTTTGGAAAGCACCGAGGGGAAGTGGGCTCCAAACCACATGAGTTGATGTCTTGGATCCATTTTTCAAAAAAAAATTCAGCACATCAGTCGATGAAATGAGGTCGCAAATAGCTCTTGGAAATCAACATTCGAAACCCGACACCCCTACGGAAGGAATTTTGGGTCCATTTTTAAAATAAGAAACCAATCCATTAATCCATTCCTTAGCACCGAGGACTATCAACGATTCCTGACACAGTTTTGAATAAATTTGTTTTGCACTGATTGATGGAAAAAAAAACGCAAATGGATTTTGAAAGCTACTGGTCCACTATTCCCGCGAACGAATTACCTATTGGATTCTTTTGGCCTATCTTTCGTAAAACAAAAATTTATCTCCTCCAGTCCATGAGACAATGTTGAAAATTCACTTACTGGAAGCTCTCTGATTCGCCTTAGTGATCGTTCACATATAACATAACTCGATTACCGAGACTTGAAAAAGTGTATTAAATAAGTCCCGGATTATTATCAATTCAAATGAAATATAATAATCTGAATATTTTTTCTTTGGACAAATTTACCGAATTTCACCAAAATTTGTTTCACAAAATGGAGTTGTCATACTGATTTACCAATTTTTCTATTATGCTTGTGTCACCTAATATTTTTGCTCATTACATTGCCTTGGAAAGTTGTCTTGATGTGACTTTGCATCTAAGGTATGCAAAAGGTGGGCACACCCGCTTATCAAAGCGTCCTTTCTTTTCAGATAGTCTTATAACGTTCTTTTGGAAAGAGCTGCTGATGTAGTCCATTTGAACTAGACTAGACTTTCTTGGGGAAAAGTCGTACCTTCTTAATATAGATTATTTTCCATGATTATCGATTTCATGACAAGTTTCTAGCACATTGAAACATTTAAGTAACCGGAATAAGTTTGCAATTTTAATAATGTGACATGACATAAAAACTGACACATGTCACACTTTGTCGCAAATTTGCGAACACTCCCTTAATCACATTACATACTATGTGAACGACTGCTTACTAGCTGTTGATGATTAGCTGCATTGTTGCATGCAAATGTGTCGTATGTATAGCAACATTTGTGACATGGGAGTAAACACGACCGAATTGGCGCAGTAGAAATCCCATAGCTGGTGGCTAAAAATAGTGAGTGAAATTGTATGCAAATAGAAATTTAAAAATATAACAGCATTACGATTAGTAAAAGCACTATAAAAAATTAATATTGAATATGACACGTGGAAGAATAATAAATTAAATTACAACGTTGATAAAGCAAAATTATTAAGTGGCACATGAGTGCGGTTTTCGTCAAAATCTTTCCGTTTTGCGCGGTTAGTACTCTGAGTCAACATCTTATTTAAGACGTAAGTTGTATTAATTTGCTAAGTGATGCTACACAGAGTGCGTTAAGAATTTGTTTTTAAAAAAATTATGTTTTTAGAAATATTCTTTGAAATATTTAGCACAAAAATTAAGTTTATGCTTAAAATAAAGTAATATATATTCTCAAAAAATTTGCTCAAAATTTAGAGACTACTTGACTTATTTTTGTATGAAATTTTCAAAAGCCATAAAAGCCAGATTTATAGTGGCATCTTTATATTGTCCGAAATAATTTTGAAATTAATCGCTGAATATTATGTTCTTCTAATCAATTAAATGTTGGAAAAACTTAAGCTTACTCCCTAAGGCACAGTTTTTTGGAGGCCCTCTGCATTCGCAAGAGATAAAGGACATGCATATATATAAATTCTTTAAAGTCATTTAAGTCATCTCTAATACACTTAAGAGTATAAGCACAAGCTTTCACTTAATTCAATACTAAAGATAAAACAAAAATGATTTTCTAGAACTCTGTGTCCTTGTGCCGATTTTAACTCAAATTTGCCGTATTTGTATTCGCTGTTGTATTTCAAACGATATTTTGCGGTATATTTTAATGACGTCATTGCAACTAAATAGACAAGAGCAATTTTTGTTGTTATTGCTTATGGTTCTACACTCATGCATTAATGCAGTGGCTTTAGAATGCGAGTAAGTTGGTATATCGCTGAAAAGGCAACTACTTTTTTGTGCGATGCTTACGAAGGATATCTATTTTTAACCTAGTTTTAGTGTAATGAACTTTTGAACTCACACATACACACACATATTACTATATGTATGTGTGTAATTTTAAAAACATTTAATATGGCGGCTTACTGCAGTTTTTCTCTGCAACTGTATATGTGGACCGCAATGCAGCGTATTGCAGCCGCAATTGCAGATACACATTTTGGGAAAGAGCAGCAGCATCATCGTCATCGTTATCCTTCGCAGCCTGCTCAATGAGAAACTGCATTAAGGACAATGAACTCATTGGTGAACGCAATGGCTATACAAACACAGACACATTTATACTGAACTGTTTTAAGGCTGCAAGGGCATTTATAGAAATGAGGCTGGTATAAGTTGCAGTGAGAGATATAGGAAGAGTTCTGCATTTGTTTTTGCTTAACTCATACTCTTTTCATTTGTATTTTAAGTAGTGCTCCAAACAAAAAAAAATTCACTGATTATTGAGGAGGCTTAAGCGACCCAAATTTCTTTTTTTTTTCGAAAGCACTAAAGGATGTAAAAGGTTAAATGAAAATGCTGTCGTTTACAAATGCGACACAATAAGCCACAACATAGGGTTGAGTGTAATGCAAAATTGCAAACATTTTAGAAAAAAGCGAATTTTATCTATTCAATGTTTTAAATGTCAATTATTTATATAAGCGGGGAAGCAATTTGTGAGAAATGTGAACTGAAAAAATTTCATTTGAGCAATGAAAATTTCATAGACTTATGAAAAAACTAGTGATATGAATAATAATTGTGGCCTCTCACTCACACAATTCTTGTGGTTAACGTAGTCTGTGAAGTATGTGGGTAAGTTTCTATGCTAAAGCTGAAAATCTCAAAGGGAAGTGTTAAAAATCTTATATGACTTAGGCCTCTTGGCGTTGGCCGCAGACCACTCGCCTTTCACACATAGATGAGAAACTTCACCTTAACTATTTTACTATCACAGCACAGTGTGTGATAACACCCAAAAACATACACAAAACAGAGAACAAAAACACAGTGAAAGCTAGTCATTTCAGTTTCATTCATTGCCAAATTGTATCATCAGTGACCTTTGAGCTGATCAGTGAGAATTTTTAAACCTGATATGCTTACATTTTTGCATAGATTAGTTCAGAACTCAAGCAAAAAGTGAAACAAATCAAAGTAAAAATTATTTTTTCTGTCGTTTATCTTTGTTTTTGTAAATGCAATAATAAATACTTCATAAGCTTCTAACATAGATTTAACAATTTCAGATTAACGTAGGTATTTTGATAGAGCAAAAACTAATATTCAGATTTAGTCTTCTTTGTATTTATTAGAAAATAAAAGCAAAAAAAAAAATAATAATTAATATTTTTTAAATAAAATAATTTCAGCATATAATTTTGTGAAATTAGTACAGGCAAATAAGACGAAAATACCGAATAGAAGTAGAAAATTCAAACCGCATAAAATTTCTTTTAAATTGAGTAAAAAGTTCTTAAAATTGGTCAAAGTATTCAGAAAAATAATTTTTTTTATTATAAAAAATTTTTTTTTTTTTTGTGATCTTATAAACTTTTTTTTTAAAAAAAAAAATTAAAACAATAAAATAAAAAATATTTTTCTAAATTTTGACCAATTTTAAAAGTTTTTACGCAATGCAATTTTTACTGAAAATTTAAAGTTTAGGAGAAAAATTGATGGAAGTGAAATTTTAGCCAAAACTATTTTTATCACCAACGCAAAGCTAAAAATGTTTTATACAACACATTTTTCCATTAAATTCCAATCTGCAATAAAAAATATAGTTTCTTCGAAAAATACATGACCTTGACTTGACCTTGAAAATTGGTTTCAAGGTCAAAGAAAATGTCACTTTTATTTGACCACCTAGAAACCTTATAACGTTTGTCCAAAACATTTATCACTATCTTACTTAGTCTCGAGGCATTGTACAGTCGAAATTAAAGTAGAAAACACTGTATATTAAAATATAAGAATTCAATATAAATTGACAATGTAAAAAAGTTCAGCAGACGTAGAAATGTTTGCTTTCCATATAACATTGTATTTGAATCAGCTCATATCACCCATGGCATAATGCTGGCATATGAATATTTTGCTATAAACTTTTTCTTAACAAATGTTTTATTAATTCAATCACTGCTATCTTTTAAAGTCTATAGAAATGAAGATCGAATTAAAACAAAAGGACATACCAGTCGTTTCGTAATAAGAAAAACTTTTAATGAGTTTTCGAAAAGCTAAAGAAAAAACATCATATTCATTATCATAATGACATTCATCATTTGAGAATATCATTATGCACGCATTTATGTATGTCAAATATCTTAATCTCATAATTTAAAATAAATTTTGCAATACAAGCGGATACATTTCTTAAGAATTTTTTTTTTTAATTTATTTATGCGTGTGCTTGTGTAAATCAAAGTTAAGCTGGCGGTAACGGAAGTTGGTTTGATTTCCGTTTTCTTAAAAGCTAAGCGTGTGTGCGCTGCAGTTGTGTGTAGGACTTACATTGTAAGTGTTTTATTATACATGTCGCAATTTACATACACACATACATCGATATGTATGATGAGGATTTGTATTTTACAACTGCCGCATTCACAGACGTTGAGTCATCTCTTTTTTTTACAAAAATTTTTAATTTTTACTCTTTTTTAATTTGCGCGTGTACGAAAACCCTTTTTCACATTTCACACGTGTTGCGGGTTAAGTTTCTCAAAAAAAAAACTGAACCGTAAAAAATTAACTAATTAGAAATGAAGAATATTAAAAACATTTATTTTTGTTCGCATTTACCTGTGTGTTAATAAAACCTTTATTTGTTTAACTAATAAATACACGAGTATGTTCAAATGGATATATGTAAGTACTACGTAAGTTGATTTAAGCTAACGCACACAAATATGTTTGTATTCTAGCAAATATGTCGGGGAATTTTTGTTTTTTTTTCAATTTTTGACAATCATTATTGTGTATGTGGAAATAATCTTATTTTACTGAAAATAAATATTTTTTTTTTAAATTTTCTTTCCTTCTTCCCGAAAATCAATGCATTGTTAAATGCTGACAGGATACACGTGCCGCAAACATATTGCTCCCACACAGTGGTACTCTTACCGAAAAAATAACTTTTTTAATTTGTGGCAATGTTAAATATTTTCATCTGCGTAATATTTGAATTTATTAAATGAAATATTTGTTTAGCTTCAAACCCAAAAACTTAATTTAAAAAACAGTTCAGTAAAAGAAATTTAATATTCTGAAGAAATCTAACTATCCCATAGATAAAATAAGTACATTTTAAAACTTTTGCATAGAAGAAATTATTAAAAGTTAAGTTATTTTATGTTGCAGCGATTGTGCACTGCGCTTTCAACACAGTGATTCCGGAATAAATCGATTATTTTTCGATTCGACATATATATATATATATATTGAACTTGCAAACAACGTGCTAAATATCTCCCAACATAATGATCTACTCTGGAATGCTCTTGTTCAAACCCGCCCATTTTATATGAAGTGTTTGTCTGAAACAGTTCTAGTTTTTGTGTGAAAATTGATTGAATTGCCATAAAAAGATTCTCAATATAGAAGTTTTGTAAACTCTCTTGGTATAGTGTCTTAAAGTTTTTTCTGTCCAGCTCTACAGTTTTCCCGCTTTTAAGTGTAATGCTTGTCTAAGGTATTCCTAGAATTTGTGTGAAATTCGGTAGTAATATCATTGCTTAATTTCTCAGTATTGCTTTTTCAATATTTTCTTTTTATAGGATCTCCACACCCCCTATTAAAGCTGTATACCTAATACCTACCTTTGTCAAGCGCTAACCATTCTTAGTATTTAAGTAAAATTAGAGAGTTATACCTTAAATTAATCTCACGATGTAGCTTATCTCAGAGTTTTTGTTAATATGGGAGATACCACGCCCTCTTATTCAAAATTGGCGATTGTCTTAGTTACTTATGGCATACGTTTGAAATTTGGTTATATTTACTTAAATGATATATATGGTATGGGGTTTTGAGGTATTTGCTTGCTCTGGAGGTGCAGCGTCGCTCTAACGTTTCAACATATAGTAATGTTATTATTGCTACAAATCATCCACGCTTTTTTATGGTATTAAATTTCTAAATAAAAATAAAATTATCACTTTTAAAAATATGTCACCGTCACGTTTTTCTTGATATTGATAAATACTTTTTTGGATATGTGTAATTTGCTTAAAATATTCTTTTTAATATTGCAATTTATGTTGTCCCAGTTAAAGAAACCTTTCAAAAAATTACATTTCGTACCACTGTATCTTTGACTTAGAAGGCATTTCCCAATGCTATCACCGCAATCTCTGCTGTAGTTCTCTGACGCGCACTCAACCAAAACATTCACCGCTGTAATGTATTCTCAATCTTATGGCACAAAGATTACAATAACAAGAAGCATAGCAACGATAAAACCAGCAGCAATATCGATATGACAATTCTATGAATGCACAATAAAGGAGATATATCCTTAAAATTCGAGTATGTTGTTATATGCAATATTAATATATAAAAACTGGCTGGCAATAAATTAATCAAGATTTAAAGTCATGCAAACCAATACAACATGAAGCATAAGAAAGTATACATGCATTTGTTAAGGATAAAAGTCAAAAAAATCTGTTTTAAATTATTTACAATATTGCCTCAGGTCAGTGTGATTTTTGGCATAATTCTTAAACTTTCCTAAAAAAGATATAAACGCACAATAATCTTTATATAAAGTTTTTAAACTTTTATGCAATATAATTTTTTTTTTTTTTTTTTTGCATAGCTTATCCTCTTAAAATAAAAACCAGTTACTTAACAAATTGCAGCATGAGGAAAACAAGATACCATCACCATATGATTAGCAAATAATTTCCTAAGTGTTATCAGATTTATAAAATGCAAACAACTACCCGCCAGCAACTTGACAATCAACATTGCCAGATATTGAAATGAAAAAAAAAAAAAACCAATTTCAAGTTTTGTGTAGCCCAAATACATACAAGAATAGCCCCATATAGACTATATGTGGAGTGGAAATCCGAAGGACAACAAGATCGACAAGGGAATGCTAAAAAATAGATTTTGCGTAGAAAGCGTATTGCTTCATTTTTGCATACTTGAAAATGATCTTAAGCAATTCTTGTTCTTGGTCAAAATCGGGGTTTTTTTTAGGATCATATTGATTAATCTCAAAAATCAAATGTGATAGAAAATAGTTCTTGTTCAGCGTCAAAAATAATCCAAACAATTTCGTATTTATATAAAAAAAAGTATTTGTTTTAAAAAAAGTGCCAATGTTGGGATTTTAAATTCCACTTAGATGATTACTACAGTCAAACTTCCTTATAACGAACTTCTATGCAACGAAGTTCTCTTTACTACGAACTGAGTTCAAGAACACAGCTTTCTCGTTCTATTTTCAGTGTATTTTGATCTTCTTACAACGAATTTCCTTATAGCGAGATTTTCTTTAAAACGAAGAAATTTTGCTGCTGAGAATTAAGCTTTTATGCGTTTCTGATCTCCTTAGAGCGAATTTTGTTAAATAATTTTCTGTTAAGCATGTCAATAAAACTACATACATACGGAGAAAAACAAAACATTTTAAAGGGATCCCCAAAATATGAAAATATCAACAGTCGAAAAAAAAAAGTTCCTTCACTATTAATGGTGACTATAGTTCAGTCAGTGTTCACCGATAGAAGTGAAAATGTTGAAACTAAGTAGCCTTTCTCTCGAAAAAAAAAGTTATTGATAATAGAGAAAGACAAAACTTTCTGGAGATAAGGAGCAACGTACCGACTAATGTGTATGCTAATGTATTAGAAGATTTTGTTGAAAGAGAAAAATGGAAGAGTGTAGTCCAAACCAAAATTACTGACTTCTTTAAATAAGTAATAAAAAAAAATTATATCTATGTAACGAATTTTCATATAACGAATTTTTCTGCTCCCGTGCGTATTCGCTATATGGAAGTTTGACTGTAATATTAACATTATGCTGAAATTGCCTACAATCATGAAGCTATTCCTGCCACTGGATAGGTACAGGATTTTTGTTTTATTTAGGTTGATTTTCGGACCAACTTCTTACGAATGATTGCTAGAATTTCATTACATTCAAAATTGCTAACAACAAACAACCTTGGCTCATACCTGACAAGGACCCGAAAGAATCAAAAGGTTTCCATAATGTAATATTCTACATTTGGAACCTTGATATTGCGACTTTATGATATTTGGTCTCTACTTAATCTTTTCAATACATTCAGATGCAATTTTGGTCGATTCTATCAAAAGCGATACTGTAGTCGATGAAGGTTAGATAGGAGTGGCGGTCAGTTTTAAATCCGATTAACTTAAACCAAGTATTGATGCATTACGATACCACAGTGTATTTAACTATACGTTATCATTGATACAACCAGATTACGTAATAAAATTAAGTAACTGATCAATACTAACATGTCTAAGATCATTCAGGTCATCAAATAACTACGAACCAAGTGTCTTGTGTCGTTTTCTAACAAGTGCAAGGCAGCAGCAAATGAAATATTTAATGTTTCCTCCTCCTTCAAGTTTCTGCAACTTCTGCAGAAGTGAAAAGATCAAAGTAAACCTGTACCAAGGTTTCTTAGCAAGTTACACTAGCAAGGGGCGGTAAATTAAAATAGTTTAATTTTCTCAATAGCACAACCGAAATAGCCATTTGTGATTGAAAATAATGCATTTGGAAACAAATAAAAATTATGAAAAACACTATCGTCAAAATAAATTCCAAGTAGCACATTTTTCGATTTATAGCCCAACCTGGCAACGCTCTTCACAATTAACTTCAGTAAAATGTTCTTACAATTGTGTGCGGTGTAAATTAATGATGAAGGATTAGCTTTGCGCGAGCTTGCGAGTATCATGGCACGAAATGGAAAGAAATCAACAACTCAAGCCAAAACACGTGCAATCCCAGCACGTGCAATATTGTCAACATTAATATTTAATGGGATTTAGCCAATTTGCAACGATACCTCAGCAATTACTAAGGTATATGAAACTTATGTATGATGCAAAATTATGGTTTGCTTAAGACAAATAAACAAAAGTGCTGTGCAATGGTGGGATTGATTAATTTTTTATGAATATAACAAATTGTAGTAAGAATTTGTTTCGTGATTTTTGAGTTTTAAATTTGCTTAAATTTTAATATAAATTTGTTTTGCAATAAGCCACAATACTTTCAGATGATGCCGCACTGGTCTTAATGCACTTTAAAATAAGGTTTGTCCGAATTTCTTCATTTTGAAACACGAAAATGTGAAAAGTATGCAAGTAGATCAGACTCGTTTCCAATACATCATTCCGATTCTTAATTTCGCCAAACATGGAGAAATATTTTTATACACATTTCCATAGAAAAACCACATGTTCCATGGAAATTTGATTATTTTTCGATCAGTGAGAACTTAAACAAAAGTTTTTAATCTATTTATTGTAAATACCTACCTATAATTCAAATTAAAGCAATCTTAAGTGACAAATAACAATTGTGATAAATCAACGAAATAAAAAGAATATCATAAGTTTTCCACTTCACTTATTACAAAATTTTTACTAAAAAAATCAAAAGTTGCAAAAAAGCCGACGCTAGAAACGAAATCTAATTTTACAGTATCCTTTAAACTGTACTTAAACAAGCTAGCATCAAACTGTTTTAGAATTAATATTTTTTTCATTCTGTGCACAGAGCTAAGTTTTTCGCTCAATCCTAAAAGTATGCTTAGTTAATTCAATATTTCATGCAAAAATTAACAGTTAACAAATACATAACTACATGGGCCCATAAAAATAAAGAGCGCGCTCTAAGTTAAAATCTGTTTTTTACCCAAAACCGAAAACACAGAGTGACCCCATAAAAAGAAGAAAAACTTGCATTAAATTGTGAGAAAATTTTAAAAAATAAATTACCCTGCGTTATTGACACAAAATATTGTAGACACAGTTAACAAAAGGAATAATAAAAAACTCCCATATACAAGGCAGCGTAGCGAAGTGGTTAGAACTGTGAACTCATAGCTCACAGAGCGTGGGCTCAATACTCGTAAATGTAAATGTTTTTTTTTTATGTTTCAATAAAAATAAATATTACCTTAAAACCTGGTTTTTAATATTTAAAAGTACGTTGTCCTGCTTTTAAATTTAAAGTGTGCTTTTAGAAAAAAAAAAAGCATCTTTACTGACGAGAATCGAACCCACGCACTGTGAGCTATGAGTTCACAGTCCTAACCACTTCGCCACGCTGCCTTCTATATTCGAGTTTTTTATTATTCCTTTTGTTCACTATGTCTACAATATTTTGTGTCAATAATGCAGGGTAATCTATTTCTTAAAATTTTCTCATAACTTAATGCAAGTTCTTTTTCTTATAGTATGTGGTCACTCTGTATTTTCGATTTTGGGTAAAAACCAGGTTTTAACTTAGAGCTATACGTATAGTATACAAAAACTTAATAATTTTAAAATTTTTGTTTTTTTTGAAGCGTTGACTAACTAGTGCGGCAATTGTGATGTTAAATGTTCATGCATGCATTTTCAGTATATTTGTAATTTTCCAGCACATTCCTGCTTAGAAAAATAACCGAGTTTCGCCCATAACATTTCAAACTTCAAAAATTCTTTTTTTAGTAAATTTTCTGGATTATATTAAGTACTAGCATTATATTTCAAAAAATATATTTCGAGCTTAATCTCGATTTCCATAGGTGTCTTTCTTTAAAAATCTGCTGCATTTTATACTAAAATTTTTTTCAGGAACTTCTTTAGTGCAGTATGAACTGAATATAACCATTTAATTAATTATATGTAACAACCAAAACAATTTTATAAAACTGTCTGAATCTAAGGATTACTTAAGAAGGCTTTTTTCTATTCATTTGACACAGTCATTAACCTTAACCTTAACATGGTTTTACTTTAGAAAACATGTTTGTGTCATTATTTTGACTCGAACTATCATGAGTTCAAAGTTAGCAAACAAATTATGCTCATATTTGTTGCTGAAATAAAAAATGTCGTTTACCTCGGTTACTGAAAAGTCAAATTGTTCCAAAAATCACAGCTTACAATTTTTTGTCAAGTTCAAATCAGACAGTGATACACAAAAAATGTTTCAAAAACATACAAACCATTAAATGTCTGAAGGCTTAATAATTTTGTGAACTGTTTTCATGTTTTCAAAACGAAAGGTTCGTGTACGAATACAATACCTGCTGGAAAAATGTACACATAGTTGTCAGAGTGCGTTTTTCATTGCCAATGTTAGTGAACTCAATTAGCTCTTAGGTGAAATTAACACCCAGTGTTTAGCCTAACAGCGAGGTGTTTAACCTACTTAACAACAAATAAAAAAAACACATTAAATCAAAAATAAGGAAATATTTTTCGCTCATTTTAACGTTTAAACTGAATTGAACTCACACGTTTTTTAACACAAAACCTTTCAGAAAACTTTAACCCTCTTTCGGGTGCTAAGGTATTTACTTAAGAATTAAAATAACTTTCTATTCGGTAGCATTTTCCTCAAGAACTATTTAACTAAAACATTTTTTGAGCAGTTTTTCAATTTATCATCTCTGATATATAGTTTGGAGGAAGAAACAATGGTATTCCTTTCACGTAGATGCAGTAAAGCACGGGGCGTGACTTGAAAAATTTATGATCTTAGTCAAAATATGGAATATGAAAAAAGTTGAAGAATGTTAAAGGAATCAAAAATGTTGAAAGTTCGAATAAATCAAAAAATTTTGAAAAACATTGTAAAAGGTTGAACAAAATCAAAAGTACATGAGACAACTTTTTCTGGAAGAATTAGGATGGAGCCAATAGCGTTATTTTACCAAAAGCTTGGTGGGAGCGAGAGTTTAAATAACATATCGAATCGATGATATTTTAAATTGAATCGATGTTATTGGGGAGGCTAATGCCCTTTCCAGCCCTACCCAATTTACGCCTCTGGATTGAGCTTAGGAAATGCAAATTTAATGCGTCAAAGCCTACTACCGAAAATAGTCTTCACTCCAACTAGTTACCTTAAGGCAAGCAGAATCAAATTTACTTTCGCTAAAAAGTTTGCCAAATTTGTGTTAGAAATAGCCGCGAAGCATATTCCTCTTGCAATGCCTACAAAATATACTTACGCGGTGAACACAAAACTCCGGTCTAATTTTGACTTAACAGTATATCAAGATCTATACCACAAACATATATACTTATTCTGGAAAATATTTGATCAGATGAATAAAATAAAATGATATTTTCATTATAAATTATTTCATGCTGGCTGAATTTGGCGGATTTCCACCCATGAGAATATCAAGTGTGATTTTTTCTTTGAACGGCGACTGAGGGTTAACCGTGAACCACGCGATATATGAACCATTGACAGCCAGCAACAGCGTATTCTTAGAAGATTCCGGTTTGCTCAACCACATCTAAGACTTCTCAAGCGAATGACACCTCAATAATTTTCATACTGTTGCTTTTCACAGTGTGCTGGCAACATTTTTAAATGAAATCAAAGCATATGTGGGTTTTCGAAATATCAAATGTTTGACTTTGAACAGAAGGAATGGAAATCAAATACAGTCTTTATTGAACTACTTAATATTGATAACGGAAGGATAAATCAGCGGGACATCTGGCGCCCGCTGAGTTGATCGATGGATCAATTTTGCGATGGTGCCATCAGTTTTTGCTCAAAGTCGTTTTTTGCCATGAAAAATTAGTTCGATGTTCAGGACGTTTTTCTGAAATTCGCCACAATTTTTTAAAGTAAAATATGTACACGAATCACAACTTTTCAATAATATATCCTTAAATTTCCAGAAAGGGATATCCTGCTATACCACTCTGAAAATATGTGCACATGCTTGATAGGATCAACCACTTCAGCTCTAATTTTTTTTAAAAGTTTTTTTGTGCTGATTAAAATTTAGCTAAGCTAATATTCTTACGAGCCTTGGAGAAAATAACCATTCATTAATGTATCGAATTTTTATGATGATTGGTGGTATCCGACAGTTTTGTATCCATGTTGTTGAAAATATCTGAAGACAAACAAGACAGTACTTCAATTAAACCCATTATCTATGCTCAATTTGGCTTGAATTATCAAATTAGCCACGAAAAGATTTGAAAATAGCAAATTTCAATGTCTACGAGCAATCAGACCCAAGAAATCACCACCAGCGAACCGTGGGCGCTATTGAGTTAATGTGTCAGTGTTAATAACATATTTTCAAATGCTTTTTTTTTAAATACTTTTTACCACAAGTTCATTTCAATTTCATGTTATTTACAATTGTAGGTGCTCAAAAATACAAATATTAAACTTTGACCCTAAATAACTACGTACAGCAATAACAACAACTGTGTTATATTGAAAACATCAATAGCCGCAAACAATGACATTCTATTGCAGGTGTCAAATACCTTTGGATATCTGTATGCCTCCCACCTATTGTGTTTGAGCATAAAATAAAATTTAAAAACAACATTGGTATTAAAATAAGCTGGTGATATTGTTATATTGGGCCAGGCACAAATTTAAATACCCTACACCGCAGGCAGAACTCTTGGTGACCGCGGCAGTCTGCTACGATGAAAGCTATAATTTTTTGATATTTTTTAGAGTTTTGTGAGTGGATATGTGAAAATAGTTTTTACGTATAAAGTATCAAAGTTTTTTCATATATTTCTTGTCCAGTATTACGTACCGAGTTTGTTTGAACAATTTTCGATTTCTACTACGTTTGATAGAATTAATGTACTTTTCTAGACATTATCTTTCTAAGTATTTTATGGTAATGAAGATAACCTGATCCACCCACTTATTGTCCAGTAACACCAAATATTTGCGTACAAGCTTGTCGCTCTTATAAGGGATACTACGCCCACTTGCCTAACCCCTACCACTTTTTGTGCAGTACTTGTTGGTATACCAAATGTCCTCTTACCATGTTTGCTAAAATATGTGTTAGCAGTTTCTGCACATTACGTTTCTAAGTTTTTGCCGTTAAGGGAAGTGCCACGCCCAGTAGTCTCATCTCATCCACTTTTAGTTTAAAAATGGCTAGTGTCGTCAGACGTTCTTGACTATATCACCTGAGGCTGTGACGTTTTTTAAGAACATATATATTTTTCTATATTTGACACGCCTACTGTTGTGCGCAAAAACCAAACGAACAAAAAAATATGCCCTATGTGTAGCATATACAAGCATTTAATAATTGATGAACATGTGTATCAAATGCCTAAACAATTTTTCCCCAATCACATGGTTCACCTGTTAGGCATTTAATTGTTGCTATGCCGGTATTTATTTCTGTCCTTTCCATTTTGTTTGTATTTGAGTGTCGGGATTTCTTACAGCTTCCATTTTATTAATGTGACATCACAGCGTCAGACACAATTGATTTCGATTTGATTGTATGTTTATAACGCCTATAAATACTTGAACGTCGTTGAACTTTGGTGTGATTGTTTTATACCCTACACACAGATTATATTCACTTTGACCTTCGCTTTGTAACGCTTAGAATCATTATAAATTTTGATCAGCATAACCTCTTCAGTTGATCTAGTCATGTCCGTCTGCGTTTTCACGATAGCAAGATATTAAATTTTTATAATATAATGAAATTTTGTACATTGGGTACTCTTCAATTATAGCTCGTGGAATTTAAAAAAAAAAGGTAAAATGGTTCAATAATAAGCCTACCGCCCACATAAATCTAAGCCTTCCTTGTAACTTTTCCTATGTGTTTAAAGGGTTACTTCAGGATAACGTTGGAAAGTGTGCGTGATTTGTAATTAAAAATTCCTTAATATATTTTGACATTTTAAAATACCGCCATGCTATGCCATGTGCTATTTTCGTGCAATCAACCTTCACACAGATATGAGAAATGATTTAGCCAAGCACCGAAAAAAGTTTGGCGGGCTTGTGCAATGAGGCCGAGCACCATATAAACCTAATAACATTACCTAAAATATTGCAACCAAATATCGCACAAATGCCAGAAATGTTTTGGATAAGTAACAAATAAAAAGTGGGCGGACAAATGGATGTGGCACTGCCGATTTTGCAATTTTTCAAGTCAACTTTACTTATTTTGGGGACATCTGACGACACAAGCCATTGTTAGAAAAATAACTGGATTGGATTGGACAACTGGGCGTGACACTTCCCTTAACAGCAAACAACTTTGAAACGCGATATGCTGGAAGCTTTTTACTTATATCTAACCAAATTTGGTATTTGAACCTCTGATGACATAAGCAAATAATGTGCAAAAAGTGAAAGGTGGGCGTGCCAACCAGAAAGTCTTACATTATGCGGAGAGAGACTTTCAAGCACATTTTATCAAACTTGTTTTGGAAACATTTCGTGATATAAGCAAGCACTGGATAAAAGTGGCTGGAATTGAACAAGCGGGTACAATACCTCCCGAGCCAGCAAAAACTGTGAAATGATTGATAATACAAACAAGTACCGTAATATAAATAGAAAGGGTTGGACAATTGAGTATGGCATTTCCATTACAATCAAAAAATTTAAAACACTAAGTTTAGGAAGCCACAAAAGTAAATGTTAGAAAACTTGATTTGACAAAATTTGGAGCACACGCGCTAGAAGAAAGTGGGCAATCTTAAGCTAGTGGTCTTGGCACTTTCTATATAAGTAAAGCTCATAAATTTAGTGTTTAAGGAGTTATTGAAATACGTATAAGAATTAAATCAGAAATGGCCTTTAATGAAACAAACAAATATGGCAGTGGATATTTTACATATTGCAATAAAAAAAACCTTTAAATAAAAGCTTAAAACTTTTACGCTCACTTTTACTGTTTATGCAGTGTAGGGTGTTTTATTTCTGACAAAGCGAAACATAGCACCTTTGCTAGTTTCAATCTGAACTCTGTTGAACTTGATCATAGGTTTATAAACATAAATATACCATAAGTTTTTTTTCTTGATGGATTTAAAATTAACTGAGATAAAAATGTTTGGGCACATGCCATTTGCCTATTTTGCAAAACTTTTTTTTGGTTTATATTTTTATATTATTCATTGGCGTAGCTGCTTTTTGAAATAGTGCACGAATCAAAATCGATGGCCACTGTGCTGTTGTACAATTTGTTTGTGACTATGAATAATACAAAATGTGTAGGTATGTTTTTGATATCAATTATATGCATCTCACTTAAAATATATTTTGTAGTACCTTAAGCTGTTTGAAGAAATTAATGCCATACTTTCTGTACAAGAGACGTTACATGTAAAAGTAAGGGCACATACTACTCCATAGCGACAATTGTTAAAATCGCGTATATAACGTTTTATATGACTTTTTAGTAAACAATTTTTTGCTTAAAAGATCTTCCAAATAAGGTATTGTGTTTGATTTCATTATTTACAAGCTTAAATTGAAAAAAAAAATTTAAGAAAATCAACAATTGCAAAAAATTTTGAAATAAAATTATGTGCGTTCGATAAAGATTTTGATGCACTGCAGTTAGACTACTTATTATCGGAATATTTATTTTCAAAGCAAATTACAATTAAATACATAATAATTTAGTTTAGAACAGAGTTATTAATTGCTTAAGTAGTCACAAAGAAAATAGTTTACCTTTTATACTCGAACGAAGTCAATGAACTCTCAGGAAAAAATCATAGCAATAAAAAAAATTCGATTTGGGAAACATTGTAATGAAGAACTCCAACTAATTTCCTAATTAGGTTTTAATATAAGTAGTCAAAAATATTCCTAAGTAAAATTACTAATAAGATTCCCAAGCATCTTAAAAGCAACTATATGCCACAAAAGAATTGTACAGTTTAATTTAAGTAGAAATTACAAGCATTGCTATTCTATTCGATATATTCTTGAAATATTATCAATTTTGGAAATCAAAACAAAAAGGATGTGCGATTACTATTTTTTCTATTCTAAGGAAATTCGCAAGAATAATCACATTGGTGTGGATAGCAACAAAATTTACCAAACCTATGCCAGACAAAGCAGCTATTAGTTAATCATAAGACTAAGGTATGAAAGTCGTTCTTCGAATTCGCAATGAATAACATAAAAATAATCAATGGTAAACTGAGGCCACTGAAAATTTAACTAAGTACTATTGAGCTGCAGCTATGTATGAAGGATATTCGAACATGCGACTCTAGCTTTGTCTTTGGCTACAGCAGTGGTGGGCACGTAGTGTCCCTCGCCGCCCTCATTGCCCGCACCGTTATACGACGCACAAGCAAGCGAAAAAAAATTCGCAGAATTTCAACGCTATCGAGGCACAGCTTTGACTTGAATTTAAATAAAAACAAAACACAATGACATAAGTGACGGCATTGTGTCTTAACGAATCTAGCAATTGTTTTTGTTTATAGCACAATTTGGGTTTTTTTTTGTGCTGTGGGCGAATTCGGGAATGACAGCAAAAAAACTTTAAAATTTTGTTTGTTGTTGCTTGATGTTGTTTAACCCTTTTGTTAGATTTTCATGCCCACCACTGTTAAAACACCCTGCAACCTATTTAGGTGGTTATGGTCGCAGTACATATTACCTTTCTGATAATACTTAATAACAAAATCTGCAAAATAACTGCCAAATGAAATGGTTTTGACTAAAATGTTAACATTTTGTTTTCCAAATGTGAGTTTTTCAAAACAAAATGTGGAATATATTTTCAAGAAATCTTCACTTCAAAACAAATCGCTGTTTTATTATGTATAATAATTTTTTATTAAATCCAAAAAATTACACTGCTCTGAAAAAAAACGCAGGGCTCTAAGTTCACTCTCTCGGGTGTTTCGGTACCAGTTTTTCTGATGATATGTCCAATTTAGAGTTCTTGGGATAACTAGCGATATGTACCTTTCTTTGAAGACTTTCTATAGTGCAATGAAAGAGCATTCCAAAATACAAGACTGCGTGGCGAAGTGGTTAGGAGTGTGAACTCATAGCTAACAGTGCGTGGGTTCGATTCTCGTCAATAAAGATGCTTTTTTTTCTAAAAGCACGTTTTAAATTTAAAAGCAGGACAACGTGCTTTTAAATATTTACAGCCAGGTTTAAAAGTAACATTTATTTTCATTGAAACATAAAAAAACATTTACATTTGCGAGAATTAAACCAACGCACTGTGAGCTATGAGTTCACAGTCCTAACCACTTCGCCACGCAGCCTTGTATTTTGGAGTTTTTTATTATTCCTTTTGTTCACTGTGTCTACAATATTTTGTGTCAATAACGGAGAGTAATCTATTTTTTTTAAATTTTTTCATGATTTAATGCAAATTTTTCTTTTTTTTTTATGGGATTACTCTGTATTTTCAATTTTGGGTAGAAACCAGGTTTTAACTTAGAGTGCTCTTAATTTTGCGACTAAAATTATGGGCTTATTTTTATAAAAAAAAAATCATGCAAAGTTTTTCCAATGTATATTAGTGCGAATTTTAATTTCTTTATTACATTTTTCTCCTCTCTTAGTAACCATTAAAACTTAGATCTGTTAGTGATGTTAGATGAATATTTTACAATTTTAGATGTATATTATATGCACATATTTCTGATTTTTTAGTGTATGAAAGTTCGCGCTCTAATCCACAAATTCAAAATTCATTTTTCTTCTTAAATGTAGTGATAAATTTTGCTATTATATTTAATTTATGTAAATAGTAAACAAAATGAACTTCTAAATAATTTTATTCAAAGTTTAATGTTTGTGGCATCATTAGGTTTGAGCACAAAGGGAAAACTTATCATCATTTTAGACAAATTTATCATTTTTTGTTTTGCTAGCTTCCAATTCAATCGCGCCACTAGCAAATTTCCATAAAGGAAAATTTCAGCATTATTTTCTCATCATTCTGTATATCTGGGCCCAATCATGTCGAACGCCTAATACCATAATTACAATTAACATATCAAATGGCAACAACGATAACACGCAGCATCAAACGAATTTTTGCCAACTTGTTATTTTTTTCCGTAACGTTCAGTTGGTAACATGATTTTTCGTTCATCCCTTATGGTTTGTCCGACAAAAGTTGGTTGCTCTACTTTGAACTCATCAATATTAACAATTTTTAGGAATTTATTCGATTAAATTTGTAATTTGAAACTATTAAAAGCATATTGAAACAAAGATCTTCGTGCAGAATTTGATTATGGCTCTTTACGTATGCATCTCATTCAATATATCCTTTAAGGTCCGTTGCTTGTATGGGTGGTTCATACAATCCAATCAGCTTCGCTCTGGGGGAAGCTTTTAACAACGCAAGTCGTTAAGCCCAATATCATAACAATTACTGCAATTATTTATTAAGACCAAGCAATTTTTCGTATGAGTGTAGCCACGCCCACTGCAGCATTCTCGCCCACTTTTGATGCAATGAAAACTTGCAGCACCTAACATCCTTTTATATCAAGATTCATTAAAATTGTTCTTGAACACTAATGTTATTACTTGTGCAGGATGTGCCACGCCTACTGACACAATTTAGCAAAGTTTCTGTTCAAAGAATCTTTATAAGAAGCCAAACTTTCCATATAATATTTGAAACTGATTATCGCAAGAGATCACTCAAAACAACATTAATAATATCTTGTGTATGTAGGAGATACCACACCTACTGAAACAATACAATTCATTTATGACAAAGTAAATGCTTAACATAACTGTCATCGTTATAGCAAATTTAGATATAATTTATTGTAGAGTTCACAAGAAATATTCTTTCAATATTTTTACTTCATTGGGAAGTACCACGCCCACTAATGCATTTGCGCTCATTTTTAATGTAAAAATTTTACAACAGTTACAGCAATTGTTAACTTCAAACATGATTTACAATTTTTCTATATATCAAAGGTATCACGCCCACTGTTGTTGCAATGTCGCTCTTCAATATATTCATACATAAAATTTAAATTTGCTTAAGAAGAGTTCACTTGAAATTATTATTAAATTTACTGCCATCAACTAAGGATGCCTCCCCTACAAGTGTTATAATAACTGTTGAGTCTGTTTATGTTTGCACTTCAAATGGTTATGCTAAAATACCAGAGCAAACATTTAGGTATTTTTCCTCTCATGGATTTTCTGCTTGAGTGCTGGTCATAATGTGCTCACAGTACGTATAGATAGATACCTATGATTTTTCGTCCTTATCTCAAAATTTTTCTATGGAAATTTTTCCTTTGCAAATATTGAATTATGATTTTTCGTCTTCATTTTGCTTTACTTTACTCATCTAATGTTTCGTCGATAAATTTTCCTTTTGACTACATCTACACCTCATCTATTCGTCAGTGACTTCCTTTTTAGCAACAAAAAAAAAATTGTAATATTAAGCAGTTTTAACCGTATCGAGCTTAATTTCCGGCGAAATGTTGTCTGTAATTCGCCACACTTATACGTGATTACATTGTGGTGAAGTGAGTTTGTTTCCTTTTTGAAACATGATATCGGTTGATTCTTGGAATACGTAGATTTCACTTATTTAATATTCATTGAAAGCGTTCGTTTTACTCTGCAAGACTTATTTAATTTTCTTTTGATTTGTTTTTTATTGAACGCTACTTTATCGAACTTTATGGTTGTTCCCAGAATGAGAATTTATACGATTTTTGGCGCTTATTATTTGTTTCTTGGTAGCCGCATCAACAGTGTTATTATTGAAAATTTCATAAAATTTATGGTATAAAAACTTACATCGTATGCTGGACAACATCTTATAATTCTTTAAGGTTTAAAAATTAAAATTTAAGTTTTCTTTATCAAAAGAAATGACTTGTGGATATAATTTAACTTAGCAATAAATATAATTCTAAAAATTAGTTTACAATTATTTAAATTGAATTTCAAACATTTAAAAATAAATACATAAAACTTAAGCACAGCAACCCACAAAATGCTCCCCAACTAAGATCTCATCCTCTGATCCTCTATATTTGATATCTGCATCCTCAAACAGGTAGCATTGTATCCAGTGTAAGGAACGTCGTATTGTAAAAGTTACATCATAATTCCAGATCAGTTGTTGCATTTCATCCTCAATGGAAGTGAAATTATTTTGTGACTTTCGGCACTCGCCAACGAAGAATTCAGCAAAATACCGCGCAGCATTTATAGCACCCTCGGTATGATAGCATGTGTCAAATCCCTCCAATTGCTCATAGCGCACACGTTCCGGATGGAATTGTGAACCATAAAAGGGATATCTGTAAGGTTAATAATATTGAATTTTTTTTTTCTCAAATTTTAATGAAAATTTTACTTAGTATGTTCCAATAAAGTTACGAGATCCAATTTCATTTCAGTTTTTTTGGTTGCCAAAATTTTCCAGGTTTTATCAAGGCGCAGAAGTTTCAACACCTGTTGGCAAGAATACAGCACAATTGCATAAAATTTAAGTGTAAAAAATTATGAAGGGAGACTAAATTTTGATCATCTTAGATTTTTATACAGCAATCAACCTTTTCACGCAGATGTTTAAACTACTACTATAGGAGTATAATGCTAGGGACTAGTAGAAATTATTGTATGATTTGCCATAAAATATAATTTTTTTATATATGTACATTAGACCGGGTCGAAATTTAGATTCATCCAGACACCGACTCAAAAGTTAGAAGGACCCTTAAAAACGATATCTGCATCATTTTTTTTTCGTTCCGAGAAAAACCAATGGAGCACTTTTGATTCTCCCGAAGGTCCTTTTTGGCTAAAAAAACGTGTATTTTGCTCATAACTTTTATTCCTTCACAGAATGGATACCCGACTTTGCTCGAAAATTAAAGAGTGCGCTCTTGCAAAAAATTTGACGTTAAAAAATTTTAAGTTTTTTTTTCTATTATAGATAATATTCAGTCCCGAAATTCGATTTTTTCACATTTTTTATTTATTTATTTTGTTTAAACTACTGTAGATGCTGCATTTAGCATTGGATTTGTATAATTTTGGTCTTATTGGAAATTTAATTAGCTCTTTTTTCAATGATATAGTAGATCCTGTCTAACTTGAACCTCGTTAACTTGAAATCTTCTATAAGACGAAGAAATTAGCCATTCTCTTCCGTTCAAGTTCGTACCTTGCTTCGTGAAATGTACATTATCATTCATTATATGTGCTCTATACATAGAGCTTTGACTTTCTGCTCAAATTTGATGTTTTCATTAGTGCGTTCATAAAATTATTTGGTATAACGTGTGAACAATTATGTAATATATAAAATGGATTTAATAGCATCGGACTTAAGTTTGACGAAACTGCCAACTAATCGCGACGTGGTGCAGTTTTTGATATATTTGCGCGAAAGTGAATGTAGGCGTCGGGAAAATATAGGTTTCAGAAAATTTATCGTACCTGCTTTAACGAAAATCCGTGGGCTATGAACGCGAGCCAAAATACCGATGGTAATAAAAACAATGTGTCGTGTACAAATAAATGCATTGTTGGAAGACTATCGTCAAACGTAACGCGTACTTCTGTCATCCTGAAAACATTATTCTGTCAATGATAACAGATGACAACAAAGATATTCGATCGGATGGCTATTCAAAAATCATTGCAGCTCGGAAAAAACCATCATTGAACATAAGGAAGTTTTATGTACCTGAAGTGAATTTCAGCTGCACATCGTATACAAATATGGTCCATTGGGACAAGATACAGCTAACGGAGTCACCTTGCACTCAGTTTCTACCTGAAAAAAATCTTTTGATTCATGATGATTTAGCAGATATCATTGCTTTTCCAGGTGAAGAATAACAAAGAAAAAAATATATAGCATATTTTTAACTACATAGCAAACTACAATATATAATTTTCATTACAGAATTTCCATGTCATTCCCAAAGCACGGAACGTCACGTAAAAGCAGTGAGCGAATCATGCATGCAAGTCGTGCACAAAAACCGCCTGGGTCACATTTTAAATACTTTGGACTCACGCGAAATATACAGTAGCCTAGAATCTCGTCAGTCCTTAATATAGCGATACCCAAATTCTGTCTTAACTTTTATGTAGCGATAGCCAAATACTGTAAAATTTGAGTAATAAAAGTTGGGTTTTTTGCCAGAGTGCTTTTTCCCAACAATAAAAATTAATTGCCTTTTCAATAAGACCAAAATTATACAAATCCAATGCTAAATGCAGCATCTACAGTAGTTTAAACAAAATAAATAAATAAAAAATGTGAAAAAATCGAATTTCGGGACTAAATATTATCTATAATAGAAAAAAAATTTAAGTTTTTTTAGCGTCAAATTTTTTGCAAGAGCGCACTCTTTCATTTTCGAGCAAAGTCGGGTATCCATTCTGTGAAGGAATAAAAGTTATGAGCAAAAAACACGTTTTTTTAGCCAAAAAAGGCCTTCGGGAGAATCAAAAGTGCTCCATTGGTTTTTCTCGGAACGAAAAAAAAATGATGCAGATATCGTTTTTAAGGGTTCCTCTAACTTTTGAGTCGGTGTCTGACTTACTTTATTTTGCTTCATACAAATCGACCCGGTCTAATGTACATATAACTTTCGAAAAGCTCAGGAGTACATATTTGGCTTTACCCCACGGAACAGAAATCCCTGGATGAGCAACACTACCTGGGACACCATAGAAAAAGAAGAGCTGTAAAAAACGAGAGAGATGAAGAAAGAGGTAACATGCCGCACAAATACCTTCAGTAAAAAGGAAGCTCAATAAGTCTCAGAAATTAGAGACCTTGGAATGCTTTTCGAAATAACACGCAATTTAGATAAAATCGGCCTGTCAGATGCAAAAATGTGAGACTATTGACTATTAAAGATGACCAGCTGATCAATTGAAAAAAAAAAATTTCGGAGACCAACAAACGTTCTTCACCACCCATTGACGCTCCCCATATGCTTCTTCCTTCAGGAAAACCACAGCGACTGACCACAGAGATAACAAAAGCCAAAAAATCTCTTAAGAACAATAAAGCAGTGGGTGTAGCTTCTATAGTATAGCTGAAATGATAAAAGCTTCCCAGGAGCTCACCACAGTTCACCTCTTCTTTTCATAATATGGGAAGAAAACGGAATACCTGAACACTGGCTCATATGAACTTTAATAAAAATCCCCAAAAAAAAATAACCCATCGCTATGGCAGAGCTACAGAGGCAACATGATTATATCAATTCCCGTTCAAGATCTTGACAAAAATCATCCTCACCAACAGGCAGGATTTCATATTTTCGTGGAGCAGATAAATGAGAGCAAGGATATGTTTGAATATGTGGAATAACGTCGAAAACTATCAGAGTTATGAAAAAAAATACGAAACTTAGTGTTGATGTCTTTTAAGTTGTATCGAACCAGTCACTTGCCACATAAAAAAAATTTTAAATTACGATAGTTAATTACATAATTAAGTGGTGCCAAGTGGTGTTCTTTCTAACTTACATCAGCTACTATGCAGTTATTACTATAGTAATAAGCAAATGGCACTGTGCGCATATCACGTTCCACATACTGCCTTAGTGAATTCAGCATTTTTGACCTACGAAAATCTAAATAAAAACATAGAAATAATCAACAATTTTTAGTTTTTCCTTTAAACTTTATATACTAATATATGGTATAGCCATACTTTTTCGAAGCTCCAGTGGCAGTGCAACATCCATTAGTTTACAGCTCCAACGTGGATCAACGCCAAATGTAGATTTTACCGAATGCATCACTAACAGATGCATTCCCTGACTTATGCCCCAAATGGGAAAAATATGTTTATTGTCATTTTTACGTACTGCAATTTTGTAAATGATTTTTGTGCTATGAAAAATATGATTGCTGCGTCCAACGCAATTTGGCATTGTAAAGTTACTGAATTGTACATTGGCATTAGGTATCAATATGCTGTAAAAAAAAAAATATTTATAATTATTTTTCCGCTTTTTTCCAAATACTAGAGTTGTTTTATACAAACCCATTTACTTTGTTCATAATACTCTCATAGTATTTTTCGTCTTTATCTGCCCTGTAAAGTTTGCGTCATTAAAATTAAAAATTTATTTTTTGTCTTCGGTGTAGGCAAAATTATCAAAAACAAAAAGTGAGTAAAATCGCCAACAAAAATATTAGGCAAATATAAGCAAAGCTTTAATCAAAAATTTTAATATCTGATTTCTGTAAGCTTATCGTATAGTTTAAAGTTATTTTTTTCTAAAGAAAAATGCCTAAAAAGTTGAATAAGGAAAATCACCCAAGAGATGAAAATTCAGTTATTTGTTCTAGGCAAAAAATTCCCAAAATCGGACATTCTTTTACTAGTGTATTATTTTCATTGTTTCTTAGCGAAAATTCTACTTCGTTATGTTTAAAATTTATCTTAGATTCTACAAAGTCGGCTTCTCATGCAGCAGTTGATTTTTAGTGGTACCACTCACTCTCTATCAGAAAGTCTTACAATTTTTATTAAGAAAATTGAAACAGCGGTGGCTGTTTTAATTTATAATCTGCGTTCGTTTTAGAGTCAAAATAAAAATTACGTCAGGAAATTCGAAAAAACTTGTCCTAAAGTGTCAAAAAGAAATCAATTGAAAGAGAGTTTGTTCTTTGAACTTCAAATACAGTCGGTACAAATGAGAACAAAAAAAGCAACACAAGAAGCAGCATAAGCATAAGTAACGAAAAATCGATCGATAATTTTTATGAACTTAACTAAAAAGAGCTTAACTTTAAAAAAATAAAAAAATAACTATGCAATAACCTTCTTTACAATAAATATGATGTTTTAAAGAGGAAATTTTTAAAATTGGTTCTGTATATTTTGCGCCAAAGCGTTACAACCATTTCCATCCTTTCAGCACATTAATAAGCTTGACATCTGAAATTTATTGTGTTGTATAAGAGGTTTTCCTATGCTACCTCAGAATTTTAATGTACATATGTATGTATCATACACCATTGAGGCACTTCCTATAAAATTATATATTCATTACTGAACTTACCCAGATAGAAAGTATCATTTATAGTGACATATTATGTTACTTTTATGGAAGCTCTTACTTCTAGCAAGAGCAGGACAGAAACAAAAAGAGTAGGTAGATAGGTCCGTCTTAAATTCATAATATCCTATACGATAGTGTGCAGTTATAATGCTGATCAGTAATCTGCATTCGTTTTGATTACAGGAAATAATGTATTTTGAATTTTTAATAATCTTAGGATTTTGGGCGATTTCTCAATTTTATTAAACTAAAATATTTTTGAATATTTTCGAAATTTTTTTGAGCGATTTTCCTCAACAAAAAATTTTTGTCTACTTCTAGTTTTCGTGAAAATTATTTTTTTTTTGTTGCCAATTATGCTTAGAGCAATTTTGCCCACATCATCCATCCGTCTTTCTTACCAAATCGGTATCACACGTGCCCCAGCACCTTCCAACCATTTAACATAAGATGCTGGTATATAGCTTTTTACTTGCGCCCCATAGACGCTACACAACTCTTGATCAACATCGATGGTAAGTATGCCAATTATTGGAGTCCTTTTACGCTCTACTACCTTAGCAGCCATAGTAGAGAGACAAAAAATCAATAGCTTACTAAGGCTGGATACACTTTTCATGGTCGAAATCTTATGTAGAAGTTGACGAATAAATATATTTATTTTTTCATTGCAAAAACAAAATTATTTTTTAAACAATCATTTCTTGAAGTAAACTGAGCAATGCAACAATTTAGTAACAATTATCGCACGCGCACTTGTATTAACGAATACAATGGTTTTCATACGTCACGAGAGAGCACCTTTTTAAACGAAGCGCAATTTTTTCGATTTGAATTAAATAATAAACATATTATTTTAAACTATGGAAAAATTGTAATCAAGTGATTTACTAAATCGTTTAATTTTATCTGTATGAAAGCGAACCGTGGACTAACTTAAGAAACTTTAAATGCAACACAGATCTGCTGCATTACGGTCATCATCGTACGAGTTGGTATGTGCGTGAAAATGTTATTTAATCTGCTTTTTATAAAATGTCTGTTTTAAACAGTTGACGACTCATAAAACACACTCAAATCAAAAGTGACTAACTTGAGAATCTTGGCCATAAAAGTTGTTGAATTACTTTATTGGAAAAACACCACTTAATCAATGTTACGTATACTTGTTGATCAAAGAAATGTTTTGCTTTTAAGTAAACGAACTTATTGATGTATGATCATCTTTACGTGTGGGTATGAAAGAAAATATATACATATATGGAAAATAACGCTAGCGCTCACACTAATGCTCACGCAACGTCAGTGTGGCATTTTAGACTTTTACTAACTTTTTTCAACCTTTCCAATATGTTTTCAAGTCATCGACATTTTTCAAAGTTCTCCAAATTTTTTCAACTTTTCTCAGGATTTTTCGACTTTTTCAAAATTTCTCGACATTTGGAGTATGCTTTCAAACTTTTACTACATTTTTCGATTTATTTAGCCTTTTTCAATCTTTTTCAAATATTGACATATTGCAGAAAGCTTTCTGAAATGTTTACGAAACGTTACATGTCGAGTGAGCCACAAAACCTACCAATTTAAGCTGGATGATTTTACATTTTCATTGATTTTCATTGACTAGAGGTAATGTTGCTTGCTATTGCAACAGCTTACCTCAGCTTTTTACCCACGAAGCAACTGTTTAATTGTTAGCTGTAATATTGCTCAAATACTTACGACCAGACTTATCAAGTTATCTCGAGGAGTTCTCGTTTAGTGTTTATTGCCAGCTGTTAGTTTTTCGACTTATTTTCAAAAGCATGGGAAATTTTACGTTCCGGAAGCCTTGGAATAGCCTCGACTTAAAACTTGATATGCAGCCAATCTTTCCTGATTTATCCATTATTAAGACGAGATTTCTCAAATAAAGCAGAAATTTCCCGACATCGGAGATTTCAACAGAGAATTTACGCAGCGCAGCTCTTCTAATGAATTGAAAGAACCAGCAACTTTTTTTTTTATTTTTTTTTTTTTTTGAACTTTTGTTTGTTTTGGAGCCATAATCTCCAAAATCGCTTACGTTTTGATAAAAAATAAATATTCCATAACAACAAAAAATTCTATATCAAAAAAGTCGTTATTTATTACAAACAAATTAAAAATTGTTTGCCTTCTACGCATTGTTGATGATGTTCAATCCATTAATATTCCACTTACTTAGCACATATTGTCGAATGATGAAATAAAAAATTACAATTACAATTTTAACAATAAATGTTTAGTACGTGTCACGTAAATAATTTTTCTTAAAAATAATCAGCCACATTTTTTGTAAACAAATCATCGATTGAGGGTTATTTTTTCCCTATACGCCAAGTAAGCAACAATGGGAAATCGAGCTTCAAGAAAAAAACCTTTGATTTTTTTTTTTTTTTTTGTTTTTTGTAGGTTAAAACAACATTAGTAATTGTTTTGAGATATATTTTATATGTAAACAAGATCATTATTCAGAATACTTTTCCTGTTTGTGTTTATTTCTCAAAAATAAATCTGTTTTTCGTGTGTCGAGCGGCCCAATAATTTTTAAAAAATAAACAAATTATAATGAAGCCAAAGTTAGACGAATCTGCAAAATATGAAGACTCAAAAGAATCGTAAAAAATAAGAAGTTGAATAACGTCGAATAGCATTAGAAAATATGAATAAATCCGCGAGTATCACTTGATGTCGAAAAACATCGAAAAATTTGATAAAAGTCGACTGGAGTCTGATAAGATTCAGAAGGTATCTAACAAGTTGCGGTTGAGTTTTACTTGTCCACCGTTGACGATACATTAACCGGATGAATATTGTTACATATTCATAGATGCAAGCATTGCCCATAGATTGCCGTACGGTACAAGATATTTGAGGTCTTTCTATTGACTGAACAGTATATAAATACAAGTGTGTTCAATAGCATTTTTTAAGAAACTCTAAAGTTTACAATAATAGTGCTAAATTATAATGCTGTAAGTTTATTATGCTACGAAAGTATATGAACTAAAAACTAAAGTATTAAATTTTTCATAACATACAAATATCACATATAATTAACATATCAATATGGTAGTTCAACAAAATATGTCAGCACCTCTAATCAAATTCCAGCTCTTTATATCTATCACCTTTCAAACCATCAAACAGAAAGCATTGCAACCAATTCATCTGATGATGCTTTCCTGTAAATTTCGCTTCAAAATTCCAAATTATATGACTGAGCTCTTCTTCATCAGACATAAAACGTTGCGTTGATTTGGCACATTCTGTCACAAAAAAACTGGCCAGATACTGTGATGCATTAATGGCGTCAGCATTATGACAGCATTTGTCATGCATACCAAATTGTTCATAACGCACTCTCTCCGGATGAAATTGTACACCATAAAAAGGATACCTAAAGGAAAGGATAAGCCAAATGCATGAGTTGATGTAGGAAGAAATTAATTTAGACCTACTGTTTATGCTCTACGATAGAAATAAATTCTAAGCCATTGGCATCTTTATTGGTGGCCAACACTTGCCATTGATTATTGATTTTAAACTGCAATAAATCCTAAAAAGCACAGCGTTAAGTCAAATCAATGTGCTGGTTACTGAATATCCATAAAAAGTGAACTTACATCTTTAGTAATACAATAGCGATGAGAATGATATCCAAATGGTATTGTTGTCATGATTTGTTCCAAATCAAAATTTAGCGTCTGAAATAACTTGGAATTGCGAAAACCTTTAAAAAAAGTCAAGAACATTTTTTTCTTACTCAATTAAGCTTTAAATGATTTTTTAAATATCTTGTGTGCATTTGTTAGTGTGTTAAAGTATTTGAATAGAAATCAAATCTAATACATAATTACTTACCCTCTTCTACATAATTACTTACCCTCTTCGAAAGTAACAGGCAACGGATATTCCATATGTTCACAATCTTGTCGCGGATCTACACCATTAGCTGAGTGCAATAGCAGCAGCTCCATACCTAAGCAAGTGCCCCAAATGGCAAAGTGTTCGCCAGCTGCATTTTTTTGCTTTGCAATTTCAAAAATAAATTGCGAACTTTGCACGCAGTCATTGTGTTGTTCTGGCCGCGTTATATATTTGGAATTGAAGAAAACAGCACCGCCAGGTATAAGAATGCTATGAAAAACAGTACGTGCTTATAAACATTTGTTTCATGTGCATTTTTGTTTACAGAGAAATAAAACAAACCCATTTATTTTGCTCATGATGTTTTCATAGTAGCTTTTTTGTTGTCCTATCCTAAAAAGATAAAATAAAACAGGTGAATTATTGCAAAATTTTATTTGTGCATTTTGAATAAACAAACAGCCTTTTAATTTGATAAAAAAAAAATAATAAAGATAAGGAATAAGTATTGAAATGCAATTTACCAAGTTTTTCGTTATATTTATTCAATTTTATTATTAAATGTTCAAAATAACCTCATGCCTCATTTTCGAGTTGCTACCAGAGCTGCAAAATTTTCATTTTTCGAAATATTAGTAAAAAATCAAGAAAATTGTATTTTTTACAAGCAGGCGAATGCAAAACTGCCATAATACAAAAAAAATAGTTTGATTCTGTTTTGTTGGGAAAGATTGTGGAGAGGAACACTGTCGAATGTAATTTGTTTCCAATATTTGTTTTAATCCATTAAACTCCTATAAAGGCTATTCTCAACCAGTACAAAAAGAAAAAAACTTTCACAAAAATCAGAGCTACAAAAGCAAAATGGAGTCCGATTTAGCGTGAAATGCCCCATAGACACAGCAAGAAAAAAATAATATGAATGACCGAAAAAATAGAAAAATTTTGGAAAACAAAATTTGCACGTTAGTAGTTTTATAAGCATAGATATGTGCAAATCCGCCAGAATTAGCGTTTTAGCTGGCATCGTTTTTTTTTTGGAATAAATAAATAAATAAAATAAATAAATAAATAAATACACGGAAAAAAAATTCTGTAAAAACTCATTGGATTTCCGACAATAATTACAGTTTTTCCCTGTAATGCCCAGATAGTAAGCGAAAAACTGTAATAATTGATTGTGATTGTCAATGAGAAATTACAGTGCTCACACTGTAAAATTTATCATTTACTCCGAAAAAATTTTAAAAACGAAAATTTTACTTTTTGTTTTTATTTTTTTATTTTATTTTTTTATTTAATTTTTTTCTTATTTTATGTTTCATTATATTTCCTAACCATACTTCTTAACATAGCACGAAACAGAGAACCAGCCTGGCAACATTCATATAATTATTTTCTTGTTACCATATACCTACATTTTATGTCGTATTTGTATAGGGTGTTTTTTTTAGAGGTATAGATCTTCGAATTGAAATAAAACACAAGAAAATCGTTTTAATGTCCATCAATTTGACTTTATTGGAAGGATAATTTTATGCCATTAATGTTTAAATATGATTTCGGGCATGTGGCCGCCGCGGCTGGCTCGAATAAAGCCAATTCTACAGGTCCAATTTTGAACCACTTTTTCGAGCATGTGGGGCCGTATGTCGGCAATAACGCCACGAATGTTGGCTTCCAAGTCCCCTAACGTTTCTGGTTTGTTGGCGTAGACGAGCGACTTCACATATCCCCAAAGAAAATAATCCAATGGTGTCAAATCACACGATCTTGGTGGCCAATTGACAGGTCCATTCCGCGAAATTATGCGCTCATCGAATGTTTCCTTCAATAAATTGATTGTGACGTGCGCTGTGTGGCATGTAGCGCCGTCTTATTGGAACCACAACTCATCCACATTCATGCCATCCAATTCGAGAACAAAATAGTCGGTTATCATGGCTCTATACCGGTCTCCATTAACGGTAACTGACTCTCCAGCATTATTTCGGAAGAAGTATGGCCCAATGACTCCACCAGCCCATAGAGCACACCAAACAGTCAGTTTTTGTGGATGTAATGGCGTCTCAAGGGTCTCATGTGGATTCTCTTCACTCCAAATGCGGCAATTTTGCTTGTTGACGTAGCCATTCAACCAAAAATGAGCCTCATCACTGAACAAAATTTTGCGATGAAAATCAGCATCGAGATCAATCTCATTTTCGGCCCATACACCAAAATCACGACGCATTGCATGGTCTCGCGGCTTTAATTCTTGCATAAGCTGGATCTTGTAAGGTCGCAAGCCAAGATCTTTGCGCAAAATCTTCCATAAAGTTGATGGACAAAGCTCCAATTGCTGTGCACGGTGGCGAATCGATTCATTCGGGTCCTCTTCAACATTTTGCTCTACAGCGGCAATTGTTTCTTCGGTGCGCACTGTTCGACGTCTCTGCGGATGCGTATTATCACATAGAGTAAACGTAGGGCGAAAACGACCCATGGTTAACCGAATTAATTACTCTGATGGACGATTATGTCGACCATAAAATGGACGGAGCTTGCGGTAAACTTCACGAACTGAAATATTATTTTCGAAATAAATTTGCACGATTTGCAAGCGTTGTTCTTTTGTCAACCTGTTCATGATGAAATGGCAAACCAAACTGAACATAAATGACATTAGAGTTGCCAGATTTGACCATAAAATGCCAGTTTTATCTCTATTCGAAAAACAAACCTCTAAAAAAAACACCCTGTACAACGCAGGTGACAAAAAAGTTATATCGAATCATAAGATAAATAATTTATTATGTGATGCTTATGAAGTTTTTACAGTTTACCCTGTAATTTTTATTTGTCGATCATATGAAATATTTATTAATTATTTAGTACTTTTTGCTAACTAAATATTTCCCTGACCACATTGTATATTTTCCATTCTGAAACTGTAATAATAAAGTTTTAGACTGTAATGATTGCAGTTTGCGCATCAATTTATACTGAGTATTTCATGAAATTAGAAATTACAGGGCTATACGACAATTTTTCCTGATTATTTTGCTTTTTTTGAATATCTCACGTTATTTTTTACAGAACCTTTTTTTCCGTGTAGTTATTTTTTTTTATTTAACTTTATATGTAACCTTTCATGTTTTTTTATTAACTTAATGCAATTTTAACTATGTCTCCCTTTGAATTTTAATTGTTTCTCTTTGAATATTAATTCAAGATAGTCTTTACTTCAAGAAAAACCATGTTTGAAGAGTCTGCTCCAAAAAAAAAAAAACCGAAGCTCGACCATGGCTTCGACTTTTTTTTTTTTTTTTTGGAACACTCTTCAAAAAAAAAAAAAAAAAACGAGGCCAGCTAAAACGCTAATTCTGGCAGATTTGCACATATATCTTTAAATAATATGCACCTTAAAACGTTTGCTTTCGAAAAACCAGCACTAGAATCAGCTGTATTCTCCATACTCATTTTTTCATAAGTCAGACGCGTCAAAAACTGAATGGCAGATGTTGTTTCTTTCGTTTCTTA